>CM055976.1:36223214-36899642 GCA_029531755.1 Holothuria leucospilota
ACAGTTATTGTCACACTTTAATTGAACATACACACACCCACACCCATAAACATACACACAGGACTGTGCAAATCAAATGACAGCCCATCTGCAGAAATACTTGATAAATAGTTGAGTTAAACCAGTAGTACTGCCATAGACACACACAATGATTATCACACTTAGCACATACACATACATTTAAACATATCCACAAGACTGTGCATATCACAGGAATGTCAAATCCCCAAAACTTACTAAACCACACTTGTCGGACTATTATTTTGCGAATTTGGAGTCTCGACGGTTTAATTCACCAATAATAGTCCACCAAATACGATTTATTCCTTAATTATCTTTTGCCTTCTGTACCTCTCTGTGTTTTGTGTGCATATTTAGAAAATGAAACCAGTAGTCTTCCAATTCAGTTAAAGACAATAGGCAGTCACCCCAAAATTTGCTTTGAAAAATCAGTAAACTCTTTCAAATCTATTCTCATTGCATTACAACTTTACAAGCAACTCTGAAGATGTTTTGAACATAACTATTACAAACAATAGGTAAAGCAAGGAGAAATTCTCCTTGAATTTCACAACTCGCTAACAAAAACATTGTCACATGATCAAATCAGGCCATTCGTTAACTAGAGTGGCAGGGCATACTAACTCTGATTTGGGTGACTGCATTTTCCCTTTAATTCTTTGAGTATAAACACAGAGGCAGTTTCCTGGTTAAAGTACCTTTCCCACAAACTAATTTTAAAACTACGTCAAAGGAGTTCGCCCAGGAATGTAAATCCTTACCATTTCATTAACCAATGTATAAAACTTTAGCAGATGTTTATTTAACTTGCAAAATATCATACCCGTATTATGTCCTAGTAACCATACAGCTATATGATCACACCTTGAAACCAGTGTGCAGTCAAGAGAACACACAGCTTGTAATTAATTCAGGCTGCAAAACAGTTTAATAACAAAAGTCATTACCTTATTTGTGATAAACTTACTGAAACTTAAATGGAAAACAAATGTTAATTTCCTTGCAAGTATCACATATATTGAAACTTTGACATTAACAACAACTAGCCTGCGTCATGCACCTCACAAATTTTTTCAAAAAAACCCAATAATTTAGAAAGCTATTGACTGAAGAGTAGATTAACAAATCAGGGGTTACTTTCGCTCAATACCCTGGCTTCTAGTAACAATGAATATACAGTAGGGGGGAGAGTTGCATATGTTCTGTACTGTCAGTACAATGCAAAAAAACCACCAAGGTGGATGCATGTACACAGTATGTGTCAATAAGTCCTACACATACTCCTTTCAATTACTTTCCCTGAAAGAATTACAGCCTATTCTATGATTTCCTCATGATACAATTTTCCGGGAATAATTACAGAACTAGATGATGTTCAGATCACTTTGCATGCTTGAATTTAATGTCCTGGACATCCCCTAAAATGTTGGCATAACAAATATTCCTTCTCATATCAGCTACATGCATTTCCTGATTTGAATAGGGCCTACATTACACAAAATGCTGCTGACTGCTCCAAGAACACTTGTTTTTCTTTCCATTAAAGATTTTTTCATCAAATTAAGGACCAAAATAAAAGACAACAGCAACTGGTAGTTCCAAGATTCACACAGAAAACTGAATTTTATTTCATTGACTTACAGGAAAAAATATGGCACAGCAATCCTTTTTCTTCACCACTCTACAGAGTACAGGGGGGTATTTCTTCTCAACAGTAAAACATATTTCACCAAAGTCTAACAGAACCACTTACAATCCAATTTGTTAGTACATTGGCCTTTATACTTTAAGAAGGTCACTGTACTTTTCTTGCATCAATGATTAATGCCCACTAGTGTTGCAAAGCTAAATGTGAACAGCCTTCTATCTGTATTTCTTTTTTGCTGATTTTACTTTTTTTTCGAAAGGTGTTCACTTCTGTGAAAATTTTTTAAAAATAATTATTTTTAACATCAAACCAAATATTGAAATATTCTCAAGTTACCCTTCTGCCCACAAGGACATAGTCTGCTTAAAAGCTCCACTTTAAGTAAATTTCATCATGGGGTGATATGTAATAATGGTACATAGATCAAAACTGTGCGGTAGGACTCCCTAAAGGAAACCTGACATAAATGTACAACAGGCTGGCATGATTGCAATACATTTTCTCCCAGCACTGACATGTGATATCAAATTATTTTGTACTTGAAATCAAGGATCATATGATCCAATTATTGAGCTCCATGGTCTAATGGAGTCTTGCTGAAAAGTAACAAAAACTCCATAAAAAGGACCAAAACTTTAGATGACTGACCTCTGATGGGCAGAGTGTGTTTGACTACTTGCAGTGTGTGTACGGTACAATGACATGAGTACAAACTTCAGAAATTGTGTAAGGTCTATGGTTGTGAGTACATGTTTATATTGCATGTGTACAATTTTCAAATTTTGCATAAGCACATAATTTTCCAAATCTTAGAACAAGCATGTTTAATAACAAATCCATTCTATTGAGCACCTCTACAGGCAAGTGTCAAAGATTAATCTTGTACAAGTACTGTATGTACTTAAGTGAGTAACAAGTATGGGTGCTAATCTTTGCATTGTTTTAGTAGTAATGCCTTACTTTCAAAAAAGAAAACTTACAAATCCATTCTTATGAGTATGTGTACATATAAGAGTGCCCAAAGCATGATTACATGTGCACAATCACTGTAGGTTCCCTATTTGCTTCTATATTCCTGCACCATGGGGAATTTCCTACTCCCTGCAATACTCTAAGTTTAATACAATGCTACCCACGCTTTCAAAGGTCACAGGCAGGACCATGCAGACCTGAAGGAAGCAGAGGGCTGATGAGAAATGAAAACCTAATAAAAGCTTTTTCCCAAGGAATCAACCCCCTGAACGTTCTATCACAGAAATCCAGTGTCCACTAAATATGGAGGACTATGCCAACTTCCCCCTCCCCCTCCTCCCACAAGCCTGGACTGGTCATGAGTGACAGACTCCACCAGAAACCCTTTCAGGAAGGCACAAGGAGAGATGAGGAGTAAAGCTGTGTCTTCCTCCATCTTTGAGTATCATTCTTTCCTTTCTTTGTGGAACTTTTCTTTTCACCTTCATAGCAGGTGTTGAGTAAGTATGCCTCTTTTTCAAGTACATACTCCACTCTGGTATTTAGCAGCCAATATAGGTGCAGGAATAATACACGTCCAAAGAGTGGGCAAATTTTCCTCCTACTCAGTCCTTTCTTATAGACTAGTACGAACACACCTCTCACAAACATGCATTCTCAATTGGATAATGAGTCCAACATTCTATATCAATGCTGTTTCTCCCTCTTCTAAACCTTTCTTACACAAACAGTCAAAAGCCAAGCTGACAATGTCTCTTTTACTGGCTGATTCATCTTTGAGTGTTCCACTCAACAAGTCAATTAAGTATTGATGATTGCAAAGCATCATCTCAAATTATTAATTAATATACTTAAACAAGAGATTAAGCTTGTCAGTAACTACTTCTCTACTGCATGCATTTTACCATTATCAATTAAACTGTGATTGCTTCTGTAATCTTGCTTTGAAGCAATAAATATGCCCATTAGAATGTGAACCCAAGGCAGCAGTTTTGTGTATGGTTATGTACCAAGGCAGATTGCAGACAGTATGGAACTGAGGTACAGTCAATTAAAGTACTGTACCTTTCTTCTCATGTTATTAATTCATCATACAAACCTTTCAAATACTTGCAAAAGTTACATGAATTTGATATCAAAAGAAAGCTTCAATTCTGTCCATTTCAATGGAAGTAAACTCAATATAGCATTTAGCAGACATAACACCTGATCTACCTAGATATCTTGCAATGTGACATAGAGGAAGAGAAACCGCAGGTCAACATGATGTCCATGATTGTCTCAAGCATTCATTTACTAAAAAGGTGCAAACAAGGTGTGCCAGAAAATATATTTTCAATGGTGAGTTATTTCAAAGTTCTCTCATTAACTATACACATACTAAACACTGGATGTTACATGAGGTGTGTGTGAGGGAAGAATCCATGTGAGGACAGGGAGGTGAGGGGTCCATGAAATTATTTAGTGTCCCTCAGATTTCTTTAGAGGGCTTTCTTGAGTGTTAAAGTGCAATCTTTCAATATGCCCCACAACCCATTATAATAACTACTTTATGCGAGTACTTCCTGAACCACTTTGCGGTAAGCACAGTACCAGAAACAAAAGTTTGAAAAACACACCCACCCATCCATTCCCCCCCCCCCCTCCCCATCATTCAGATCCCAACCAATTTTTGAAAGGGCCCATTTTACCCTCATTTAATTTTCTTGTGTGAAAACTGCTTGTTATATTAATGATACAATCTCACAAATGTTTTCCTTATGGTGGGAGGGGAGGGGAGGGAAGAAATTTTTCAACACAGGCATTGTGGAAACTTCTACACATTTGTAGTATACAGAGGAAACTTGGCTTGTTAACAACTTGATGTGAAGTGAGTTATGAGTAATGTCCAGGGGGAGCAAAATCAACAAACTAATTCTCACAACTTAGTTGACACAAAAACCAGGAAGTTCATAAACATTTTGCAAACAAAATTTTCTAGGCCAATCAAAGCAACAACAATGTATGAAGCCTTGCTTCTGTACACAAATTTCATTACAGATGTACATGAGTAGCTAAAGGAGGGAACCCACTTATGGTCTGAATACAGAAAGATGCAGTGCCCTCTGTTGCTGCCTTTCCAACACAAAACCATGGCCTAAACAAAAGCAAATTGTAGTTCCTCACTAAACTAATGGTGGAAAAAGGTAGCCTTTAAACTGGAAGCACATTGTCTTAAATTACGATAGCTACGGTATAAGATGACTGCATAAACTACACTGAAGTACTGAACAAATAACTGTAGTAACTGTGTGAATTTTGAAATTTTTAAACAAAGCAATTTATTTCAATGCAGTCATCAAAATACATACAAATTACTACTGCATAGCTATACCCTCAAGTGCACATCAATCAAAAAACCATAAAAAAAAACCCTTTCTTCTCAATGACATCAGAATTATAGACAGAAAGAAAAGAAATGTTCTCAAAAATATTTATTTTATTTTCAAAGCACACAAATCATATTACTTACCTTTACTAAGAAAGAAATTTTCATCTTGAAAGTTGGATCAGGAAGATATTTTTACCTTACTGGCTACCAAATTTTCTGTTACATGTAAATATTTATACCAGTTCAGAACCTGTTGGATCTAAGAGGTGATCTGGTTGACAAGTATTTTCCAATTACAAAGTCAACTAATCAATAGTATTGTACTGTAACTCCTTGGAAACTAACCAAGGACACAACACTAGGATCTTGTGGTCAAAACTACATGAACCACGCACTGAATGAGAGTGTCTACCTACAGTCCTAGATCCTAAAACAAAATCTCTGCTATCAGCTCACCTACTTAAATGACAGTATGTATCACTTTCGTTGTAAGTAATCATGTGACCACCGGTGATAAATTGGGATTGTCTCAGCCACGAAAAGTGTAACTGAGATATAACAAGGAAATAAGTTCTTGAATTTTTTAAAACCTTGGTATGCAACTCACGACAGAAGCAATATGTGTGGCTTATTGTAAGATTATTTTTAGTTCAGTACTTTTTTATGATCTGTAAAAATACACAGTCCATCATGCAATGAGACCTAGCTGCCCAGAAAACTAATTATTCTGCAAACTATTTTGACACAGACACTTAGCCATTACAGTCTAACTTAATTTACAATGATGAATTACATGGCAGTAGCTATCATTCCACATGGCTGAGAATGGGTCACAGTATAATACACACAAATGCTGCCCCCAAATTCTTCATGCATGGAACTTGCACTACAGCTCACAGTATTTTTATTTCATTTCCTCAAAGAGTAAATGGGTTCTAACAAACATATCATCAGAAATATTGTGCACAATGGCACGGGAATTTCCTAGAATAAATTTAAAGATCATACTGTGAGACTTCCTCTTGGACTGATGTATGTATGTTGAAAATGAAAATCCCTTCCTCTAAATTGTAGGAGTATAAAACAAGCATGTCTGTACCAGTCACAACCCCCTCCCTTCCCGTCAGGACATCTCCCTGTACCTCCCTCACTCCCTACCAGCAACATTTATTTACACCACTCCATCTTGCCCACATAGTACAGAGTACAGGTATGCTACAACTGCTCTCAATGAAGAATTCAGACCAAAGGTATTTCCATGCACTATCTCACAATAAAGATATAGTGCATTTTCTAATTAATAGTCCGTGAATCAAAGGAAAACAAACAGCTCTATTAGCTAGCCATGTGAACAGCACAATGAAAGGTCATCAAATATTAATTACTACACTTGAGATAACACGTGGGATGCAACTGGTCAAACTGCAGACTGAACATCTGTGCCCAACACTGCCCATCCACCATCTACTGGTCGAGTTTCTGGATCACAGGGAGCAAGTAATTAACTTTGAACATCCCAACCTAATTAATTGAAAGAAATCTTTGAGGTAATTGTTCAGTCCATACAGAAATAAGCAAATGTACTGAAAGTAACTCCTGTACACACCGAGGTTTGTAAATATCTGACAGGACACACAGGTAGCAAAATGTCTGTTCTCTGAATACTTGCTAAAAGAAAATGGTACGTGTGTCAAGTTCTTTGTTCAGCCAGGCAGTGCCAAGTAGTTCTGGGCAGTGACATGTTATACAGTACTTATAGTACATAAGATATTATGCTTACAAGATGTTTAGTTTGACCTCTGGTGACTTCCAATGACCTTTGACCTCCACCAAACACTTAAAGTTCTTCAACTTAATGTGGAGCGTACTACAAAGTGTGAAATCTGTCATCAAGTTACACAACCTTCTTGAGATATCATGTTTAAGATGCTTATTCAGTTTGGCCTCTGGTGACCTGAAATGACCTTTGACCTGCACCAAACAACTCTCCTTTTCAAGTTGTGAACCATCTACTTACTAATTGAGAGACCCCTCAAAGTCACACTTCTTGAGATATCATGTCAACAAGGTTTTCAGGTATTACAAGCTAATCTATGTGACTGAAATTGCAGGCTGAGGCTATCCATGATATGAGTAATATGAGTATCATTATATAAATGGCAACTTTGATACAAATTTACAAAGACTGTCATTTTGTCATTACCCTAGTAAACAGTTGTGAAAACAACAACAGGGATCCCAGTATTTAATGAAAACAAATTTCCCTGATTTTTCTCTCATGCATTTCAAAATTCCTGGTCTGTATGGAACTTTATCCAGTCTGACATGTCTTCATGCTGTTTGGAAATGAGACAAAATACAACAGACTCAATCACTATGCCTTATGGGCAATCAGTTCTCTGACTTTTGCTTCAATTGAGGCATTTTTTATAATGGAGTTTTCCATAAGTGGTGAAATGGAATCTCATTTCCCAGGTTGCCCATGATTTCCTGAATGGCTGGAAGCTCTGATGAAAGTATCATAAGATTACCATGAGCCATACTTTCATCAGTGTATTAGTAACAGTTATGTATCTTTAAAACCTCCTACACTATCTACAGAGAAGCATACTCCTCAGGAATGTTACATCAGAATGTTTGGGGCCTGTCAGTATTTGTAAATTGCACACTGCATTTCGTAAGAATTTGGAAGAAAGTATGAAGAGAGCCTCTTTAATTCAGGCTGTTCATCTAACCACAGTACAAAGTAGAGAACATTTGTGCATTAAGTTGATCTATGAAACCATTCATCAACAGGCATCAGGGAGACGACACTACAGATCTCAAGACTGTGCCACATACCATTAAGTCATCTACCTTTGATGAATACAATATGATACACTCATTATGACTGGTGTAGTACACCAGCAACATGTCTCCTCATAGAATATGCATATAGTTTACTTTCATTTCAAAGGCAATAGGCAGTCACCCCAATGAGAGTTAGTATGCTCCGTCTCTCTAGTTCACAAATGGCCTATTTTGAAAACACGAGTGTCTTTACTGAAAGCGTGGCAATAGAGGAATGAGCTGGAAGAGGAGTTGAAAGGGCGATAGTGCCACCTGTGCTAAGAGTCTACCAGATAGGTATTGTTAGGCAATTAGGGGAAATACATATGTAAATAGGAGGTAAGCAGGAGCATAATATACTTTCCTATTTTGATCATGTGACAATTTTTGTTAGTAAATTGTGAAATTCAAGGAGAATTTCTCCTTGCTTTACCTATTGTGTGTAATAGTTATGTTCAAAATGTCTTAATGTCTTCAGAGGTGCTTGTAATGCAATAAGAGGAGATTTGCAAGAATTTGCTGATTTTTCAAAGCAAATTTTGGGGTGACTGCCTACTGCCTTTAATATCCAGCTTATACACAAAGTTCTAACCCTGCAGCCCGGGAGGGAGTGGTGCCCCCTATGACAAATATTTGCCCAAAGAAAATTGTTACCATTACCTTAATGTATTTTAGTCTATCTTGCCCCCTAAAAAGTCCTTCTCCCAGAAGTTATCTTGTCCCTTCACCACCCTGTTTGGCAAAGAACCTGCAAACTTCATCAGAGAAACTTACTCAGGGGTTAAATATACAACTGTAACACTGCAATAGATGAATTAACATTTATTAATTGGGAGAACATCACCTTAAGTTCCACCTCCCTCAAACCCATTTCAGCTTCTTTTGAACAAGAATTCTAGGATATTGCGGCACCAGGTCACAAAATTGCAAAACTGGGGCAAAAATAGGGAATGTACAAAAATAAGAACCACAGAAAAATAGAAGAACCCAACATACTTGAAGCAGAACCCTATAAAATCCCCCTCCCCCCACCTTCCTGGTGGGCATATTCACGAGCGACTATACCTACCCCTTGCTACATCTAATTTGCATTATTATTGCAGCCCGCCAGAATAATGCAAATTACTGTAGACGTAGCAAGGGGTTAGAATAAGTCAGCGGCGTGAATCCCTTCAATTTTCCATTGGACACACTTTCCAATATGCACAACACTTCAAGAATTGTTTACATCAGCACTGATTACACCAGTCAGAAAATATGGGGAAATCATTGACTATATAAGTTTCACAAGTAACAACCAAACTTTTGAAACAGTGTTATGAAAGATTAAATGCCTTTACAATTTTCTATAAAAGCCACAGGGGTAAGGTTTAAGATTTGAACAGTTATCCAACAGACATTATCTTTCCATCAAATGAAACTACATATGAATTTCAAATATATAATCACCTCCCACAATTCCAGTGTTCTTTGTTGTATAAGAAAAAGAAATACCTCCTTACACACCTCTCCTGCGCCACCCCCCCCCCTGAAAAAAAAAAAAATTTGTTTGAAAATCAAACCTGATGCTGTACCTCATGCTAAACACAGGATACCACCTACACACAGAAATTGTTCCAGTAGGAAGATCTTCAGTCATGACTTCCTGTGGGCCAGTCCTCTCACCAAGCGATGCCATCTTAGAATATTGTCCTCACATCTACGCTGGATGATTTTACAACCAGGGCAAGCTACCAGTTCAGTAAAGCGTAAATCATGGCAGACCACAACAACCACACAACACAAACAGATATTCTTGGTATGCTTCAATGTGCATCACCTTGAAATATAATTCCTAGATTTCATTTGATAGTCTTTCCTGAAATTCAAGTGTCGATTGCCAAACCCAGATAAATTTTACAACGGAAACGTAACTTGATATTTTGACTATCAGATTATGCATTGCTTTAAACATCTCTGTATGTGATTAAGGGTCTGATAACAGTGACATTCAATACCCATGAGCTCATATAATGGCACTCTCATACTCATTTGACACAGAGATGTAAACTCCACTAGGTCAAAAGTTTATGGATTTCCAGGGGTGGTCCCACCACTCTTCGCAGTGCACAGTCAAGCTAGGTAATTAAAAGTACTACATCCCAAAAGAATTTCTTGTTACTAATGTTACATAATCACATTTTCATAAAAAGAGAGGATAAGAGAAGCTATTAAAAGCTTGCCAGGGACTTACTGCGAGTAAGTGGGGATTACAAAGTGTATAAACAGGAGGTAAGGAGGGGCGAAGTAGATTCACATTTTCATAAAAAGTTCAGCAGAAAAAGTTATCTGTGTGCCAAGGGTCAAATAAAAAAAATATTAGAACCCCACGCTTCCTTGTTGTTTTGGTTAATATGTACTGAATGCACATCGGATTTGAGTCACGATTATGCTAATGAATGTTGTTTCATGAATTGCGAATTGAAGGAACAATGCTTTGGAGGCATTTATTATCATATTGTAATGTGATACTGCTTAGTTTATCCCTGACGTGTGCCATCCATTGAATGCGGGAAAAGTTGAGCTCTAAGGAAAACAGGGACATAGACACTGACATTTGGGGGAGTGGGTGGGGAGAAGAGTTGGGCTATGGCAGCTTTATATTTGTGGGGGTGAGATTACTAGTGATACTACAACTCTGAACAATTAAACTGTATTTTGTCTTCTCATTTGGGGTTGTAACTGGGAAGGCTTCTGACGGGGTAGAATGGGGAAATGCCCGTCTGTCTCCCCACTGGCAACATCCCTGAATGATGACCTTTAATGCAAATGGACAGAAAGGAAGGGAAATTGCCACATATCCTAAGATTAAGTGGGGCAGATCCAGGATTTTTGTTTGGGGATGCACTAGATTCCCCCAAACTCCCTGCAGATTCCAGTGTAGATTCATCCACTGTGGGAGAGTATCGTCCATCTGAAGGACTAAGATAAAAAAAAAAATGGTGCTCTCAATATGCTGTTCGAGTTTCTATATCAAAACTGTAATGAGGAGAGCAACAGTGAGATGTCTGCAATAGAACATTAAAGGCATGTTCACCAGTACGTGAAAATTTTAGTCTTTGAAATTTTGGGGCTTGCACATGCACCCGAGCACCCCCCTCTGAATCCCCACAGGCTTAAAGATTGCCAGATACTTGAGCTGCAGTAGGAATATATCTGATCACTAAAGTAACAGATGCGTTAAGTAATTACAAAATTGAACCACTTTCTGAAAATAATGAACTTTCATCTTTTGTATATCACAATGTATAGATCTGTCATCTACATCATGCTTCTTGTTTGAGACAATAAATTCTTTTTTTATTTCAGGAAACAGGATTTATTATCCTTGAACTCTACAATCTGTTTAAGTGATCAAAGAAAAGTGACAGCATGGTATAAAACTAAACAGCAATTAGCACTATGTGACTTTACTTTCTGTGTGTTATGGAATGCAAGTTACATGGAAACAGATCAAAATAAACTAAGTAACTTTCATTTCACTTCCCTCGTTGACAGTAAAAATATTGTTTTAATTTTTGTTTCATTTTAATCTATGATCTCTTTGTCAGTCTCTTTCTTGGAGGGGGTGGGGCTCCTTTGGGGATGGGGATTATGTTAATTAAATGAAAAATCTTCTCGATAAAGTATACATTATACTGTACTTAAATACAGATCAAAGGTAATTACCTTCATTTCACTTTTCCCATAAACTGTAATAACACTGTCTCTTCTTGCTTTTCCTTTTGTTTCATTATTTCTTTTCTCATTTGTTATAAGGACTAACCAATTAAAAGTGTTACAAATAAAACATAATAAAACATTAAAGTTTTCAAAGAACACTTTAAGGGTACAAGGTAATAACCAGAAAGGCACTAAATACCTAACGATAGTTATATATAGCCTAAATTACAAAAGTGAAAGTATTGTAAATAATCTTCAACAAGGGGTTTCTATGTGAATTTGCTTGTAGACAAAAATTCACTTCAACTCAATTTGTATGCTGATGAACTAAACTATAACCTAACATAGCAAGTAGCACTGAACATATGTACTCTGCTTATAGGGAAGGAAATACAGCTCTGCAGACTGGAAAGTCTAAAACTTGATGTGGCATAAGTTACTAGCTGTGTCCTTACTTCTAAAACCTAGTAAATGATTACTGTACATAAGTACCATAAAAGGGATACCTTGGCCCACTTTTTTCCTTTTTTTATTCATGATATGGGTCATACAGATTTTTGGTTTCACTATATATTGTAATGATATCTACCTCAGACTATCACATAGCTTCCTTCTGGGGCACAAGGCTACGTCAAAAATACAATACAATATACGGTGAACGTTAGGCTAGAAGCCTAAGCTAAACTAGCGAAGCTCCACAAAGGTGGAAAAGCTTCCCCTAAAAAACCGAAGACCAAACCTCACGAGGAGTTGGAAAAGGGCTTAAAGGGAGTTTAGAATACTAGATATAATAATAGTAGAACACTTAGCGTGAATCCGAGGTCGGAAGACTGAAAAAGCTTCAAGACTTTGAAGACTCAGAAACCTCCGAGGCAACAGCTTTGCAGCGGAAGGAGAATGAGGCCGAGCCATCGGCCAAGATGGCGGACATAGAGGGCGCGGTGTCAGAACTGTCCCGAGCAGCGCGCAGCGCGTGAGAATAATGCAAATTAGATGTAGCAAGGGGTAAGTATATGTCTGCGACGTGAATTTTTCTTTTTTTAAAAAACTGTGAAACTTCACCTTTTTTGTCATTTTTGGGTGTGTCAAAGTTACCCCCATGGGGGAGGGTAACTTTGACCCACATGTTATAAATCCACAATGATGGTTAGTTGCAAAGAAATCCAGCAACAGATTGCTTAGATCCTGAAGTCTTTAAGGAAATTGTAACTTGAAACAAATTTTCTACTACCTTGTATCTCCATTAAAACATGGCACAAAATGACAAATATGTCATGATGCTAGTTTACATGAGAAAATTGAAAAAAAAAACAAAAACAATGATCACTAGTCAAACTTACTGCCTAGTTTTAATGCTTCCAAATAGAAATTAACATTTTAATTCACTTGCGATCCCCAAAACATGGTGTTTTAGCTACAAAATATTCTTTTTGACATTAATTTGGTGGGCCAAAGTAACCCCAAATTTTGGGGGGCCTTTTTTTTCTTTGATAAATTGCTGACCACTTCCAAGAGAAGGATGTGAAAAAAAGGAACTAAATTATAATTTGTAAATTGCCTATTGTACACTACCAGTACTAACATGAATTCTTTTGTAAACACCTATCATCTGGGTTGGGTAATCACAATTTTGAAGGCCTCTTTTTATTAGATTCGTTTCTAAAATATAAAAGAACCCTTTGTAATAGGCCACTGTCTTTATTTTCAGCCCTTGAGTCCCACACCAACATATAGCATGGGTACTGGCAATCCTAAGTATGCCTGACTACAATAGGTCAAGACAAAACTTTGAGGGAAAACTTTTTGTGGGAATGGGACCAAGTTACCCTCCACGAGTCAAAGCATCTGCATTCTATGGTAATCTGTCTGCAGCTTTAACTTGCTGGTTGATGGGAAAGTTCACCTTCAAGTCTCACTGTAGTTGGTATACACTATGATTAAAGATCTAAGAAATGTTTCCGCATTGAGTTTGTGGTGACAGGATTTTACATCAAGAACAAAACCTACTACTTAATGATCTAGATAAGGTAAATGGAAAATTTTCATTTAAAGCATACTAAAAGCCATTAAGTCAGTATTAAACTGAAACAACACATTTTTCTTGTAATGCTTGTCCTTGAAAGGCATTTATTTTATGCTAATTAAAAACTGAAATGCAGAACCCCAGGAAGGGCTGGTAATCCCCCAAACTCTCTGGTTTGGGAGTATATGAGCTCCAATACTTTCTCCAACTAGCAACAACAGCCTATCGCTTCTACTGTCATCAAGATACCCGTTCACTATTTCATAGTAGGTGGCTTAGTACTGATCCTTTTCTCGAATATATTTCAAAATATTTGGTGCCTTTGGTTAGTAAAATGTTCATTAGTCAGTAGGTGCTCCATGAATCATTGCTATGATATGTAACTTTATAATGTTAATTTTGCTAAATATGAGAAATGTATCCCTAACACAACATTTCTTTGGATAGAGTTTCAAACTTGTGATCAATCATTTTCCCATCAACTGACTCTGGAATTAGTCATAATCTAAACCAAAAATTTGAATGTAAACATTAAACTTCCCCTTTTGGGAGAAATATAAGCAGTTAGCCAGCAGCAAAACTGACCTAGAGCATGTCCAAAAGAAAACACAGCTGGTAGGAATCAACTGATGTAATGTATGCAGCGTTTAAATCTTTCAGAGCACCAAACAAATCAGGGAGTCGACCCAGCGGAAAGAATAATACAACAATGATAACAGAAGAGACTCTTTGGGGAGATTAACACTTAGCACTGACTGTAAACGATTTGATGGCTACCGATAATTTTAACAGTAGTTGAGTGAAGATGCAATCAACCTATTTGGTTCAATAGATTAAGATGATGAAAGCAAATGAGGTGGAAGGAGAATTAAAGGATTATAATACTTTTACTTTTCTATGATTGTATTTGTAAAGTCATATTAATCAAACAAGGCTGCCATGCAAGTTTGTGTGGAAGTTCTGCAAAAAAGAATTGTAGGAACTATGCAGCCCTATCCAACAGACATAGTAGAGGAATCATAAAACTTTTAATCAAAGTTAATTTAAATAAATTTAACACTTTAATCTTTTGATTACACTTCAAACTATGACACAGTATCGACTTACAGTAGTGTAAAAGAGAATCCCCCACGGTGGACGGCGGACTGGTCATGTTGTATCAAAGTTTCTTGAGATACATACAGTCTGCAAAAGGTTTTAGCATCATATATAACTTGAACAGTACTGTAAATGCTCAACTGCCACACTTATAATCACTGACAGATAGAGAAGGGAGAAACAGGTGAACTAATATGAACTTCAATGCAGCATACACATGTAAACTGTGACTATGATCTCTGTACTTAGATTACAGGTGAGATATTCCACTCAGTTGTTCCAACAGTCAGATGGGATTTCCCCAAATACAGTTTCAAGAGGAAGATAGGCCTGCCTGCCATTATGTGATAATTGGGAGTACCACTTGAAAGTTACTGTTTGTAAAATATTTTACCAAAGTTTCATACAAGTTACATCAGCACTAATAACCTACATTACAACTGAGGGTATGGACAGGGGTAATGAACACCCCTCCCCATCCCCACCCCAAAAAAACCACAATATTTTATAAAAAAAAAAAAAACCAAGTGTCACATCAATCTGAGTTAAAAATTAATATTAAAAATATAACCTTAATTTAGCAAGGAAACCTTCCAAACAGTTTGGGATCTGATTATACACCTCTTAATTATTTAATCCTTATAATCCAAGCTCAGAAATGTCAATTTATTATAATGCCCACCGAATATGATGGGAAGACAAATAACCAGTTTATAATTTGAAAATCTTGATTCAAATTACCCAAATTTACAAGTTCCAAAAAAGAATGGGTGTAGTAATTCATCTTTCATTAAATGGTATTAGAACCACCAAGTTTTCATTATGGAGGGAGAAAAATGTAAAAACTGTTGAACCTTGTTCAACTGTCTGGTTGTGTTGGGACTTTACTGGACAGGAGATAGTTCTCTGAAGTCATTTATTGAGGTTTATATCATACATCATGAATCCTGCTCTACCGCTGAGGCGCCAGAATGAAGGGTATATTGCTAACAGTCATGCTAATACCACTGCCACAGGGACATTGCCTAAGAATAGACATGGCATAAATCACGCTGCCACTGTCTTACTTAGGCAAGTCATAAAGTACCACACAATACTCCAGTCTCTCTTAATGACGGGATGATTGATTTTACATACATTGCAACTCCTTTACCACCCTCCATTTTCACTTGGTGCTTTATATTTCATGGTAAGAACTGTTGGTTGGTCTTAGATGCAGATGTTTCTTAGCAAACATAGTGTACTTGAGACAATGTCATGTCTGGACTTGGTACCGTTTACCTGGGGCGCATCAAAAAGAGAGGACACATGAATCGCAAGTTTTTTTCTGGAAACTGTAACTCTTTCCTAATTCTCACACAATTCTTTCTGATTAAGTCTCCAGCATGGATGATTTACAAAACTGTAAGCGTGTGATTCAGCTAATCAGCAATGTGTTTGTTTTTCACATCAGTATGGACTCCAGACAGGAATGGAATAATTATTTGGCATTTTCCTAATATTATTTACGTTAAAGGTACAGCAGGATCTATTTCCACAATCCTCCCAAAATTGTATCAATTAATTTAGAGATCATAGCTACTTCCAGAGCGGAAACTGAATATTCGATGAGTTTTTAAACACAAATGTTACCACAAGTATTCAAAGTTAATAACGCAGAGCTTATAATGCAGAATGAATCAAAGTCCATATAAATGAGAACCCCTTCTTCAATCCACCCCAATACTCCCCACCCCAAAAAAGGATACAAGAGAAATTATTACTGGAGAAATATGTGGCCTTATTTTGATCAAGAACAACTTAAAATGGATATACCCACTACACAAAGTTTGTTCTGAGGATTCTCACAGATCTGATCATTCATTGCTCCTAAGAACTTCAAAGATTTCTTACAATAGAACCATTTCAGGCAAGGTTAAAATCAACCTGCTCACAGTCTCATTTAAAGGTAATTAGTAGTCATCCATGCCAACCTCTTTTTCAAATGTTAGCTAAACCTATTTCTTGTCTGTTTTCCACCATGCTGGTCCCCTCAAATATTTTGGCTTGGGCTCATTAAGCCTTCAATAGACCATTTCCATTTAAGTGGATGTCTCAATACAACCTACTCACTTGAACAGAACACAGCCTGAAACTGACAATGACTCTCAAAAATACCTTTGGAACTCTGGAACATGTGAAAAGCTACAACAGCCACCCTGGGGTACCAAAGAATAAAAATTAAACAAAATAAAAAAAAATCCCCATTCTGCAGAGAAATATCTCAACTAGATGTTGGTAAAGTGCTGCAAAGAATCCTGAGACTACTTTCCTTTGTAATGGCTTATGTAGAACTAGAACAGCAATGCTGTTGTGTAGCTCACACAATTTCTCTTGTCTGTTAAAAATAGGAATTCAAAGAATCAAGTTTTATCATTTATTCATCAACTTCCACAAAACTTCCTTACCTTACAAAGGTAAAAGGCAAGAGAAGAGCATTAATAATAATAATAATAAATGAACTCAAAACCCAACTGAAAAATCACAAGCACGTTTAGGCATGTTAACACTGCAGCTGACATCGTTTGATGACAGATTTGCAAATATCACTGCATATTTTCTAAAATCAAGAAGGCCTGTAAAGATTATATACTTTAATTAGCAGCAAGACTGAAATTAAACTGATGTTATTAAACTGTTCAAGTTTGCAAATTAAATTTAGTTGCACCTACAACTCTACAAGCAAACACTGCATAGGTTTGCACTCAATCAAAACAAACCACAGACTCAAAAAGCTGCTACTGGGGTTGAACTCAAAACAGTTACAGTATTGCAATTAATTGACTTGACCATCTCAATTGATCCAGGAACAAAATGGGACATATCCCCACAACAGGTTAAACCACTTTCCTTTCTTGTAAGCCAAACTGACCACAGAGTTTGCTTCAAATTTTGTTATCATGAATCAAGTAGCTGCTCAATGCATGGAGTTCCCATGGAACTCCTTGCTTAATGAACGTTGATTAGGCCTATACAATTAGTTATCCCAAAGCATTGTGATTGCACAGGCCACTTGATGAACAAAGACTGATGTGTGTGAATAGATCAAATTTCAAAACAAACCTGCACAGGCAGTTGCGAGACAGCAACTGAACACACAACCAAGTAAACTGGTATAAGTGCAATGAATAAACAGCTACCTGTTCAGCAGGCACAGTGAACTCAGCCCAAACCACTTTTGCATATTAAAATGCAAATAGGCAAGTTTTATTGCTCGAACGGCAAACACTCGTGTACCAAAAGTTCAGCTCAAAATCTCCACACATCAAAAGGCTGAAAACTTTTGTTGAAAAGTTAAAAACTGATGTTGGCCATCATTTCCTAAGAGCTTAAAAAATTCTTAGAGCAATTATTTATAGATTGAGAAAGAATACAGATGCTGAGATACTACTTATTGCCATCAATGGCAATGAAAGTTGTATATGCACTTCCTTGAAACTCATTCTCTAGGGTTTCCATTGTGTACACCCAGGAGTTACGCTACAACCTCAGATTTCAAGTGGCCATGACACACGGAAATGTTAGAAATTACAACAGGATGGAAACTAAATTATAGCATTCATTTTGCCAAAACCTTGCAAAGTCAGCCATTTTATAAGAACTTTACTAAAGACAATTTTTACTCATAATGGCGATATTCTGTTGACAGAGGGCTGTCTACAGTATCAGTGTTCAAACTATTTACAGTAAGTGGTCAGTTATCACCGTGACTAGTAACAGCTCTTGCACTTCAAGTGTCAGCAAATCCTTCAATCAGTAGAGGGCAGTAGACCAGTCTTTTGTAAAAAGATTTCTGTCCTTCACCAGTTCTTAAGCAAGAACCTCCAATTGCTTCCTCTGTACACTACCTAGTGCACCACACATTACTGCTATTTACATCAATATCTGCATAAATAGGTGGCTAATTCTTCACACTCTAATTAATGATCAGTAGAAACCTTTCAATATGTGCCACCCATCAACCTATTACTATTGAGTACCACTAATCTTCAAAACACATTGATACTTGGCAATAAAGTAATTTTCTGAAAGCAAATCTTTTCAGAATCTTCTCACAAAGAGTCATCAGTATTCTTAAAGTCTTTCCAACAAATACTTTTGAGTCACGTAACCTTTTTGACTCAAAATTATTTAAAAAGATGTGTTTAAGCTAAGCAACAGTTTTAAAAAATTTCATTACTAGTATTTGTTTTTAAGAAACATTGCAACTAAATGGTGACGATGCCAAGATTTTAGTGACATAATGAACCACCAGTATTTTGGGGGTATGGGGGGGGGGGGGGAGCTGGTTGATCTGGACAAGGTACAACACCCATGTTGCACTACTGCACTGTGTTAAATGTTGAGCAAGTAACAACCAAAGTCCAAAGGGAATCCTTTCAGCCAGCAATCTGCTTCATCTGTCAGCTATCTGAATTTGTCATGACTTTTTCTTCCTTCATGTAAAGTTGTACACTCAGAGCCTAGCTGATTTACTACCAGACCAGATGACTTAAACCCAGGGTCCCATGTGTGAAAGTGAAACAACAAAAATGGGAAAAGGAAAAAATGGGGAATTACAAAAGACAAAATGCTACAATTTAACCTTATAGATACTCTTATTAAACACTTTTTACCTGATCAATTCACCAAATCATATATCCCTCTTGCAACAAATGCATTATTTTGGCACTTTAACTGAACATGTTTGAATTGGAAAAACAAGAAGGGAGGGGGATGGGGAACCTATCAATTCATTTACAACTAAACTCCCCATATGACTTTCCATACAGCATGTAATGTACAACAACCATCAAAGAGCCCTATGGCCTAGGTACTCAAGGGTAGCCCCACAGGCCATTTGTGCCCCCATCATGTGCACTAAAATGACCCATGGAAGTTTCAAGAAGCCAAATATTCAAATACTAAAACAAGCTGTCTCATAAAGTCCTGGCTGCCACAATAAACTTAAAGTAAAAACTCAAGTATACTGTAGAAGTGGCCGTCTGCCAGATACACTTAGAACTCCTGCCCTATGATGTATTCATACCTGGTTTATATATCTTTACGTACCATATACCAAGTACATTGCAAACAGCACTGAGATGAATAACATCAACAATTCTTTATTCTTTATAAAATATTCTTTGGAACACTGCTGTACATGCCACCAGATGGTGGCCCTCTGCTTTAAGAAGTGTTGGGTCCCAAAATTTAAGCCTGGGCTAGGGCCCTAAGGAAAGCACATCCAGCCCTCTGCAAATTCTATTCTAAGGCCACAGTATAAAGATTAAACCCAATGTACAAATTTGTCTAAAAATCACTTGGCATTATTTCACATCTGGCCTTCTAAGAACATCTACTCAAGTCACATCTTATATTAAACCACTACCTGCTATTAAAGGCCAATAACTTTTTTTTCTTACATTTTCAAGACTTGCTTTTGCATAATTATGAAACCATACTTCTGAGGTATACTGTAAAGGAAACAGATAATGTCATTTGACAAACATAAGATTGGCAATTGGAAGATTATGGGTTCAACCCTCAAACGGGTCAAAGGAAATCTGTTAGTTGTTTTCCTTTCTCTCTTGTTTACATTCAAGAGCAATTTTGTACTTTTCAGTAATTCAAATAGTAGCTGGTATTCCTGTGGGTAAAGTGGCTGCCATATGCCTGATATTGAACTGTACCAGTAGGTATTAAAAGATGTAGTCTCAGACTCTCAGTATATATCAAAACCTCCTTTCAATTCATTGTGTAAATTATTTATGTAGGGAAAACAATTTATAAGTATTATACTTCAGTTTTCTCCTTTTCCATCTTATCTTGAATATGTTCATGACAAATTTAAAATATGTATAATCTAAATATTTATATTATATTATATTTACCATTGTCTGTCCATTATGTGCCATGTACTCCACCATGTGGATGGAAATAAACTGTGTCATTGTCGTATAAAATGAAGAAAAAAGCTGTCTCAGGGCTGCCAACAATGAGCACCAAAAACATAGGAATAAACATAGTAATTTCTTAATAGGAAATTTTTCAGTAAAAAATATGAATATAGATCATCAGTCAGACCAGCAAGGGTTGGTGATTGGGGGAAACCAAAAAAATGATGCTGATGAACCCACACCAAACTGGCATAACAGGTACTTCTATGGTACTAAAGCTATATGATATTTGAACCATTTTGCTGGGCAATCCCTCTGGGCAATAATCAGACAGTGACAATGCTATCATGACAGCAGGCTCCAATGGCCCACTTTAGGGCCCTGAGAAATGCCTTGGTAAGGTTCAGAAGGTGAGGCCCCAGCTTCAAAGTGGCATCACGAGTATCCATCCAGCTTGTACCTGACCTCCTTATGACACTGGGTGGCTGGGTGCATACCAAATATGCAAAAAATCTTTTTTACAGCTTGTACGGGACTACGGGAGATGAAGATATCAGAGTAAAGAAGTTACTTAATTAGGGAAGAGGGTTGATTTATGAAAATTAGATGTAGCAAGGGGTATGCCTGGAATGTGAATATATTTTTGAACATTTATTCTTTGTGACTGCGCTAAGTATTAACACTATGCATTAAGCAAGTCACTGCAGCATCTACAGCAGCAACAAAGGCAGTTGATAATGAGCAGAGTAGATACCTGTCCTAATGAGACAGTTGATAATGCATGTCAACAATTTCATCATTACTAGAGCTTCTGCCAGGAAATTGGACCCAGGCCTACCTAAAACTTGAAAAAAAAACAACAGTAGTTTGAATAAAGTTCTTTGACTACAAATCTTAAAACTACTAATGAACAAACTTTTGGAATGCAAAATACAGGAAACATGTAGGAACATTTGCCATTATACAGGAATATATATATTCACATTTTCCAACTATAGGAATATATGAAATACAGGAAATGTTGGGAGCCTAGCTGTCTCAATGGCCTATTTCGGACAGAGCTTGGAAGTTGGAAGTTTTTATTATAAAAATTTATAAAACACCACAACTATAAAAATATAATCTGTTGCACTGTACCAGGGCTGGATTTTAACAGTAGTCCGATCACCTGTGACTACCAAAATTTGTGATGGACAACCAAAAAATGGTGGATTGGTTGTCCATTGGACAACCAAAGCTCAAGCAACAAGTATAACAAACAGACTGCTTCTAGGGTTACAGCAAAGTTCTTTGTTGAGATTTTCTTTTGTTGAAATTTTCTTTTGGACAACCAAAAGACGCAGACAAGTTGTTCAATGGACAACCGTAAATTTTTTTTAGAATCGAGGCCTTTGTACAATATAAAAGAACTTACAAAAGAATAAGAATGAGAAACAAATAAAAGTAAGAAAACTAAACATTAAAAGCTTGTCTAAAAAGATATGTCTTCAGATGTGATTTAAAAATGCTAATGGAGGAACACAGTCTAAGATCATCTGCCAGCAAGTTCCAAAGGTGAGGACCAGCACAGCAAAAGCTCATTTTAATACCGAAAGAGGTCAAAAACTGAGGGACAATCAAATGGATGGAGGAAACAGAGCACAGCTGGTAAGTTGGGGGCTGTGGGTAAGTTTAGTTATTATTTTTTTACATACTAATTTAAGCTAATGGTAGGTAAAAAATTGGTGGTAATCACCTGCCTAAGAAAACTTTCCTTGAGCAATCTGACAAGTTCAATACACATCCAGCAATCATAGCATATCCTAATGAGAACACTGTACCCTATCCACTGAGGGGGGAGAGGGGAAGGGTCTGCTGTGAAGGATGCTACAGGTAGTGGTTGGACAAATGCGCCATTTTGAGGACTGAAAAACGCACTGCGATTTTGGAAAAAACACAAAATAGCGCATCGAAATTGCAAAAAGCGCAGTCCCATAATTCCCAAAACTCCCTGGTTTGGGAATCTACGAGCCCCGATACTTACCTCCTATTTACTGCGACTAGTCTTTTGGACAGGCAAGCAGGAAGGAGGACCTCTCCAGGTGACCTCTCTCGGACGTCACCTGGAGCCACTGTGCTATTAAATACTTGCCAGGGTCTTACTGCGAGTAAGTGGGGATTACAAAGTGTAAATAGGAGGTAAGGAGGGGCGAAGTAGATTGTGGCCACTGAACCCGTCATTTGCTTGAGTAACAGTACTGTTCACGTATAGGTTCAATGCAAGTAAAAACATCCTGTTCGGATTTATTTCTCGAATGTTTTCACACGCTCTTTAGAAACTTTCTTCCTCGCAGCTTATCTGTCAATAGGTGAGAACACAGCTCCAGAACATCGGTACATTGCTTGACATATTTCTATGGTCTAGTGCAGCTACATATCCAGGCTAGCTGTACGCAATGCATGCTGGCATTGGTGTCACTGTATACAGGACGTGTAAATCGTTGGAACAACGTAACTTTGTGAAGAATTCCCTTGCATACAGTTACCTCAATGGAGAAGTCCCATTGAATTACCGTGTAAACGTTTGTTGAACTTGAAATAACATTCACAAGAACAACCTGTTGTCATTGTCTTCATTACTTCACCTTTTAAGAATCATTTCAAGAATAAAAGGAAACAGTTATTTGTCTTCAAAAGTTTATCTTCCCAAATTTACGAACTTTTTATCTGAACTACGGCAGTTGTGTAACATAAAAATGAGATGGTAAAAATCTCGATTTATTTTGTTGTAATACACAAACTGCAGGGCCATAGGGCCTATGCACTGTCCTGTTTGCTGATTGGTCAATTGCCTCGAGGCTGTAGGCAAGGTCAACCACGCAAAAGGGGGATTTCTCGGAGCATTTTGAAGCAAAAAATGAAACTTGTAGCCTACCATTACTCTATTGTGATGATATGTGCAGAGAAATACAGCTATAGGCTCATTGACAGCTCTCTACACTAGTGCTAGCTGCGCTACTACAGTAGGTACTGATGGGGCAAGGGGGTCGCTCATACTGTATTAAGAACTGATGAAGGACCTGTGTATGCATGTGTACGTGTGATCCATGTTCATGATGGCACACAGCCTTGGTTATTACGTGAGTACTAATTTATCAAAGACACTCACAGATGTAGTTTGCTGGAATTTTCTATAAATTGGGCATTACTACTTTTTAGGGGGGGGGGGTATTTGAAAATTATGGTAAATTTAAAAAAAAACCCATAAACTTCAAAAAATGCAAATTGGGCCACAAAAAAACGTGATCGCGCATTTGTCCAATACCCAGCTATAGGAATACAGGAGACCATCGATTTAGTCCTCTTATTCAACCATTAATTTACTAAGTAAATTAGCCTGTTCCTTTACTTTTGTATGAAAATAAAAACCTTTACTCAGCATATATATTTACTTTTCTCACACTACCTTCTCAAGTTAACATTAAGCTTGTTTATATTTTTAACAGTGCCCAGCATGAATAAATACACAAACAATTTACTTTCCATGTCACTTAGCACGTAGGCAAAATAAAACGCAAAAACAAGAGTCAGTCAATTTGTGCAACAGTACATTGCTTTCTGTTTGCAATACACAGTGCCATCACTTAATTCCCAGACAATATATGAACTTCTGCTCAATTTCACTTTCTTTCAAGAATAAGACAAAAGTACTGACAGGCATCATACAAGACCATTGTTCAAAAAACAATCTTAAGTCACACACGTGAGACAATCATGCCAGGGATTTCTTACCATGGTAATAACTCCCTGGTTATGCGAACACTTTTTGCATTTAAGTGACAGTGCATTCAATTACCAATATGAAAATGAGTCCATTCACACCTAGACTAAAATTTGACCATAAGAGGACCTACTTTTGCTTTTGTGCATGAGTAGCAGGCTTGTAGCATGTATTCCATACTTTTTAGGACAGTACAGGCAAACAAGGCAGTGAACTGGGACATGGAGCTAATACCCTCCGAAGGGTATTAGCTCCATACTTGGGATCAATGAACTGTACAAAAGTCACACCACATTTTTTTGTTTTTCATTTCCAGCAATCTTGGCAGAAATACAACAATACTGTTTTTACATCACTGTCAGATGTTTGTTCAGATTTTTCCTGGTAGTGAACGCCTTTTACTTGGAAAGTAAAAAGGGAGGGGGGGGGGGGGGGACAAGCAAGGCCTTAGCCAGCGATGCGTCTCACCGTCTTTGAGATGGCTAAATTTGAATGAGAGATGGCCAGATTTGAGCAGGATGGCTTTTGAGATGCCATTAAATGACTTGGTCTAGTCTTCCACACTGAGTTTGATTTGACATTTAATGTTTGGATGCCTAAAGATTTCAAGGAGGCTTGTGAGCATGATTGTTACCCTGATTATGTGAAAAAAGTTGTTGCTTCCAGGGGGCTTCACCCCCAGACTCCACCCATAGGGGGCTTCACGCTTGATGGATAGTACCTGGTGAATCAATAACAAGTGAGTCACCCTACTTTAAAATCCTGGCTAAAGCCCTGGGGAGAAGGGGAAGAATATGTATGCAGATGGGAGCTGGAATATTACACAGGAGCACCTCTGGCATGTAAAGTGCTCATGTGCGCTTGCACTACTATTGTCCCTCCATCCTATTCCATTTTAGTGCCACTATTTTCATTTTCACCAAGACTTTTGTTAGGATATTAGTTTACAGGTCATACATGGTCAAATGGATAGAGCATCCATCTTGCAGCTGGAAGGTCTGGGGTTCGACCCCTCGCCGGGTCATACCAAAGACTTCAAAAATGGAACCTACTGCCATTGTGCTGGGTCGCTCAACATAAGCAATGGAGTAGGAAAAACAAGCCATTGAGCCACAACTGCAAAAAATGCCATGGCCGGCCCAACTCAAACCAATTGGTTAGATACTGAGCCATAAAACCTCATCTAACTCAATCTACAGGTCATGCAATGGATTTGTTGTCACAAAATTACCTGCTCTTTGAAATATTCTATTGCAACTCTGAAGTAACCTAATGAAGTAACAAGCATTTAACTTGCTTGAGAGTTATTTAAAAGGAATGAACAGTGACCCCAAACTTAGAAATACCAACTAAATGTCAGTAACATCCTCTTTTTTCATGTCCTAGCTCTTAAAATTGTTAGTAAATGTTTCAGTAAATAAACATTGCAAATTTTGGAAGGTAAACCAAGGAGTTATTCTGCATGATTTGAAGACTTCGGTAAGAAAAATATTGTCACATGATTAGAAAGAACCATTCATAAATTACGATACCAGGGTATAAGAACTTATTCACTTAAATTTGCATAGATCTTAAACTGCAGTTTCTCCTCAACTTATTTACTCCAGAGATAAGTTGAATGGTTCAAATGTACCTGTGTCCTTAATTTCCAACACTGCACAAAAACTTCACTTTACTGGAAAACCTACAAAAAGGTTTCAAACAGTTACAGAGTTAAGAATCTACTTCAGGCTTGAGCTGGTTGTCTAACACTAGAAGTTCAGAGTCATGACTCCCTGGCTGGAAGTTGAGTCAAAACTCTACTTTCCTTTAAACTGCAACTCCTAGGTCATTTTCAATAAAGTCAAAAAGTACAAAAATTGTCATTTCACAGGTTTAACAAAATATTGTGACAAAGATGACTTTTTCAATCTTTTTCTCAGTTCAATCTCAAACTTTCTCTCCAGTTAGCCACTGCCCATTCTCCAACATTTTCAGTTTAGAAGCACCTTGGCAATTGTGTAGGATAACCCTACGGCTGTTATACTACTAACATGTAGGCTGGCAGTTGACAGTTTATAACTGTTGAGATTTATTTTCCTGAGTCAGTTATGAAATCACTGTAGAAGATGTATTTAAGTGTGCTTTCACACTTGATATTAAGTAGGGGATCAGATCCGTACCTGATCCGCCTCTCAAGATCAACTTTGTAGTGTGAAAACACTCGCACTCAATTAAGATAAGATCTCGAGATTTTGATCCACCCACCGAGGTGGATTAGATCTTGAATGGGGGATCAAAAACTTGTGTGTGAAAGTTTGGTGACTCAAGGTGACCTGAGATCAAGGTGACATACGAAGCAAAGTCCTAATCACCCTGAAATAAACAAACAGCACAGCTCAGGTAGCTGCAAATTTACCGTATTGTACACAGTATAATACTGTAATAGCTAACACTGTGCTAGCCAGAAGCACATAGCCTTCGCAATAATTCTCACAAAGCAAATCAAATGTTCCTTTACAAATGATCTTCCATTTGTTCCATTTTATGTCACCACAAAATTTTTAAAAATAATCTTGGTATTTTTGCTTACTACCAAGTATGGCAACTTGCACCTTGCAAATGTGGCATTGGCCAAAATTGGGAAGTCAAAGTCCACAAGAGCAATGCAAAAGTTTTGTTGCCCTACCATTAGGTCTTGATGCATTTGTTGGCAGTGCCAGAAAACTCACCAGACCCGTAGAAACACTTCCAAGATTGAGGGAGGGGGATGGGGGGCTGAGAACCTCTAACTCATGGATTTTGCCATTTTCTTAAGTAATATATGGTCATTCAGTCAGACATGCTAATGATAATTTTTGAAGAAAAACTTCTAACTCAAAATTATTAGGGTCTAGGAAGTTGCCTCCTAGTTCCCGGTCCAAATGGCCCTGCTGAAAGGAAGCAAACTTCCATGTCACTCATGTTATTCATGTTGTGAATGTTTGTAGTGATATAGCATTACAGCAATCCCGATGGCAATTGTAAGCAACTGCTGAGGTACAGTAAGGAGGGGCCATGTAGATCTGAGGGTGTATACACATTTTATCAGCAGTGCATCTTCTGAGTCAGTCTTGTCAAATAAATTCCTGCTTGTCAATCGCTTTCTCTGGGTCTGATTCAGTGCAGGGGATCAAGTATGAAAGCAAACCCCTAGACCTTGCGCACAGGATCTGATCCAGATCTCATCCCCCGCTTGTGCTCAGCTCCCTAGTGTGAAAATGGTCTGATAGAGCTATGCGGGTACCTGCGAGCCCAAAAGTATTTGACTCACCCCAGCCTAATCTACAGCAAAACTGCAGTTATCATTTTGCTGTTTACAGCATACTGTTAGTAGTACTGTACAGGACAATTTAAAAACAAGCTTATTACAGGAAGGTTATTATTTCCAAAGTTGTTGGAAAACTGTAACCCTTTGAGAATAGGAGATGGTTTATAGGATGTAGTGAAATGCAATACACAGGAGTCATGGTTTATACCTTATGTTCAGTCTGAAAGCATTTTAATATAAACACAGACAGTGTTAAGTATGGTGGTACCCTTGTACAGTATCCATGTACAGTACAGTATCCATGTAATAGACAATGTACATTCAAAACTGATGGTTCACACATAGAATGCAGGTCAGATACTGTACATTAGTTGCCATATGAGACAAGTTAACTACAGTATACAGAGCGATACAGTTTGTAATTTATAATATTGTTGAAATAGATTATTTAGCATGTGTAATAAAGTGTATAGCAGCAATATATTTGTGTGCATGCAAACTGGAAAGCTTTCCTCCTCATGAGAATGAAATGATGCAGTCCATGTGTTCCACTCTTGCTATATTTTGTGTGATAAAATGCATACAAATTGAAGCCATGCGATCAACACTAGCTAAAACTACACTGAGAACTGCTTATTTTTCTTCAACATTTTATTTTTCATTGATAAATATAGATGATTTTAGGTACCGGTGCTGGGTCCATTCTTGAAGAAAACACACTCTACTTTCTGAAAAGCTTTTTTTTTCTTTTCAAAAAAGGCTGGGGGTGTGTAAAAGTAAAGTTTTCAAAAAGCAAAGCAAAACAACAAAACTATCACAAAGCAAAGCAAAAAGAACAAAAAAGGAAGTGCCAATGTGTAAATGAATGCAGGCCTCCATTTTTATTGCCATTGGTTATATTGCCATTTTTTCTGAATTAGTCTCACTTTCTAGCAATAAAATGACACACGGAGAGTATTAGTCATTGGGTAAGTTCAGGATACATATAAACTTCAAGCAGCAGCCACTGTAAAATTTATGAGCTCACTAAAGTCATGCATGCTGGTTGGTTAGACCATCTCCAAACCACATGTTAGAACTGGACACTTCATGCATGAGTATTAAACAGAGCTCACTCACATTAAAAGACACTGGTCTTCATACTGCATGTCACTGCCCCGGTCTTTGGCACTTCCCTTGGACAGCTTTTTGAAGCTCATCCGCCGGATCAGACTTTGGCGAGAGACTTTCTCTTTGATAGTGCTCCATACCCTCACAGAAGAGGACGGTGAATTGGTAGACATTTTGATGCTAAGATGAGTTCATCCTGTGTGGAACTTTTGAAGAAAAATGTCATTAAGACACATCTACCTGAATTTCTGCCTTGTTAAATTTATGCATTTTCAGAACTACTTTGTGAAACCTGATAAGTACTTGCCACTGTAGCTACAAGGTGGCAGTTATGTTTTAACATAGATCCAGGATGTTTGTACTATCCACTTTGGCATTTCCTTGAGGAAGATAATACAGAACATATTCTCTTGTATGCTCCTAAGTCACAGAAAAACCATGTATGTTACAAAGAGCACAAATAAATATCCCCGACAGTTACTTAAATATCAATTAAGAGCGGTAAATCCTGGGACAAAATGTTCACTGAAAGTAGGTAACTATGGCAACAGAACCTATGTCCACTTATAATTCCACTAATGATAGTTCAACAAGCTTCAACCACTTGACAATTAAGGAACTATAAATGAAATGACTGATGCCTATTGTTTCACTTTGTAGTAGGTTACTGCACGTCGCACACTGTTTTCAACTGAGCAGACTCAGTCCTTGGATGCCGACAGGAAATGAATTTTCATCCTGTGAATTACAGGTTCTTCTTCCAAACACTCGTTGTGTCACTCACAGAGGAAAAAACCAATTGTGATAAGTGCACGTTAAGGCTAACACTCCAAAGCCAAACAAGATGGGTAAGTGCTCACAGACCAGTGACCGTCAACAGGTTTCCTGCACTCTAGAAAGGAAACCAGGCTTTGATCACGGGTGCTGCAGGAAGCGCAAGGATCGCTTAATAGCAGACACTGACTATGACAAGGGAAACTGAAAGTTAAAAACCAAAATAAAACACTTGTTGTAAATTATAACAAATTTAATAGAGTGCCATGCAATTAAATCGTCCATAAAAGGCTGGAAGCACAGTTTACCCACTGCCTTCTATCACAAGCAGGATCTCATGTGGGTGTAGAGAGTACAAAAAGTGTAATACATAGAATCACCCAGAAGTCACCTAAGTTTTATTAATTAAGGGGCTGCTAGGAAATCTTTTGGGTTCATCAAGGAACCTACAAACCAGACTGATCATGGATGAGAACCGGCACAATCCCTCAGTCTTGTTTTGACTTCATTAACAGAGGATAATGTGGCAGGGATGTACTAAATGATCCCAATCCTGCTCCCCAGACATAATGTAACACCCCCATCTGACAGACAAGAGTGTATCAGTAAATCCTAGTCTTTACCCATTCTCTCCGCAAAGGCTGAGAGGTATATGATGGATCCATGCAGGGGTGTAGCAAGTGGGTAGACTGGGTGGACAATTTCCAGGGGCCCCAAGGGTGCAGGGGCCCAAGATATCAACAAACAAATTCTGGGTTTTTGGCCGGGCTATGATGCTCAAATTTTTGCACAGGCCAACTTGACTCTTGCCTAATTATTTGGGTGAATGAGTGAAGAGGGCTTATGCTATTTGATTTTGGTACCACTGGTTTTGGGGCCCCTCACTACTCCTTGTCCATGGGCTCCAGATGTCTTGCTATGCCCCTGGATCCATGGTTAAACAAGACTCCTTGACAGTTAAACCAAGCAAAGACCTGAAGGAAACAACTTTTTAAGGGTTGAACAACCAAAAACTCTTTTTCAAGTCACTAATCTGAAACCACCCACCACCATACCATCCCTGTGAAAAAAATGCATGCACAATATGCAAGTTTCCACGTGGTTCAGTCTAAAATTGGATCTCTCAAATGCAAGGCATAATACTAGCTCTGACCACCAAGCCAACCGTGTACCCAAAGATGACTTCTTTGCTGGACCATGGTCATTTGAACAGAATAAAACTATAAACATGAGGAACAGAACTACAGAAGTATGATATAGCTTTTTAACTGTATAGCAGATTTCTAACTTAGTTTAGAAATTCTATATATATTAACTAGTACTGTTCATGTGAAAGTATTTCATTTTCATGATCAATATTAAGACCCTGTCGAGAGGAGCTGGTGTCTTCCTTTAAAAGTCACCTGTACCATCCTTGCTACATCTCTCAGAGATACAATACTTTGCAGAATCAAATTTTATCATTTACACTAAAATATGCACACAAAACTCTGAAAGAGATCGATGGCAAACAAGGGACTGCCTACCACCATCTTATCTGGACAACATGCTCTGAAGCAACTTGGAAGAGCTCTAGCTGAAGCAACATGGAAGATAACTTTGTAAGAAAAATAAGATGAATTTGTAAAATTTAGTTTCAAGGTGAGGTTGCTAATTTGTCCAATTTCCTAATCCCAGACAATTTGAATTCTTCTAAGTTTGCCTTTAGCCCTTTCACCACCAAAAAGTAATTAGTGTTACTTTGGCACCTCCAAGACAAACAGAAAAAGGCCTGGGCCTACATGAAATTTAACTGGCAAAAGTCATTTTCTGCTGACTACACTACTTTGTGTACTGAAGGCTACACTATACTGTGCATTTCAAATTTCACTGATCTTCGCATGAAGAGCACATTTTAATAGCCACTGATGATTTCAAATACCTGGATATTTCAAAATAGAAAGCTGAGGGTGATGCAAATAAGGCTAGAGGTATCTACATCCAAACTCATGTATTGAATGCTCAGTATCCATATTACCAGCCAACACAGGCTATAAACCCAAGTAAATGTTCAAGGAACCTCAGAAAGGACAAATTCCAGGAGGGCTGTCTATAGTATGTCATGAACAGTACATACTGTGCACTGTACATACATGTACACTGTGTGCTTTAATAATGGGTAGTCTTTTCATACATGTCACTCTACAAGAACTAGGCCAGCCTTTCAAGCACAAAGGCTGTGTTTGTATACACACACACACACACACAAAAAGAAAGCTTAATGGGGGTCCAATATACAGATGGACAAAGGATGAATCTAATCTTCCTCACTATTTAAGCAAAGGTAATCCTCGCTCTTCAAGATCCTTTGTGTCCTCACTGCATGACTGCTTATTCTCAATAGAACATAACTGAACAGACTGTGATGTAGGGGGCATAAAAGAAAGTGGAATATTTAAAGTTTAAGTCTGTGAAGTCCTATGAAAAACTGTGTCTCTCTGCTCTCACTGGCCTTAGCACTACATTGAAGTACATACAAGGCTGGAGGCAGTGGAGGATGGTCCGTGGTGTGACTTGCTATTTCACAGCAGCTGATTGGTTTGGCACTCAATCATGCTCCACAGTAGGATGTATTATTACTCCTATTACTATTACTGTACTACATATTTTCTGTGCTCAACAGAAAACATGAGTTCTGATCACAAGTACTTTACAAACAACAGGAGGAAAAAATTAACAAACAAAACAGAGCATATTACTTTAAAAATCAAATAACCTTACATGCAAAGTTAAATTAAGGACCGTCCATTAAAATTTATAAACAAAGAAACCCTTAACACTAGTATGGGATAAAGGGATCGAGCCAAGCATACAAAGTACTGTATTGAAAACCTTTTACCTACACTAGGAATGAAATAGGGTAAGACCAATGAAAAGAAGTTAAGAAGTATGAGACACAAAAATACAATAAATCAATAAATAAATAAAAAAAAAATGAAAATATTAAATGATGGAGAATGAGAACAGACTAAAACTACCAACAGCAGGTAGAACAAAAATGCAAAACGAAGGTCAGAAAAATGAAAAAAATGAAAATAATAAAAATAAAAAACATGCATGTTAACACATGTCCTGGGAGGTTGTGCAGTACATCAACTGGTTCTTAAGATAGAATACTTGTAGACACTTTTTGCTACCAAATGTGGGGAAATTCCCGACATTTCTTTAGGTGACTGCAAAATAAAATACCCATTTTGCAACTGCTTACATCTGGGAAACTGTGTGAGGTAAATGGTAATGGGTGGAGAGCTATCCTGGGTTGGGGGTAGCGGGCGAGGATAGGAAATTCAGCTGATTAAACAAAGATGGTGGAAGAAAGGGAAGGGCCGCCATTGTTTGTAATGAAAAGTCTTTACCAATCGACCACCATTTGGGTTCATACTGAAAAATACACACTTCTATAGGCCAAAATGCAACATGCATCACTACACTGTACCTCTAGTTATTTCAGACTGGCAACACAATATGATTTCATATCCTGTGTCTAACATATAAATACCTACCTTTCCAATTTTAAAATCCTATTTCCTGATTAAATGATCTACTTTGTTTTAAAGGACTTGTAATATTAATGGGATAATCAAATAACACTCATGACCTGAAATATATCCCTTGTGAGTCATTATCACCTTTAAGCCAAACATGATCATGTTTCAAAAGTCTGGCTGAAGTGGCTTAGGGTAGGTATAGTTTCAAGTAGTACTAACAGTATGCCATACATATAATATACACAGAACTTGACTGTAAACCACTGATCACTGGAAGTTAAACAGACACTTCCCTTTCTAATGAGCTTGTACTTCTCCATCTATGTTCTTAAAAAGCACGGATTTTAAAAAAAAAATGTTTTGACTAAAAGTCCTCAAGTACAATTAGTACAAGTACCTGCTATTATTGACCCAACCCAAAAGCTATCCTATTCTACACTTTCTACTGCAGTTTCTCAGCAAAAAGAAAGAAGTAAACAATATTCAAGTACCCATCAAGGAAGTGGATGTCCTCAGACATTAAACAGAAAGTCAAAATTACATTTTTGAATATTGCATACACATGATCAACCTATCACATACAATGTTTCATATGACTTAAAGTGTACCTAAAGTCTGAAAATTCAAAAATATATATTACAGAGCATGAAATCTGAATTCCAGTGGTCCAAATCCCATCTTCACAGGACATTCCTAGGCTGAGATATAAAATGTTGAAGTTTATTCACTCAATTTAAAAAGGTAGATTGTGCAATAATTTGTGATGTCATTGTTGTACTACTCAAATTACAACCTTTGTATTTCTTTGTTTTTCTGAAAGTTACTACAACTCGTGCCAAAATGTGATCGAATCCTTACGACTTTCAGGTGACTTGACTATACAAGCCCTCTCTGTACAGCATGTCATGCAACAAAACAGGAAGTGTTCAAGGTCATATAAACACTTTTAATTTTTAAAGGAAAAAAAAAACATTTGATGTGACTTGTACCACAAGAAGGACACAAATTATTGCGCAACGGACTATTTGGATTTAAGTGAATAAATTTTAACATTTAATATCTCAGCAACGGAGCAAGCTTTGACAATGGGAGTTAGATCAATAAGATTCATTTTGCAACCTCTAAAATATATGTTTTCAAAATTCTAGACTTTAGGTACACTTTAAGGATGCAGTAATTGTAATCAGCTCATTTCTTCCTCTTTAAATGTGAGTGATTTTTTATGACACAAAGACAAAATCAAATCTACTTCCAAAGCTATATGGTTTAATACAGATGCAGTAGACGATGTCCTCTGAGCTCCGTCAGTGGTTTTTCAAAAGGCAAAGATGGGGGGGGGGGGATTTCTCACAAGGGGAAACTTTCAACTATTCAGGGAGCAAGTTATTTTCTTTACCACAGCCACATACTTCTTGGTTGTTTTCTTACATCTGGTCCATGGAATTGAGATTGCATATTACGAATTAAGAGAACCACTGGTTGCTAACATACCAGGTGCAAATCAAGGGGGGGGGGGGTTCAACCGTACCAGCCCATTCTTATTACAGACTTGACAAGATGAACTTTGTCTTGCTTCATTTTAATTTTGAATACTAAAGTATTTTTGCTGGCTAGTAATTAAACTACATGGTACCATATATCAAGGCTGGAAAGTAGTAAGACATCATAAGGGCAAGGTCCATTTTCATGCTAGCTTTTAGGGTACATTTTTGAATCTCAAAGGGCACCAAGACCTAATAGAAAATTTTGTGTAATCTGCTATATACAGTATGGGCATGAAGGCCACAGAGCCCTTGAAAAGTATGCCATTTTGTTGGGACCAAGCCACAGCCAAACATATGAAGGCAATGGCCTCTGTGGTCTCCCTTTATTTCCAGTCCTGATACTATAGTCAAGTCAGCAAGCATTGCTTTCTCTTTTCTTGACATGACAATTCAAAATGTTGACCTATGTCTTTAAAGTATAGCACACTTAGTCATTTACAGTAGACACTGTGCTCCAGTACCCATCTACAGTACTTGTGAACATGTCAGCCTTCAACTGGTCCAGAAAACCTTAGTTATCACTGGACCATGTAAAGCTGGGGTTAAAAACATATATCTCTGGGGAGGACGTTCATCTTAGTACCTTTTCAGATACCTTTTGCAGCCTCATTTAATGTATGTGTCTTATTTCTTATGCATTTTTTTTTGATTACTTCAACTTAATACAGCCAATGTTCTCTCTACTGAAACAGACTGCTTGTATATGCATGCACACATAGGCCTACATGAATTCTCATTTCAACCATGCATTTTTCTTTACTCTTCACTATTAAAGCGGCACATTGAGTTGGTTCATGAAATTCAGCAAATTTTGCCAAACCTGTTAAGTTTTCTTTACACACTAATGACAAATGAGGAAACTTAAACAATCCCACATCTTGCATACAAATAAATGTTTCATAAGTGAGTAATAAACAACTCAATTCAGTTTTCAAAAATTTGTGACCAGACACTTTTTCAAATTATGCACAGAAACATTACAAGCCAGGCTACCAAAAATTCAAAATTTTAACTTTATGCATAACTATTGGATGTGAAACTTGAATAATTACGCTAATAATAATCATTGTCATGTGGCAGTATCCTTCAACACCCTCGTTAAGTTATCGATATCAACTCAATATGCCCCTTTAAGGGGATGACCATGCAGCCATGTTAGAATCCCTGGTTTACGCTAATACCATCAACTCATTAACCTTTTTCCGATTGATAAGCAGTCAGTGCTAGTCTAGGCTCACTGGCAATTAACCAAAAAGAACACTATCATGCTACCAGCTTTCTCAGTGCAGCTGAAGTGGCATGACAAGAACTTGTCAAGAAGGGATGTCCTTCAAGAGGTTGCCCATTGGAGAACTTTTATTCCATTAATTTCAAGTCCATATATGTCAGAAAATGTTCTCTGGTATAAGAAGCTCAACCATTCATGAAATTGTGGCTGATGGGATGCAAAGAATGCTTTAAACTAAAAAAATGTATATTTATTTCATAAATACAAACACCTTATTTCACTATGAAACAGCAAGGCCCATGGCATAACACAGGGTATGGGGCCCTTCTGTCATTGGTAAAGTGGGGCCCTTGTGTGTGATCACCAGCCGTTGAAAATAGCCTCGGCATTCGGCAATGCCGAGGTAAATGCCGAGACAAATTGACTTGACTTCGGCAAAAATTTTGCCGAGGCGATAGATTGCAGGACACGCGTACGGGGACTTACCGGTTACGAAAGCTGCACACTAGGCCTACACGGCTCGAAATGCAGCTTCGAGTAGCGACTTGAAAAGAAATTATTTTCTGATAAAATTTCCACCACGATCGTAACATGAGCAAATACATTCAGTACTATTGCTTTATATACAAAACATAGTTGCAATTTTTCAAGTTTTAACGGAAAATCTTGATTTAAAAAGTTTGTTACGATGGGTATTTACTGTATGTACAAAACTCACTGTCTGCTGTCAAGAAAGTGATCACTGTACACACAAGAGTATGACACGGCAGAGTGTGACCTTTAGATTTCAGAACCAGCCGTTTTATCTTTTTTAATGTGTAATAAAGTGGGAAAAATTCCCAAAGCAGCTGTATTGGTTTTATCAATGGAATTCCTGAGCTTAAACAAATTACGTTAACCTACTGTGGTAGAAGTTTGTAAACAAGTAGCATCGGACAGTTACCTAATGCCGAGGTAAAGTGTATTTTTGCCGAAGTGAATCCTTTTCACTGCAGCAATTTTTTTGCCGTAGCCAATATCTTATTTGGAAGGGCTGGATCACTGCCTTGACATCAGACTTATTTTAAAAGAACTTCAATGTAGTGCCACAGTATAAGAGTGCAAGGCAGTTTTACAATAGGGAAACTGGTCAAATTTAGAGAAGCTGTCAGCTTCCATCAGGCCCTTTCATTCTGCAAATACGACATAAAGAGCAGAGTGTCTTTTCCATTCATGTTTATGTAGCTCTTTAACCTTACAGCTTTATGTTGGTAAGAAATGTCCAAAGCTTTCCTTGTTATAAAAGGCATGAAGTACTTACTGTACAACAATTTTACAAATTTTGGTAAATTCAATCCCAGGCCTCAATTTTAAGGAAATTTATAGTTTTCCAGTTTCACAGGACAAGTTGTCTGCCTTTTATAGCTGTGCCATGAAGCAACTTTATATTTGTACAAACAGAAATTTTTAAGTGGTCACAGGTGCTATTTGTCTGCTTTTTTGAAATCTGGTTGCCTGAACATTATGTGGTTTGCAACCAACCTATTGCTTTTGGTTGGACATCCACCACAATTCTGGTACTCACTAAAAAACTATTTTTTTCCAAGTTATATTTTTCTCTTTTTCAATGAACGTAACCAAAATGACACAACTGTGTAAATTAAGACCTGCTATTGTACAGCAAGGAAACTAAAGTGACAAGCAACTAAATACTTTAAACGATATCTTTGAAACACTCATTAAACTTTGTGCATTTTTGTTCACCATCTTCTTTCAAAATAAACTTTTCCCCCGCTAACTGAAAACAAAACTTGTATGAAAATTCCTCCATAGTCTGTAGATATTTTCTTACGAATATTACGAGTGAAAATGTGCTGTTAAAAGAATTGAAAACTAAAATATTTATCGGATGGACTTCATCACTGATATTAACAAAAAGGATGTCATACTCAGTAAAGATAAATTCCTGTATTAACCCATTCTTTGCTCACTAACACTTTTCCAGAACAATTGAACAGTTACAAGACCAAACTTAGGGATAAATAGTCTCATCATAATTTTTACAAGTCACAGACAACTAAACGGCTGTTTAAATCAAGCCCTGAATTTTGAAGACTTTACAGTAGGTATTGGTAACAGAAATAAGACTACTAAAAATTCATTATTGGATAACAGAATACCATGTGGAAGTAATGTCTGTATGACCAGGCATTATCTAAATCAAAATTGACACTGTTCTATCATCTATTGCACAAGATACAGACATAGGCTTGAAATAATGTTGTAAAATTGCAATGACCTGCATTTATTTTATTTTTAAAATGAAAAATTTGTCGACAGCTGCAGGCCTCAAGCTCATTTTCCCAAAACAGGCAGACTTAGAAACTGTTTTTCAGATCAGGAGATAATCTTTCAAAATGCCATAAAAATACTGTAATGGTTTCCGTTTTGTCTACGAGCCATATGAATGGGACAATTTCCTGAGGCTGTTTTCTCTGCACACTTACAGCTGAATCCAAAAAGAACTAAATAAGTGCTACAGAATTTTACTATGAAAATAGTGAGTTTGGTAAAGTCTCAAGATCAGAATTGTATGTGGTAAAACATTTGGCCCATAGGGTCATGACTAACAACATGCAACAAACAGATGGTATGGCCAGTTAAAGTGATGCTGACCTTTTAAAAAAAAAGAACTAACCAACAATTTCATTTTATGTCCTGTATAAGAGATTAAGTTGTTAATGGAATGGAGGCTGTATTGAATCAAATTGTACAGCCCTCCCTAAGCCCATTCCAAAGAGAATATGGCAGCTGAAATATGCAAACTGAATGCATTGTACAGTATGTCTAGTGTACATACATACAAATGATAAAGAGACTATAAAAGCAATTAAACCTACTGTAGGAGGAAACAGTCCAAAGGAATGCCATGCAAGAAATTTCCTCACTTTTTGTTGGTAGCTGATTAAGTTCTGAAACTTCAGAGGGATATTCTTTGCTTTGTACAAGTGGAAGTTAAGTCAACAGTCTATTACTACCATAAGATGTACTGCTAACAATTGTTGTACTGGCTTTGTACAGATCTACAGTTTATACAGGTGGCAATTATATATTCTTTTTAAAACAACTCCAAAAAGTTGAGTTGTTGAAAGCTCAGGGCTCTATATAAAACTTTGAAGGCCAGTGAAGCATTTTATGCTTCATGGTATCCAGAAATGAGGTTTTGTAAAATAACCTGATTGCACTGTACTGAGAACAAGTGTAAACTACAGTACACTACTGCAACTTAAAAGACCAATCAGCTTGTACACAAAGAGCATAAAACTCACTTCATGTACACATCTATGCAACCAAGTGTTCAACAAGAAATTTTTTTAATACTTAGGGCTTCACAATTCTGTAGGCCTACATATATACAATTTTAAAGACACACTAATAATTTAAAACAAATTTTAAAAGCACTTGCACACATTTGCCATGGCATTCTGAATACAGAATGCTCACTGCAGATGTTTGGAGATCAGCATATAAATATGTGGGGGCAAGGGATGATTTGCCCCAACAGCACATAATATTACCCTAAGAAAGATATTGAAGAGGGCACAAAAATGCTAAATGTTACAAATCACTCCCTCCCCTCCTAAATGAACAAAAACATCAATATAGCCCCTGTGGCCCCTATATAACCTCTGCAAACTTTTATAGGAGGTGATATTCTCCCACAGTATTCAGGGGGAAAAATGTACTCTGATGGAGATTCTCAGCTTAAGTTTTTCATAGTATAATGTCACTTTATCCTTAAAAATGACCCTTGTGCAAGCACCAGATACTTTGCAAATATATTGTTTTTTGTTTATTCTTCAGTACATCTTTTACCAATGGCTGGTCATGTCTACCAGCCCCGGTAGTGGGACATACTAAGTATAGTTGCAGTATGGACTAGGCATTACAATGCTGCAGCAAACTACAGGTACCAACTGATGACCTTGACTACACCACCAAAGCCATTAAGCTCCAGCCCATCACCACTACCATAAGGTACAGCTGCAAATGAATGGCAACAGAGCAAAATAAAACTCCCTTGTTCTTCAGGCAATCCCTTGCCACCCTTCAGTAAACTAATGTACTTACTAGTTAAAGTTCTAAGACAAACTCACAAAAGACAGTCTGAACCCAACCTTGTTCAGATCCCCAAAGGTACCAGTTGAGGGAACCTTAAATGTCAATCATGCAAACTAAACTTCACTTGCTCTCCAGAAAACACTGACCCTTGGCACCCTTCAGTCCACCTACACAAGTTTACAAGTTGAGTTTCTATATGCCTGAAAAATTCCCACCTGCATACTCTAACTACAGGATATATAATTTCAAAGCACCGGTACACCTAGTGCCATAATGCCGCAGGAAAGAAGATTTTCTAAAACACCTTATTTTTGTAAGATAATGAGTTTTCCTTTCAAGTTTCTACTAGCCCATAAATGTTGTCAAAAAAAAAAAACACTCTTGTAAAGCTATATACCACTTGATGTATTTCGTATTTTGAGATGTGGAAGTATCTAAACAGAGGTGACTATAATTTTGTCCTTTTTTAAGGGGATGATTTGACAGAGTACTGTAACTGTGGACATGGCTGCAAAACTTGCAAAACTTTGCAGGCGAACATACTTTGAAAACCAAAATTTCTAGCTCACCTGGTCTACTTAATTTGGGAATAAGATGAAAATTTCTGGCTGCAGGATGATTTTTGCATACGCAATGTGTCTTTGCGTCCAGCTTTTTGCAGGCGTAACTGTGGATTTGATCTCACACTCAAAATCTTATCATACGCTTGAGATCATTGGTCTACTGTATTGTATTTATACACCTAAGATCCTGATCCACCTACTGACAGCAGCACTATTAAACCAGGATCTTCTCCAGAGTACCACATTATTTCTACAGTGTCCAGTGAATACACTCACATCAACATTTGCAACCAGTTATCAAGCGATGAAATCTTGATACAGCACATCAGTCAATAAAGGCAGTAGCTACATAGCTAGGTGTCTTACTGTCTCTAAAACAGCCAAATTGTAACAGAGATGGCCAAACTCCAAAAAATTGCTAGCCATACCGGTAGCTTCCAAATAGAGTATAAAGCTAACACCATTCTCAGCTTAGACACGAAAAAGCTCACCGATATTACAAACTATACTTACCCTACCAATACACTTAGACAAAACATTATAAATATTTTGCATCAGAGGAATCATGCCAACAACTCTTTTCAAAATAACTGGACCCCACTTGCAGTGCCAAGGTGAAGGGAGAGGTTTCACACAAAACAAGTGAGAGCTGTGAAACCCCCAGTTTCTGAATGATGGCTAAGGCCCTGAGCTGTCCATACATTGTGCTTAGAATGAATTAAGGTATGCAAGTGTATATGTGTATGTCAAGTATGGTTTTCATCACAAAAAGTTACTATTATTTGTAAACGATTGCATTATTTACATGCAAAAGTAAATTTCTACGACAGGGTTTTGTCATGCCATAGCTGGCAATTAATTCTGTGATAGTGCTGAGTGGACACAAGGGGGTAAGACTAAGAACTGATTGTAAGCACCACTCCCCTCCCCACCCAACCAGCTTAAATGCCTCCTGATGGGACAGTCACTTGAAACATACACAGACACATACAAACATACACACAAATATTAACACACATACACCATACTGAATGCATAGCTTTCTTTTTTCATTGAAACCAAAAATCCTCCAATTTGATCCACATTTCGAAAGCATCCTTCAAAGATATGATGAGAAGAAACCCTGAAAAATTAAAACACATGTACTACTTTCTCTGAATGGTCACTAGGCTGCCTGATCTTGTGACGTGTTCTACAGAGGTTTCATTGTAAAGACCAAAAGGGATATTCCCTCATGTCTAAATTAGCTTTCACAAATTAATTAACTCCTTCCTTGTGTAATCACATTATCTGTTCTTGGAAGGAAGTTATATTTAAAATTAAAAGCATAGGAAATCCATCTTGAATTCATCTTTCCACTGACGTTTGTTCTGTCGATGAATGCATGTTCCAGCGCTTCCTGTTTTCACGCCGACAACTGACTTTAATCATATTGTATGTTCAGGTCCAGGTCAATAGCCAGAGTAAGCAATTTGGGTGGTACATCAACCCCAAATGATTGCCACCCTGGGGGAGAGGAAGGGTGGTCCCCTCTGCTTTGAGAAGTTTTAGCTTTTTTAAGGATCAAAGGAGCCATAGGGTGCATTAACATATGGCAACTTTCTTCCCTCTATTTGTACTCTGTTTCCTTTTTGTTTTATTCTAAAAGCCACTGATTTTTTTTTTTTTTTTTGGAAGGACCATGGGAGGGGGAACATTCCCCCTTTCTGTCCCTTCCTCTGGCTACCAGTGACTACAGATACTAGCAATATGACAAAATATCTTTCAATTCTTCAAAAGTAGATGTAAAAATACTAACTCAACCAAAAACCTACCCACAATTTCAGTTTCTATGTCCTACAAGTACAGAACGCAGGTACCGTAATATTTCCTTCTTTAATATGACATCTCCAACTGTACAGAGGGTATCAGCTAAAATTCTGCAGCAGTGCTCTTTTAAAAGCAACTTTATCTTTGAAGATGTATGCATGTTCTCAAAACAGAAACAATAATTACCTATGAAATGCTTTTTGGAAATGAGCAATGATTTATCTTATCCCAACAACTGCACATGCTGGTACTGTACACGTACTTGTACTTGATTTATCTCGGGAGGAAAAAAAACAGATTTTGATGACTCTGCAAACTGGCACAATGTTTTGCAAAGATAGTTTAACACTGAACTATACAGGACTATTCATTAAAGTGAAAGATGTCTGCATGCTATACACGAAAACATGCTAGAAACCCAGTCTAAATTCTAAGTTACATTTAACCTAATGACTCTTTACCCTACAAAGAAAGAAAATTGAAAACTGTAAAACTGAAAGACTATGTACAGTACTTTTACTCACATTGAACTAAGAACTGAAAATCCTTTAGGATGGGAATGTTGGAGCACCGATGACAGGGTTGATATTTACTGATGATGTAATCATGGTACTTTCACAAGGTAATGTTCAGACACTCATTAGTTACGATGACACGTCACTGCATCAGTTTCTCTCTGCTATACCTGCAATAAGTGAGGGAAAGGTTATCAAAAGAGGATCTGACCATAAACCACAAACTTCACAAACATGAGCAGTGAATAGAAATGCATTGCAAAGAATAATGTGGAAAGTTATGTTGATTTCTTTGGTTCCCCCCCCCCCCCCAAAAAAAAAAAAGAAAAGAAAAAGAAGGCTACTAGGAGTTTGAGCTTGTGTGTCTTACCTTGCCAAATCTGTTAAAAATCATCTAAGGGAATGTAAATAGCTTACAATGAAAAGGCACACTGGTATATCCTTAATTGGAATCAAAAGCTGTTTGCTGTTTAAAGGGTTATAATTCTATGTATCATGGGAAAGAAACCTTTTGAATTTGTCAAGCAAACAAAACACTGAAACATCCTTAAAGGAAGCAACAACCAAAGTTCAGCAATGAGTACCAGACTATGTACTAAAAGTAACATCTTCATGTAGAGATACAGTCACTGTGTCACTTCCTATGTTTATCATGTTACATAGAAACATGAATAGAAACAAATACTATGGGAAATGAAGCTACATAAGTTGAAAATATAATGGTACCACCACTGTGACTAAATTTACACATGGCTATCCTGCATTACACTAAAATGCTACATTTGTAGTATGGATTGCTTGTAGGTTCTTTTGCAACACCTAAGTGACAAATGTACAATGTACAAATACTGTTTTAAACTAGGTCTTGTTTCTGAAATATTTAGAAGGCTCTATAACGCTCAAATCAAGTTTTGATATGTTAGAGGGATACTTGTTCTAAACATTCTAGCAAAATTTGCATTGAAATCCAATGTGTGGTTCTCAAGATATTAGCAGTTCAAATTGGCACATTTTTAACACAAAGTGAACTTGAAACAAGCACATATGATGTAATAGCCTCACATTAATGAACAGTCCTTTGCTTTTCTTTAAACTTTCCAACCAATTTTTCTCCTCCACAATCACATGTTATTGGAATGTGACAGCCTGAGAGGCATTAGAATTGCACAACAGACTGAAAAGCAAAGGAAACAAAGCATTTCTCATCAATGTGCCATTTTGGAATAACGATCGTCCTCATTTGCCTTCCGCGCAATTCCTTCAAGCTCGGCAGGTTTTGGGTCTCGAAGCGCCGTCGTTCTTCTGCTGAAGTCGTCTGGTTTACGCTAAGTGTCCTTTATCATTCTATTCTAGTATATTTTATCTGTATATTTCCCCCCATTCACTCCTCGTGAGTCCCTGGGGGTTTTAAGAAAATTCTACTAGAAAGTTTGGCTCTTTTAGCAAGCTTCGTTGTAGCTTAGGCTTCCTAGGGTAGGGTCATTGATTTTAAAGTGTATTTGATTTGTAGCCCACAGTACATATGTAATAGGTCAGCCACAGTACTATAAATGGTTTTAGCAGCCTACAACCTTGTGACGAGACCTTCCATTCAACTGATTTGCACTTTTATCACCATTTCATTGTATTCATTTCCCCTTCGACTCAGGGCCCATTAGAAGTTTGTATTGGAGGTGTGTTCTTGAAAAGACACAACACAATTAACAGGACAGAATACACATGCTAACCATTCCAAGGACAATACCGCAATGACAGGGATGGTAAAATATTCTTTACTACAATTCTGTGAGGTTAAAATTGAAATACTTCACACTTTACTCATTGTATTCTACGATTTTCATAAACAGTCCATTGAGTCAGGATAGTGTAGCAGCGGTCACATTGTTTACACACATTTAGTACAGTTCAAAATTTTATTGCATGGTTTCTATACATATAATCTTGAGTACATCCACAATACTACACACTTAAGCAATACACAATTTGGGGCAATGTGATAGATGTGAAGCTTAAAAAGAAATCTATTGATCTCCATGGATATGTTTCATACTACTTCCCATTAAACTACTATTATAAACATATAGTGTATACTGTGAAGAAGCAATGCCATATATTGAGGAAATCATAATTGTAGGGTGTAGTGCCAAATCTGTGATATTGTATAGGCCTAAAAATTTTCATATATCCAACCAATTCTTTAATGTGGCAGAGATAAAAAATTAAAGAGAATGGTTAAAGGAATATTATATTAATTTCTCAGGCATTTTTTTTTCTGTGATGAAAATGAAAATTGTCAAGCATGTGACTACTGGGTCAGGGAGAGGTAATTTACTATTTAAGCAACCTCAATTAAGGTGTAATATTTTCTTTGTACATATAAACATTGGGGACGACAAGTAAGATAGCCAGTTGACCAGCTCCCCATCATTCCCAGTTTAGCTTCCATTTTCAGTACTACACATGATCTCGTCTTCTCTATTAGAAGAGTGTGTAAAGGTAATGTAAAATTTCTAACATTAGAAAGTCCAATGCAAGTTTAGAGAAGACACATGACCATCAAAACTTTCCCAATGTCCACCCTAGGTTTGATACAAAAGTCCATATACCTGTAACATGTATGAAATACCAAACATAGCTTGCCTGAAGGATAACAAAAATATTCACATGGTACATTAAATTTAAATTCTATTCTGATACACATCTTCATTTATTTCTTGCACTCTGTTTGAAAAAAAGATGTAAATATCTATATTGTCATGAGAATTACTATTTTGATAGGCTGAATATAGTCACTCAGGTTGTGTACCATTATCATAGCATACACATGCTGTGCCAGTGTTGGGTTACCATGGCAACATAAACTGTATTTAAGTAAAGCTAGCTGTACATGTCGGCTTAAAGGAAGGAAAATTAATTTTCACATGTGAAAGAGGAATTAAATCTACACAAATTTGGTGAAACTCTCATTCAAATTGAACATGTAGTACTCAAGATATCAGCAAATGAAGTTACTACATTTGTGACCCAAAGTGAGCTTGAGGCAAGCATGGGTTATATCACATCCTCACATTGATGAGAAATGCTTTGTTTCCTTTGTTTTTTTCAGTCTGCTGTGTTGACCCTGAAGTTAAATAGGGACAGGAGCTCCTATGGGGATTCTGAAGTTTGCAAACTTCCCATGCCTCTCATGCAATTCACATTTCGATAACATGGGATTATGAAGGAGAAAACTGGTTGTAAACATTAAAGAAAAACAAAAGAGTACTCATTAAAGTGAGGTTATGATGTCATATGTGCTTGCCTCAAGTTCACTTTGGGTTGAAATGTGACGACTTTAACTGCTATAACTTGAGAACTACACATCGGATTTCAATGCAAATTTCACCAAAATGCTTAGAATAAATACCCCTCTAACATGTTAAAAGTTGATTCCAGCTTAGACCCTTCTTTTAATGTCAATACAATGAGACAATCAGTTACACTGCCTCGTCATACCCCTACCATTCCAAAGAATTTAATATGCTTTCCAGCATTTATTGAGATATAGAATTCTTAACATGGATGCTAGCATAAATTTTTGTTTAGTTTATGCTATCTGCTTAAAATATCTGCAGGCTTCATGTAAAACTTAAATTGCAGTCCATGGCAACTTATACATCCACTCTCAAGTACAGTCATCAGGGTGATGTTTGATTTATTAGTAGTACTGTACATTGTATGTCTATGTTGTAGTACACATTATGGTATCCATAACAGCAATGGTAAATACAGATTATGCTGAAGCTGCATCTAATTTTTAAACCAATTCCGCCAGTTACCACAAAATATAGGCCAAGGCCACCGGTTATTATTTGTAGTAATCCCAGCTACTCAACTTTACAGTATAGCTAGCATCAACAGAACGAACTACATCCATCCATGGATGTGGCATGCAATTCCACAAAATTTTACTACTACAAAGCTCTTATGACAAGGTTACAGCAACGCAGAATAGCCACCATATGGCCTCAAATTTTTTCCACAGCTCATTAGCTTGCCTTCATGACAACATAACTTGCCAATGGTAGATAAATGCTACTCATACAGTGAATTTAAGATCTGTGATCGATGTGTGCAAGGTTTAGGAACATTAATAAACAGCACCTACAGCTAAACCTTTAAATGCTAGTTTGACAAATGAATGCTCAGCCTCATCTCTACAAGACATTATACCTACGGAAGCCATCCTTCTTTTCGAAACATTAATCCAGCATGGTTCCACAGTTTATAATATTCCTCCTTACACATTAATCTGGCTGGTAAATCACTTTAAAATGGTCATCATTTAAAGGCTACAGCGGGTTACCTGACTACTTCAAAGTCATGATTCCTGGCCTGGAGTCGGGTTGTGACTTCACTCTCCTTGGAATCTTGACTCCTAGGCTATATTTGCAATAATGTCCAAAATATGCTCAAAAATTGTACTTTGGAATTTACATTTGTGTTATTTCGCAGGTTGTAATGAAGTGTTACACCTGGCTCTTATCTTTATCCCGTACTCATTAGTAAGTTTTCTCTTTAGTTGGCAACTAAGATTCCCCAACATTGTAAGTTAGACACCACAGCTATTGAGAAACCTATAGTGTAAGTCTACTGGGGTACTACTACTAATTGGTAAGCTAGAGGTCAACAGTTAATAGCTGCTGAATTATATGTTTCTGTGTCAGTGACGACGTCACAGAAGAAGTTGCAACTCCTTCAGAGTTGCAACTAAGGAGTTGCAACTAATAAGGCCGCAGGTACCCGGTTCCAAAAATATTGGAGTCGCTCAAGCCTAATCATTTACCTTTCAAAATGGTTGCCTGTCATTTGAAGCTACCTCTTACTTGTCATTTTGCTGTAAAAGGGCTGAAAAATACATGGAAGAAAGAATAATTCTTGATCTTTACAATCTCTCCCACAAGTTACATCTAATCCTTAGAACATTTCTTACAGATGCTTAAGAATGGGTGTAGCATCTGTCTACTCCACCTTTTGTGATGGTGCCATCTTAGTTTTTAACCCTATTTAAAATCCCCAAAACTTACCTGGTTTGAGAATCTATGAGACCTATTTGGCAAGAAGGCCTAACCATGGTAGTTCTCGAATAGAAGACTAGCAACACCCCGACAAAAACTAACAAAATGGGAACCACCCTAAACAAAATATACTCATCAAATTTCCATAAACAGAGGATGAGAAGGTCTTCTCCCAGAAATTCGGTTGAAAAAGCCAAAAGGCACCGGGGAAGATGATGCAAAAACATGAAATTTTCAGAGCTAAGTAAAACACGTAGTGAGTCATTACTCTGGCAATGAAGCAGGGCGACTTATAGCAAGCAGGATAGGAGGATAGGAGGTGAGAAGGGTGCCATCTAGTGGAGATTTATTCATTGCCAAGAGTTGTTCTGCAGTAAATGGGCTGTCCAATAGTAGTAATGGGAGAGGTAAGTAGGAGTGAAATAGATCAAGTGACCTCACATCTATCCTCTTAAAAGAACATGCAAGTGCATGACCCATCACCCTTTTTTTCTAAGTACTATAGGCTATAGGCTACTCCTTTCACTGAATGAAATTTCAACCAGCTGCACTTTAGACTTTACAGGGTTCCTCTCTAATGCAATCATCTTTACAGAAACTGTGAAACTGCTCCATGTTACATGCAGACTTCAGGATTGATAAAGAATTGTTTCCAAGTGGTTTCAAGTATAACAAGGCACTGTGTTTTCAAGTCCCAGCAACCCAAACCAAGGGGCAAAAACCAACCGAGTTACTCTCCTGACAGGACACCAGACTTAACCAAAACTAAGCGCAGAACAAGACTTCTAGATCATGTGTCTGTCATCCCTGGCCCCATTCTACACTGAGTGAAAAGAACAGTTGCTACACATGACCAAAGCCAACAGGCCAGGAAGTGACTCTACTGAATGAAATCCATTTGCTTTAAAGTTTACAATGACTGGACTTAAAGAGAACCTATTCAAAACCACCTCTGGACTTAGTTTTCAAAGTTTACTTTAAAATGGTTCACCCATACATGTCTTTAGTTCAACCATCTTCTGTTGACTGAGAAATTAAGTTAAGTAATCAAAGAAAGCTGAGAAAAAGAATTCATGACATACAAGCAGGATTCAGATAAAGAGGATCCCATTCCCAGCAAACTCCTTACCATATAATATTGGTATCTGAAAGGAAATTTTGGCAATTGAAAGGGTATCTATTTGAACATGAAAACATCTAAAAAAATGTTGGAAATTTCACTGTCTTCTCAAGTTCTCACTCAGGAAATAAAACTTTTTCCTAGCCCTCATCACAGCAACTGGTGAACTGAAAGTCCATTTGCTGACATCAGTTTTCTGTTCATTTTTACTCTTTCAGAAAAGTTTTAGGTGTTTTACAAATTTTTGCATTTTTCATTTTTTTTTCATTTTTTCAATGTTTTCCATTTCCAACCAGCATTTGACTTTTTATATTCCTTTTGAAAGATTAAGCACATTCATAAAACCTTCTTATAATGTAGTGTCTTTTATTACAGTTACGTTAGCAGTTCTATTGTTAACCCTTGATGTAAATAAACCTTTTTTATTGTACCATATAACTTGCTGGTAGGGTTAACCTATGCTAAACAATCATTCTCTCATTTAATGAGTTCTTCTCTTCTATCTTTGTCGTCCAGGGTTTGCCTTGAGTCAGAGATACTGAACCAGTGTGATGATAAAATAAAAAGTACGTGACTGTCTAGCTGTACTTATTTCCTACTGGTAGGAAAGAGCATACACTTAAAAAATTCAAATATTGCAAAGTCTGAGACCTACAGTACAATACTTTTTTTCTTTCAGAGAGCTAGACCATTGTAACTCCTTCAAAGTTGGTACAGCAATATTGGCTTTGAACAATAACAATTCAGACCATTTAATTTACCTCTTAAATATTTCTGAAACTATGTGACTCAAGCTCAGACAAAAGTTTTATGAGGAGGGTGTCACTATTACTAATATATGGACAGACTATTTGGGTACAATTACATACACTGTTACATTGTTAAACACATCTGTACTCTGTGCCATGTGAAACTTTGTCATGAATATGTTAAATGCTAGTAATATCAAGTTCAAGTTGAAAAACATACCTTTTCACTGCAATATAAATAAATGATATCCTGAAAAACATTGTTCAACAGACTTAAAAAACATACGCCTTCAATATTTTAATGATAGCCAATTATCAGTAACCTTGAAATGCATTTTCTACAAAAATACTAACAGGCAGGTACAGTAACCACAACACTTATAAAACTTTGGGCACAGTTGGAAAAAATGGGCTTGTCTGAGATGCCTCCTCCTGGGAAATGTTGGTATTATGGTATGTGGAGGAGAGCTTTGGTAATTAGAAGGCAATTTGGTATTTTTACTTGAAAATATGTTAAACATAAGGGGAATTTTCATTTACAGTGACTCCTGAGAAACAATCAATTTTTCCATCCCGGAACTTAGGATATGATAAAATATACTGCAAAACTACTTTTGGCAAGTGTACTTTAATACAAGGGTAAATGTGTTAAAGGTCATGCATATCAATTCCTTAACCTCTCTTACTTATCCACAGTTCACTTTCACACTCTTTTCTAGGAAATTAGGAATTTGTTATCTTATCCTTCCTTTAACTTCCATGCAATCTAAAATATGCCTGTCTGAGACAATAATCTCATTTCTTTGGTCATCTTTCTTGATCATTCCATCAAAGGCTTCTGATGACCATAAATCATGAAATACTCCATAAACTACAATCATATGGCTTCCAGGGCAAAGCTTACAACTTCATCAATTAAGCAATAGAAAGCAGTTGACTACTTTTGTATCCACACTGGGCCCCTTCCAATTAGCTCTCTCAATACAGGTGAAACAAACTTCACGCTTCTTACATTTTAGAGAGTAAATTACAATTTCAACATACACAAAACAACTCAACCAGGTGATGTCATTAATAGGATTTAGTTTCTTCGCATGGATGTTGGCCCACATCATAAATGGGAGCACCGTATTACCTACCTGTGCACCAATATAGCAGAGGGTGTCATCATGTTGGGTCGCCCTAAACATATTCTTCCAGAAAATGTCTTGCATAAGATTTACCTAATTTTAACTTATCCGCACCTCACCTATGAGTCAAAAGTCTGGTCCAGTGCTTCTTCCTCTCACATTAAAAATTAACCACTCTCCAGGAAAGAGTGATTTGACCTATTACCCCATCCAGGTCATGTGATGACACCAGTAACTTGTTAAAAACTGTTAACCCTTTGAAAACATGGCACATGACAACATCATAAATGTAAGCACTGCCACATTCACATACCAACTCATACCTTCAAGTCTTGCTACCAAGATTGTTTTCTACCTTCTACCCTACAATTATATTGGACATAGTCACAGTACACAACAGTCTCCTCATCTCCACATTCCATTAACTTCATTATCTTCTAAACTAAATCTCTTTCAAGTATTATACTATTAGGCTTTGAAATATCATCACTATTTAATTGAGGACATCACATGACAGATCAGGGCTTCCCATTTCTGGAATCCAACCCCCCCCCCCCCCCCCCATTAGATTATCTGGTGTCATGAAATCAGGCCTTGAGTTTTATAATTTCCAGGTGTGCTACAAATTACACTCCTCAGGAAATTAAGGAGTGTAGTAGGTGTGCTGTTTTATAAAACTTTAATAGATTTACCTGAGTTCCCATTCTTTATCTAGGTGTGCAAAAAATTGCTCTTCTTAAAGTGATTTGAGGCGAATGATGGTGTGCGATTGCAATTGCATGCTTCAAAACTCAAGGCCTGGACATTGTCACAGTACAAAGCAGTCTCCTCCTCATCTCCATATTCCTTCAACTTCATTATTTTCTAAACTAAATCTCTTTAAAGTATTGTACTATTAGGCTTTGAAATACCATCACTATTAATTGAGAACATTACATGACAGATCAGGGTTTCCCATCTCTGGAGTTAGGAGATGATATTTTACGGCTCAGTTTCTAACCAATTGGTTTAAGTCGAGCCGGCCACTGCCTTTTTTCCAGTTGTGGCTCACTGGCTTGTTTTCCCTAATCCACTGCTTTTGCTGAGCACCAAAGGCACAATGGCAGTAGGTTCCATTTTTAAAGTCTTTGGTATGACCCGGCCAGGAGTTGAACCCCAGACCTTCCGGCTGCAAGTCGGATGCTCTAACTACTTGCCCATTTCTGGAATCCATTCCTCCCACTGCACTGTCTGGTGTCATGTAATGATGTAGTTTCATTATAAAATTCAAACCATCCAAAGAGAGAAATGCACTTGGGGATATCCTGACACATCTACGATGTCACATCATCAACTCGCTATTAAATGCATTGCATGGTGGCTGCTTTTCTGGCCAGAGATGTGACATTCTTGATCTCTGTGTCCTGAATGAAGCATAGACTAGGCCTACTAAACTGGAACAATTGAAAAACATTCCTGGAACTATAGTGTATCTGACAGATTTACTGACAAAGGCATGAAAGTAAGGATTTTATCCATGGAAATACTCCTAAAATGCTGTAAAGTGACTGGCCCTTATGCTATGTGTAAACTATATTATTACAACTGCCTCTCTCTGGCATATAATGAACCTAGGCTAGGCCTATAGTGAACCTTGAGTTGGGGTCTTCAGTTGTCCAATGCATACCAATGTATGACACACGCACTGCATACAACTTGACCAATGGTAGACCTCACCACTGTACTATAATGGAACACCTCACTGCTAGCTTAATTGGGCCATGGCTTAGTCACAGCTGCAAAACCTGCAAAATTTCTAGGGCACACACACTTTGAAATCCAAAATTTCTAGCATGCAAGTTTCCATGGTTTACTGCAAATGTCAGCACTCTGTGCAAGCTTAACAGGGTTGGACAGAATACAGCCTACATTGACTGCGAGAGTTAAGGATAAGTAATCAGCATCAGTAAAATTCTGTCATTCAACTGCACCATAGATAACTTGGCAACTTGAAACAGGGATAATTAAACTTTACACCTCAAACTTTCTGCAAAAAACTTTATAATTCGCACAAAACACCTTCCTTTAAGTTCCCGCCAAAATAGCAGCATTTATGCTTAGTTTGATACTCACATAACTTCCCAAAATAAACCTCTTCAAATGATACTTGATAACAGTCAGTAGTACAGTAATTGTTTCCATTATTCCTGGTGCAGGACAATTACTGTAGGCCTAGGCGCAGAGGGAGTTTTTTCTCTTTTGAAGAGTATAAAAACATAAAACAAATTGTGGCAAATTTTACTTGCTTCCTCAGAAATAACTATGTTTTCCAGCCATGACAGTACTGTTAATTGTGACAGTCAAATTTATGCAATGGTTAGGTTCACACACACGTAGTATCAATCACTGCAGCAATGTGGTGTGTTGACGTGTGGTTACCACCATGGCAATGAGTGGCCTCTGCCTAGTTCAGAGAACAAAGTGTACAGTAAGAACTAGGCCTGGGAACCCAGGCCTAGGCTAGGACAAACTTAGTCCGCAATCTGCTGACCCAGCATTTGCATTGCTTTGTGACTTCTCATACCAGGTCTAGGTAGCAATATATATATAAGCAGGGGTCAGAATAAATTGTCTTCTGCTTGTCCGAGACGACTATTTTTTATACAGAAGACCTGCTGATCTGTCCTAGTTTTCCGTGGGATGAGCATTAATACTCTGTTTGCATTATTGTTACAAAACTTTCACATTTCTGAATGGCAGATGTAGTTGAACTGAGGCTTCCGCTATCTTGTCATTTCACATCTTGTGCAACTCTTCATCGCAATATGGTGTTCTTTTCCAGTCCTGCTCGTAGATATATACACAATTGTAACACTGTGGCCCTGCTTTGTACACACTTTTAAATGTGAACATATGTGAAGGGAACATCTAATGATCTTAAGAGGTATACAACATTTAAATTCGGCATAAGTTTCCAAAAATATTGAAGACGCATGTGCAGATGACTCTCAAGCAGCCACTTACAATATTGGGTTACCTCCTAAAAATACTTTGACTGGTCTCGATTTTCTCAAAGCCATATCTCCTTAATCACTGATCCACATGGATTCTTTATGTGTTCAAGAAAATCTTTATTTTAAGAAAACCTGTATTTTAGTGAGCGTCCTAAATATGTTGAAATGCAATGATTTCTGCAAGCAATACTGTTTTGTTTTTTCAACACTAACAAGCTACTAAATCTTGTTGCTAAGACATTCACACCAATTGTATGCTAAATAGCACACAGTATTATTCAATTATGACATAGTAGTATGGCAGTTTGTATGGTTAGGTTGATACATACACACACATGAATATGTAGCAACAACCACTGCAGCAACACAAGGTTTCTCTCAAAGTAACGTGCAGTCAAGAAAGAGGTCATGGCCACTACAAAGTACAAGGCTAGCTGAGTAGTACAAGCCAATTCTAGGGATGATGAAGTTTTTTACTTAAATTTGCTATAATTAATAGCAGTTATTAGGAGTGTCTTTCTCAATATGTTATTTGCACGAAACAGTAGAGAATCATTATTTCAAACTTATACCTCAATATTACAAAAATACCTTCCTGATACATCCAGGTTACAAATTTGTATAATTTTTCCAAACCTAACCCATAACAAATCAAAATTTCAAAACATAACACTGTACAATGTTTTAGATTCGCAAAACTAATACATGTACAGTAGTTTAACACAGAACTTTACTCTAACACATTGCAAAATACCTCGCAAATTCCTGCTTCGTTCTTCAAATATTTTCCTTGAAGCTAAACAGGTGCAACTTCTGGTTTACTTCTGGGATGCATTACTGTATATTTGATATATTAAATTTATGCAAAAATGTAAAAATTTGATGGAAAATCTGTGCAGATATGCGCTTGCGATCATGGCAACTATGTGTATTGTGACAACAGTATCACAGTTGCCCTGTAGAAAGGAATATAAAATTTCAATAAATCCCATGCGAGTTCAGGTGCAGGTTAATCTGCTTCTGGGCCTCAAGGGGCTAAATCCATCACAAATATAAGGAGGGTTCTAAGGTTCTTGCGTGTGGTTTTGTGTTCTTAACTGCATATAAACTTTGGTATAGTAAGTTGTATTTTAAATCTGCTGTAAAGTAGGATGAAGACCCCTATTTTTGTGCACTTAGTCTGGTCACACATAGATTTAGGCTTAATGATATAAGTAGGCCTGCATTCTGCATGAAAACTGGGATGTGAAAAAATAAGAGACGGCAGCATAGCCTACTATGTGCTGAGCTCAGTTTGTTTATTCTGTGTGCATCCCACAACTTGATGTGGCATACCAATTATTGAAATCACATTTTACGACACAGACCTTATATCAAATAAGAAATTATGAAGCATCATGGGAAGGAAAGTTCCAATCCAGCACTGTGACGATTAGCCTTCTCCATGGTGACAATTTACTTCTGTTGTCTGTTCATGGAATAACCCTTCCCAGAATGCAGTTTTGAAGCGCCCTCTTTTAATAAGGCAGAGTCTACAGCCTAATAGGTCTAACTTACTACTTAAGGCCTAAGCCTAGGCTAAGCCACATAAATGTTAGGCCTAGTTCTAGGCATAGGCCACATAAATTTTAGGCCTAGTTCAGGGGACAAAGTGTAGGCCTACCAGACTGTAAAATTTGGCCAAACTGTCTTGTTTTCCCATCCGCACACTTCTGCGGTTTTAAGTGGAATCCGCACATTTAATAATCCATATGAAGTTGTTCCCCGTGGGCGCGTGCCATGCAGATCATCCGTAGATTAATATATTGTAAAGTGAAAATAAACTTTACTTTTCCACAGATTGATAGTTACGTATATATAAGTAACTTTTCCAAATCCATGATACTTTACATTGCAAAACCCATGAAACAGCAGTAGTCCACGGTTCTTATCAGAGTTCATTGATCATATATGATGGTGTGCTTTCTAAACCTATAGGCCTAGGCAGAACTTTGAGAATGTTCGAGATCCATGACATCACTATCGTGCAAATGACAGGTATACGTTAGACTTGCCCCAAGTCTCTCACGTAATCCTTCCATCCACCTTTTATTTTATTTCTGTTCCTATTCTTCACGGTGATTCCATCGCATTGTGCTCCATTGCAACCATTCAAATTACTTCTCACTGCCCGTTGCTGCAACTTCCACGAGCACTGCTGTAACACCTGCTTACAACTGTTCTCGAAGACTGTACACAGCTCACACACTCGAGTCTGCTGAGTGGCCAGATCAAACTTTCTGCTTGCCGTGAGAGACTTGTAACTTTTGCAACTGTTTACGTCATCATTTTTAACTTCTCTATTGTTTTATTCATCTTAGAAATCAGATGAATATTTTTCAAGATAGTTTACTGTATCATCCAATCGGCTTCGGCATTGTTCGACTTTTGCTGGATAGTCATTAAGATCAACGTGTGATGAACCGTGCGACATTCTGTCTGTCTACATATAGTAAGCTTTTCATTGGCTACAGAGATTAGTGATTAAAAACCGGACCGCCCAAAATTCTACGTCACCAGTTGCAAAAGCTACAAGTCTCTCGAGCAAGCCAGATTGGTTGATATGTGCACAGCGTGTAAACAGGAATCTGCCACGCACGATTGTTACAATGGTTCAGTGTCGAAACGTTCGAAGCGGTGAGTGTAAGAACTTGTTAGCGGGCATTACCGGTCGAGGTGTGTTGGTCGATGTGGGTTGGTTAGCACAGTGTGTATTGGCGTTATAACAAGTAGAAGTGGAAAGTGGAGAATGTGAGAAGTTGGTTTGTCTGCAGAGGTGCATTGGGAGAGGTTAGAGGGGTGACACGTAGAGAAGGAATAGCGACAGAGGAGAATCCTTACAGCTGGGAGGGAACATCTCGAGAGACTTGGGGCAAGTCTAGGTATACGTAGACTACATACTGTACTGGTACAACATATATATGTGCGGCCATTCTCATCTGGTCATAGCCTATGCATTGGTAGGCTTGTGTAGTTCTGTCAGATCAGTGGCGTTTTCCTGGTCGGTGGATAGCATGGATTTAAGTGAAGAAGATGATGGAAACGGTAGGCCTATGACTTATAATATGTGGGCTATAAAATTGGTATAGAATATTTGATGACTAGAAAAAAAACTTATCCGAATTGTTGGTATTCCAGTTTTTCCCATGAATTTTTTCCATTCCTTGTTTGCATTCCCCACGCCCCCCAAAAAAATACAGTCTGGTAGGCCTAGGTCTATGTGAGAACTAAGTTAGGCCTGGGTACCCTTAGCCCTTGAACTATAGGAGTTCAATGAATACAAACAGCACTGTTCAAGGCCAGGGTACCCTTGCCTAGGACAAACCTAAGTTAATCCACAGTAAAGGACTGTGTGGTCCTTCCCCTAGAGCTCACTATACACAGTCCTGACAATGGTCTAAGAAAATATCGGGGTGATCTGCCATCTTTATGATGGTTGAATTTGACTTCCTTCTCACATCAAATAAATTTTGGACATAAAATTTTAATTTCTGCCTTGTTTCTTCTCCAAATCTTTCAAGAGTAGCCTAAGGCCTACTGCAGATGTTTCTAATCATTGAGATCTTCTGAAAAGATTCAAAAATTTGAAATGAAATCAGCAACTTTTTCATGCCGTAAAATTTACAGTGCAAGGAATAATTTATCTTGCACCTCATTGCAATTTGCTATGCAAACTGGCAAAACTGCTACACAAATGCAAAAATGTGTAGCACTTCTTTGTGTGCATAACTACAGAGTTTGCAGTGATTTACACTAAGTACAAAATGCTCAAAAATTGCTATGCAAAATTAAGACACTAACTTATTCCCTGCAGTGTGGCTAAGAAACTTCGTGTAGGCCTACACCAGTATGCTAATTGAACCCAGACTGCACAGTCTGTTAATTGCACACGACATTTACTTCTTAAGTTCGAAACTGCGTGCCGACAAACTAAGGTGTAGCGGTACTGCCAATATAAAATATCGATATACCGACCTGAAAATATCGATAATATCGATATTTTCGCAGAATGGGTACGCACACTATACATATGAAAAAACGAAGTATGGGAAGGTATTACCATGTACCCGGCCCCTGACGACTTAAATGCCGAATTTTACTATGTTGGTAGCGAAAAATAAATCAAGATTTTTTCCAGAAAAATTAAAAAAAAAAAAAAAACTGTGTTTGCATTTAACATTTGAGTATTTGCAGTCGCGAAGTAACTTTCAATTACTTCTTTGGGAATATGTCTTATATAGCTTTCAGTGTTACTTCAGCATCACACCAGACGATCAAATATCCCTCCATCTCGCTAAAGCAACAGCCATGATCTATAAAAAAAAAATCTGTAGGAGGTCTGTCCCTAAATAACTACAAAATAGTTTCAAAATCTGTGATTATTGATTTCACTGACCATACAAACATTTTCAAAACGAGTGGCCCAAACGTTAGCGTAATTCCCACCCCTTACTAGCATGTGCTACGCCGATTCCTTCCACTATCAACAGCTTGTGTTTTAAATATTTTCTTTCAAACAAAATATTGCATATTTTGATTCGCAAGTTTTGGGATAAGTAAAAAGTGTTCTTTTTGGACTTATGTAAGCCAGGGGCCTTCTCCGTTTGTCACAAAGAAGTACCTCTTCACCTAACTCTCGTAAAATACCTCGCAAGTAGTTCACTATGCAATGCTGCATCAAAATGGCCTTGTTTAGCTACAGTAGTCACTATATATCTAAAATACCGGCCGATATTTTCGATATCAACTATTCGTCGGTATTACACTCAACTACTAGCAGTCGATATTTATACCTAGCTGATCTCTTGTATTCAGACATTCCAATAATCTATGAATGCAGTACTGCTCGTAGTGAAAATCCAGGCACCGTGCAGTCCGCTGCAGGTCTGCAGCTCGCTTCAGCTTCTCGGCACTCTTGCACGTGTCCGGTACCTGGGATGGCAGAATTTTCCCGAAACTTTCAAGCGCAGCTATAAGAACTTTTACGCAGCTATTTTTGCAGGATCATCCCCATCGTAGTGTCAGCGATCTTTTTTTAATGTATGAAAAAATATTACAGTCGAAACTACTCGCAAATTTCCACCCAAACAAACAAAATATACATCCCACGAAATAGTTAAAAAACCCCTCGTATCAAAGTACGCTGATCCAGTCAAAGGTCACAATACTCCTAGCTGCATAGTTTGTTTGGAAGAGTCCAAACTAAAAATATTTTCTACAGTACTACACGTGTAGCATGTACGGACTGATTGCGGCGTGTTCATACATGTTTGCATACATTCATGTTGTCAACAGAATTAACGTAAAGCTTCCCCAACGAAAAATTACGAAGCTGTACTAAACCCTGTGGCCTATGGAATCACATGCGTAGTACAGTATGTGTACCAACACTGAACTTCTAACGAATGTATTTGCGAAAATGTTACGTTATTCTCTGTTTGTGGAACTTTACTCTGTGAGATAGTCTCAGATAGATCATCCTACAGTAAGTCTGAATATCATGAAAAATTAGTTTACTTGTAAGGTCTCGGAATGAACTTGCATGCAGTAACCAATTCTGTACAAAAAACTTTCGTGTCACTGATACGGCTCATGAACTAGCTCTGTACATATTCAGCCATTTACGCCCCACGTGTACTTTGGCAGTGATCACCAGTCTGTACCAAATCTACTGTGTACACAGTAGGCCTACATTTAAGTATTCCACTGCGTATGCAAACCGCAGAAATAATTGATACAGCATGCCTCTATGCTCGTAGCATTGTGACGAACAGCTCAGCCTGCTACGAAGGTCACAAGAGGTGAACCTAGACCTACGTAAGCTAGGCCAAAGATTTGTTGGTAACTTGACTCTATCGATGCTTAGGTATCGGTTTTTAAACTAACACTCGTATCGGTTATGAGTCACTGCTGTTAAATATCGATATTTGTGTTGAGTGTCGCTATTTTAGAAGAATCGGTATCCAAGTGAATAGTAGAATATCGATATTAGTACTATATATAGACTTTACTATATATCGATATTTTTGAAAACGCATATCGACGATACTACTAAGGAGCAAATATTGACTTATATCGATAATATCGATATACCGGTACACCTTACGACAAACACTTAGCGCCTAGGCGTGGGGTGCAGCGGCCCACTTAAGGACCCTGCTGGGGTGCAGGATGAAACCCTGCTGGGGTCCAGGGGGTGTCGTCTGCTACGAAAGATGGTTGGTTCTCTCTCAAATGTGTACTGAGGGTAATTTTTTGAGTGAGTCTTGAGTGTCTGGATTTCACTTGCACCAGCCGATCTTTTGCTCAATTCTTTGTCTGCGCACCGCACGTCGATTATTGAACCAAACAGACTTATTGAGCCCATCCATTGTAAAATCAGTAAATAAATTGAAAATGTGCACAGAAGTTCCATGCGACTGACAATTTATGTAATCCAGAATTGAACTAGGCCTAGATTATTACATCATAATGGAATGTTGTAGCTGGTTCTCCTCGGTTCTCTCTGCTGATGCCAAAACAACAGCAATGCAGTAATTATGGTCTTGGGATATGTTTATTGGAGGACGCTGTAGTCCTTCTGACTCTTAGTAACACGCCATTTTTCCAGAACCATGCATACTTTGCGCATGCACAGTATGCACACTAGGCCTACTAAGTCTATGGGCTGCTGAAAAGATAAAAATACAACATAGGCCTATGTTTGTTTGATTCCAACTACAATTTTTGCAGAGCAACTTTATTGCTATGTGGTTGTAGGCCTATATAGGAACTGCAGAAATCAACTGTTCCGTGTGATGTCACAATGTTGCGCACACGGCATTCTGATATCAACAAATATTTTGAATGCTACAGTAAACTACAGTTCCAGATCATGAAGATTAAGAAGATGCGGACATAGAGGTCATTAGATCTGTGTCCACTGAGGTTCCTAAGGTATCCTAAGGTAAATTCTATGAGAGACCAAGTTGATGATTGCATTTCAAATTTTTAGACCTTTTCAGGGGTTTTAAGTGATTAAAATAACTGCAGTACTAGTGAAAGATTTGGGATGGAGAATTTATAGTAATGAATTAACAGTTAAGACTTTAGGTCCTCGCTTTGCTCACAGGAGAGAATCAATTTTGATGCAGGAGGAGAACATTTAGGCTATGACAATCTGCAATAGGCCTAGCCTAAGTTAGGCCTTTGTGCTGGTTGAAGACCCTGGATTTTCAATGGGTTGTAAGGACCGTGTATGGGAAACTATCGGCAACCGGCTTTACACGTGCCTTTACTGAGGACTAGCCAACCATACTAGCAATGCAACAGCATATAGCTTTTGCCTAGCCTATTAAACTATCACGTTACTGCAATGTCCAACTCCAAGCCTGTTGGCTCGGCTTAGGCCTAAACGTGCTTGTATTATTCCCCTTGTAGATTACTGCTAGCCTAACGTTACATTCTTCGAGATAGGCCTACGGGCAGTAATGACCAAACAGAATAATGAAAAATGACAAGCGAACCCTTCACAAGATTCGAAAAATAGCCGCTGATAAATGGATAATGCTATTCTTTACCGAAGCTACAAAAATATCCGTAAATTATCATCCTCATGCTGGTAAATAATCAATATTTCCAGAAGTCGATCGACCTCGTACACCTGTCACCGAGACGCTTAATCTGTTCCTATGTGGACTTTTCTTAGGCAACTCATGATTGGCTTGTACAAGTTGTAGGACAATTGAACAGCAAATTCTATTGGTTCTAAATAAGGTTGGAAGCAGCCACCTGTACAGACATTCCGATACCGCTCAAGCATGAAGAACTTGAAATTCAAGAAACTGTGAAATTGGGGAGTTTACATGCGTGTTGTTTCGTCCCATTTTTGGAAATTGTGATAATCTTCTGTCTTCTATATATATTGACTGGACTGTGCACTTTCAGTTTTGCAAAATATGACTGTGGACAAAAATGTGGGTGTTGTCCTTAGAGAGGATTTGAAGTCATCGTATTGATGATCTAGGACATGGCACGTGTATATGGCGGAGCTTTTTCAAAGGAATTTTTTTAGGTCCTAGCTTTGCTTGCAGGAGAAAATTAAATTCGACAAGCAAAAAGACTTTCAAGGTTGGGGGGGGGGTTGCCCTTGGGGTTGAAAATACTGGGTCAGATCCAAATTAAACCACCTGGAGATTTTCTGGTGGCTCAACACATTCATTTTCCCATAAATTTATGAAAAATGGACCATTACTATTAGTTTAAAAAGATATGTCGGAGAGCCGTCATCAGTTGGCGCGTTGGGTATCAAGAAACTTTTGCCAAGAATACATCCTAAATTGCCGGAAACGGTAGATCTCATGCCTTGAGCTTGCGGGTCGCTTAATAAACAATCTTCATTTTGGCATATGATGTGTTAGAAATTTTTCACTTCCGATCAAGGAGAGGTAAATTAAGAAAGTTTTTTTTTTCTTTTCTTCGGTAGTTGTTTTTTCGGTAGCCAATGTACATCACCCAGGAAAGTCGCTAACTGTTGTGTATGCTTACTTTTCTAAGGCCATACTTGTCCGGCGAACGTGAACATTAATGTAAAACTGCAAAAATTATCGTATTGTTTTGTATCAGTCGATCAGTCTTCAACCATTAATAGGCCTACAGCAGAAAGTGTATGGGAGAAGGGGTAATATTTCTGGGGAAGGGAAAAGGTCAAGCTTTTCCGACGATTTTGCAGGTTGCGATAAGTTACTGCCAAATCCCGGTTGTTTTAATGTAAACATTTAATAGCTGAGATCAAAAGCTTGGTGAGACCGTTCTCACTGAGATAGGGTGTTTCTCTCTCATTTCATGCAAAATAGATTTCGGAAGGTGCTGTGATACAAAATGGTGCTGCAAATTTCATCGTTTTCAAGTATTTTTATGTTCAAAATTTTCTGGATTATTTTCGCCCAGCCTGAAAACCAAGGTTTTTATGACTTCCTGAAAATTACATGAACTTTCAAAAATGAAACAACATAACACATTCAGGTTAAAGGGTAAAAGAGTGCTAAAAGCCCCGAAAAATGCCCCGTGGACTCAAGCCCGAATACAAAAGACAAAACTGACCCAAACCAACAAACCAAAACACGATCAAATTCGTCCACTATCAGTAAGAATTTTTCAAAGTTAATCTTAAAAGAGTGGACAGAACTAGAGTTGATAACCCACTCAAAACCCACACAAAAGAGTGGACAGAACTAGAGTTGATAACCCACTCAGGCAGGCTATCCCTTTTATTAACAACCCTTTTAAAGAAGCTGAATCCAATATCAAGTCTAGAGAAAGATTTGCCCAACTTTTTACTATGATCCCAGACCTTCAAGGGTGGGGTGGTTTAGCGGTTGAAAATACTGGATCAGATCCCGGTCAAACCACCAGCGAATTTTCTGGTGGCTCAACAAATTACTTGTCGGCAGTTTGCTGCTCTCGGTGGACTGGTGTCTGGTTATCCGACTACTCGAGTTGGCTGTTCAGACAGTGGTGTAGAGCAAGGATTTCCCACGGTCCACGCCGATCGGCTTTGGGGAAACTGGCTCAACACCGGGATACACTCATATTGTCCGTGAGGAATTTAAATGTCTGTACATCCATGTCCCGATCGTTACCCTCTGAGCCTCTAGATCTATTAGAAAACAGAAGCATGCTCTTAGTGTTCACTCACGATCAAAATAGTTAAGGGCCCTCATATAAACTTAAGAGGCTTCCTGGTCCATATATAAACGTTAATCCTAAACCTTTCATAGGGCTCATAATTGACCGTTTTGAACAAAACAAAAAGAGTTAAATCTAGATTTCTGCAGGGTGACGAGAAATTGGCATCAATCTCGATGCTCCAATTGACGTTCTATATAAAGTAGCTGTCACTTGTACATGAAAACCTTACAAAATTACACAGGCGCGGATCCAAGGGGGGCTTTCCCGGCCTCAGCCCCCCCCCCCCTTTTGCGACATCAACTATAACAAATACGTGAAAATTAGCATTATGTTAATCTAGGAGAATATTCAAGCGGCTTTCAGTCCCCCCCCCCCCTTTCGAAATGTCTGGATCCGCGCCTGTTACAGGTCCAACTACTGGCAAACTAATTCCTCATCTAAATTACACTAAAATCAGAAGGTTACATGCCTAAGATTTCAAAAACCTAACTTAATAATATTAAAATGTTTTAAATTTTCCTACCCCACTCAACAGAAATTGTCTTTGATATAATGTAATGTAATGACGTTTAGAAAGAACGAGACGTCTATGTCAGTTAAGGAGTGACCTGCATCATTCATGAATTATTCATCGCGAAATTATTTTTGTCCATCCCTTGACAGAATATAGGCCAGTCCCAACCTTGTGTGATTTGTGGTTTTCATCAAGTCTTGCTCTAATACAAATGACTTGCAACAAATTGCAGTAAATTTTCACTGTTCAACCAATCAAGTGCACTAAATTTAAGGTCTCTGGATCAACTTTCCTCTGATAAGATTTCTCTGACAAATATTAAATTTTTGTTTCTGCTGGAATCTTTATAGCTGCAACCAAATTCGGAAGTACATTTCACCATTTAGAGTCTCAGGGACTTCATCTTATGTTATTCCCGGTGTGTGACCTCACAGAAACGACAAATACGATTTCAGCCACCTTATTTAATGTTTCTATCCAATGAAATATTATTCTTCGGACATTGCCGCAGTTTTGAGTTTTGATGACTGAATACTACGCCATTTCTACCCATGAGATCAAAAAGAAAAGAATTTTTAGAAGCAAAACATATTGTATTTTATCCACCCCTTGTGTCCAATGAAATAATCTTCCTCCACAAGTCTCCCACCTTACCGTTAAACGACAACCACAAGAGAACATTAATAAGGCTATACGTGTGAAATGAAATTCACGACAACCACAAAAGAACATTTACTAGGCTATGCGATATGGAATGAAATTTCCGACATAACTGTGTAGTGTACCTGCAGGTTAAGCTGGTAGGGTAAAAGGACTTGTGCCATCTAGCTATATGGAAAGAACAGAAACAATCAAAACTTGGGTTCTTATTGAAGAAAACTGCTCTATTGAGAGCGAAACCTGGAATCTGGTCGACATCGGGGACAACATAGTTTTTCGTACCGACTAAGGCTCCCCGCCGAAACTGCAAAAATTTCCAGACGAGCAGACGAGGGTCATGGTCCCCTGCCCCATCTGGTGCCACCGTCTGCTCGGTAAAGAAGTCATGAGTTTGTTCTCGACTTTGAAAAGTCAACATAGAAACGTATTATGAAAGAAGATAAGACTTTAAGTTACAAGTGCCGACCCGGGCCATTTGAGTCCCTTTGCGTGTATGTAAACGGCCCGCTGAAGTTTGAAGGAGCTCAGAGCCCAATATTTAGACAAGAAAAACCTTACAATAAATTTATGGCTAATATGTAATATGTCATAAAGTAAAAACTCAAGTAAAAGTAACTCGCGGCCTAAAAAGCATTGGAACCCCAGGAGGAGGGATTGTATTTTAGGGAGATCTCTCTGCCGACCAATACTCAGGCTGAAATTTTTGTTTTATTTTAATTTTTATTATTGGTAAATCTAAAGAGGTACGCAGTGAAAGAGGTGGAGGGAGACTGAGTACAAAAATTACTTTTCCCTTAACCTATCTTAACATGCCTCTCCCCCTGAAAATATATCTTGCCTCCTGGAAGCTATCTCTCTTCAACACATTGTATGGCTACGAACCTGAGTCTAAATTTCCGTAACATTTCAACACCTTACCATGCACAACCAGAATGTACAATAATCAAGTTAACGCATTTCGGGATTTTGTTGTCAGTTTCACTTTTCTATGGCAGGTTAAATTTAACAAAACACTGAATTTCAAAATACAAAATGTTTGTATGCAAAGTACACAAGCCCTTGAAAGTGACACTTGGCATGGTAAGCACCCTCCAATGGTGACGTTCCACTTTAAGTTCTTGTCACCTGTTATTCCCCTCCCCGCTCCCTCCCCTCGGTAGCACCATAAAAATGGTATCCCACAGGCGTCCAGGATGCTCACTACGGCACTTAGCCTTTAGGGCTCCCGGTTGGGCTACCCAGGGCCTGAATCCCGGAATGACTATACCTTTTCAGCATCGCGCTGCAACAGAATGAGGAGACGTACTCTCAGTTGCTCACAAAGTCATGATATATCAGACTTTGAGTTTGAACACTAAATGAATTTAAAAGCTAATGGATACGAGCAGGGCCGTCGCGACTGGGGGTGTGGAGGTGTCTCACCCCCCCCCCTAAAGTTCGTCAGAGTGACGATAGTCGGAAAATCTGAAATGCCTGTTGGAATTTCTGATATCTCAGTCTAGCACATTTTTCCGACTGAGCCTATGTCAACTTTGTATATATTTTCCAACTAGACCAAGTGAGAATAATACCAAACTTTATTTTGCTCATGTAAGATCAAGTCAAGTCAAAGCTGTCTATTTTTCTCAAATTTTTCTCAATCTCTCAAAATTTTTGCGCGCTCCACGCGCTTCAAACCTTACCTCAGTGTTTTAATTATCAATATCTTCCGATAGCAACTTTCGGAGAAGCACAACAGCAGTTGAAAGCTGTTTACAAATTACCAGGTAAAAGACTGGCTTTTTGAGTGGTATGTTGGTTTGTTGGGCAATTGAAAGTATTTCGATGCAGATTCTAAATGCAGGTTCTTTATTATGGAAATCTTATTTAATGAAAATTTGGGCGCGCTTCGCGCGCATGCATCACCATTTACAATCAATCTCGTGAACATTATTAAGGCAGGCCTAATTATACCAGAAACAGTTCTATGGGAGCTAGGGCGCTTTAGCCTCCCTCCCCAAATTTTTTCCGAGCCCCACAAAATTGCGCAAAATTTTATTTAGACTAATGTTGGTGAAGACATAGATATTCTCAGAAAATATTCCAAACGTCTATTTATCAGGCCCGTAGCCAGTAAGTTCTGTAACGATTCTTTCTATAACTTCAAAAAAATTTCGCGCGCTACGCGCGCTTTCATCTATACTTCTATCTAGTGGTAACGTCCACGTTTCAAACATATTGGATTTTAACGTTTCCACAAATGTTGTTCTTCCGTGTAGCTGGGATTCTAGAGAAACACGAAAATGCATCGTTGCGAAGTTCTTTCCTCTTTTTCCTAACTTTTGGAAGATTCTTTCTTTAGCCTCGCCATCGTGGCAAACATATTTTGTAAGAAAAAGATTTTTCAGTTTCGTAGGCGATCCTTAATGGGTAAGATGAAGAATGTAATCCCCGACGACGACCATGCTGTCACCCGAACAAATTTCTTGGTTCTGTCCAGATTCTTCAATAAAAGCCTAAACTTTTTCAACTTTCCTTAATGAAAATTCAATATAACCCCAAATTTTTCGGCGCGCTTCGTGTGCGCTTTATGTGCATGTCAACAGCACAAACAGTGCATATCTTTTTTTCTCTCTTTCTCTTTTTGGTTCTACAAGTATGCTTTGAACGTTATAAGCACAACGTACCAGTGAACTTTTATAGCATAAAGTAGGTGTACATTCTGAAAACGCTCTTTTTAGTCCTAAACCCCTTTTGCTATACCTGTCTGGGAGGTCTAGTTTCATTTTTCTGCACCTATACTCTTCCTCCCGCCCATTCCCCATTGCTGGAAGCTGTTCGTCTGGATTTTCCTTCAAAATTAGTAAAAATACGATAGATGTAAAGTGATTGGCATCATACTCTATATTATTATTTAGATGCCAGGTAATAAGCATTATGTCATTGCCCCATTTGATATAATTGGTCCAGAGCTTCGAGGAGGCCTATACAGGTAGCCTTAGATGCCAGAATAGAAGGCATTGAAGTGGTCAAAAGGGGAGGAGGGGGGGGGGGCTTCAGGAGGTTTGTTGACAACGTATTCATCTCTTAGACAACATACTTTCTACTTTCACCTAACCAAATCTTAGTATTCACTAAATTATGAACATTTTCCAGCCATATATGGTCAAGTATCCCAAGATAGCACCATTTTGCATCTAAGCAACCTTACCTTAACAAAAATTTCTCAAAGGGGAGGGGGACACTCCCCCAGGACGGCACCTTTATGAAGTGACAAAGGAACGATCTCCACTGCCGTATCAAACAAAAGTAACGCCCATAAAAACAAAAATGCAATTTACGGGCCGCCACTCATTTAGAAAAAGAATCAAACCAGTCGTAAAAATTAGAATTCATTTAATTATGGACATTTTCTAGCCATATATGATCAGCTCCAAAAATATCCCAACGATAGCTCCATTTTGCATCTAAGCAACCTTAAATTAACAAAAAATTCTCAAAGGGGAGGTGTCAACCCCTCCCCTTAGACCCCTCCCCCACGACGGCACCTTTATGTAGTAACAAAGGAAGGGTCCCACACTGCTGAATGTAGACCGCAGGGCCCATAAAAAATGGTGCAATTTACGCGCCACCATTCAGTTGGAAAAATATCCATCCAGTCGGAATTTGGGACCTTCACCCCCCCCCCCCCCAAACATATGACCCTAGCTACGGCCCTATAGATACGAGTGGTAGTTAGGGAGTGTTTATTACCCTGCACACACTCACCCCCTCCATTCAGGAAGAACATTTGCTATTTCCTGAAAAACATGTTACATTTCTAGCAAACACGTGCCGTATCATTCAGGCAAAGGCACTATAGCCCAACCCGCGTTGAAAGTGGTCCCAACAGCATACGCCTTTAAAGAATAGCTTTTGAAACAAACAAGATGAGCTTTCTCATTATCATGACAGACACTGGTGACTAGTCCGACACCATACGCATACAGGATATTTTTATTGGAGGCTTATCTATTCTGACCAAGAAACACCTTTATATTTACACGAGAAAATTGCCCAATTTATTCCAAAGCACTGTCCGGCAAGTAGGTTTGGCTAGTAACCTTCTATTTGACCATTCATTTTCTTGAGTTTTTCTTCTTTGTACAGTGCCATTGAGTGTGATACACAGTAATGTGCGCTATATCAATTTTTGCCTCAACCTCAACCTTCCCCTTGGCTGGGGCCTGGGCTGCAGCCACATCTGTCTGACTCGTATATCTGATTTGATGCGTGCAAGATAAAAGATAATTTAAAAAAATCGTGTACTAGCCTAAATACAGTTTTGGGAGGCAGTGAAGTCTACATAGTATGTTATGATGTCCTTTTTTGACCCATCGTCTACCTGCCTACAGTGGAAGCAGGGTTGGCAGGCTGGAGGTGGGATCAGGATTTGTCCAACGCGGGGCCACGCTTCCCGACGGGGGTGTGGGGGTGGGGTGGGGGAATCTTTCCGAAGTCCCGACAAAGGTGACGGAAAAACCAGAAGGATCTCCAAATGGAATTTTTCGGGCGCGCTTAATTAGGTCGTCATTTAGGTCATTATCATAGAAAATAAGAAAAAATTGGGATTATGTTAAGGAAAATTTCGAGGTTTCATTGCCAAAACTTTTGGGTTTTCTGTTCGAGAAATTTGAAAAATTTGGGTTCTTATTTAAGAAAGTTGCCTTCCATGAGAGCCAAATCATGTAAAACGTCGGAGACTACATAAGATTATCGTCCCAATCACGACTCCTCAACGAAACTGGACGTTTCCCGACGGTTGGGAAACCTTCCCCGGTGAGGGACCATTCCACCTTCCTCCCACTAAGCGCCACCCTGAGTGGAAGTCTTGAGCACGAATGGCGTTTTAAAATTATTTCAGTTTTTGTCAAATAAAATAGGATGCCGCAATACTAGAATGGCATTGGATTTAGAAAGAAGGTTATTAAAATAGGACGATAAATGAAAAAGGGCCTCAGGCAATTTAAAGATAGTTCCCAGAACAATGATTTCTTAAACGTTCTCCCGATCTCTATGCCATTACGGTCGTCGGAACAAGGGGATGGGGGTTTACCCCCATGACAAGTTTTAGTTTGAATTTTTCTTCAAAAAATTATTTATAGTGTTGGAACGGCCAAACATTACCTTATCAAATGCAAGAACCCAGACAGTAAATGGTTCAGCATCCCAATCCCCATCTTAAAAACCTTTCGGCGGCCGTGCGGGGCCATACACTATCTCAGATGCTAGCACTGAGAGCGCGGAAAACCCACCTGGCAGGACAAATGTGCAATCACCTTGCCCCTATGATGAAAACTATAGCCCTCACGTCGGCCCAGACTTTCAAAGAGTATTAATGCACTCTTGTCACCGCCCTACATCAAAGTTACCATTTTCTGGGAAATAAATAATTCGGACGCCCATATCAACCACCCTTAGCGACCCCAATGTGAACGCACCTGGAGTAAAGTCCAAAGGATCGTTCTAATGTTACACAAGTATCAGACTTCATCACAATGGAAGACTAATAGATGAGGAGATAAGCCGGGGTGTGTGAAAAGACCGGATATATCTTAACAAGTGGTATAAGATATGTCTATGACTATCAACAGATTAGGGAAATGGTATTTTCACGTGTAAATACTTAAATGGGCTCGCTTCACATTTTAAATAAACAGCGCAGAGATTCTCAACTAGGTACATCATCCGCCTTTAATATGAAATATAAAGGGAGAGAGAACAATCTGTTCAAAAAGCACAAAAGTGGCTCTTCCAAAACATGCAGGATGCAAAGAGAATCAAAAGTAAAGACTGAGATGTTTCCCGAAAGCAGACCAGTGGCGGCGTAACTTTGGTTCAGGGTGCCCGTGGGCAGGAATGGGTTCGGTGCCCCTGACCAAATGACATGTGCGCATGATGCAGTGTAATCCTATGACAGTCCAGGGGGTATGGTATCCACTTCCAAAAGTCCATTGCAAACAAAGTATCCTCGTGAGTGCCAGACCAGCAGACTCCCCGAGCGCATAGGAGCTACGCCAATGAAGTAGACACAAAATAACCCAAGTAGGCACCTTCCCTACTTTTTCTTGGAGATGGCGCTCTGTCAGAAAGCAGAATACTTTCTAGGCATCACCAACATGCATTAAACTTTTCCTTTCAAAAGATTGGGTTTGTAACTGACAAAACGCACAACAGTCTGTCTACAGAAGGTTACTTAACATGAGGCAAGAGTAACTGAAAGTCTCAATGTTTCTCTGAAAACTCATGTGGAGGTTTTCCCTAAAGTTTATTTTCTTGAAGAAACCGTTGCATGGATAAGGTCTGTGTCACGGATAGGCTTCAGCCTTAACTTTGGCAAAGAAGCAGCCGGGATTTTGCATGCTGCCAAATTTAAAGCCAATCACATCTATTTCATAAAAAGAACATGAACCATCTGATGTATTCCATTACCAACTTTTAATGCACAAATACCAAAGCTATTTTCCTCCAAATTACCCTACGCTTAGCTGGGCGATATGAATAGAAGTAGACAAGACATTGATGTGTTAAATCACACATACCATTACACAATGCTAAACCGTTTTGAGTCTCATTGTTATATGGCATTTGACAACTGCTAAAGTCCCTTTCACAATTGGATTACGACCTGTTTACGAGAGATTGCGACCAAACTTTTTCGCTGTTGCACGAACATTCGCAAGGTGTCTTGCGAGGACCAGTTGCGACCGATCCAGTCGCATTCGGTCGATTTGAGGGTAGTAAGAATGTTGTGCAACGTTGCCAGGTATCGCGAAGGTTGCGAAACCAAAATTGCATTTGATCTGTATTTGGTATTGCAACACTCGCAGGTGATTAGCAAAAGAGTACCATTAAGAATATTGTGAGGCAAAAATTCCGAATTCGCGGGGTAATAGGGGATATATATTCTCCAACGTTTGACAAGGGGGATGGCCAACACAAATAACCGCCCTCCTGGAGGGCGGGATTTGATGTCCGAAAGTGGAGGAGCAAAGCCAGGTAGACTGTCAAACGGCTCCTAAGGCGCCGCGGGAGCGCAAAGCGCTTCCCCTGACGGAATGGGGTCCAGGAGCCCGCCTTCCCAGATAGCACACTTTGTTGGACCAACATTGGCAAATGGTCGGCAAATGTTGGCAAGCATTGGCAATAAGTTGTGTTGGCACATAAATGTTGGACCAATGCAAGACCAACCTATAGTCAACAACTGTTGTGCACTCTAACATTTTTCCAACGTTGGGCCAACATTTACCAAACAATTGTTGGGTTTCATTCATTGAACCAATGTTAGGCCAACATTATCCATCCAACAGTAGGGCTTTCTTCGGTCAAACAACATTGGGCCAACATATACCAACCAACTGTTGGGTCACATATATTGAACCAAAGTTGGGCGAACATTAGTCAGCCCAACTGTTAGGCCTTATTCGTTTAACCAACGTTGGACCAACGTGTACCAACCAAATGTTGGGCCTTACTCGTTAAACCAATGTGGGGCCAACATGTACCAACCAACTGTTGGGCCACATTCCTTTAACCAACGATGGGCGAACATTGCCCAGCCAACTGTTAGGCCTTATTCGTTTAACCAACATTGGACCAACATGTACCAACCAAATGTTGGGCCTTACTTGTTAAACTAACATGGGGCCAACATGTACCAACCAAAGGATGGGCTACATTCATTTAACCAACGTTGGGCACACATTGCCCCGCCGACTGATAGGCCTTATTTTAGACATTATGTAAGAAACCAACGTTGAGCCAGTTTAAAGTTTCCAACTGTTGGGAATCATATATTGAACCAACGTTGGACCAACACTTAAAATTTTTTTGAAGTTTCTAAAGGTCGTTACTATCGTACAGTAATAAAACAGTATCAGAGAATTTATTTATAGGCCTGTCAAAGCAGTAAATAGAGGTTCAAAATTCATCAGCGGCACTTATCTGTGATATTATCATGTTAAATATAAAAGATCAATAGTGTATGTGACAATTTGAAAGAGTTTAATTATAAGTCATCCCTCGACTGATGTGCTGAATCTGGAGAACACTTAAAAGTCGGTCTACAACCTATGGTTGGCCCAACCCGAACACTGGATTTCGGTGATGGATTGCTAAAGGCCCACATTAGTTTCGGTTGGCCAATGGTAAGCGCCCAAACATTGGCCCAACAATGTACCACCGAAAAAATACCGCTCTCCCAGATAGCACAATACATTGGACCAACGTTGGAAAATAGTTGGTAAATGTTGGCAAGCGTTGGTAATGTGTTGTGTTGGCAAAAGAGTGTTGGTCCAACTTAAGACCAACATTTTTTTTTTGCCGCCCGTACGACATTACAATGTTGCACTAACGTTGGACCAACGTTTAGCACCCAACTGTTGGATTTTATTTACTTATCAAACGTTGGGCTAACGTAACACGGCCAACAGTTGGCTTTCATTCCTTTAACTGACGTTGGACCAACAAAAGTCAGCCAACAGTTGGGCGTAATTCATTTCATGAACATTGAGCCAACGTTAAGCACCCAACTGTTGGATTTTATTTACTTATCAAACGTTAGGCTAACGTAAGACGGCCAACAGTTGGCGTTTATTCCTTTGACTGACGTTGGTCCAACAAAAGTCAGCCAACAGTTGGGCGTTATTCATTTCATCAACGTTGAGCCAACGTTAAGCACCCAACTGTTGGATTTTACGTACTGTACCAACTTTGGGCTAACAGTAGACGGCCAACAGCTGGCTTTCATTCCTTTGACTAACGTTGGATCAGCAAATGTCAGCCAACAGTTGGGTGTAATTCGTTTCTTCAACGTTGGCCCAAACTTGGATTTTATTTACTGCGCCAACGTTGGGCTAACAGTAGGCCTATAGAAAAACTTCAAGTAGCTGCTTTACCTTAAACCGTCTTTGAACAACTTCCATGAAATCAACCGTTGGTCCATATGTCTTCAACCAATATTGAGCCAGCCATATTTAGCCAACCGTCGGTAATTATGTAATTAACCAATATTTACCCAGTTTTAATTAAGTGACAAACTGTTGGGCATCACTATTGAACCAACATTGGACTAAATCCTAAAACTACTGAAATTTCTATAGGCCGTTTCCAATAATACCGTAATAAAACATTCACTATAAGAGACTTCATAGAACTGTCAAAGCAGTAAATAGGTGTTCAAAATTTCTTCATTGGCGCTTACCTTAATATAATGTTAAATGTAGAACAGCAGCAGCGTATATGTGAATTGAAAGAGTTAAATTAAAAGTCACACCTCAACAGATGTGCTGAATCTGAAGGCTACTTAAAATTCGGCCTACAACCCATGGTTGGCCCAACCCGAACACTGGATTCCAGTGATGGGCTGTTTAACGCTGACATTAGTTTCGGTTAGGAACCGGTAAGTGGCCCAACACTGGCCCAACCATAGTCCACTTAAATAATATTTACCCGATCATTTTGGTATCAAGCCAACCTCAAAATTCCTTTAATAGCAGCTGTTTCTAAATTTTACATTCACAGTGAATATTTTGCAAAATGTTTACTTTTCTAGTAGAAAGTTCTGCCGAGACAATTTAAGGAAAATGTTTAAATGCTAAAGAATTATGTTGGATCACCAGGTTTACACACCTTTCATCTGAATGGAACATTCTGAATTTTTAATAGCAAATTTTTGTTTATCCCTCAAAACAGGTCTGATTGAAATAAATTGTGACTGGTAATGGTGAATTATTGCAGAAAATCATGCTTCTCAGTTGTACAATGCAACTAAAAGAAGGAGAAATTGGAATATCATTAAAAAAATTGTGTTATTAGGGTTAATAATAACAAAGACGTCTCACTGAATATATATAACAGCCAAACGAACATTCACATGATTTGTATTAAAATCCTACTGCTTTTAAAAGTGGCTAGCTCGAGCATGTAAGTAGCAATGCTGGTAACTTTTAAACTTGCAGAAGGTGACTTCTCTGAGATATTTCATTATGGTATCCCATAATGAGCAGTTATTTGAGGGAAGTTCTAAAAAACAGGCATAATGTAGTTAGCCCAACATAATGCCAACTATGTACAACTTGTTGCTCCTTTGGTGCAACAGGTTGTAGGATTAACGTTGGAACAACGTTGCAACATTGTCAATTCAACATGTTGGGTGGACAGTGGCATAACATTAGTCCATTGATAAGCCAATATATTGGGCCAACATTTTCACAATGAGCAGCCAACCTTCAAATAACATTTTCCCAATGTGCTGCCAACAATACCTACAACGTTCTTCCAACGTTGGTCCATTGTAACAACAACATATTGGATAAAAGTTGTTGTAATGTTGGCCCTGTATTGCAACAACTTGCAGGATCAACATTGGCACACTGTTGAGTCATTGTCAGTTCAACATGTTGGGTGGACAGTGGCATAACGTTGGTCCATTGATAAGCCAATATGTTGGGCCAACGTTTTCACAATGAGCAGCCAACCTTCAAATAACATTTTCCCAATGTGCTGCCAACAATACCTACAACATTCTTCCAACGTTGGTCCATTGTAACAACAACGTATTGGATAAAAGTTGTTGTAATGTTGGCCCTGTATTGCAACAACTTGCAGGATTTACATTGGCTCAACGTTGAGCCATTGTCAATTCAACATGTTGGGTGGACAGTGGCACAACGTTGGTCCATTGCTAAGCCAATATATTGGGCAAACCTTTTCACAATAAGCAGCCAACCTTCAAATAACATTTCACCAATGTGGTTCCAACAAAAACTTCAACCTTCTTCCAACGTTGGCCCAACGTTTTTGTGCTATCAGGGTTAGAGCCCCCTGGCGTGATCCAGGGCAATGCCCCAGTGTGGGGCAAGCTCTGGGGTATTTACGAAATTATAGGCACGAAAATGATGTATTTTAGCTTCCACTTCAAATGACATAAGGTGGGCAATTAACATACGCCTACCACAAAAAATCACAATTTAACTCTTTTTCAATTACATTCTTACTCCATGAGACTAACAGTCATATATGGGATCGACATGCTGAGGGCTTAAGGAAGTAGGGGAGAATGGATTAGGCCTACTTTTAGGGTCTCCGGGGGCACTGCAACAATAATTTTAAGAATGGAAGATCTAGTATTCAGAATGCTGAAAAATCGCATTTTTATACTTTTTAGTAATATGAGTAATAGAAATGCTAATAAAGAAAAGAATCCTCAAGGAGAGGACTCTTGCCCCCCCCCTCTTATAACGGTAACGAAAATGGAACTCCGTGTCTTACAACTTGCGTCTAAACAATCTTTAAAGAGTCGGTAAATTTACACAGATGGATGGTGATAAAAATTTTGCTTTGAAAATTTCTGGGGAGGGGGAACTTTTCCTACGCTGCATACGGCCATGCGGGCATTTATAGTTTCAATGATAATAGAAGAGTATGTACAAAGCTATGAAAAGCAGGATTTTCTACAGGAACTTACCTCAAATACGCGAAGTAATATTTATAACGGGTAAGCGTGAAGCGCGTAGAAAAGAATCAGCGTTGAGACATTTAAATGTAGCCCATTGTTTTCTTTAGTTATAAATGCAGTATTTTTATTTCATCAAAATTTCCCTTCTTTCCCCAGGTGCCTGTTCTTTCCATAGAGCAGGATATGGGAACCTAGGGTGCCCCCAGACAAATCTTACTTAAATTTGACGGCTCTTGCGGCCATTTTGGACCATTTCTTGAGAAAATCCTGCTTCCCCCAGGTGTAATTTGAAATGCTAATGAAATAGTTTTCATACGATGATCACAAATTTAAGATAGTAACCGTCAGTCAATGTGCTGAGGATGGTGGTAGCTGGTCACGAACCTGAGCAGCGAGAGATTTTGCAAGGGATTTGGAAAGTGGTAATTTAGTCAAGCTGTCCTACAGGAAGTAGTAACGAGGCAATTCCACCAAAGTTTTACTAGGCACAGCAGTACAGCAGCACTAATGACACATCGATTTATATAAAGCTCATGGGAAGTTCGTCTTTTTCTCGAAAATTGCGGTTCCCTATACATGGGTAGGGTTTGGGACTTTGTTTGCAAGGACCATGGTGAATTATATCACGTACATTAGTAATTTGAGTGACCCTTATTTCAGAGCTTTAAAGGCAGTAGGCAGTCACCCCAAACAGAGTGAGTGTATCCTGTCACTCTAGTTCATGATTGGCCTATTTTGATCATGTGACAATATTTTTGTGAGTGAATTGTGGAATTCAAGGAGAATTTTGCCTTTCTTTACCTATTGTTTGTAATATTTATGTTCAAAACGTCTTCAGAAGTGCTTTTAATGCAATAAGAGGAGATTTGCAAGAGTTTGCTGATTTTTCAAAGAAAATTATGGGGCGACTGCCTATTGCCTTTAAGTTATAACCGCGTGGCAGGTAGGAGGAAAGACATTTAGCAGTGTCAGACAAAATTTTCAACTGTTTAGTCAGTTTTCTCTAGAGGTGCGCGCGAAACGGGCCGAGTAAAATTTTCCCAGCAATTGTATGGTTTTTGATATTAATAGTTTCCTTCTTTATACATTGCAAAATTTAATCATAATAGGCTATTGAAAATTCTCTTATAATTTCTCTAGTCTCGCTTTCTTTCGCTCATTTTTTTTTTTTATAATTTTTAGTTTTTAAGCTCTGGAAAAAAGTAAGGGGGGCAAGAGCCCCCGCTCTGCCGCTTTTCCCCGTAATCCCGCCTATGACCCCCTCCCAGGTTTTCAAAAATTTTACAAAACAGTACGCCTCGCATTATTACTTTTGGCTTTCAAATTGATGAATTTCGCAATAGAGTAATACAAAGTGTATATTTACTTTGCATAAATTCCCTCAAAAAATGCGATTTTTTAGCGCGATTTGCGCTCATCCATGACGTAGTTGTCTCATTATTACATGTTACCTTGAGCGAGAACATTTTCCAAAGCTCCATACAACCCCTACCACTCTCGAACCGCAAGCGGTAGCGGCGTATATCTGCCAGTCTGTCCGGGAAGCTCTTGACAGCGGGTTTTGACCGGGATCTATAGTTCAATTTTACGACTGCTGAAAGGACAAGGTGAATGGATGAAGAAACGGAAAGAGAGGAGGGTATTTTGTAACTTGGATAACCTTTGTGTTGTAAAATGAAGTAAAACATTCTTAACTGTCTTAAAATGCTGTTTTTTCGACGCACTTCGCGCGTACATCGTAGGTACTTGCATGGGCGTCAATCTTTACTCGAATGTGGGGGGGACATGGCCACTTCTGTCAAAAATTTACTGTGTAAAAATCTTAAGTCAATGGGCATTTTTCCAAAATGTGTGTGGGGGGGGGGGACGTGTCCCCCTGTCCCCCCCCCCCCGGATTGACGCCCATGGGTACTTGGGCCATTGCCAATTCCTTATATGTCCTTAAGGTGCGTTCACACCAACACCGAAATCTGCTGCGATTTGCGGGCGGGAGCCACAAAGCAATTAGCTTGTACGTATTTCTACTGAACCGTTCACACAGAAACGTTTTTCACAAAGCAATTTCTGTGTGAACGGTTCCATAGCATGGGCGGATACAAGGGGGTGACAAGTCACCCCCACTCACCAACTGTGGCACCCATTTATAAAAGATGAGATGAGAAAAAAAGTTTTGCCTGATTTCTCGGAAAAAATCCATACAACGTACTGTCCAATTTGTGGTCCCTGAAATAGGCTATGAAAAAACATTTGTCAATTATTGCACCGTTTCGCAACTGAGCACACATAATTAAAGAAAATTTTTCGAAGTGGAGTGGACACCCTCTCCCCTTACACCCTGGGCCTCCCCCTGAACACAGCTCAATTGTCACACCCCCCCCCCCTTCACAAATTTCTGAATCAGCCACTGCATAGAAATACGTACAAGCGATTTACTTTGCGGCTCCAGCCCCCAAAACGACAGTAGATTTGGTATTGGTGTGAATGCACGTTTAGACAGCTTGAGTTGTTTCAATGCAGCTCCTATACCAGCATCCACCTTTAGGCCTAATATTCTCCTTTGTGCGCATGCATCTGTCCGATTTGATTTTTTTGGAAATAGTCAAGTGTTTTACTTTTGGAAATAGTTAAATTTTTCATTCTAATGCTCAGAATTTTGTAAATACCCTAGTAATTTCTGGGGCTTTCTCACTTTTCCCACCTTGGGAGTTTCCCTCAACCCTGTTATGGTAAGCAATATGGTCAAATTGTAATACAATTTTTGTGTTGTCTTTGCGAATGCAATGTCCTTTTAGAAATAGTTGAGTGCTACATTTCTAATACCTGCAATTATGTAAATAAATGCCCCAAAGCTTCTGGGGCTTTGGCCCTTGCACCTCTGCTGGGACATTGCCCTGGACCCCACCAGAGGTCCTAAGGCAGGCCCCTGGAGCCCACATGGTTCATGCTCCTGCAGCACCTCAGCACCCTTGGCTTGTCCTATCCCCCCCCCCCCCCCAAGGTTTCAGGAAAATTTTGGTTAAATTATGGTTCACTGTTTGTAATGCTTATCCAGCAGTCAATGAATAAGGTCAGTATGACGTCTGACAGATAATTCAACACAAGATGGGATGAATCTGTGATTCATTCAGCCTTGACAGAGATGCTTTGTCATGGCTTGTAATGTCATCAAGCCTAATCACAACCTTCGTAGCTGGAGTGAACTTTCACCTGACTAGCAATAACAGTTACATATTGTAGTAGTAGGCTAAATATGCGTCCACCTGGAGGACAAACCATGGTTCACGGAACCGCAATGCTCAAAAAGTTGCTTAAGAAATGTGATGAAATCATACAAATGACACTGGCAGAGATTCATAAGATACCAAGGAAAAGATGAACTCTGAAAGGAGGGAAACAAAATTTCTCAAAATTTCTTGTGCTCTGGAGATATCTCCAAATTTATTGAAAGGGTTCATGGCAATGTATGAAGCAATGCATTGTACATTTCATAAACCAATAGGATTTCTGAAAGACAATTGATACCAAAAAAAAAAAAAAAAACAACAGTGTAGAGGGTACAATAAGAAAAGATGCCATTGTGAACTTAAAAACATTAAACACATCACCTTCTTTTTCTTAAAACTTGCATGAGGCCATTGGTGGACCAAGAAGTTTATGACAAAGTTGATCTTAAAGTTCTTTGTGTAATCTTCAAAATAGCTACCTTAGCAACCACGAACTAAACTATTTTTTCCAAGCAAAGTGTACTGTGATACAGAAGACACTTTCACTTAGTTGGACTAGCCTGAAATTTTTTCCACTTCAACGCCTAAGAAGTTGACCTAAGAGATTAACACTTAACAATGATGAGCATATGAAAGCACAACCTCATCATCTAAACACTATCTAACTTCATCAAATAAAGCTCTCAGGATTCATAGGTGATCATCCACTTGTTTTTAACATTTTCAAAAGCATTGAAAATGTATACTTTCTTAATTGATGTATGGATATATCTTCCCCAATGGGTGTTTTTTGTAATGTTGTGAAAAAAAAGGAAACAGATGATCCCTAAGCAACTGCATCCTTCCCTGAAAGTTGTCAACTCACATGATACAAACAAAAGTTACATTAGATAACAAACAAAACACATGGTTACTAATTCTGGATGAAGAAATATATTTGATGAGAATATTTCTTTAAGAGGCAGGGGAAACCATTGCTACTGTCAATTTGCTCCAGATGGGAGGGCAAGTCCTTTCTACAATAGCAAAAAGAAGTATTTATCATGATATATCACAGACAAACTAGAGGATAAGTATGGTTTCAATGTAGTAATACTTTCAGCAAGTGACTTTCTTCAGAAGGTAAACAAAATTGTTGCTTTCTTTTGTGGGGGGGGGGGGGAGGGGGAAGGCAGATACGAGAGGAAGTAAACTCAGCAAGATGAGAGAGTGCCTTAGAAATTCTACACATTGCATCAAATTTTACATTAAATTCCTGAAGGGCAGAGATGTTACAAACACTGGGGTGGTTTTCACCTAAATTAGTTATATGGACTTTCTGATTAAAGAAAAGATTTGCATTGTTGTGGATTTTACTCTTTGGAAATTTATACAAGCACTGCTAGTATTTAAATCTTTGTGTTGTAAGCTGACACTGATTTGTGATAAAAACATATCAAAACCAAAATATTGATATAATAACCATCAACACTTTCAAACTGAGTTCATCTTGCAAGGATATATAAAACCTGAACTTAACAAAAGAGACCCCCAAAGAATTAAAATCTTAACCAAATTACAAAGTTATGCCATACTATACATAAATACAAAAAATTGAAAGAAAAATAAATAATCTTTTCAGTTAAGCAAACAAAGCAAACCCCTTTTGGAAATATTTTCATATAAAGTTAGATTAAGTTACTTAAAGTTGCAGGTTAGAGTTTCAAGGTACAACAGGATTCAAGGTGTTAGTATTTAAAGTAATATACAAAACTTATCTGACTCTTTTTTGAGAATTTCTGAACATTAAAAGAATCGCACATGCAATAGGCGCATCCATGTTTACAAACAAATGACATCATGGCTGGTTGGCAAAAGAGTTGATAAGGCCCGCTTACACTGTTGTCACAATAAAATTAGACACTAATTCATCTGTCTGCGTGCAATTACTCCAGCGTTTACACATGCAAAACCTAACATGCATGCATATGTTCTTGCGCTTGTCCTATGCCAACCAGTGCCTACAGTGACGTACCTCTGAATGGTCCAACAGATGTGATGTATAAAATTTTATGTGCCATTCATCATTTAAAATACCTTCATGTGAATACAATACATATGTTACACAAAGCAGATCGCTGATGGCAAACATTTACTTAGAATACTGAATACAAGTGCCTATAAGTCTTCATCTGTCATCACATTCCCACACTACAGAAGGAATTTTGATACCAAATAACAACCATACATGTAACCTGAGTGGGGTCATTTTAGCTTGGATACAATCTTGTCATGTACATGTGTTGTAATTCAGACCTTGAGGGGCAGTTGTATAACAATGCTAAGTGAACACAGATGTGGAGAAAGCCTGTGGCTCATAAATTATAACTTCACATTGGGTGGCTCACCAACAAAACAATTTAGGTCAAATCTTGTTTCTTTGAGAGGCCAGCTGTCTAACTTAACCCCATACAGAGCATGAATATCTATTTACATCAGCCACTTAAAGAATATGCTAACAGGGGCAGAGAGATGCCTTATATATCAGCATAATTCCTTTGAAACTTTACTGCAGTAATTACTGTAGCATCTAACTGCACAAATTATTATTTGTACTCTTCTTGTGCTTGATGCAAATTTTTTCTGCCATAAAGAACCTTCACTTGTCTTCTCAAATACCTGAGTCAGCACATAGCAAAAAGCATGACAAATTTTATTCACATACACATAAAAATGTTCATGCTTTTTTTTAAGTTAATTTGCTTGTGTCTTTGAGATGACATACATGTCGAGCATGGAATAAAAAAATATGGAACTAACTGCACCTCTTTGACATGTTTGGCCATCAGTTACCATCTACCCAAGGATTGTTCTCCCCTTAGAGTGACAGGTGTGCAATGGTGTTATCGGTACTGCAGAAGACACATAAGATAAAGCCACTATGGATGTGAAGTCAATTGATCTGTAAACAGAAAAAATAAATTTGTAAAAATATTGTCCCTTATATGCACTAACCACTACCATATACAAACTTTCATAAACTTCTAACTGATAAATGTGCACTGCTGGCATCCTAAATACCATGAAAACCATTTGGGTACAAGTGCAAGTGGTAACAGGTAAAGCAAATAAAGGGTGCAGAAGGGGAACAAAGACATTTCACTTATGCAGTCTCCTAAATATCAACTGTGTACCCCACCCCTCACAAAAAGGTACAGTAGTTAGATAGCCACATCCAAAACCCTCATGTTGGATGTATGCAAGTAAGCCCCCACTCCCACCCTGTCAACTCCCATCCTTCACCAAAAATAAGTCCTGTCTCCATTAATCTGGACAGTTGCTTATGAGCCCAGTTTAAGTATCCCCTCCTAAAATCACCTCTCTCCATACAAAGTGAGGCTTGAAAAAGAGGCACCAGTAGCCATGGCCCATTGGGCCCCTTCACATTGCCTTGATGCCCCTCAAAAATTACCAACTCTGAAGGCCACAATGGCCTTGATGCCTTTCTGTACAGTTTCAAGTTGATGTCATTTGGTTCTAAGTTTTGTTCTTCACTTCACTCTGGCTTGGCTTCTATGCACAAATTTCTGTCAGTCTAAGGCCATTAGGCCTTGCCCTTTCCAGTTCTTATTTCAAGCCCTCTAAAGAGCACATAAAAAAAGCTAACATCCAAAAAAACAAAAACAAAAAAAAACCAGAATGCAAAAATGCATTGAGGTTTCGATGATATATATTCTATTCCAAATACAGCCAAGATGTCCCATCCCTTTCAGTCAATGGTCAAATGCTATCTTAACATGTTGGAAAAATACAGTTTTGTATTCCTATTTAGTCTTGGGAATTCTTGGAAAATTTGCGTTTTGACTCTGGTGACCCCAGATGACCTTTGACCTCCACCAAAAACAATACGGTCCATCTTTTCACCATAACACATCCACATACTAAGCATAAAATCTATCCAAGCTTTCTCCCTTGAAAAATTGTGTTAACAAGGTTTTCAGTGTTTGACCCCCGGTGACCCTAGATGACCTTTCAACTCCACCAAAAACAATGGGGTACATCTTCTCACTATAACACATCAATTTACCAAGTATGAAATCTATTCAAGCTTCCTACCTGGAGATATTCTCTTGACAAGGTTTTCAGACATTGACCTCTGGTGACCCCAGATGACCTTTGACCTCCACCAAAAATAATAGGATTCATCTTCTCACTATAACGCATCTACATACTACGTATGAAATCTATCCAAGCTTCCTACCTGGAGATATCATGTTAACATAATTTTCAGAGATTAACCCCCAGTGACCCCAAATGAACTTTGTCCTCCACCAAAAATGACAGGATTCTTCCTCTTACTATAACGCATCTACATACGAAGTATGAAACTTATTCAAGCTTCCTACCTTGAGATATTGTGTTAACCAGGTTTTCAGGATTTCACCCCCGGTGACCCCAGATGGCCTTTGAACCCCACCAAAAATAATAGGGTTCTTTCTCTACCTATAAGGCATCTACATACAAAGTATGAAATTTATCCAAGCTTCCTACCTGAAGATATCAGGTTAACAAGGTTTTTAGGGTCTGACCCCTGGTGACCCCAAATGACCTTTGACCTCCACCAAAAAAGATAGGGTTCTTCCTCTCACCATAACGCATTTACATACAAAGTATGAAATTCATCCAAGCTTTGTAACTGAAGTTATTGTGTTAACAAGATTTTCAGGGTTTGACCCCCGGTGACCCCAGATGACCTTTCACCTCCACCAAAAATCATAGGGTCCTTCCTCTTTCCATAATGCATCTACATACAAAGTATGAAATTCATCCAGGCTTCCTACCTCGAGATATTGTGTTAACAAGATTTTAAAAGTTTGACCCCAAGTGACCCCAGGTGACCGTTTAGCCCCGCCAAAAACAATAGGGTTCTTCCTCTCAATATGGGGCATCTATGTACCAAGTTTGAGAACTGTCAGAGCTTCCCTTCTTGAGATATCGTGTTAACAAAGTTTTCAGGGTTTGACCCCCGGTGACCCCAGATGACCTTTCACCTCCACCAAAAATGATAGGGTTCTTCCTCATACCATAATGCATCTACATACAAAGTATGAAATTCATCCAAGCTTCCTGCTTCAAGATATTGTGTTAACACGGTTTTGAGAGTTTGACCCCTGGTGACCCCAGGTGACCTTTGACCCCCACCAAAAACAATAGGGTTCTTCCTCTCAATATGGGGCATCTATGTACCAAGTTTGAGAACTGTCATAGTTTCCCTTCTTGAGATATCGTGTTAACAAAGTTTTCAGAGTTTGACCCCCGGCGACCCCAGATGACCTTTCACCTCCACCAAAAATGATATGGTTCTTTCTCTTACCATAACGCATCTACATACAAAGTATGAAATTCATCCAAGCTTCCTACCTCAAGATATAGTGTTAACACCGTTTTCAGAGTTTGACTCCCGGTGACCCCAGGTGACCTTTGACCCCCACCAAAAACAATAGGGTTCTTCCTCTCAATATGGGGCATCTATGTACCAAGTTTGAGAACTGTCAGAGTTTCCCTTCTTGAGATATCGTGTTAACGAAGTTTTCAGGGTTTGACCCCCGGTGACCCCAGATGACCTTTCACCTCCACCAAAAATGATAGGGTTCTTCCTCATACCATAATGCATCTACATACAAAGTATGAAATTCATCCAAGCTTCCTACCTCAAGATATTGTGTTAACAAGGTTTTCAGAGTTTGACCCCCGGTGACCCCAGGTGACCTTTGACCCCCACCAAAAACAATAGGGTTCTTCCTCTCAATATGGGGCATCTATGTACCAAGTTTGAGAACTGTCAGAGTTTCCCTTCTTGAGATATCGTGTTAACGAAGTTTTCAGGGTTTGACCCCCGGTGACCCCAGATGACCTTTCACCTCCACCAAAAATGATAGGGTTCTTCCTCATACCATAACGCATCTACAAACAAAGTATGAAATTCATCCAAGCTTCCTACCTCAAGATATTGTGTTAACAAGGTTTTCAGAGTTTGACCCCTGGTGACCCCAGGTGACCTTTGACCCCCACCAAAAACAATAGGGTTCTTCCTCTCAATATGGGGCATCTATGTACCAAGTTTGAGAACTGTCCGAGTTTCCCTTCTTGAGATATCGTGTTAACAAGCAAAGTGTCACAAACACACTCACATACACACACACATACATACACACACACACATACACACATACACACCCACACACACACGCACATACACACATACATACACACACACGCCATCATGAATGCATAGGTTTCTCTTATCATCGAAACCAAAAAAAACCATACAAAGTGATAACTTAAACAGTTACTTGCAGAAATGAGTACACATGGAACAGATTAAAGAAAGAATTGATAGCAATGAATGATTTGACAAACCTGTAAGCCACTGAACTCCCTCGTGCAACCCTTCCTGTGTTAAAGCATTACTAGAGCATATATGCCATGGTTTGTCTTTAACCTTTTCCAGTTCTAGCATTTGGGAGCACTTCACAGAAGACAATGAGTCTCGGAGATCCATTTTGTTGGCAAAAAACAAGATTGGTATCTTCTTGGCTTTAATTTCTGTAAAATGCATATAGTTAGTGAAACTCAATGTTTGAAGTAAACCAGTGTAACATTACTAATATCAGGTGACAAATTTGCATGAAAACTTGATTTCAAAGTAGCCCAGGTGTGGTAGATATATGTGATTGTACAAACATCCCACAGATATGCATCCCATTTGTGCAATACAAATGGTACTATATGCATCAGAATATTGGGGATATTCACTTGCCAACCGTAATACAATACCTCTGAATTTGTTCCTACAGGAAAACGCTTACATTATGCAGTCAGTGGTTGCCTCATGTTGAACTGCAAATGAAAACACTTTTGAGTTAGACAATGGAGTAACAATTTGGAGCAGACTAGGCGTTACACCTGACATAGGCTGACAAAATGTGAATAGTGGAAAACAAAAGTATTTACATGCACCCGACCCCCTGACCACCCCCTCCCCTGGATATGGATATCACTGTGAATGGCACTCAGAAAATCTTGGAAATATTGATGGCAATGCACAGCTGAGCAAATGTCTCTTTTCAGAACTTGTGACTTGTGCACCCAGTATGATACTAAGCCTGAATTTTTCAGTTCTATTCATTATTTCCATCATTATAAACACATCGCATTCTTCCACTACAAAGTATCTATAAAACCTAGTTGAAAACAAGAAAAGAAGATAAAAGAACAGCTGGGGCAACAGGAATATATCTCTTTACCTGCATGTTGCAGTAGCAGGTCCAATTCCTCTTTGGCAACCACCATCCTGAGTTTATCACTGCTGTCAAGCACAAAGATTATCCCCTCCGCATCTCTGCAAAACAAATCAACACTCTTCTATAATACAAGCCTTTCAAGTCATTACATTGCAATTATAGTGTTGCCAACTTACAGTGTCATCTCCAAACATTAAGTCAGTTTTGAAGGCAGAACAAACATCACAGTAATGTCTTTGTAAAGTATGTATGAAACATAAGCTTCGTCAAAGTCCCCTCATCTCCTTGGCAAGGAACCAATGGGCGAAAACCATATGTTACTCGCAAAGGACTTCTGCTCCCCAGTACATATCAAACAAGAAGTATCACCCTTAGACACTCTTATCACTGTTGCATTTTGCAAGTACTTGTCCCTCTTCTATACAGAATGCGGAGCTACCAATTGAAGTAATACTGAACTACCCATAACCTTTCAAACTTCTTATGGCATTGGAAGCTCAAACAGTCGTACCTTCCGCAAGAAACAATACCAGCATCATGGTGCAATACAGAAACTTCATAAAAGGAATTTTTGGATAAGCAACACTCTTTAGGGGAGCAGAGGAGAATATGAAGAAAACTGTAGTTACTTTTAAATGAAAGGGATGCAAACAAAGTTGGACAGATAAGAAAAGGAAGCAGCCCTCTTTACTTAGTACTATATAAGAGAAGACTTAGACGGGAAAATAGGAAGTTACATTACCAGGCCTAAAATATTGTTTAAATCCCAGAGAGTAAATTGCCTACAATTTCTTTTATGTTTTAAGGAACAAAAAGAACAAAGCCAGTTTCCCCTCAACTATCAAAATTTCCTAGCAAGGAGTTGTCTATATTCCCATTTTTTCCACCAGAGAACATTACCAAGAAGCACTGAGTACACACTTATAAGCTACTGTTGAGTTACCTCAGTACTGACCGAGTAAACTTACATACACTTTACACAACATTTCAAAGTGTACCTTTTGGAAGGCTTTACTTTTCATACCACCTTACAACATAGCTACAAACTGGATAACTGTACTGTTGCTTTACAGCAGGCAGATATGGTGATACTGAGTTTGAGTAAACCCTGAAAGTTTACATGGACCTTATCATGACATAACATTTCATACCATAAAAAACATATTGAAATTTGTTCCTGTGTGCCACTATTTAAATTTCATGGGCAAACCCAACTTAAAGTAATATACTTACCAATTAAATGACTCACCCCACTAACCTGGCATGGCCAGTCTAAGTCGGATCACTGAAAACAATGTGATTCACATGTACATCACTGTTCCAATACTGCCAGTCACCACCGGTGGTAGAGTAGGGAGGGGGGGAGTCACTTTATCTGGAATGTCAGTCACTTTTGCTAACTCTGGGTACCTTATTGTGGGTTAAATGTAACACTCAGTAAAGTGTCAATACAGATACTGTCAGACACTTCTGGAGCTTAATTGTCCATCAAAGAAATTAACCGTGCTTCACTTCTGTGATTGAGAGGTACATCAATTCCCATAACATGTCAGTCACAGAACTGACTTGAGGGATGAATCAATGTACATGTTTCAAATGTTATATGACTTACCTTTGACTGACTATGCCAGAGGTTTGCGGAGTAAATCATTCAGATGATAATGATGCAAAGTACATAGAACAGGTTATCAAAATGAAGTTCCCTTGTGAAAGATTCATTTATTTCAGCACTTATCTGTCTTTTTTTACTCACTTGTAGTAGTGTTCCCATAAGTTCCTGTATTTTCCCTGTCCTGACATGTCAAAGACTGTGAAATTAACAGCCGATGATTTGAATTTCTCCACAGTGAATCCAATGGTTGGCACAATATCTTCTGCTTGAGTCTGTTACATGGTGAATAAAGTAATTATGTTGAAAATAAATTTCTACTTGAGAAGCGATTACATCTCCATGGCAAAATAATGAAAGCTAAATTCAGTTTCGGCATGTTTGAGTAAAACTTAGTCACTGAAGTCACTACTCCAAGAACAACACATCATACTCAGTACATGGAAGTACTCCAAGGAAGTGCTTTCATGCTCAGAATGAGGGTTTGTGTTTCTAGAGGCAACACTGATTGATAAAATTGATAAAATTCTTTACATGAACTTTTCTAATACAGCATATGCTTCAGAACTGTTTCTTGCACAAGTCAGCTGATTATACAGTGAGCCACCAACACAGATTACAAATTGACTCCGATCAAAAACATCTCCCTCTAAAAAAGTTTCTTAACAGAGAGAAATCCTCCTTTCAATCTCATTTTGTAGTACAAATACTATCTCTCTCAAATGACTGAACAGTTTAAAAGCATAAGCATCCAACTCAGTACGTTGAAGAAATGAAATTACAGAAACAAATGCACATGTGAACAGAACAATTGATTTCTGACCTCAAGCCAACTTGGAAACTTACTTCTAATATGAAAATAAATGTAATCAAAGAGGGCTGGAGTGGCAGCCCCAAGGTTTTCAAATTGTATGTGTTGGGAAAAGGGTGGGGAGAGAAGAAATTGCCAGGTGAGAATAGCATGTCAGATGCATATTTTTACTTACAGAATAACTGGAGGGCAAGCAACTTCACTAGGGCATTCCCCCCTCCCCCACTCCTTAAAGCTGCCACGTGAAGGCTCTAAGTTCACTTTTTTTTTTGGAAACTGTTCTCACAGGTTTTAGGGATCACAGTGTCAATTTTTCATAAAAAATATGTTCAGTAATTCTAAGCATAAAATAATTTGTCTCTTAGATCACTTACTTCTTTAGGTTTCAACTTATTGATGATTGTTGTCTTGCCACTGTTGTCAAGTCCAACACACAGAATCTGAGCTTGCTTCTTATTAACTCCAAGGATAGATCCCATGACCGATGATAACCACTAACACTTCCTTGAAATTGGAACACCAAGGTATCTTTCACTTGGTATCTGACAGTTCACTTGCTTAAAGGAATTCTTTCTTTCCTTTACTATGTCTCATTTACAGAAAAATGCCATATTTTTTTCTTTCAATATAAAGGCTTAGAAAAAGCTGTAAATTTTATGAAGATAGCCCCAGCAATGAATTCTGTCTCCTCTTTTTTTCAGTTGTGATTGTTTTGATTCTTTCCTTCTAATCCATCTTGTGTCCACAAAATGCTGTGAGAGGAAAGTGCACAAAAAAGTGAATTGGGAAAATGTACCATAGGGTCACCCATCAATACGAACTTGTAAACTTGAATAATTGAGATGTGATAAATGCATTCAATCAAGTTGTTAAAGCCTAGAGGTATGGTAATGTTTTCTTTTATAGGAATTCACTCAGTATCAAGGCAAATAGTTTTAAAGTGATTTGTTCCACTAAAAATATTCTCAAAAACAAGTGGGAAGGGCTGTACTACAATGGGCCTATACAGCTAAACAGAATATATGCTTAAGTCTATTTCTGTAGGAGAAGATTACTTGTCAATATTTTGAAATCTCTGTCCAAGTACTGTGAGATGAAGTGGTAATGGAAGTTGACAGACAACCCATCAGTTCTGTTCAAGAATTACTGTTGGCCTCTGTGGGCCCCTAGAAAAAGGAAAACTGGTCAAATGCAAAGGGCCTTTCATGGGTATATTTTTGATAGAGTGTGAGAAAGGAGAGAGCAGTGTATGCTGGAACTGCAAAGTGAGAAAGAAAGCCCACCTACTGGCAATTGTTCTTGATATACACTAAGGTTAAAGCTATTTTGTAAGGAAGTTATGTGTACAGTACTTCTACAAAGGTTTAAGAGCTGGCTAAGTATTCTTCTTTTTTCACTGTGCAGTTCATTTGATTAACCAATACACTTAGGACATTAAAATTTGGTCATAACATGCTACAGTTTTGTGCTACACCCCAAGGATTGGGAAAATTACACTGTCTTGCAAACAAAATTGCATTAACATAAGCCAGTTTTGTGATAACACACATCCTCTTCTTTTGATAATTTCCCTTTGGAGTGGAGCCTAGCTGACAGAGATTTCAAAGATGCAGAGGTAGGCTAGGATTTAAGATGATTGCAGTGAAAATTCCATCAACTGAAAATTTGTTTTTGATGTACAGGGTTATACAGTAAACAAACTTAAGTGGCCAGAAGTAAATACACATGTACATCACTCGTAGTCAGTCCCAAATTTGAAGACATTTCTCAAGACCTATCTTTCCTCCCATCTTTACTTTTCATCTTCTGGATTCTTTTTCTCAGTGCAAAGGGACTTAAGTGTGTTTTCCCTTATAAAAACTGTTATTATTGGTAAAAAACAGAGCAACTGTTAACAAGCTACAGTAGTGACCTTGTAAAAACAAAACCAACACCAGTCACAAAAAAGAGGGAAAATTGTGGTTCCTAGTAACTAAGAAAGAGTAACCAGTAAACAAAGGAGAAAAGGGAGAGAAATATGGAGAATGGGTAAGAAAGAAGGAGGATGAGGTTGGAAAGAAGAGAGTGTATGAAGTAATCAATGTAATTTGCAAGATACCTATTGCATCATTCCAACTTTATACTTATTATGTGCAGGATTGCCAGTGGGGTAATTTCAAAATCCCCATGATCATGTGCCATAACATCCCAAGAATTCCCATGGTAAACCATAAAACATAGCTCATCAAGACCAAAGCAAAATATACACAAATTTAAATACATCAGTGAACTGGAATAAAGTGCTATGGCATTAAGCTTTCTGGAGGAATGAATTTATACATGTAGGCTAATGCAAATTTCAAGTACATACCAACAAGTTGCTGATAACATTTTTAATTTTTGTCTTAAACATTCCTATAGATGGAATTCTATGGTGATAAAAGACTGCTAGGACACAGTTAAGTCATAATTTGGATTAGATGAAAAGTTGCATTTGGTATATCCATTGAACTGCATTTTACTGCAGGTGTTCAACTACTGTGCATAACACCTTGTCTGCCACCTAAACCTGGAAGTGATATTGATCCCTTCTGTATTCCAGGATGCTTTTGTGTACAGTAAGGTGTCACTAATCTAAGATGGATCTTCAACACATTAAGCCAATGTGTAGGTAGTCCTTGATCATGACCTACTATGCTCCATGGGCAACATGTCTGTATATATAGCATATATACAGCTTATACTATGGTCTTATAGACTACACAAGGCCTTGACTGAGGGTTAGCTGTTGACACTCACACCTGCAGCTATGTATTACATAGGGCTGTATCACAAAATTTGGGATCATTTAGCAATTAATAGCAGTTATAAGCCTAACTGCCCGATTTGGAATTGGGAGAAAGGAAACTGGGGCTTTGGGATTAAGAGAAAAAAAAATGATTTGAGTAAAGGAGAGATGGACAACAACTTGGTGAAACTCACACATGTTGAGATGGATAACCTACAGGAAGAGGAAAAAAGTAAGTTCTGCAATAAATTGATAGTAGTTTTTAACTAAATTTTTTTCCAACTGCCATCATGGTCCCAGTCCTAGCAGCTATGGCCCTCTCTCCAAGACATCAATCAGGATGATACACACAATGGCTTCGCCTTGGCCTATCTCCCCAAACCCAAGCTTGAATTATGGGATCTTGTCCCAGATCTTGCCAATTTGCATCTGCTGGACTAGTTCATTACAATGTCAGGGATGATTATTTATTTAGTTTTCTGTTACAACAGAAAGTGGGTCATTCTCAAAATAATATTGACTGTGCTACTTTAATAAGTGTTGTAAAATCACTTTCACAGAAGTTATTTTGAGATGTACAATTCATACAGCAAGTGTAACCATAGATGTGAACTTAAGCTAAATTAAATTATAAAAAGCCCTAATGTTACTTGTAAGTTGTAGCTTACATGGGATGACCATTTCCAAATACAAATAGGGTTCTTTTTCTCCATATGGAGGCATCCATATGCTAAGTATTAGCTCCATCAATATTATCCCTCTTGAGGTATCATGTTTATAAGATTTTCACCACTTGATCTCCAATGAGCTTAGATAACCTTTGACCTGTATAATGCGAGTGGGTATAAGGCGAGTGGCTCTCCTCTGAACCTGCTCTAAAAGAAACTTGTCCTTTTCATAGAAGGGACTCCAAGCCTGGGCTGCATAGTTGAGGTGGGGTCTTACCAACTGCTTATACAGATTTAGTACAATTTCTTTACTAAAACTACTGAAATTCCTCTTGATCAATCCAAGCACCCTATTAGCCCTAGCAGCAGCAGTTGCACACTGTCTAGATGGCTTTAAATCCCCTGTAATAACTACACCCAGATCCTTCTCAAAAGTCACATCACTCAGAATACTACCATTTATGTTATAATCATAGCTGAAATTTTTAGGACCAAAGTGAAGGACTTTGCACTTATCTGCATTAAAGGTGGAAGCAGAGGGTTGTGGGTGGAGGTGATTTTTCTGATTGGACTGATGTTATCTCTGGTGTCCCCCAGGGAACAGTCTTGGGTCCCCTGTTATTCCTCGCTTACAGTAATGATTTTCCAAATGACATCACTTCTGAGGTGAGACTTTTTGCTGACAATTGTGTAATTTACAGACAAATAAGGAACACCTTAGATCAGGTTCAGGTCCAATGACCTACACACCCTCTTTACTAATTGGCAAATGCATTTCAACACCAAAAAATGCTTTGCTATGAGGATCACTCACTCGAGGAATCCTAAACTTTTTGATTACTCACTAGGTAACGAAATCTTGGAGTCTACTGACTGCCATACCTACCTTGGAGTTGACATCTCTAACACCCCTTCCTGGAACAAGCACATTAATCGTATCACTTCGTCTGCTAAAAGATCCCTAGGTTTTATTAAAAGAAATCTGTACTCCTGCCTGAAGAGTGTTAAAGCCAATGCCTATCTCACTCTTGTTCGACCACTTCTAGAGTACTCCTCTTTGGTTTGGGATCCCTACACTACCTCCCTAACTAGTAAACTAAGGTGACCATATTTGTGGGTTTAAATCAGGGACGCTTCTATACCAGGTACCAAGGGCGTAGGAAGCGGGGGGAGGGGGGCCTTGGGGGCTTAGCTCCCCAGTCAAAAATGTGGGAGCTGAAGAATGCTTCCGACCCCCCAAGATCCAAGGGCAAAAACCCCTTATTTGTCTCTTCTGTAAGAAATGTCAAAAATTTGCAGTAATTTTCCTTAAAGTTTGTCCAAAATGTTGCACCAAATTGCATCTGAGGACCCTAAAATACCCAAAAATTTTCCAAAGGGGGAGGGGGACACCCTCCCCTTAGACCCCTCCCTCAGGACGGCAATCCGAAACAAGGTTCAGCCCCCCCCCCCCCCCGTCTCGAAAAGCTTCCTACGCCTATGCCAGGTACCGTGTAAAAAATATACATCGTTGGTGTGCAGTTGGGTACAGTAGATGTGTGTGATCACAGCAGTAATAGAAAAATTTAGTGATGCTCAAGACTTTCGATCTCTGTGATTGCAGATGCCTGTTTTTTGTCAGCCTACCTACGTTGCCACGTACTTGAGCGCTACGACATATTTCTCAACGTTGTTGATGTCATACTAGGCCTATAACACTAGCTAGCCGGCCAGCTCCCGTCCGAAAGGTACAAAGTAGGCCACACAAACGACGAAATATTATTTTTACATTATAATTAATTTCTTGGGAAATTTCAAGGACATTTGTTCAAATCGGGGACGTCTGGTCACCTTATAGTAACTTGAGCAAATTCAGCGTAGGGCAGCTAGGTTTGTCTGTGATGACTACTCCTCTCACAGTAGTGTAACTGAAATGTTGAGGGATCTAGGCCTAGGGTGGGATAGCAAGGGTTTCCCCTGGGTTTTAGAGAGTGTGAGGTGGTATTAGTCCATGGGGTGCCAATTTGGCACCAGCGTGAGTGAGAACTATCAGTACATACTCCCATAGCTGGTACAGTACAGGTGGCAAGTATAGCAAATTTCTGTGAGGTGGTGTCCAAAAACTGTGAGGTGGCTGCCTCACAAAAAGAATGCCAGGGGAAACCCTGGGATAGTCTAAAAGACTGAAGAACAGTTAATAGGCTTGTTGATCTTTTCAAAGCTAGACTGAGCCTCCTTGCTTTGTCAATTGCCAATCTCTCACAACCGGTCCTGCGGACTTCTAGGTACCAACACTCCAACAGTTTTTCTATTATACATGCTAATTAGGACTGCTTCAAATTTAGGCCTAGGCCTAGCTTTATTCCTCGCACCGTCAGAGACTGGAACCTTCTCCCCCAGAACATTAGCCTACAAATCTCGAGGACCCCAAGCAATTCAAGATCTCTACCTTTCCAGATCCAGATCCACTGTGATTTGAGGCGAATCCGCATGGTGTGCGAGCGCACTCACACACCTCAAAATTCAAGGCCTGCAAATAACAATATTTTCTCACCAAACTTTGTCCATAAACTCTCTTTCACACGCTTCACAGGCACATTTAATACTCTTACCCTGGCAATCTTTTTAAAAAAGATGCGATTAGAATACTGAAATCAGGTTACGTAGGCCTAGGCTACTGTGTACAGTGACTGAGCTGTGAATATAATGGTAGGCGAACGGCTTACCAGTCGAAACGTCCCCTGACCAAAACGTCCCTGCCATTGGTCAAAACGTCCCCGTGCAAAAATGTCCCCAGATTCAATTGGTAGGCCTATGTCTTTAGTCTGAACTCAGTTCCATCAAGTAATTTTGTAAAGTAGGCCTACAGTTATTGGTATGAAATGAAAGTTTTCTGGAAAATTTAAACTTTATGGTCCTTGTACTCAATGCATATTCCAAAGTGTTTGTGGTAACTGTGAAGTCCGTTCGTCGACTGTTGTAGGCCAAGTTGGATGACAAAGTAACTAACGTTTGTAAGTTCTAACGTTGGCCAGCCCACAGGCGTTCCGATTTATATGTACATGGGTAAGACGGGGGGTTTTCGACCGCTAGGGTATTTCCGTCCACCATGAACATTTCTCCCAAATTTGAATTTCTTGAAGAAACAAAAGTAAAAATGTATTTGCCACCAAGTACTATGAACTAGTGGCAATTTAAAATCACCAAACTTTTTACCCAAGCTAACCATTTAATATAAAAAATCCAAACCTGAAAACCGAATGTGTATACTGTACATATTTTTCAAAATCATGTTTTCTTACAATGGGCGATAAGCCACATGACTTACTTATACATACCTTTACAGCCATAAACTTAATTATAAAGTGGTCAAATTTGATAACCAAGATAGATAAGGGTTGTTGGGATATTGTAATGAAAAGAACTTGCTCCAAACTTGTTACTGCTTTCATTTAGTGGGGAGGTCGAAAACCACCCACCACTTTTCAATGTAACAGGCTATTTTCTACCACCTAGTTTTTGACTAGCTAAAATCATGGAAACTACAACAGTTTGATTAATTTTAAGTGATATAATTTATGGCCATATACCAAATGTAAAACAGTTACCTTCATATGTAACTTCTATCACAACATCTGCACGATGACCACTTATGACCCATACAAAATTCATTTTGCATGGTTTTCAATGGGGTGGTTGAAAATACCGTAAGGTAGGTTGAAAATAGCCAATTTTCGACCACTTTTATCATCATTACATATTCCAGTAAGAGGAAATTAATAAAATAAAAGGACATACACTGAATGGTAGTACAGGCATTGTAGGTGTTGACCAAAGGTAAGTTGGTTCAATTACTTTGCTCCTTTTAATTTTTGAAACCAAAAACCCTTAAGCGGTCGAAAACCCCCCATCTTACCCCTATATAATACACTATACATATATATATAAAATACTAGTATATATATATGTATAGTGTGTTATATATGTACATATAAATCGGAACGCCTGTGGGCCAGCCTAACTATGCTTGCCTAACTTTATCCTTATCAATCCTTACACTGTTTTTTTTTTTTTTTTTTGAATTCTTCTAAGTTTTCTTCAAGTTGCCGACCAATAGTTTTAATTTGAATTCCAATAAAATTCATGTTTGAAGTCTCTGGGCGGGGACGTTTTGACTCCCCATATGTAATAGTATGGGGACGTTTTGGTAAAAAGCGGGTACGTTTTGGTAGCTAAAAAGCGGGGACGTTTTGGTCTGGGGACGTTTTGACTGGATACCAGGCGAACGAACATAGGCTAGGCCTAACGTTAGGCTACGCATTACCGTAGGCTAGGCTAACTCAACTTCAAAGTTCAAGCAGTTAAGACTGCCTTCCATATCCTACGCACTTCTCAACACGGCTCAAAATTAAGAAATCTTGGACCATTTAAATCAACACTGCTTTTGATTAACTCTTTTTTGTGAGAACCAACCTTTATCAACTTGTTTACCTTCTAACGAAACGTAGACTGTCAAGAATGTTATGGTAACCGGAGGTACAACAAGCATGAGGCAGTAACCTGTAGAAAATACGATGAAGTGCTTTTCTTTTGAAAAATAAATATTTATTTTAATAATTTTGGAGCTTTAATAACATAAAAAAGAATTAAAAGAAGGATTTCTAGATTTTGAATTCCCTTCAAACCATTTTGTGCAAAATAATGTTTTCTTGACGCAAACAATTTTAGGTTGGTGTAAAAAGCGTAATTCTTGTTCTGAGAGTTCAATCGAGTTCAGTGGTAGCTTAGAGGGCGCACTGGTACTTGTGCTTCAAAGATTTTGTAAACATAAGATTCCAAACTCCTACAAAAATGGCAAGTTCACCTGTGATGATAAAAGCACCGTCGATTACGTAATTTCTTCCCCAGATTTATTCCCAAACAATAGATGAATTCTGTGTAGACATCTATGATAACTTAATGTCGGATAAGCATAATCCAATTTTTGTGAAGTTCCTAAGTAGATTACCACAAGACAGACATGGTCCATGTAAAATTGGATATTTGCTGATAGGTTTATTGCTGTACGTGCTATAAATTAGTACTGTGGTGAATAGGTACTTTAATTTGAAATGAATTAGATGATTTGGGTGTGAAGTGTACATCTTGGGAGTCCAGGCCGTAGAATGAAATGAAAGCTAAGGTGGTCTTTTCTTATTTGGCAACCAGCCTTGGGTGGAAACATTTTCTAGGCCATGTTGGCATTTGTGCCCATGTTAAAAAGTTTTAATTAACCACACAAATGCAAAATCTTAGACAGCGTTTGCCCTCAGTGTCCATTGAGATGCATGCCTTTAACAGAAGCTGATAGGAAAGTGACCTTGCCCCCCCCCCACCCGTACCCCTTATTTCTAGCCCTGTGGAATAATAAATAATTTACAGAACATACATCACATATGATATCCATTACATAGTAGCTGTAAAATTTGGCAGCATTCTGTGTGCATAAATTTTATAGCTTTTCACTTAGTTATCTACAGTAAAGAAAGGATCCAGTTTTTCAAACTCCTTGGTTTATTTTTTCCTTGGGATAGACTGTAATAGGGAGGTTTTGAAGGATAGTGGATGTATCCCATTTGCAAAAGTTTTGTTTATATGAGGTGGCTTACATGCCAAATGGTGCTATCTTTGGCAATGCTTTGACCTCAGATTTCTCTAACTTGACAATTCAAAACCACGAAGGTCGGAGGTAAGGGATAGAGAGGGGTTAGCATAAGCCCATTTTGAATAAGCTTCTGTGGCTGCCCTATACTAGAAACCACCCTATTTCCTTAAACTCATGATAGAACTCTATGCACCAAGTCAAGTCTAAGCTTACCTTGTGAGAAGAAAAAACCCCCTCCTACCCCCACCTCTCTGCTGGTGATGTATCAGGTAAAAGTCATGGTAGTATTTGTGGCAAAGTTAGAGGATGATGTGTGATAATTGTTGAAATGTTTAGGAGGGGGATAGGAGTGGTTTATTAGTTATCTCATTGAAGTTTCTAACATAGGTATCTTTGAGAGTCATTGGCCAAATAGGCATGCAGCTACTGTCCAATGTGTGAAAGATATTATGAAGGCAACATTTGCTTCATTATTGCATTTCACATGAAAGTTTGCCAGAACCAGAAAAAAATCACCTTCTTTTATTGAAGACTGCTGCCATCTATGGTGTAGAACTATGTTAAAAGAGGGCGCTATTGTAAAATAGCTCCAAAGCTGTATAGTTATGATTGTCAGTTAACTTTGGACAACAATGTATGGGGACAAGAGACTCAACAGAGGGTGCAGGAGTCATGGAATGGCAGAAATGTATCAAACATGAATTACTTTGAAACTATATTAGGAAGGAAATGTATGTCATTCTGTTTAAAAAGTTGACTTTTTATTTGTGGTCATGGCTGTATATTGTGTATTAGTTTGAGAAGTACATAAAACTTATTCTTGGTACAGAGTTATTGACTAAATTTTCATATAAAGGAGAAGGGGTTATGAATTCTCTCAGAGTCAGTGCATATTAGGGTCATTAAGCACTGTGAGTTACAGGCACACAGTGGAAATTAATTTCTGTATTTAAAAAGGATGGGATATCTGGAAATAACTCTATTCTTAAGCTTTGGCATGGAAATGGTTATAATACCTTGGCAACTTGCATAAACATTGAGAATATTCATTAAAGTATTTTGCATTGTTGTGGTGGTGACAAGTTTGGTGATATCATAGTATAATTTTCTGGTTAGCTAAAAAATTGATTAAAAACAGAGTACTGTAACATACCTTTATAAATAAACCGCTGAAAAAAAGATTTATTGATTGAATGTAATCCAAAATCTGAATGTATTTATTACTTGACTTAGGTGCAATATTTGTACACCATCTACAGGTTCATCAGGTAGACTAGTGAACAATGTTGATCAGGGGTACGCTAGAAAAGTATGTGTGTTAGTCAAACTGTCAAGTTGAATTCTTGAGAATATGTTAAAGTAAATCAATAATAAACAATATTTTGACCTCAGTAGTCAATAGTCTGTGAAATAATGTTCAATTATACCCAGAGTCTGTTGCTCCATTTGATTACAACTGTTAACTCCCAAAAGTGATCAATCTGTTCAGCAAAATAGGACAACTACAATGATAAACTGTGCAAATCAAATTCATGCAACTCTGTTCAAACTTATACATTCTGGCTAAAATTGGTCTCGTCTTAAAAAAAAAATATCTACCCCATATTTCTATACCTTAACTCTTATGGGGCCTAGTGTATAGGCTATAGGCAATTCCATATCTTGGAGCCAGATGGATACCTTAAGTTATCTAACCAAATGACATACAAATCATTTCAACTAGCATGAAACATAACTTTGGGTTTTTTTTTTTCTCAAGAAAACTGTATGTTTTATTATTTGTAGAAGAAATCGAAAATTCCTCAAAATCTCAAAAACTTTCCAACTGTTAGCAACCCTAGTCAGCAAGTTGCATTGCCAACCTTGTTAAGATATAGTGTTATAACTTATGAGTTGCATAATATTTTATGTACGTAAAGTTTGTTAAAAAAAAAATTTCAGTTGAATTTGGATTATTAGAAGTCTGTCTATATGAGGCGCCTTTTTAGAGTATCACGAAAAGCTTATGACAGGCCTCCGAGGTAGGGTTTCTGGTGGACGGCCCCCCCCCCTCCTCTCCAGACTCACTGGAGTTTTGGAAAACCTATTTTTCAGGCAGATTTGGGAGAAAACTGGACAATTTTCTCAAGTAATGAAGGATTTTCTTCGGGCAAAATGTCTCAGCCCCTCACAAAAAGTTTTGTATCCCTAAGAAGCTTATTCCATCTGCTTAGGCAATTCAACTGGAAAGTTTCACTTTGTAGCACTTTAAAAGAGTTATTCAACTGAAATCTTTCAATAGTTCATTGCCCTTAATTCATTTTGATCTAAATGAAATTACTGTCCTCTTCACCCTTCCTGTAGTGTTCTGTCTCGCAGGAGAAATTTCAGTGTTATTTAAAACCACGGGTGAAAACTATCTTAATTACCAAATCATATTTGTCAATTTATGACTATTAATCCTCAAAGCTATTTTGTTCTCTTGGGCAAGTAAATAATTTATGGGGGCCCAGATTAGCTATGTTATTCTTCTTTACAATACCTTCAAGCAGCTTTCATATTTAAGTTTGAAGTTAATAACCAACAGACCCTGAAGGGTGCGGTGTTGGGTTACGGGATTCTGATTGGGTGAGGAATGTGGAAGCATTGTCAATAGGCATTTCAGAAATGAACTTCCTGGAGTAGTGGGTATCATATGAATCGGGTACGATCCTGTGAACGGACGTGAAGTGAAACATTGGAGGATGGTATGGAGACATGGATGAAAGATGATTTTCATCTAGTGGTTTGGTATTTAATGGTTTTAAACCTGCAGGAAGATGTAGCAGAATTTGACTTCCAGTGCCTAAAGCGAAGAAAACATCATGGAGTGGAATAAAAGGGGATGCAAGCAGTAGAATTGGTTTTGTGTACAGTGTACTAGCAGTAGCAGTAGCAACAACACCTGCAATCTAATGGTGTCCCAGTGTGTTTGAAGAAGTATCATTAGGGGGTGGGGTGGAGTGGAGTGGGGGAGGGTTGTTGCTGAGGAGGCCAGTTAGATGGGTTTGTGTGTTTGCATCTGTATTTTGTTTGCCCCCTTCAGTACCCTTACACCATATTAACAAGGACCAGCTGATGTTGTTGCATTCATCCATGGAACTTCTTTCTTTTTGCGAACTTCTTGATGCAGGTTATACTGCTGTACAATTTCCTTCTAAAACTTAGTAAGTACTGAAGGTATCAAATGACTTTGAAAAAAGAAATTATACATACATACATATAAAATTTAAATGCTGATAGTTCCTCAATTATTGGAGAGCAGGATAACAGGATTTGTTGCCATTGCTTACACTTGGGAATGTACTGCAAGGTACTGCTAAAAGTAAGTCTGTAATAGGGGAAAAAATTAGAGATATCTCAAGATATTACCCATCTTGAGATATTGTGTTTACAAGTTTTCAAGGTTAACACCATTTGACCTCTGGTGACCCAAAATGACCTTTGACCTCCACAAAAAATAGTAGGGATCATCTACTCAGTGTGGGCCATCCACATGCCAAGTAAGAGAACCCTCAATGTTATCCTTCTTGAGAGAGTGTTTACAAGCTAATTGTCTTGTCACATACACACATGCATGCGTATCCTCCCTCAAACACACACACACACACACACACACACACACAACATCACCATCACTTAGGTTCCACTCCCCATGGCAAGGAATCAGTAACAAGCTCTCTTTCAATTGTTTTCACAATAGAGCTTTTCATGAAATTCAAATGAGCTATTTAAAGTAAAGCCCTAATAAAGGCTTCAGTGACTGAACTACAGCTGTTTGCAAATCACTTGTCAGAGCTAGAAAACAGTTTGCTGTGCTAAAGTCCGTCTGCTTCATCCAACATCTGTTGGGGCTGGTTTGCAAACTCTGGCTCATAATGCGTGTGTTGAACACTTCTTGAAGCAGCTTTTCATGATTTCTCAATGATGTAGAGCACACAAAGTGGTTTGTTGAGAATACAACACATTCAAAGCCAATGTCGTTTGCATAACTTCCTAGTTCCAAGGCAAGCAGGCAGTCTGTTGACCAAAGCTAGATTATTCAAAGATTTACTGAAGGAAGGAGGAGTGTATTTGGTTTTACTAAAATGTTTATGTGGAAGTAATGCTGGTGATTGATAGACCCAGCTAGAGCTTGCTGCTCGGAGATCTTCATTTGTACATCAGCACTGGATCCACAAGTGAGATAACATATAGCTGTATTGGCTGATTTTATTTCTTTTGAGTTGTTGCTGTAAGTCCCATTCAGGAACAATTGTGTTTCAAAATAGATTGTGACTGAGGAAGTGTTAACAGGTAATTACAGTTTATTTTTCTCACTGATATTTTTATTTTATTAGTGCAATATCCTCTTGGCTATACTATTAATCATTGAATCTTGTCATGAAGTGATTACAGAAAAAGGTTGCAACTTGTGGCAGTTGTGTGCCTACTGTTCTAAATATGTCATTGGGTATGTCCACCCAAAAAACCTCAGAACTTTGTGTTGGTTTCACTGCTATAACTTTCCCTTTGGAGAAGTTTGATTGCCTTAAGTTGCGAGATGAGATACAATTTAGTAATGGTGAGGTACAATCCAATAATGGTGAGATATTGAAGAGGATTTGGTCCCCCAAACGTATTTAGGAATAGCCCTTTAGTTCTAACTACAATTGGTAACTGCACTTTGATTGACTTTCATTTAAACAATAGCTTGACTCAGGTTGACCAATGATGACATGTACATGTGAGTTGTGTTCCCACTTAAAGGGAATGAGCAGTCACTGAAATCTATTGTGAAATATCACCTACATAGATCTCACAAATTTCCTCTTCTTTCGTTTACAAATATCTTTTATGTTTCTGAACAAAAATATTTCAACCTAGTACATGGTGATTTTGTAGGAACTGAAGGTATCGGTAATGAAAATATTATCGTTTGATTAAACAGACCCTCCCATGAAGAAGGGTACACTAATTCAAATTGGGGTGATGACATTTAAATTTCCCTTAAGCTCACATACAATTGTGTGTACATATGGCCTTGAGAAATTGAAACTCAGTACAGGCTACTGTGACTCTGTCTTGGAGGTGTACTAGACAGGTGTTTTCTTTAAACTGAAGGAGAGGCTAGAAAACTAAGTAGGGAGAATATTTACTGTTTGGGGTGAGATTACACCTTTATGTGCTGAAAATCTAATTAACTTAATATATGTTTGACTTGGAGTCACATGACCAAGAGGCCTATTGTCAAAAGTGCACATTTTCCATGCCATGAATTAATTCACATACCTAATGCCCTACCCATAGGCATGAGAGCCAGGGGACTGAGGGGCTGAAGAGCTGCATCCCCCTCTCCACCCACAGGCCAAGCAAAATGTATTCCTCGGGCAGATGTTTAGATTTAAGGCAACTTTCTAGGACACTTCAGGTTTTTCTTGGGTAGAAATGGCTCAGTCCCTCGAAAAAAAAAAATATTATACAGGTATCTATTTTGTCACTTAGTTAATCAAAGCTGGAGATGACTCCATCTTTGTAAGGGAGCATGTTTTCACAGGTAACTTTATTTCTAGACATGGACATCCACAGAAAAACATTCAGGGGGGGCAAAATTTTTTTAGGGAGGGCAAAACTTTTTTCATGGGAAATATTTTACTCCCCAAAAAGAATTTAGATGCTACTTTCACACAGTGTTTGGCAGTGGCATAGCCAGGAATTTGTTGGGGGCGGGGGCGGGGGGGGGGGGGGCGGGGGTGGTAATGGGGGGGGGTAAAGCCCATGGACAGACTCTCAGCGCTTCGCGCCACTATGGGTTGGCGTGGAGCGCCAGAAAATTTTGGCCCAAAATGCCTCCCAGATTGCTGGAAATGGCACTTCCAAGGCCTATTTACTGTTTATAAAAAGGGGAAGCACCAGCAATATCGTAAATGTAAACTTTAAAAAGTACTAAATGTGTGCCCAAGGGGGAGGACTGTTGGGGCCTGAGTGTTGTTTTTATTCAATCCTTGTTTTGAGAGTAGAAATTCACACTGAGTGAACTGTTAAGAAATGTTGATGTTATATTTTCTGTTTTTTTTTCTTTATTTTTTCTTCGTTTTTTCAAGTTTTTGATTTTGATTTTGATTTTCCAGGGGGGCAAGTGCCCCCTCTTGCCCCCCCCCCCTCCGGACGCCCATGTTTCTAGAACCATTTTTTGGATAGCAGATTTGTTCTGGAAGGAGCAGTAAATTTATGCATTGTAATTTTTGTAAAACAACTGCCTCAGTCATTAGGCCCAACTGTCTATCATTGGTTGTGTTGCCTCCCTCACCCCTGCCTAATATGGTCATGCCCTCAATCATCTCAATTGTTTCACTTGGCCCTGTCATGCATGCTCACTTGGTAGTGAACAAAGCCAATTAAAATGATCTCAAATAATTGACTGTGACCTGCAGTTTGATTTGCAACCTGGATTAGGATAATTTATGGACATAAGAGTGTAAATCCATTCTCTCATTTCACCTGAGCTACCCTTCCTGGTAAGCTCTCCCAACAAGATATATAAGAAAAAACAAAGTGTGGAACAAAGAGATCATCAGTTGCATTTCTTGAGTTTCAAAGTTGAGCAGTAATTTGGAAATTTGAGAACTTTTTTAGTGAGGTCAAGGCCATAGTATGGTGAAAGAATTGGTTTGTGCATGGGGGATTTTCTCCCTCTTTTAGAGGCATTACTCCTGTTAGTCCCCCTCCCCTTGAATCAACAGATTCCTCAAACTTACAGTTTGCATTTATTCTTCCCCCTGCCCACCCCATGCAACAAAATAACTGCACCACTTTTGTCCCCAAATGACAGATAAGCTCAATTCTTGCCATAGGTGATGTTCCCATACAGTAATTATGCCCCTTGACTATAGACCATTCTGCCTGGTTGCCAGAGGGACATTATGTCTACCTATCCTTTGCCATTGGATTGATGTAATTTAGTGTTCAGGGAGTTGAACTCCCTTGGGTACCAATGTACTAATTGTATGGGTGGATGAACTTCCATGATATACATACAGTAGTGTCACACCATGTGCTGAGCTACTATTTTATTTCCCCTACTGTCTTCCATCTCCCTGTGGCTATTTGATCAGTGGCCAGAGGATATTGACCTTACAAACCAAGGTCATCTTAAAGGGATGCTTGTAAATATGTGAACAATATCACACTGAGCATTGGTCCCTGAAGTCTGTAGATGTCCAGCAAAGGCATGCAGATCCTAAACATTTGTGGTTTTCATTTGACCTTACTAATGTGGTATGAATTGATTATCTAGTCACCCTCCTGCTACCAGATAGTATAGTCTCAGATACTAAACTTGTTAGTTACTTGGGTTGCTGCAAGCATGGGGCTGTGATATTACTTCATAGTGCAACTTGTAGCTGTATGAACTATGAAGAAAGTGTGAGCAGAAGCAGGGAGGTAAATACCTCTGTTGAAAGTGTCAAATTGTTGAGATCTTTCTTACCTCAAGTGGAAATCAACAGAAAAGGAATCTGAAGGTTGAACAAGAGAGGAAGGAGGTGCATGTATCGTTAGCCTACACTATGTGGTTTTAGGTAAGAGATGAACTGCTTACTAGGGAGTTTTCTTATGTGTAATTGTGTATAGTCTGAGTAATGAGGATGAGATTTGGAGTGCAACTATGAGGAGGGAGGGAGGGGGGAGATTAAAGGATTTCTCTGCATCCTCATGTTGGTAACATTTTGCACCCTTCTCCTACAGGTTTTAAGTTATATTCTTTGATCAGTTGTTGGTTTGGAAAGTAAGGATCAAGCAGCAAACTGAGAGTGTGCTCAGTGGGTACCCAATCCCCCATCTGTTCCCATTGTTCCAGCTTGAGGAATACTTTACAACTCTTTTATTTTTAATGTCTCAAAGATTTGCAGTGGTTTTCAATTTTTTCACTGTATTTTGGTGAATATTCACCAAAAATCTCTTCTGACATCTTTGCTTTTTGACAAAAAAAAAAAAATGGATGATTTCATATTGTGACTAGTATTTACATGGGTACAACTGTAGTTATTGTGTGCTAGCATGGCAGCTGTGCATATTGCTTAATTTATATCTGCAAACATTTTAACATCTCTTCATACTCAAATTATGTGGCAATGTGGGAGTAAGTTTAAACACTGTAAAGTTAGGTAATGTTGACACTAAAGCATTATTACCCTTCCTTTCAAACATACGACTTCCAGGCAGAAATTGCTATCTGTTGTTACTCATTGAATGTGGAAAATATACATCGCACAAAGGCCAACAATATGGTTATGCAAATAGGAAATTTAAAAACATTTGAAAATATTTTTTCGTGAGGGGAAGCTGTATTTATGGCTATGAACAAGGAGTAAGTAAATAATCTTGGTTTGATGACCTTTGACTGACCTCTGAAACCAAACAACAAAACAAAGCCTGTAGACCTCTCATAAATTAATGATCCTTAGTCTGCTATGTAGGAAATGATACTTCCACATGCATTAGCATTTACGGATAGACAAAGCAGATTAGGAATTATATATAGACAAAGCAGATTAAACTCTTTGTCTCTTGTTGTCTGAACCTATTAGCATTGTGGTCCAGATATTCTAGAGGACAGGAAAATGATATACAAGTGTGCACAATAAAGGTACGTTTTAAGTTCACAACTCCCCATTCGGAGTCCCGTTGGTTACTTTGACCCATATGGGAGGATATTTAGCCTGAATCCTTGATTTGAAGACTCACAGAGCAGTTACAGGCTAGGTTACTTTCTATGTCTAGAATCTGGATATGGCCTGTAGTTAGGTATGGTTGCTGTAAATGTGGATCAAAAAAGTGGAAGGCAGATTTGATGGAGCCTCAGGTAATTAGATTGTTGGAAAACAGTAGTGGCTCTAGTTGGGGGGCGGGGGGACCATGTGCCCCCATCCAGAAATTAAGACTGGCCCTCCCATTGGGGAAATTTTCTGGTTTCATCGGGGAGTTGTTATGTATACCACAAATATGTAGTCCCCTACAACAGCCAGCCGCCCAGACGATTTACTTAATGTTGGTCTAAATTAGGGCAAATTCTTCAATGAAAACCCCCAATTTTCCAGTTTTCTTCATTAAAAACCCAAATTTTTGAAATTTTCCATGGTAAAAGCCCAATGTTTTTCAAATTTTCCCCAATTAGAGCCCGAAATTTTCAGCACACTTTGCGCGCCAACATTTTGCTTCAAACATCACTTCGGCACTCTGTCACCCTTGTCAAGGCTTCAGGTTGCTATCTCCCCCCCCCCATCAGGAAGCTTGGCCCCCCTGTCAAGCAAATCCTGGTGCCACCCCTGTTGGGAAGGGATGGAGAGCGGGTTAAGAGCAGGCTAGGTAAATGCTTAAGCTGTCATGAAGCACCAAAAGGTTAGGGGGTGAGGAGAGGGAGCAGTCTAAGATCATAAGCATATGAGACACTTCTGGTTAGGGATGGGTGCTGCAGCAAGTGTGCCCAAAAATTTTATGTACTTTAGCCCAAAAATAGCATATATTTTACCAAGCAATGGCAATTTTATGCCGGAATGGGGGTAGCGTGTGTGACCTCCAGCCCCCTTCCTCTTCCTCGTACACCTTTTATTGTCTACGATCAAAGTCTAGGAAGAGAATCTTTACCTTTCTTTAATTTTCTTTAAATAAGTGTGACAAAAGCCTTGCCATGTTCCTGATTTTTGTCATTCCATATTGGAGAAGACAATAAAAATAAATGAAAGCCCATTTTGGGCGTGGCAAAGACATTAAAAAATAACAACTAAATCAATTTTGGTATGCTTCATTTTTTCAACAGTAAAAAAAAATTGCCATTGACAAAAATGGTATGTGCATACCAAATTCTGTCCCATAATCCTTTGTACTTGCTATTTGGAAAAGGGTCGGTTTAACTACTTCGGGCTGTGAACATCTCCAGTTCAATGCACTACTTTGCTGCCACCGCTAGCTCACCATCAAAAAAGGGTCAAGAAGGGAAAAACATAGACCTGTAGGCTCTTTTGGTAGGATTTAATATAATCAAAGCTACTCAACTTCCTCAATTAGTCCACAGAATTATTCTCTGGCAGTAGTCCATACCCAGTTTTGAAAGCTAGCTGTGAGTGGACCATTTCAAGACACCTTGTCCTTATTAGATTGATTAGGTCATCATAGAGGGAGTGGGGACCGATCATTTAATTACCAGCAGGGAGGAAGTAGAGGTCAAAGCAGGGTCACCACTCAACAGATGAAGTGAATCAGCCAAAGTCAAGGTCTTCATGTGGAAGGTAGGACATTAGTGTACCTTGTTGCACTTCTTTAGAATATCATATAATTCTGCCTTCACCCCAGGTAGTTTAAGTGAAACCATATTGTCCATATTTTTGGACAGGGAAGACTGTTGAGAGGATAGGGGTATAAATTGGTTCAAGTGAATGCTGTCCTGCAAAATCCTCTAACCTTCCCCCTCCCACTTTTAACCTCCCCCTCCTATTTCCTCTCAAGGTACTTGTACCATGCATAATTTGTAATTACGGAAATACAACATTGTTTCTTGGAGAACAAAATAAATTTTTGGACCTTGAAATGATGTTCAAAATAACCTTGACTGAGCATGAAGTGCAAAAGTACAGAATTCCAGAAACATTCATATTTAGAGGAGAAATTATTTTTCTTGTTTAACATCTACCACCTGCCCATAGATTTTTGGAATGAGTTACATATTTCTCTGCTATACTATGTACTTTTTTTTTTGGCATGTACAGTGTACCATTACATCATGATAATGTTCACATGATGAAGTTAAATTCATTTTAAATTTATATGCAACCAAATTTTTCTCATGAGATTTAGTTTCAATTAAATCATTCCATTGGAAACCATCAGAGACACATGTCATATCATGTTCCCTAGATTCATTGGAGTGCGACTATCCATTTGTATATTTTATTACACTCCTGTCCAATTAACAAGCTGTTCAAAGTTATCGTGCATCCATCAGCTTCTCATAACATCATGCAATCTCCCTCTCGCTGTCTCTGGTACTGACTGCTGATGCATGAAGGTAAAAACCCTCCATCATGAGAGAGAGGCAGGGAAGCTTACAACCCTCATTAACTCATATCATATGTTGTACTCTTCACCGCCGTCTTGGTGGTTTTCTTTGCTATGAGGAAATAATTTCTGGCTTCCCTCGTTATCAGTAAATAGTTTTTGAAGGCTTCATAGGACAAAGCACCCCTCGCTGGGTCAGCACAGGCTACAGCGCTAGCGTGCTACTACTAAATAGGATGTTTACGCAAGCTGGCTGCTATTAGGAAGTATGATTTCGTCACATCCTTAGTGACTGCAGTTCTGATAGTAGCGTATGTGTTGCCCTGTCTTGTTAGGATATATTAAGAGAATCCCAGAAAGAAAGTTGCATTTTAGCTGTATGGTTTGGTGTCAGCTGGTATTTGAGCTCAGGTCACCTGCCGAGTGGAGTTATCTGCTGGTATAGATAATTGTAGGTATGTTGATGTAATATCTACTCAGCAGTATTGGAGTACTGGGTAAGTAGACTTTTTAGATGTAATATACAGCTATTGATATCTGTCATCAAAAGTATGTACCAGGTTAAAAATATAAAATATGACAGTAGTACACTTTTGCTTGCAGTAGGATTGTACTTTTGGAAAACTTTACTAGAACATTGGACTGGCACAGTGGCAGTGTTAGAAGAAATTTGCTTTTTGTGGATGGTGTTTCTTTGGAGGTAAGCTTCAGGGGAGAAAGTAAAACTTTTATATTATTAATGGTTATGAAAGGTAACAATTTTTGCCCTCAGAGTCATTGCATTGTGGGTAAATGACCCCTTACAGTAACTGTTCCTTTTGTCGCAGACTGAAAAGTACATAGGCCTCTAGCCTACAATGCAACAGTATACACCGAGAAGAACCAGTTGTGTGTATGTATGTTTTCCGTTTGTGTTGGTGCTAGTCAGTAAATCATTTGTCTGTGACGTTACACTGAGTTAAGAATACGTATTGTTCAAAATTTGAACATTGTACGCCCTGCATTCATGGCAGTAATAGATATCTGACACTTGGGTGTTGAATCATAATGTATTTAAAGTTCATAAATTTTCCTGAAAAAACAAAAACTTTCTTGAAACTGAAATTTTTAAGTTGTTGTTACATCAAAAACTTGTTCATATTTATTCAGGGAAGTTTGCTTTTATGGCTGTTTGTGACTTCATACCATATTAGTCTGTTTAATTATCAAATTTTTCACACTTGCCTCTCATTTGGGGCTCGTTGATAATCTGGATGTTGATCAGAGCTAGTCAGCTGTGTGGTTTTTGGAGATGGTTGAATGACTGTAATATTAATAAGTTCTCCAGAAAGCTTACCTTGAAAATGATTAGTGATGGATGAGGAGAAAGTACAGATTATTCTCTGCAAAACGCTGAAAGTGCGCCATAATTGATGAAGGTTTGGTGTAGCCTTAGATTATATTTTGCTAAAAGATTCGTGGTCAGAATGCAATTACTAAAGTGGTAAATGGGAGATCAGCTTTTAATGTTTATATCCTGGTGGGATAGATAGGTTAGAATAGCAAACAGAGCACACCAGCACAGTCAAATGCTGTTTCTTTGTGTTGAAGATTGCTTGGCAACTGTAACTTTGGCTTGTTTAATTTAGTGACTGCATGTATTCCCCAAGAGTGGCGATTTATTCTCAATATTGGGGGGGACATGACCAGAATTTCCAATAATTTACTGTGTGAAAAATCAACGTCAATGGGCGATTTCTCAAATATTGGGGGGGACATGGCCCCCATCCCCCCGGGATCGCCGCCCATGGTATTCCCTGTGAGTTAGCAATCATCCAAACCAAGCTACCAGGTTGCTTTCTATATGATTTTCAATGAAACTCTATAAATTTGCACTGGAAAATTTCCAAAGTGCTTAAAAAACAGGTGCAGGAGGGGCTGACACAGGATTTTGGGAACGGGACAGGTTAGGGTCTAATTCACTGCAGAAAAAAAGGGGGTAGTTAAGTCCAGATTTGGGGTTCCATCCCCTGACCCCCCCCCCCTTCCCCCTTCCCCCTCCTGGATCTGCCACTGGGTGTAGCTGTAAGGTAAGCAAAAGAGGTGCACACTCGAAATAAAGCAAGGAAATGAATACGTTTATTAGTTACATTTGGAGATCAGCATGTGGTTTTTAAACATATTTAGGAAGACTTTTTGTAACAGATAATCTAGAGATAACTTTTAGATCAGAAAACATATTCTAACACCTAATAAATTTTCAAATTCTACATAATTCAGTAAATGCCTTCTATCAAAGTAAATAGTGTAAGCTGCAGCTGCTGCATGCTATCTTACGAAAAGTACTTGGTTCGTATTTTAATTTTGTAGTCAGAACCTAGGACATTTAATTGTTTTATACCATTCCTTCATAATGTTCTTGCTATAATAAATGAAAAACCATTCCAAGACCGATGTATGCAAACTATTTTATTGACTTTTTAGTGAAGGTATTTTAACAAAAATGCCATGAAAATAATCCCGAGACTCAGATGTTGGATTAATCTTTGTTGCAGTAGTTGTATCCATGTCTTCCATTTAAAATGCAGGGTACAAAGTCTGATACTACACTTTTGCTACTTGAGCCATTGGATTGCTGCAATTGTAAATTATGTGCATTTTATATGCTTTACTAGTGTTATCAACAGTTTTAATCACTTGAACCCCCCCCCCCCCCCCAAAAAAAAAGGAAAATAAACTGCTGTGCAAGTTTCATTACTGGATACTGCAGAATTTTTAATTGTGTATGTGTTTAATTAATAACCACATTAATTAAAAAGCACTTTGCATACCCTTCAGGCTTCTGTAGTGTCAGACTAAATCTCACAATTGTTATCAGTGTCCGTCTATAGCAATTTGTTTTCTATGTTGTAGCTTCAGACAGTAATGGAATTGTGCATTGTTATATCAAGCATGTATAGTGTATGTGACTGCATCTCATGTACTTTAAGTTCTGAATTAATATTGACCTGCTAGCATTTCAAGGAAGTTATACTCTGTATTGGCCATGCATTGCCACAGTATAGGAATGTTAAATCGCATTATTGGACAGGTAGGCTGCTACTCACTACCATTTGTAAAGTACAGTAGCCTTCATATATAGTGCTGTGTAAGAGGCTGTCCAAGTTTTTTCATCTTTTTTACAAGAGTGCAAAATGTACTTTTACTTTGGACTTGTCCCACCCCCCCCCCCTCCCTCCTCAGACCATAGTTTGAAGCACTTTGAAAAAGCAAACAAGGGTCTTGGGCCTCCTCAACATGCACATTTCGTACACATGAAAATTATGAAAAAGAAACAGAGAATCTGTAAGTCAACTCTTGGGGGCATAGAACTGTTTACACTACGACTGTTGCTTGGTGGCTGTACTTAGTTAACTTCTGAGTCTTAAATTGGAATGACTGAATTATGCAAAGATTTATAAAATAATAGTTGATGGCATCATTAACTATGACATTAATAGCTGAAGTTATAAGTCTCAGGTCTAGTGACAGTTGCAGCTCTTTAATTCATGATGGAATGGATGAATTGTGCAGTAGTGCATTAGACTAAGGAAATCCATACAATAGCATCATTAATAACTTAAATGGCTGGTCTTTGGAATAGATAAACTTTTCCACATCTGAAAAGTTTAAAGGGGCTCATTGAGTTGGTTTACAAAATTCATAATATTTTCCACGCCTGTTGAGATTTACTCACATCGTGATGTTAAATGGTCAAACTAAGAGATTCTGCACATCTCATAAACAACTAAAATGGCAATGATAGGGTAATTAATGATTAAAGTCTTTTATTACAAATTCGTAACCAGACACTTTTAACCAGTAGGTATTAATCATAATTATACAACCCTTGTCTGCAAAAAGTACAATTTCTCATATTTTTGGTAACTTTAGGAAGTGTTACATGAGTAATGAGGCTAATTAGAAACATTGTTATGCAATGGTTTCCTTCAAACTCATCACAAAATAATTGATATCATCTCAATGAGCCCCTTTAAGAGGTCACTTGGGAAGCTGTGCAATGTTTACATACCTTTGTGTTGATTATGTTATAAATAAGCTTAACATTATTTATGGCAGTTGTAAAAATGTTACAAACAGGGTGTGCAGGGTACCTTGTACCCCCCAAATTGATGTAACCTTTGAATTCTGGCATTTAATGAATGTGCATGGTCTCTGATCAATTTATCCCATGTGTACAGCTGTTATGATGTGCCATATGCTATTTTAGCCAGAAAATCATGTTAGCTTGGGGGTGCATGTAATATATCTTGTAACTTTTGAATGGCCATGGAAGATATATTCTGTAATAGCAGTAGTGAATTTCAGTTTTAAGTAACTCATCCTCTTTTCTACATCTGTTGTGGCACCTTTTATTGTTTAGTAAGAAAGTTTTGGAGGTAATATCTTTATTGAATTCTTTAACTCTGGGTAATTTAACAGCCACCAGTATTAAATGGTATAAAACATAGCTCTACTAGGAGACTTTTTTTTAAACATTTCCCTCTCTCCTCCCCTTCCCCATACCTTTCCACTTCTCCCTTGTGTTGTATTTTCATTTAATGTTCAGTGTTTTGAAATTTGTTTACTCTCCCTTTGTTCAGCTTTCACCTCCGTCCTCTGAACTTATCCTTTTTATTTATTTGTTCTTTGTAAGTGCTTTGCACACAATACTTTTTTGCCAGTATTCTGTGTACAATTCTTTAATAAAAGTGAACCACCATTTGTTGTTATCAATTGTCATCTACAGCTTGTTTGTTCTTCTGACATTGTTAATTACTTCATGAAAGCCCATGAAAAAAGGATACTTTTTGGTGGGTTCACTTATTGAAGTAGTTTTTTGCACAAACCTTATTCAAAGTGACCGGTTATAAGTGACAAAATGAAAAAAGGAAAAAAAAAAATTAAATCCAGTCTCAATTTCTTGCCCTCTACTGCCTCCAGCCTGTACTGTGAAATGAAAAAGTCACACTTGTCAAGATTTCTACTAATTTATGGTGTATTTAAGACTTGTCATCACTTTTTGTGTGACATAAGTATTTCTACATAATATCTATGCATGGGTTTTTGAATGAAGTTGTGCCTGGTATGGCAACTTTACCATTTTAAATATTATTGGTCATTTCCTTCCTATTTGGTATTTACTATCTCACAGTGTCCCTCTTCACAGAGGAGACATCATGGACAGGTACAGTCCATAAGGTCACTTGTGTATTGTACTGGGAATTCATTGAGTCATTACTGTGTGTAGGTGTTTGAGCAAGGACACTAATGGGCATTGCATGGGACAGTAAAGAAAACAAAGTGAAATTGTGTCATAATGTCCCTGTCATGCTTCACAAGTTCACATACAGGGTAGGTGAATTTGTAAAACCTGCAGGAATTTAAATAATTAGTGTTGGGACCTTGGAATATTTAAAGGGGCATATTGAATTGATATCGATAACTTAACGAGGGTGTTGAAGGGTACTACCACATGACAATGATTATTATTAGCATAATTAATCAAGTTTCACATCAAGTAGTTATGCATAAAGTTAAAATTTTGAATTTTTTGGTATCCTGGCTTGTGATGGTTGTGTGCATAATTTGAAAAAGTGTCTGGTCACAAATTTTTGAAAACCAAATTGAATTGTTTATTACTCATTTATGAAACATTTTTTTGTATGCAAGATTTGGGGATTGTTTAAGTTTGATCATTTGTCATTAGTATGTGAAGAAAACTTAACAGGTTTGGCAAAATTTGGTGAATTTCATGAACCATCTCAATGTGCCGCTTTAAAGTGGTATTGCCTATGGCTCTTTTCTGATTGTGTATGTTAATTTGAGTGGGGATTATTATTGCAGTAGCTTTGTACCACCTCTGAGTGGGGAGTCACCATGGACCACAGAGAGCTACCACAAGTCACAGCTCCCTATCCTGAGCAAGAGTGCTGATTCTTTTTTGTTTTAAAGTAAATTAGACCTATGAAACTGCTAGAATGTAGTGACATCTTGAAAATGGGATAGGGGGTGATGCTGGGGGTGCTCATTCCCACAAAAAAAAAAAAAATGAGTGGGTAAAGGTAACTTTCACTTTAATGTGTCTTTACATGCAACTTTACAAAGCATGGAAAGTGTCCTTTCTGAGAATCTAGGGGGCACTAAATTCATGGCTCAGAATTTTGAACATAATATCATGTTTATATAGTAGCACTTCACTTACATCAAGTCAATTACCTTCCAGTAGAATATCAGTCCAGGAACCCCACCCTATTTTTGTTTCCCTCATCCACTGCCTTTGCTTAACAGTCTGTCTGCATTTCATGAGTCAGTTATAACAATTGCATTACATTATTACAGCAGAGTGTAAAAACCCCTGGTGTAAGAAGAAAAAAACTAGCAACAGATTTGATTGTTTATATGCGAGAACAGTGAAGTTTGGATGAACTTAAAGACCTGCATATTGATTGGTATTTTAGTGAACCGTACACTGATGGTGTATTTTATGAGGCTTTCTGTGCAAACCTAAGCATTCTTCATCCTCTTCATAACTGCTTCAATATTGGTACAATTTCTCAGAAATTCTGTTTCGTAATGATTTATTACTCCTTATTGGCATACATATTGATGACTTGGTATAAATTTATACTGACCTAGTACACTGATGAATCTTTTACATGCAAACTTATGCTCTTATGTTTTAATATTTAGAAATTGTTATGTTTCCACCCTGAACTCTTCACTCCTTCTGATACTGTGAAAAATTTAATGGTATTCTGTTTCTTTGTTATTGTATAAGAGACATAGTAAGCAGGTCTTTTCTTGAAATCTCATCACATTTACTGTACTGTTATTCAAAAGTTTATACTGCAGAGTAATTATTTATCATGATTTAAGTTGAAAGGATTGGATATTCTTTTGGCAGACAATTTGTTTTGATCTCATATTTTGCTGATTGTGTTCCTACATCAGTATTACTTCATTCAAAGCAGAGAGTTGCTGATAGTTTCTAATCATCCTGAATCAGGGTGTCTCTAACATCTACCTTTAGCCTGGATAGATAAGTTTTGTCTTTAAACAGGGATTGCAACAAACTTCTTGGTCCAAGGTGATTTTAAGGAAAAATATTTGGACCTATCAGGGAGTTGCTTCTAGGTGGCTTTGTGTTAAGAGGGGTATGCCTTACATTTCAGAGGTCTCTGGATCAAATCCTGTTAGAACCAACTTTTATGGGAGGCTAGAGATGGGTGAAGGGGAGTGGGCTGAGGGGTGCAGAAGTAAAAGCATGGTGAAGGCCATCCTGTATGCTAGATTGAGAGGTACCTAATGATGATGTTACATGTTTAATTCACTTTAGTGCCGTGAATAATAAACACTGTCTCGGAAGAAAAGAGTTCGTGTTTAACCATTTAAGGTAATTCTTTTGATTTGCATTACCTCTGACTTGTACGAATGTGTATAGCGGTGGAAGATACTTGCCCTGAAAATTATCCTCAGATAGGCAAACAGATGTGACATAAATTTTGCCTTGAAAGTAAAAGCCAGTGTTCCCAAAAACATTTTTTGCCATGAAACTGACATTTTTTATCACTCCTGCCAGTCAGTCCCACCCACCATCAGGTGTGTTGACTTTCGTGATTTGTTGCAGAATTGGCACCAGTTTGGTCTAATCAAAAGAGAGAAGTGGGAATTTTGCTCCCTCTGTGCTATTTGTGTCTCCTAGTCTTGTTTGTTTTCACTCTGTATTTTAATCTTGTCTTTGTTTTACCAACAGTGTCCAGGAAAGTCTTTAGAAAGCCTCGTCGTTACATAGGGTTACCACGAGTTCATCCTGGGAAACCAATCAATACAGAAGATAAACCCACTGAAATTATTGAAGTGATCTCACCAGATCTGAAAGGACCAGGTAAGTTTCACTTTTAGTGGACAAGTACATCATTCCCATTGAAATCATGATATTTGTGTAAGAACTGAGAAAGAGATTCCAGTTTTGAGTGGAAACAAAACTACAAAATTCATGAAAAATTTCCAAGAAGATAACAATTTTTCAATAATGTTTCAATCAAACTCATATTTTCTTTTGGTAGGTTTCAATACATTTGTTCATACCATAAAGTTTAAGAAATAAGTTGAAACTTAGAGAATAAGTTTGCAAATTGAAATGAAACTAAACCCCAAAGGAGAAATGTTACTTTTTTATTTCACAAGTGCGAATAGTGTTAGGAATTGTTATTCACTCAGAAGGGCAGCCTCTGTTGTCTGATGGCTTCAAAATGTTGCAGTTTTCCACGCCTTTCACATATCTGTGCAAGATTATCAATTTCTCTGTGATTTGAAAAAATGAAAAAAAAAAAAAACAATGGAAATTAAAAATAAAATTGAAATCAAGAGAAAAAAACATGGCTCTTGACCCTCATAAACCACCAGAAACATGCAGTTAGAAAAAAAAAGACCAAATTTGACCTTTTGAGAACACGGAAAACTTGCCACTCTAATGTACATCTATGTGAACCAAGCATGGTGTATATGTCTGTTCTCTGCTGCCATCATTTCTCTGTCATCATCATCTGTTTCTTCGAGTTCTGCATCTTGGTCATGCAGAATTTTGACAAGCCCAGCAGGTGTACGTTAAAAATAGGAGGACTGATGTTTTGAATGAAAACTGTGAGAGGATGGCAAGTGATGGAGATGTACTTTACTCTGTCATTTGTCCTGAAAGGCTTTCATCTGAGCATCTCAGCATCTCAGGGACAGTTTAAGCAAAGTTATGGATTGATTCTCATATTAAATGCATAAATGCATACCTGCCTGGGTTGCTTACATGTTTAAAGCTCTAAAATGTTGTAAACTGAGTATTTTTGGAACAGAAGCTTGGTACATAGGTGCTGCTGTATAGAGAAGGATGTGACAGCCAGTTTAGATTTTGTGATTTTGCAGGAGTGGCTTTTATGTGTAGAATTTGCTACTGAGAAACAGTGTATGTGGTAAATTGCATTGCATTATGCCACACAAGCTGCATACTAATGCAGGGTTCAAAATAATAACTAGAAAGGGCAAGACCAAATTTGGCCTTTGACTGCATAAATTTGGACACTGAGGCCAAGCAAGATGGGAACCTTGACCAAAACTTAGCAACTGAAGGACACTATAAGACATGTTAGGAAATTCGGTGCTTCCGGTTGGGTCACAAGGTCAAGTGTACCATGACAACCATGACAATGGGCAATGTGTTTAGCTTTACATGCTCAGCATGCAACACCCTCGCTGGGACACTGTAAGCGTGGTACACTTCACCCTTGACCCATTCCCATAATGCATTTCCCAAAATGTCTATTAAATAGAAATAATGGAGAAGGATAACAGGGTCATTATGCCATTATGGCCTTCAGTCTTGGTTATTCTGAAGGGACATGAAGACAAATCAAAGGGGCCTGATGGCCATGGCCTCCTGAGTCCTGTTCCTCCAGTTATTTTGAGTCCTGCTAATGCAGATCCATGCACCAGTTTTGCAAGTTTCATTCATGAAACCCTTGGAATTTCAATGGTTTTATGTTAAATAATTTGAAAAACCTCAAAACATTTCAAATTTAAAGTATAAATCTTATGTGCTCCCTCATAAATACCTTTTACTTTTATAGATTAAAAAACAGTGATATCCAATCCTGTGAAAGCAATTTTTGCTACCTTGGTCATTCATGTCCAAGCTAGTGGGATGTAACTTAACACCATTGATTGTGCTTAACTCTTCAGGTGTTGTGCCAGTAGAAGAACATTCCTACAACAACATGGAGTCTGCCGTCACGGACCTGATCACAGAAGTTTACCCCACAGAGCACCCAGACCCAATGCAGGGATGGGTCATAAGCTCAATGGCCTTTGCAAATTTTGTAACAGGTGAGAATGTGGACTGGGATGATTTATACCATATATATTGTTTGGAACAGCAGTAGGTGGCAAATGTAGGTTAAATGTCATATTTTTGCAATCACTCAGCTACAGACCTTCAGCTTGTAAATGATAAATTCAAGGAAATGGTTGTGTTGCTATAATTTAACAATTGGTCAAATTACTGTGGAGACTAACATACTCTCATGAAAGATATTGTTTTCCTGTTCAAGGGTTCCACAGTCTCAGTTTTCGCTTTCTATTCTCTGAGCTCTTCCTGAAGAAGTTGCAAAATAAAAACTGTATCATGAAATATTATCTTTGAAGTGGTTCTGTTATGTATGTTTGCACTCATGCTCAAACTAACCAGATACTTATAGTATAGCTTGTAGTGCTTGATGCCCTGATGTATTTAGAGTATCAGAAGCAATGAATAATTTCGTCCTAGCAGCCAGTGTTGTAAAGAGTCACGACTCGAGTCACTTCTTCTTAAAATGATAGTGACTCGAGAGAATTCAGGAGTAATTTCCCCATTGAAATAGTACAGTGACTCAAGTCAATGACTCGACTCAATTCAGTTTAAAGTTTGACAATTAGTGACTCAAGTCACAAATCTAGAGATCCGATTACAACTCTGCTAGCAGCAACCTCATTTTCAAACTAGAGATAAATTTTACAAATCTCCTCTTATTTTCTTTACAAGTAACTTTCATGATGTTACAGAACCTAATACCTATGTATTACATATTTCATTAAAGGGAATAAGTAGTCGCCCCAAACTTGCTTTGACACGTGAACTAATTGTAAAAAAGCTCCCTTTATAACTATTGTAAGTATCGTGCATAATGTTTCAGAACATAAAGCTGTCATTCTGTAGCTGGTAAGCCAAGGGGTTGTTTTTGCACAGATTTAAAAATCCAGTTACAAAATTATTGTCACATGATATAAAAGAGCCATTCATGAATTAGGATATGCAAGTATACTAATTCCATATGGGGTGACCTCATGTTCCCTTTAAGGTAAAAGAAGCTATTCAGCATGACTTCAGTAACAAAAAATGTGGTCACATGATTGAAAAGAACCATACATGAAGTAGGAAACCTGTACTTATTGAAATTGAGGTGAAAAACATTTTCCCCTTTGAGTTTATCATATTTATATTTTCTCAGTTGTTATTGTCTTGACATTATCTCCGACTGCATGGTCAAGTGGTGAGAGCATCCGATTTGCTGCTGGAAGGTCTGGGGTTCTACTCCTGGTGGTGTCATACCGAAGACTTTAAAAATGCAACTTTCTGCCATTGTGCTTTGTGCTCAGCATAAGCAATGGAATAGGGAAAACAAGTCAGTGAGCCATAACTGGAAAAAAGGCTGTGGCCGGCCCGACTTAAACAAATTGGTCAGAAACTGAGCCGTAAAACCTCATCTAACTCTAACTCTGCACATTTATATCTCCACAGAGAATAAGGAACCTGTTCTTTTGGCCCTCCTGCTAGGTGCTGCTGTGGGGTTAGTCATGCTTCTGCTGGCTGTTATCATTCATTGTCAAATCAAAGTTTGGAAACTACGGAGGAAACTGGACACAGGTGAGGCAATGTTTGGGGTCATTCTTTAACTCTATGCTTCCCATCCAGGCGCGGATCCAGGTGGGGGCGCACCCGGCGCACGCCCCCCCCCTTTTTCGATGACCAATGATTTTTTGACCAAAAATGAGCAAATAGATATAGAAAATATGCTTCCCAGATGCTGGGAAATCGCATCTAAGCGCACCTAGAATTCAAATTTTCTTGGGGGAGGGCCCCCAAACCTCCAGCCGTGGCTTCGCGCCTTCGGCCGACTGTGTGTGCACCCCCCCTTTCTCAAAATCCTGGATCCGCACCTGCCATCTGTGTGACCACAAGGGAGTTGACAATTAGTTAAGGGATTAATTGTTATGAAACAAAAATGTGTTTGTTTAGAGAAGTTTTCAACATTTGATCCATCAAAAAGGGATGTTTTGTTTTGTACAAGCTGTTTAACATATTGTGTTAATCTAATCAAATTTGCCTGGTCCCTACCCCTAGCTCTACACTCTCTTGTAGACACTGTCCATACTCCTTTTGTTACCTTCCCAATCCATTTCCCCCCCTGTGGGTTGGGGGTTGTAGAATATGCCCACGGTATTTCCCGCCTGTCGTAAGAGGCGACTAAAGGGAAGGACTTGCACCGTATTTAAACTTTGCTTGACACTATGTAACACATTTGTTTTGGTGTGTCGTTAAATTTCATCTAACTAACTAACTAACCCAATCCATTTCTGTTTCCTTAAACTCCTCACTACTTACCCTTACCCATTACAAATATGAATTAAATTACTTAAGAACTTAAAGATGCCTCCAATAAATAAGAACAGACTATTTGAGAATGAAATGAGTTTTCAGGAAATAATGATGATAAAAAAGTATAAAAAACACAACAACAGCAGCAGAGGTATCCATCAAAAAAAAAGAACTCATGGCACATTGACACAACAGAGAAAGCTTTTTAAGTAATAGATAACTGTGTCCCATATTAGAATTACCTTTTATCATCAACTCCTTAAGCCTAATACATAGTTCTATTGTGTAAACAATCTGATAATTAGAAGTAAAATTGTTGTTGTTGGTAATAGTATTAACTTCCATTGTGGGAATATTATACCTCATAAGGAAGGATGTTTCATGAGATAAATATGAAGTATTCTTGTTGTTTGTTGTTACAGAGAGGATGTGGGCAAATTTCATTTAGATAAGTTTTTACAAGGAAGTGACTTCTCTGAGACCTTAAATGAATGTTTGTGAAGCCATACAACAAACTAGGGGGGTGGCTGTGTTGACATATCATAAAGTGTAGATATCTATTAAATTGAAGAGAGATTTTTAACAAATTTGAAAGGAAATGCTGAAAGCCAGGTCACTTTTAAAAATCAGGATATGGTGGGACACTCTCTTTATATGGAACGAGGGATGTGGGGGAGGCATTTTAAAAATATTTTCTAATTCAGCTCACCTTCAGTCTTGTGTCAATGAATAGCAATAGCACAGGGTTCACAGCAAATCATTTTTAAGGACCCAAGCAGGGTAGATTTCAGTCTTGGAGGGGGGTTGTGGAGACAGGGAGCCAAGGATTTGCAGGGTCCACGGGCCAATAGATTTTACTGGTTTGTACATTGCTCCTAAACCTGCTAACTACATTAGAATCCCTGAAACAGCAAGGTGGATCTACCACCTACAAGAGAGCAGGTAGAAACAATAAATGCCACTCAACTGTATAGCTCATAAAACCCTTTACTGCATCAGATTTTTAAGAGAACCAGGGCCTCCTCAGCCAACAGCATCAATCTTTTGTCCTTTACCTGTCGGGCCTACTGGGTAATCAGACTCTTTAGATTTTTGTTTCATAATTGTGGGATTGTAAAAAATTAGGTTTTCAAAGGTTTGTTGACATTTTGTGGGACTCTTAAATGTGCTGGACTTGGGACATATGATTTTAAATAAAGCCCTGGACACCAGAGGCTCGGAGGTTCTGATTTATAGTACTGTAGAAATCTATACTTTGGTCCTTGAATGATTTTTAAGTAACACTGCTCTTCTGGTGTAAAAGAACTGATCAACCTTTGTTACAGCATGTTTTGATTGAATATGACATTTATTTTTATACCTTTTGTTTTCTGCGGCAGTTACGAAGAGACACAATCTTTCTTCAGGAGGTGACCTGCTTCTGGCTGTTCAGGAGGAGAACAGGATTGATGTCAATGAACTCTGGCGTCGGCCGCCATCACCTTTGATTCTTGCAAACAGGACGTTTGATAATCAGAACGGAAATAGATCAAGAAACAATGAGACAGAATTTAGGGCTGTAGATACTGTCCCTACTCCAGCGAGAACACAGTCTGTCTCTGACAGTCACAGTACCATTCATAGAGTGGAAATAGACTCCAACAGAAACACAATACAGAGGGCTCAAAGAGCTCCTAGCGATAGCACCACAGTGTCCTGGAATACAAGAACGTTTCCCAGTCACAGGTCTCAGGAGCTGGACTCCAATAGAGACACACTTCCGAGGTACTCGCGAGAACCCAGTGAGGTCACCACGTACCACAATGATGGCACCTTGCCCCTACCAGGAAGCAGGCCATTGAATAATTACTATCCATGATGACTGGGTAATTGCCAGACTTCAGTGGTGGCATCATAAATTATTAACTACTATAAGAGGCAATTTTTGTTGGAGCTGGTCTCCACAGTGTAAATAAGTTAGCATTTGTAGTTTTGTAGAATATTTTTAGGAATGTACATTATGACAGCTGGTGAGCTTTGTTTAATTTGTAAGGCTGGGGCTCATCTGTTTAGCATGGATTGGTGCTAATAGCATGGTAATGTTTCTTGCTTTAGAAGTATGCTGTTTGTCTTGATTGAACTTGAAAATTTATTGATGGAAGCAACAGAGAATTATAGCTTAGTTTTGAAGTAGTAAAAGGAAGGGTAAAAGGGAAAAGGGGGAGGGGATAGGAAGCTAGTTGGCAGCATAAAGGGTAGACTGATCATAAGTTATATGTTTGAGTTTTCTGCTAATTTCATTAAGAGTCACTCTTGTGGTACAAAAGATATTAGTTGACTAAGAGGTGAGGATTGTGTGAAATGTTTCACCTCGTAGAATAAATGCTGGATCATTACATGTGTGACCAGTGTCAACTCTCTACCTTTTAGCTTTTTTGCAAGTTAAACTGGTTTACCAATATTTATGAACTGTAATATAAAAATAAAACAAAAACCTTGCCCTGAATGAAAGGATAATGTGGTTAACAATAGCCTACTATACATGTGTGCTTTTCTATGTTAAAGTAGCACTTTGAGTTGGTTCGTAATATTCACTAAATTTTTCCTAACCTGCCAAGTTTTCTTCATGTACTAATGACAAATGGTCAAACTAAGACCATCCTCATACCCTACGTACAAATAAACTTTTCATGAGTGATTAATGAATGATTCAATTCGGTTTTCATTAATTCGTGACCAGACACTTTTTCACATTAGTATTAATTGCACATATGATGACCATTACAAGCATGGGTCCAAAAATTCCAATTTTTTAGTTTTTGCATAAGTGTTGGATGTGAAACCTGACTAATTATGCTAATTATAAGCACTGTCAGATGGTAGTGCCCTTCAAAATCCTCACAAAATTATCAATGTCAACTCAATGTGCCGCTTTAAGGTAGAAGTTGGGAGAACTGTCTGAAGTCCTTTTTGAAAACCTCCATAAATAGCACCATGTATGTCGCATGTTTTGAGTATGGGACTGGCTGTCTTGCTCTGAAACATTTTCACAAAGATTTGTGTAATATTCTACATATCTGTTTGAAACAAGAAATTGGTAACTGATAATTTCTTTATTTCCAGTTCGGGTGTGATGTGTGTAAAACAACACGATTGCCTGTGAAGGTGTTGCAAGAAAGAACTTGAAAAAATAAACAAAAAATACTTTCCATTTCCTTTCAAAGATAGTGACTGGATTGGAATAACAACTCATTGGAATGGAAGAACGTTAAACTTGCCAGTTAAATTTATTTTGATGAAGTTAAAGTATTTTTGTGAAGACCTCTCTTTGAGAGAGAAAGTAATTCCAAAGAAGTAAATATCTTAATAGGAAACAACATATCAAGTGGCTGAATATATCGAGATAGAGGTCTATGCACAAACCAGAAAGAGCTCTGGGAGGGGAAGCTGCATCTTGAAGTTTGTGTACAAAATTCCTTTGCTCAGATTACGGTGGAGAGATTGTTGCACCCTATGACATAGCATGGAAGACTTAATTCAGCTCTCTGATCCAACTGGTACAGTATTACAGTGAGTGTCCTGTATATGGGAGCATAATGGAACATGTGCACTCATAGTAATACACTAAGTCTATTAAAACTGATATCTTGGTAGGGAGAGAATATTGAATAAAGTTATTGAAGTAGCCAGTACAACTCAAATAATTAACATAATTCAAAGTTGGACAATTTCCAAAAAGGGAGCTCTAAGCTCACCCCGGACACCAGTTCTCCCTACTAAAGTTAACTTAAAGTCTAAGACAGACAATGGAGCTACTAGGACAGAGCCACAGTAGCCTGCACTTAGTTTAAATTGCTCCAAGCCAGTGAGCCACAACTGGAAAAAGGCTGTGGCCAGCCAGACTTAAACCAGTTGGTTAGAAACTGAGCCCTAAAACCTTATCTAACTCTAACTCTAGGCAATATTGTCAAGCACAGTGTGTCAGTGTGCGAGCTTAATTGGGAACACTGCAATAGACTGTACAAGTCATTGTTGATCAAAGTTAAACTGTATTGTTTGAATGAATGTCAATCAAAGTGCAGCTATCAACTGTGTTTAGAACTCTGGGGATATTTCTAAATATGTTTGGGAAGAGAGTTGCTAGCAATTCGCTGATGCCATATCCCCTTTAAAAGATTGTAACTTTGATTACCTTCAAACTGAAAGTTTTTGGGAGTTGGGGTTCCAGCCCCATTAGCCTTCTCAGTTTCCACAGCCCTGCTTCTGGGTCCCAAAAGTTGCGTTTCCATGGTGAGAATTGCTTGTCCAGTGTGATAGTTGCATCACCTGGGTTTCAGTGTCTTCCTTCTTGGTGTAATATCTTTTGTATCTTGAATCTCCATTAGTTTCTGTTACTTAAACCCGACCTTCCGAATCTATGACACTCATATTTTAATCTCATCGTTATGTAATATGAAGACCATTTTCTGTGGCTTATTTCTGTTAGGAATGGAAGAGAATTCTTATCCAAGCCCTGTCTTGTGTCAGTGATGGCTAGGCTAGTTGTAGATTCATAGCTTGTAAACTGCCCAAATCTTATTCGAAGAAAAAAATGTTTTTCTTTGAATAAGTTCCTATGTAAGTGTTTGCACATATAATAAGGAGTTGTTGATTTGACAGAAAATATTTTACGATCAGCATACTCAAAATAAGAATTGCAGCCAAGGACTCAAACATTAAATCTGTTGTTTCTGAAATTATTGCTAATTCTTGTGTGCTCTTTTGCAAATCATATAACATTTTGTTTATCTCATTTGAATCACCTTTTACCTTGGACTTAGCTGTATCACTTTGGACCACTTGCTTTTAAATTGAAACAGCTTAACTGTCAGAGAAGATTTGCAATCTTGTAAATTCCAACAATGAACTCTTTTTCCTAATAGTAAACAAGGCACTGACTTGCAGGTCAAAATAAAATCAGACTTTAATGAAGACTAAAAAATACTATACTTTAGAGTGTGACAGTGCAGAAATTAGTACCACAAAATAATACCACTGTGGTAGTATCAATCTGTACACTGATTCAACTATGGAAGTACTATCCAATACTTCCATGATATAACAGTGCCTTGCATGAGTTCCTGTGACCTTTAAAATAGTTGGGTCATAATTTACTGACTGGCCAAATGTCCTTGTGTCCTGATAGGCTAGAACACAATTTTTCAGTGTAACTTTGATGTCTTCTGGCTTCCCTTGTCCTGGTTAATGCAGAGTTTTGCATCAAAAATCACCTGTTATAGGGTTTCGATCTGAAGTGACATAATTTTTTGCTGAACCGAGTCAAATGAGGATAACTATCATCCTTTTAGTTGCGTGTACCCTTTATTCTGACATAGCTACGGGCATACTTATTGTGAGGAACATAAGCACAGCAACAAAGTGTTATGCTCACTTATTACAACTGTAAAGCATTTAGTGTGCAGAGAAGAATTCAGTGTATCAAAGGGAAATATTAAACCATCGTTCTCTTCTAACAAGACACTGTGTCAAAAAATGTGAGTCACCAAGTAGTCTGAAGAAAATTTTTGAAAATTATACATCTTACACATAGTAATCAGTAAGATACTTCCCTCAGACTTGCTGCAAATGGCCTCCTTTAGAAGAAGTTCATCTTTCACAAGTGTCCCCAAGACATCTGAAATAGCACCATGCTTAGTTTTCTGATTGTGGGGCTTCATTTGGAAATCTCTGGACACAAGGCAACAGAATCCCCCAGTGACTACTTTGACAAATTGAGTCTTACTTGCTCTTAACAGTTGGACAGAATTTCATTCAGATCCTTTACATTTTGTTTCTGAATATTGAAATGAAAAAGGATGACTTTGACAGGGATGATTCCTGTTGTGTTAGTCGCAGATGCACTTTCCACTTGGCAAAACAGAAAACCAGGGGAAGTCATTACGTTGATTGCTAAACGTAGAACCACAACAAAGGGTGGAAGTGATGGATGTATACTGTGTGATGCTCTAAGCTCTTGCTTTCATTAAGGTTGGATGTCCTGTTATGATGCTGGGTGGTTAGAAAACTCCACCCAGGATGGGTGCTTATTTGAGAAAATTAAAAAACCCAAAATTTGAAAATCAAAGCAAGGATTACAAATAAAACTGTTCATGGTAACTGTATTTTTGTGAATGTGTGGGGATGTATGGGAGAAGCAAAAAAAAAAAAATCACATTTTAGATGGTTCTAATACCATCTCTGGTCTGCTTATCATGTGGCTTTGAAAGTTCATTAATAGCAGGCTCATTATTTTAGAGTTGGTAGTATCGTAAAAAATGAAGCCCAAGAGCCACATTTGTCATTAATTTTGTGTAAAGAGGCTATCTAATTTAGTGCAAATCATGGCTGCTGTAATTATTAAGTCGCAAGACTTTCTCAGGCACATAAGACAAGTAAACTCAATGATGAAGTAATCTATTTTACAACCACATGATCTCAACATTTCAAAATTCTATTTTGTTACAGTAAGTGTAAGGTTCATTATGACAAATAACATTTTACTTTTTTAGATAGTCTTGGAAAATATACCTAATCTGAATGTGAATTTGCTATTTTTTGTAGGGCTCTAGCCGTTAGTAATGGATAAATTTTGCACTTCTGAAAAAAATAAAAATTAAGCATAGGAATTTTTTTCATGATGTATCAACACAACTTGCACGGCTCTACACATGTTGCAGCACAATGCTATGGAAAGCTGTAAAGGCCCAATTTGACTTGCTTTTAAAAAGAAGTTTTGTAAATATAGCAATGGAAATGAAATCAACAAGAGTGTGGTGCAGATTTATGAGAAATCCACACCAATATTAAACAAAAAAGGAGACACACTTCTGAAATTTGGAGAAACCCCTTTAAAGTATTAGGCCCCTAAACTGCATCTGGTTTTACTTTATGCCTCAGTCTGATTTGGCAAGTGCATTTAAAGGGAAAATGTAGTCACCCCAATTTGAATTGGAATAGCCTGATATCCTAATTTATGAATGGTTCTTTTTAATCATGTTACAAGATTTTGCCATTGAATTGGAAAATTTATGCAGAGTAACTCCTTGGTTTACCTTTGATACTCAGTATTTATGTTTGAAAACATCATGAAAGATAATTCTATTGTAAGAGAAATTGAGGGCAAATTTCTAAGAGTAAGCCAGTGTTATAACATAACTTATTCCCCCTTTACAGTGTAGATGGTACACTGTCTTGTAACTTTTGAAAGTGTTTTTCAGATTACTTTTTTTGATTAGAAATAAAATCAAAGTTTTCCAGATTTAAAACAATATAATTTCTAAAAGGGAGTTAAACCTATTTGTTTTGCTAAATATAGATAAATGTCTTGGTATATAGTTAACATCCAGCAGATGGATACACAGCTGACAAAGGTGGGATAGAATGTTCTTTCAAACTTACTCAAAAAAGTCGTCAGCTATACCTGTGCGTGATTTGCCAGATGTGGCGTGTATGTAATTTCAAAGCAAAGTGCTGCCTATTTTATGAGTGTGCTTATTTCTCACACTGGGAGAAAGAAATGATTGAGATAGCTTACGTCGTAGATTGTTTTGAAAGCTGGACAAATATGAATGAATCAGCTTAATGAAAGGTCAATTCAGAAGTTATAAGGAAGTTGTTGAATACCACTAAAGCTCTGACTACAAGCTCTGACACGTTAAAGCAGGAGGGTAGATTAGTAGTGTCAGATCTATTTCTTTGTCGTCACTAAAAATTGTGAGCCTTGCTTTTTTCGCTACTTTTGCTTGAATTAATCAAAACTTGTCAAAATTTTTACCTTTTCATTGTCTACCTCCATGATCTTCAGATGTGTTATGTGTTTGTTGGTCTAAAATATTTTCACTTTGAGAGGCAATTTATTTTTGAACAGTAGTTGAGTGTTAAGATTATCTCAGTCGTAATGAGAATTATGACTTAACAACAATTGTAATAATAATAGTAATAAAAAGAAAGAATGAAAATATTTCTATTTTTGTAAAGTATTTTGCTAGTCCTTTGTTCAATGGTTCGTACACTGTAAAGCAATATTGCATTAAATTCATGTGCTGAAGTACAAACTTTGTACTAAGATTGAATAAGCCCATTGTTAGAGTTAACAAGGTGTATTACATATTAAAAGAGTGGGGTTTTCAGTATCCTTATCAGACAATGCGCTCCCAGTTTGGGATGTATTACTTTGTTTACGTTCATTTTCAACTAAGGAAGCAAAGTTTGCTATCTGTAATGTAGTTAAATACTCTTTTATATTTTAGTTTTTTCCACTGTGTTTCTTCATTTTTTGTCTCAATAAATTCATGTATAAGTAGAGCACAGTAACATTGTCATTTCTTGCCTGGTACTTTTCTATGAGAAGAAAATAAAAATTTGTGAAAGTATAACATCAGAATTTCTTGATGAAATAAAGATATAAATACAGCAAATTACACAGGATTTGCTTGAATTGTATGCTCTTGTGTGTTTGAAATATTTTATTAATTGTTTGATACAAGTAACACAAGTAACATGGTCAACCTTTTGTTTAGGATAAACCGACTGATTAGCTGGCCGACGATGGATGCAGTCCTTGTCTATCACTTTGTATATTTCTTTTGTTCCCCTTTCTTTGTTTTCACTCAAAGTCTAATTGCTTTTGAGGTTGGTTTCAGTGCACAATCAGGTTTATGGTGTAGACGTCCACAAGGACTGTTCACAGTAACAGTCGACCCTAGGTAGAACCTGTCCAGGGCCCTCTGCATAGACTATTTTCCCAATAGGAATTACAGAGGATTGTGGGATAGAATTTTGGTGCGCATCGTTTTTTGCCACAGCAAAATGCCATTGACAACAACATCGCCTACCAGAACTCCATCCCACAATCCATTGCAATTGCTATTTGGAAAAGGGTCTATGTAGACAATGTAATGGAAGCATTTACTATTTAAAGGGCAAGAGCAGTCGTCCCAAACTTATTTTGAAGCAACAGCTAAATTTTACAATCTTCAATCTTCTTATTTGTCTTCCAAGTATCGTTAAAAATATTTTAGGATTTCAGTATTCCATATTCAAGGTAACCCAAGCAGTTAAACCTAGTAAGTTTCCCAATTGAGGAGAAAAAACATTGTCACATGATCCTCAAGAGCCAATCATGAAACAGGACAGCCTACTACACTACTTCAAGTTGGGGTGACTGCATATCCCCTTTAATCTGGCTGGCCTGCTTGTCTACAGTGTGGGCCCCCTGGGTGTAAAGTTTGACTGCCCAGGTCCTTTCCCTCTCTTCTAACTTGTTCACAGTCCTTTTTGGTCAATCAGGCTGAAGCTGTGTCAATCTGCTCTTATGCAACATCCTAGCCTGATCTTTCAGTGACTTGTCTCACTGTTCAGGTATATACCAAAATAATATTCACACTTGCTACTCTTATTTGGATTGGGATATCTACAGAAATAAAATACTTCCCCAGAACTTTGTTCTTGTTCACTTTTGTGAAATTGCAATGCTCTTTGTTGGCTTAATCATCTTTGTTGGAGTCAAATTATCTGTTACTTTTGAAAGCTACTTCACTTGAATGTTACCTTAAAATATTGATTATAGACCAACTGTTATTTAAATCTCCTTCACAAGAGTTGCTTGAAAAATATGTCATACTGTAAGGCTCAATAAAAAAATGGTTGCCCACATTTGGAAAACATGAACAAAGCTTCTATAAGATAGACCAAGGTATCAATGTGTTGTTGATGCTGTATCAATTAAAATGTTATACCAGTCTTTTGTTCCAACAGTTTTCTTAAATTGAAATCCAATTTTCTTTGTTTTGTAGCCTTGTAAGTTTGTTGAAATGTAAAAGATGGTTTCAATCCTCTTTGTGCTCTTCACTTTTTGTGTTGTGACAAAGGCTGCAGTCACAAAGACCCTGCTCCTGACACGGCAGCATTAAATTTAAAGTCGTAGAGGTGTGAAACTGCTATTTAATAGTTTCTAGACAATGAATCATTGAAAAATAATTCTGAGCCACCTTCCTGTGTGTGGGTGATCAATACCTACCAGGACCATGTGCCTCATCAATTCTCCCTGTAGACATGTTACAACTTGTAGCCATTTCCTGTGGAGTTCCATCACCATGGAAACAAGGTCATTTATCGTGTTACAACTTGCATAGATAAAAAGTCAGTGACTTATTTACAACTTTTTGTCCTATTTGTAGTTCAAAGTTTTCTCATTTCAGATGGTCAGTATTGCAGGGCTTTGTGGGTTACCATCTGACCTTCGTCAATAGTGATTAGCTTCTCAATTGTATTCAGGAAGGGGTAGGAACATATGCCATCACGTAGTCCATAAGTGCGGGAATTTGTACTTGTGTGTGACACTGAGCTTGCTGTCTCAAAATCTTGAATGTAAATGCTGTGCCTATAATTTCATACATAGAGAAAAATATAGAACCCTATTGTTTTTTGGTGCTCACTTTAAATATTAGTGAGTGGATGGAGCTACAAATAGCAGTATTTGATCAGTGCTAAATTTTATTCATTTCAAATCTGGTATGTCCTTAATATGTATTTAGGCTGAAACATTTTCAGTTGTGGATACATTAAAATAATTATCTTCTACGTTAAGGGCAGTAGTATCTCATAAAGTATTGTGTTTCATAAAACCCTGGAAACTTTGTGAATTTAAGAGTTGATGAGAATGCTTTGTAATGGCATTACAGCAACCTCTATGCCTTAATGCATTTCTTTCTTTTGTGGTTATCTGAACTTCAGTATGTTTTTGTTTCTGACTACATTTGTTAGCCATTGTGAAAGCACATAAAGTATTTAAAAACAGCTGTTTTCTAACTTCAGTGTATTGTTTGGTGGGTATGAAGTTAAAGGGCATGTGCCTCATCTTTATTTCAAATTATTAATTTGAGGCATCTTTCAGATTTCTTTGCCAGTACCTCCCACCCCCACCCCCACCCCCTTGGTGCATTAAATACAAGCAAGTATCCAACTGTCTAACTTCACAAAATTAATGACCATCATTTTTCAAGGCATCAAGTGAATGGTAACCCTTTAAGATGACCTTTCTTGTTCATCAATTCAAAATGATTGCATTTACCCTTTAAATTTGTGACAAGCAAGACTTCAGATTGATTTGGTACATGGTAATTGGTAAGAGCTACTGAGCTAGTACAGGAGAATGAGTACTGTTAAAGGTTATGCCTTGACTAGAAGACTAAGAAATCATGAGCACTTTGCCAGCTGCATGAAAAAGTTGTTTGGGGAGAAACTTTCAAGACAAATAACAGTATACTAAGATCTTATTTTTTTTTAGAAACATATATATTTGTGTAGAACTGACCAAAACTAAAATAAATTGGTTTAAAAACTTGAGTTCTGTCTCTTGCTTATCTTTTCTACTACCGTTTCTACAGCGTTATTTACCATTACAGAATTTTGATTAAATGTGGCACTTGACATACCTGAAAATAGCTTCTTTACAAATCCAACATTTGTTTAAATTTTCCACAATATTAAAATCTTTCATGCTTTAAAAAATGAGATTACCTTGTTATCAGCATAGAAGTAGTGTTACACATCTGCAACTAAACCGAACTTTCATGCCCTTAAAAACAGGGATGCACTGGATCCAAATGTAAGGATCCAGCCAGAACCAGATTTCCCTGGATAGTACTTGGATTCTGGGTGAAACCAGATTTTTTACTTATAGAGAAAAATATTAAGAAGTGGCATTATTGGCAATGATAATGGGGGAAGGGGGGCTGTAGGGGAGCTGGTGGTTGAGTGCATGGCATCACGTGTATTTTCTGGTGTGATTTTGAAGGATTTAGGGTGATGGTAATCAGTAATTGAAGAGTGGAATTTCTCAAAATAACATTTTTGAATCTTGAAAAACATACTGTTAGATGGTAAGAATGAGAGTAAATTTTGATGGGAGCATATTCTAAATTGTTGTATCCAGTACCAGAAATGTGGCTCAGACTGGTCATATTGTCAAACATCATTTGGGAGAAAGTTTACAAACTTGAACAAACCATACTCACTAATCCTGGATAAACTGTGGATAGGTCAACTTTGAAATTACATTGTCACATTAATAAATTTTAGATGTGCTATGTACTACATAGTATGTAGGCATGGACATAAAAACTAGAACTCTTAAGATGAAAGCTGTGTCATTGCCAGTGCCACAAGGAACTTTTGTAGTAAAATATATATGTAGATAGAAAGAAAACAGAAAGATATTACATTAACACAGGTACCACTATCTTTTAATGAGGGAGGTGATTCTGTTGCCAACATTCGAGAAAAATCTGGCCAGATTTCTTACAAGATCCAGCTGGAACCGGATCGGAATGGGATAGTTTTTCACTAACTGCCTGGACCAGATATCCAGTGCATTCCTTCTGTAACTTCATGGAATCTTTCAGATTCTCTCTCCTATAGCATCTACCATGACTTCATATGAGAGTTTTGAAATATGAAAAACAAATCTCCACAAAAAGTATGTTGCTCTTTGACATTAAGGGTGTAGGCAAATGCTTCTCACTGATTAATTTACACCATCAGCACCCAGAATAACAAAGCACTCCTTATGATTTCTGACTTTGTTTTCTTGACAGTACAACCATTTCCGAGTGAATCTAAGAGTGACATTACCAGCAATTTTTAAAATGAAAACTTTTGCCATGATTTACCACTTTCTCAGGATGAAATTCACTGGATTTGTTTACCTTTGAAATAATCTAAACTATTAGATAACCAACATATTACATTTCATTTGATTCCATTCTTCCATTCTGGAAAAGTTCATAATGTAGCCAATGGCATGTTATGTCATTACCACTGCTACACACATGTATCTCAGAATTATGTATTAGTCTGCATTTGCTAAGAAGTACCTTGCTGTCGTCTTTCAAAGATTTTGACAATCCTACCCCCTAAAACATAATCAAGTACTACAGAAGCTAATAAACTGGTCATTCTGATGTGCTCATTTCCACATACAGGATTCTTGTACTTTCTTCCCTCCATAGTTCCATGACCTTCCATGATGCCTACAGCAAATAGTCTTTGACTTCACACATTTCATGTCCTTTCCAATTTTTAGGAAGAAATTATAATTAGTCTTGCTAAATCTGGCATTAATCTTTCTTTCATAAATTGTAAAGTTCCATAAATTTCCATGACTTTTTTCACAACTTCCACTTTCCAAGACTTCCACAGCCCAGAAAATGCAGATGTAACATTACATGCCTTTGTAGGTTTTCCATCACCTGTAAGAATCTAGAGATATATAGAAATTCTCATATTCATGTTGATGTTATCATCTTAAACCTCTTCCATGGTCTTCAGTCCAATTTCATCGGATACCTTGCAATAGGGAGCATTTCATGCCTATCGAGGGCGCCATGACACATCTTTGAGCCCCTGGAATTGCTTCTTAAGGGCACTACTATCTGCCCACTCAGAGTCGAGGTAAGAGTCTTCACTTTCTTCCTGTAATTTCTATGGGGAGAATAATAAGATTAAATCATGCAGACCACAGAGAGTGTGTGTAACAGTGAACCAGCAGCACATGTAAATACCATCATGTTAATTCTTCAAATTACAAGATGCGACTAAATGCACACCAGAAGTCACATATCAGAAGTCAGCTATTGGCAATGTAGATATATGCCAATAAAAAACATGATTTTCTGCTGGTCAGTGAACTACTCCCCTTCTGCCATATATTGTCAATTATTGTTGTAATTCTAAGTTCCTTACACGAAATGTATCAGACGTATTAATCCTCATTAATCCTGTGGTTTGGAAATATATTACGGATTTAAAAGAGCAAATGCAGATGAATCAACAAGAATGGTATCATTTCAGGAACAGGCCTTCCTCAGAGACCTGCCTCCCCCTCCTGAGAAACTCCTTTTCCAAGGTTTGTTTGGAGATCCAAGTTTTGTTTGTCTCTAATAAGTGGTTTGAATGATCCAGGGCATCAAGCAATCCACTTGAAGAGAAAGTAGTCTGATTTTGTTTATCATACAATCCCCCATAACATTCCTTACCCTAACCCCGACCTACCCATGATGTGTGCGATTCTGAGGGAATTGTGGGGGTAAGCAGGTTGTCCAGTCACAGATTTTAAAAGGCTAATTTGATATTTCAAACTAAACAATGGGCATTTAATTGCACATGCCCTGTAACTTTGCCACCCATTCAATCCTACTGACACTTCACAACTATTCTTCACAACAGTTTAAACAGCTTTTCTCTCCATTTATACATCACTTATAATTAAGCTGTCCATGTGGCATACCTTCCATTCTTCTTGTTTCCTGTATGCTTGCAGCATCATCTGTTTTCTTTCCTCCTCACTGAATACTGGTTCCCTGCCTGGTGGCCCTGATCCTTTCTGTAATTCAAAACAATAAGTTTATCTGCACAAACGATGATTCGACACGACCCCGCTTAAAGCTGCTCTTGTGTCTTCCAAAACATACTCAGGACCCCACTGTACAGAAGCTGAGAACATTGCGGTGGTGTGAAATCTGACATGCCAGTTTTTCCACCCCTTTCTTCAGTAAACATGGGAAGGAGAAATCAAGATACGATTTCTCCTTACCATTATCCACCGGTAATGTGGTGTGGAGAAAACCAAATTAGTGAGGGGGTACTTCACGAAAGGACCATTACACAGTGTCTATTTTTGAACACCCTGTTCATAAATGGACGTGCCCGCACATGACACGGATTGGCGCATATAACTTTGGTTATATTTTTACCAACGTGGGATGATCCCACCATGGTACGAAGAAATCTTCGACGAGCGAGCTAGCAATGTTACTTAAATTGAAAAGAGGTTCGATGGACGTTGCAGACAGCTCAGATTATGGAGAAGATGGATGTTACAGAAGCATTAAAATCACACACAATAGTTGATCCAGCAAAACATGACCTTAGTGGGCAATTTATCTCAGTACAAGCTAGCTTTGTCTGGGAAATGCAGTAGACATATATTTTTGTTTTAAATTGCAGGAAGGGGCTAGAGGTAAACTGAGTTAGCAGAATTTTACTTTTTGAGAAGAAATTTGTCCTTTAATACATATTTTTTGATAGTACTGCAAATTTTCCCAGAGTCCTGACTCCCAAGTAGGAAGTGGATCTGCTACTCAGCTACAGGCCAGTAGGTCCAACTCTGAAGAAGGCTTTCCTTCTGGACCTTCATGGTTTGTTTTATTTGTGTTTTCCAAATAAGTTTTAATGGCATTTTACACTATTTGACACTGGTTGTATTTCCATTGTAATGTCCATTGGAAGCTCCCATGCCCTCAAATATCATCTGGATAAACACTATATATCAACAACAACATCAATGGTAAAGTTGACATTTTGAAGCCTATTTCATTTAGAAAGAAGTTTTTTTAACTGTGAGAATTGTAGACCAAATTCAGCATTCACTGATTCTTACCTTCTGTAATTTGACAATTAGTTTAGTTTTTTCATTTTTCCCCACAAATGCTTCCATCTTTTTTTCTGGAATCAGCTCTTTGCCAGAAAACCATAAAGATGTTGCTGCTTCTTCTAGAACCTGTAGACTGGCCTTGATGAAAACAAACACAAAGGAATAACCTTATTGCACAGAAGAATCAAAAGTGAGGTGAAGGCATACTACAAATCATTAACCTCTAATTCATGTGCCAAATACAATAGTCAAAGATGTCTGCTGGAGACTTTGCTTCTACTATAATGTGTGGAGGTCATTTTATGGCCTTAGTAAAGGGCATTTACTATAAAACCTATTCACAATGTAACCTAGGCTTGCCCATATTCAAGAAAACAAAAGAGAATTATTGGAATGATAACTTAAAAATATCTCTAGAATGTTTCTAAATATAAATGTTACATTTCAAATGCGTAATGACTGAAAGTTTTCAGGTCACTGGTGACCTTGCATAACTTTAAGAATGCTGCTGAGACAAACAAAAGCATTAGCATGTATGACCTAACTCAGTAGCGCGAGACAAATTCAATTAGCGTAGTTGAATGAAACATTTCTTGAACCACTTTATCAGTGTCACAACAAATAATTAAGATTATCACTTGTCTTCCAAAGATAAAATGTATTTCCCTGGTATTTTTTAGTGGGAGTAGAGGTAGCTGCAGCCCCCATCCTGCCACCTTGGGCACACATGGACTCTTGATAAAGAAAGCAAAGGGACAGCAAAGAAAAACTTGACTGGGCCCCCACTTTATACTAACCACAGTTCTATTTTACTCATCTCTTACACCTACCTGTGTACCTCCTAGTTCTTCTCTGTCTTCAAATTCCATTCTAATGGGGTCATAGGTTGGCAATCCCATTGGATACACAATAGTAACAGCACCTCTCAATTGATCAATTGCCTCTTTGACCATTTCTTGAGTGACACATACATTAGCTTTGACTTGATCCTGTCCAATAAAGATATAATATACATTTATTCTCATCAAAAAAAAAAAAATGATCAGGCAATCGCCGTTTGACTTTGAAACGTTGATGGAGTAGTGACTTCCAGGATAGTTAAACCACTTCAGAACTAGCTTCTACCAGTTTGAAATGCATCTATGGAAGTTCCAACAGTTCTTTGGATTCTAGTTTACAGTATGTCTACTGTCACAATAACCTTTGCTTGGATTACAAATTAATGCATTCAAGTGAACCAATGAGAAAAAACTAGGATCAAAATTCTCTTCAAAAGAACAGGACAAAAAGCAGGAGACCAAAAGAAGGGAAATTGACGCTTGTGGGCTTTCAGGGGAAGTTCTCATTTCACTTATACCAGCAGTTTCATATGACTGAGTGGCAAGTCCCAAAAGAGGGATACAATATATAGGACTTTCAAGTTAGTAGAAGAAGGAGGAAGGTTCACAAGGTAAGAAAAAGTAGGAATAGTAGGTGATACTTGAAAGTCTGCAACTTTTGGTCCACTATAGTTTATATCATTGCTATCACTGACTTAGCAGTCCATCCTGGAATTCTAGTAGTCTAGATTTCCAAGTAACAGCTTTGAGACTATAATCACAAGTACAAAGCCTCTGTATGAAACCTCTGACAGCTTTTTTCTTCAATCTAACATTATGTCTACTGAAATCTTATCTTTGCCAGGATCAAAATGTCATGCCCATAAATTTTATATAATTATTTCACAGCCATGAACATGCATGAGTAGTTTGTAAACAGCTCTTCTACATTTCAACCTTCTGAAATATCAGACAGTACAGTTGATATAGCTCACAATATTTCTAAGGGGAAGTTACCTCCATATAAAAATAATTATGATGGCAGATAGCAAATGTCAACAAGGGTATCACTACAATGATTACAAATAATAAATTACTGCTCACATTGGATACTATTTTCTTTGCTTCACTCATTGTTTTCCTGAGGACCTCCTTCATCTTTTCATTTGGGGCTGAAATGATAGGTACATTTCATACATGTTAGTATCTTACCAGCATATGAAATACACAAGTGATGGATGATTCATCCAAGCTCAAGGGCCGCCAGGAAAATATTGATGCAGGCAAAAGCAAACCAAATGTTGCAAAATCACACTCCTATCCTTTTTAATAATTGTCAACAATAACAAAATAGCACCTGTAAACAAATCTAACTGCATCCATTTGTATATTATTAGCACAATTTTAAATTTGGAAACACCTCAGAAGGTCCACAAAATAGTTAAATTTGATGTATATTTGTGTGCTTACTCCATCTTGCTGAATCTCACATGCAATGTTATTTCTAAGCAAACTTCATAATCACAATGGCACTTCTGAACAAAACTTTGTAGAAAACATATGAGACATGTTGCATTATGCTCATATGTCATGCTGACCCCTGGCCCTTATAAATACTTAACAGTACCTGAGCATTGACAGCCAGACTAGCAACTCCCTGACAAAACCGAATTTAGTCCTAACACTGTTTCTATGGACAGGAAGTTTAGTGGTAGTATGACTGGTCAATTGGAGCATGAGACAAAATGCTGAAAGATGCAGTGAAATGGTTCCATCAATCATTTAATTAATCTTGCAAATAAAATTATCAGACAAAAGATGTTTCTTTCATGTTGAAAGTTACAGTATCAAAAGAAACAATGTTCTGGTGGGACATCTCACATCACCAGATGTACCCACACAAAATGGAACATCTCAAATAGTGCATTTCTCTGACAATACATACATACTGAACTGTCACTTGGTCAGCGCATATCCCTGTAGGGTAATCACTTATGCAGAGAAGCACAAAAAAAAAAGAAAGAAAAACTCACACACACTTTGTAAGCTATCATGGATTTCAGAGAATAAAGCTCACCATACTACATCACACATGTGTATGTGTTGTACACCTCATCCTACCCCCTTACCACACTCAAAATCTGTTTTGAGAAATCATCATTACCTGAGAGAAGTTGATTGCATGAGTTGGGTTGATGCTACATGATAAATTTACTAACTACATCCATTAAGTACACAAAGACACACTTGGTATGACTCAAAAGTCCATCTTCTTCACACGTATGTAATACAGGTGCAATTTTCTTAGTACCTCTCCATCTCAATGACAATTTTGTTATTCTGTTTATCCAATGATGAGTTTGATTAAATCATTATGCTTTGTCAAAGTGCACACTACCTCAAATTAGTTTGGCCATTGCTTAAGTGATGTGGTGTGTGCCATTATGTTTTTTACAATGCATCCCCTTGCACCACCACCACCCCCCCCCCCTCAAAAAAAAAATGGTAAAACCATGGTATTTGATGTCATCATTGATAATTGAACTTTGACAGGCATGTTTGGTAGTGTAGCTTCCACCACACACAGTACCATAGGTCTACTCACCAAAATATGGCCTTCGGAAATTTAACTACTGAAAGGCCTAGGCTTTGTTTGGGAAGTGTCATAGACTATTATTTTGGAAATACGCTTTAATTGCAAGAATTTAAACAACTGCCTGAGAAGAGGAAATAATGCCTTTAAGATCAAAATAATTTTACACTCTTTCAGTTTCTTCATTTTTTGTTTCTAACTCCAAAGGATACTGCTACTGATATTCCTTGTTAAGTCTCCAAATACTCATACCACATTACTTTATAGCAGATCCATAATGTACATTATTTTAAACATTACAAGCATTTGTTTACCTTTTCCATTCCGTCTTCCCACCTCATCTTTGCATTCAACAGCTCCCCCACTTGGTATACATTTTTCGCCCCACTCATCTTTCAACTTGAGATCCACAATCTGTTCGTCTGTCAGACCTTGCATGTTTGGAGGGAGACTGACACCATGATCTGCTAATTCACTAATTTCTAGAAAAAGGAAGTGAGAAAGGAACATAGCAGTTGATATGGCTCTCACAGTACAATAAGGGCCATTGCCTGGGGCAGATGCCCCCCTGAAATTCCCAAACCCTAAATGAAAAATAGCCTACTCGAAAAAAATACTCAAAATACAAAACTAAAAACTCCATCCTCCTGATTGTTTTTAAGGTCCTCAGAACCTCGGACATCACATATGGTTCCCCTTTTTTCCAAAATTTTCCTGGGGAAGTCTTCAAATCCCACTGTAGACAGGTTTTTATGCAGGGAACTTGCACTAACAAATGAAGCTCCTTCCTCATGCTTGATGCACACAACACAGCTGAAAGCCTGTTCGGTGAAGACTTTCAGTATTGTTTCTCATGCTGCGTATATGGCACAGCATGCCTATTTAAAATAGCCTGTGATAACCTTAATTTCATGCTAAAATAATGAGCTCGTTTGAGTACCTATTAGTCTTGTTTTCTCCTGTGAAGTGATTTTACTGAATAAATTTTTCAAGTTTAACTTTTCTTCTTGAAGTCTCAGTTTATAAGGAACTTTGGAGGTGTAGAAGGTTTCATTTCTGTCAATCTGTGAGGCATTTTTAACAAAAATAGGGCTACTCACACACCAACCAACGGTGGCCCTAAAGGTAGCGCACTAAGAGGGGATGGGTGACACTGTGCCATGTAACAGCCACAAAAATGCTAAGTAATGAGAATTTTTAATACCCATAAAATCAATCTAAGCTTTCTCAGCTTTTACAGCACCCCTTTCCCTTACACCCAGCCAACAAGAAAACAGAAAAAGCACCAAAAAGTGAGAGTTTCTAAGCATGCAACCATTTCAAAGCTTTCCAAAAGACAGCACCACTTTGCATCTTGGGCATCTTATACATGCTCAACAACTTCTCAAAGAGTAGATGGGCTACCCCTGCCAATAGACAACACCTTAAACACAAACAAAATACTGTAATGAAAAAGACAACTTAATAATAATAAGAATTTCTAAACACAGTTCAAAGCTTTGCCAAAGACAGAACCAATTTGCACCACAAAAGAGACCTTACATAAATGTCATTTCCTCCCATTAGACCCCTCCTCCTACACCCCTCCCTCAGGGCAGCAGTTGGTGACAAAGCCAAAGAAAGGATTTGCTGCCTCCCCCCACCCCCCCCCCCCCACCATCCCCCCCCCCACCCACCCCCCCCCCCCGCCACCCCCCCCCCACCAGGCCCAACCCGCCCCCCCCACCACCCCCCACCCCCCCCCCCCCCCCCCCCCCCACCCGCCACCCCCCCCCCCCCCACCCCCCCCCCCCCCCACCCCCCCCCCCCCCCACCCCCCCCCCCCCCCACCCCCCCCCCCCCCCACCCCCCCCCCCCCCCACCCCCCCCCCCCCCCACCCCCCCCCCCCCCCACCCCCCCCCCCCCCCACCCCCCCCCCCCCCCACCCCCCCCCCCCCCCACCCCCCCCCCCCCCCACCCCCCCCCCCCCCCACCCCCCCCCCCCCCCACCCCCCCCCCCCCCCACCCCCCCCCCCCCCCACCCCCCCCCCCCCCCACCCCCCCCCCCCCCCACCCCCCCCCCCCCCCACCCCCCCCCCCCCCCACCCCCCCCCCCCCCCACCCCCCCCCCCCCCCACCCCCCCCCCCCCCCACCCCCCCCCCCCAAAATCTCCCTGACTAAGATAGGGCTTAGTTCTTGTCCACTGGGTACTATGCCCCCAACCGTTTGTCACCGGTATTTGAGGTACAAAAAGGGCCATCCATAGTAAAATAACCAGTTTCATTCTTCAAAGACAAAAAATACAAAAGTACTTTGACACCTTTTTGTATTGGATTAAACTAAAGAATAAATACGATATTTTCCTTGTGCCTTTTTTTTAAACTTTTTCCTTCCTTCAAGTGCTCCTTAACTATAACAAAACTTCCCTAGGTAATATAATCACCTTCTGTCCACTTCAATGAACACCAGGAAGTATCTCTACACGACAGTAAAAACTTACTGCATAAAAAAAAAAAAAAAAAAAAAACCCGGAATCCCTAAAAATAAAAAAAAAAGCGTGGCAGAACTGCGACCTTGCCACACCAGCTTATCATTCTATGTAGCTAGATCCTAAACCACATTTCAGAGAAAATTCCATGCCGAACCCACACTGTTCCGCTTTTTTAACACTTCTGTAACTGGCAACATTAGAAACCACAAAATGCCAAAGTGGGTGTTCCCCCAAGACTGTCTCTGCTATCTATTATATTACCAGGATAATCTCCGTTCTAAACGTGAATCCCAGAAGGTCAAGGAATCCCACGATTTCACGAGGCAATTAAAGGGAGTGAGAAACCTCAAACCAAACATTTTAGAGAATTGCTCATGACTGGCAACAGTATAAGAGAAGGAGTAAAAGGACTTTACAGCCGTTGCAGAGGTGATCTGAACTTTGAAAGAGCTAGCCAACCGACTATCTCCTACGGGCCTGGACCTTTTGTGAGTATAAAAAGATAGCAAGTATGCATCAAGTTGGTTGTCATGGTACTTTTCTACCTCAAATGTATCTTGTTGGTTCTGTAAGCATCTTTACAGGCAAGCTGGCAACACTACCTGCGGCCACGTCAATACTCACTATTTGGCCAGTAAAATCATTTTCCCGTCCCCCCCCCATGGCAACCTTCACTTTCACTAGTTTGCACTTGGCTTTTAAAATGCTGATGGCCAAATAGCAAAAATGCAATTGGAAATTTTTGTCGAGACCTGTTGGGCCGCTGTTTATAAAATCTGCTCTGAAGCATGGAAGTACTCCCTCGGCCCTCCATGCCCCGGCCATGGTGGTTACATTTGTCCCGAGCATCCACTGTATGTACCCAAGCAGGTGGCCTGGAAACAATGAGCAACTAAGGGTATTTTGCAGACACATAGCTTGTTTTAGCTAAGGCTTGGACAGTTTCTGGGCCAATTTTTGCCTGGACTGGTAATACGTCCTACGCGAGGACGACATACTTGTCAGCCAGTTTTTTGCAGTATTGGTCACCAAGTATTTCCCAAGCAAAGAAATGGCCTATGGCCAACATCATCGAAACCCATGATGTGATGAGAATGTTGATGTGATTGGTGGTAAGATTTGCTAAGTATCCCCCATAAACAACTAGAATTTCTTCCATAGTATTGTTACTATGGTTTTACACCAAACATCTACAAAAACAAAGTCTTTGAAATGTATGTTAATAGACCCTGCAATGAACCTGGGGAGTTTCAAATAGCAACTCCCTACAATTGAACCAAGGAGCCCGGTCATTGGAAAAAAAAAATGGGGGGGCCCTTCTCAAATTTCAAAACTCTTTGGACAAGGCTAGACCAAAGATTTTATAAACCTTGTAACTGTACAAATGCTCACTGAAACAACCTGTGTGTGTTTATCAACATTTAACAAATCTACCTACATAGAGAGATAAAAACATAGGCTGTAAAACATCAATGCAATCCCTACTGTTAATTTCTGATCATCCAAGTTTCACACTAAACGTGTGCGATGTGTGTTGTTTATTGTGGGACTTGAGGTTTCAAGGATGATACCCTGACACCCAATTGATTTCATGGCATTGTGCCAAAGGCAATAGAAGAATTGATCGACACTTGATGAGGCACGCACACTTAGAAGTTTTCCCCCAGTCACGTGGTCTACTAAATAGATTAGTATCAAGCATTTCCTACCCAGACAAACACAATTGTAGCTTTCCGGTTTAGTGTATTGTAGCTTAAAATGTTTTACCAGTTCAGAGGACTATGATCCTTCTCCAAAAAATAAATGATTTCTGGGCATTCACTGGGGCAGTGTTTTGATGTGTTATTGAGTTAGTCACAGGGATACTGGTTTGATTATCTCGCTTTGAAAGTTTTTGTGGCGTTGTCTCTGTGGTGATTGATGTACACCTTGTGAAACAGTGGAGAACTTGTTATTGATTCTGTCCGGATAAAGCCAAATTGACCTTTTCCTCACATTCTGTCCAAAGTTATCTTCTACTCTGACTTGATCAAAAATATTTTAAAGAACGGTTGACAGGAAAGTTGTAACACTTTTTTAGGACTTTTTTAGGGTGCTTTTGAAGCCGGTGAAAGGGTGGTTGTAACCTTTATGAAGCGCCCAGACTTCCAAACACCAGTGTGCATTGCTGCAAGTGCGATAGGGTATGATAAAAAAAGTTGAAGATGATGTTGTTAAATAGATTCTTTCACACCACTAGGGTCGATATGACCGATGCAAGTATGATGCAATGCGAATTTCAGTGGAAGTATCAAAATTGAGATTGAAATATTGTTCAACTTTTTCACCCACTTAGTCCGCCAAGCAATATTTATGCGTGGCCAGGTTGAATTGGAAACAGAATTTGCTATTTTAATAGATCAACAATGACTAATCCAGTTACTGAAATAAATAATTCCTGATAGAGTAGAAAGGAGTGGCCTGTAGTGTGAATGGGCTGGCAAAACGGCTTTTAATTCATGTTGTAATATGTGTATAGTGGCTTCATATTGTATCATGTCCATCGGTGTGTCATGTATAGTGTGAACTGGGCTTAACCGGGATAATCATTATTCAGTATATTCAAACTATCGCTGAAACTAAAATGTAGAGTCCCAATTGGGAGCATGCAGCCTCTAGCATTTTTAACACCACCAAGTCAGTGTAGTTATTACAGGCGATTTGACAGCCATCTTGACCAGCGGTGGCAACTGCTAGCTTGCTAGTAGGGCTAATATGGGTGCAATGGATTTGAATCAGAGGAAACTTTCAATAGTTTTAGTAAAGAAATTGTACTAAAATCTGTCTGAAAGGCAAAAGCAGGAGAAGCATTGGTAAGACCCCACCCTCAACTATGCTCCCAGGCTTGGAGTCTCCGTCTCTATGAAAAGGGCAAGTTTCGTTTAGATCAAGTTCAGAGGAGAGCCCAGGGCGCCTTATGCCGGTGAGGTGAGACACCTACGGTATCATGTTAACTTATAGCATCTTAGGGGCTTACCACCCTGGAGTTGAGAAGGATTAAGGGGGGACATGCTTCAGGTGTACACATTTTTTTCAATTAGGGAAGTTCGGGCTTTCTCCCATAGAGTATGTCACCGCACCGAGTGGAACCAGTCTGCCTGAGTGGTAGTTAACTCACACATCTGTGCACTTGCTTTAAGGTTAGCATTGTCAAGTTTCTTCCATAACTGTGGTAGAATCTAAGATGTGGCTGCGGATACATTTTGGTGTTTGATTGGGCCGTTTGTTTTGTTGTTGATGGACTTCCAGGGCTTTTTATCGGGCCCTTGAGCCCTCCTTTACCTTTAACTTGTTATGTTATGTTTATGTTAGAATTACAGCCACCCCCCACCCCCACGCCCCCGCCCCGCCCTCCCCCCCCCCTTATCTGAATTACATGTAGAGGGCCCTACTTCACTATTTTCAAATGGGGAGGGGCCTCGATTCAAACAGGTGAAAACAATTTTTGGTTTCAAATCATGAACTCAAGGGGTTTTATAAGAGTCAATTTCACATTCGAATACATTTGTCCAGACTCATTCAGTGGCAATACAGTACTACTTGTGGAGTAATGTACATAGGATACAGTTTGTTGTGACCCTGCACATATTACTTGTTTCCTTGCATAGGTTGTATTGTAGAGAGACTTGTATTATCAATTTCAGTCTACAACAATGTGTTCGGCATTCAAGTTTGCCATGTTTTCTGAAAAAGGTGCAAGACTCAACTGTGTGCTCTTGAGGAAAAACAAAGACTAATCTGAAGTTAGTAAACAAGGACTGGTTTGTAATTACTTCAACAATGTATTTGTATCTCAAAACACACAATGTGTGGTGAGGAGATTGGGAGGGGGGGATGGGTGGGACCAGGAAGATAGACCCATTTGGGCATTGTATTCTTTCAAACTCTGTTTATCATACTGAAATTTTTTAGGGATGTTAGGTGCACATCACCTTTTCTACTTTTCTACTCTACAACATTCAGTGTATACTTTATACCAAAGGGCCCTTCACCATTTTACAACTCAAAATTGTTGAGGATATCTTTAGACTATAACTGGTCTAACTGGCGACATTACTACTCCGTACAATATTCAAAGTGGTTTAAAATTAGCATGAAAATTGAGGGAACCAATAATACTACTAGAACTTTTTCATGCTCAAATACAGCCTGCAATCATGTACCTTACGATATTGCCGACTGAATGCCACCCAAGGATGCATGCCATGTTTAGAAGGTAGTAAATTGTCTTGCTTTCATAATCACTGTATTATTTCGAATTGTTGAAAAACCATGTAGGCTGACCTTTTTCCACCTATCTGGCAAAAATGACAGATAAGTGGAAAAAGGTCAGCCCATGGTTTTCGACAATTTGAAATAATTCAATGATTACAAAGCAAGACAGTTTAGTACCTTCTAAACATGGCATGCATCCTTAGGTGGCATTCAGTCGGCAATATCGTAAGGTACATGATTGCAGGCTGTATTTGAGCATCAAAAGTATCATTTGGTCCCTCAATTATCATGCTAATTTAAGCCACTTTTGAATCATTGTACTGATAGTATGTCCAGTAGACCAGTAGTCTAAGATTATGATCTCAACAAGTTTGAGTTGTAAATGGTAAGGCTTGGTATAAAGTATACACTTGATGTTGTAGAGTAGAAAAGGTAGATGTGCACCTAACATCTAAAATTTCAGTATGTAACAGAGTTTGAAAGATAAATTCCAATGGTCTAACTTCCTGGTCCCCCATCCCCCCCTCCCAATCTCCTCACCACATTTGTGTTTTGAGATACAAACATTGTTGAAGTTAATTCACCAGTCTTGTACTAACTCAGATTAGTCTTTGTTTTTCCTCAAGACACCAGTTGAGTTGCACCTTGTTCAGAAACATGGTAAACTTGAATGCCGAACATTGTTGTAGACTGAATTGATAATACAAGCTCTCTACAATACAACCTATGCAAGAAAACAATAATATGTGCAGGGTCACAACAATGTATCATATGTACATTCTCTCACAAGTAGTACTGTATTGCCCTGAATGAGTCTGTACACATTTGAATGTGAAATTGACTTATAAAACCCCTTGAGTCATGATTGAAACCAAAATTGTTGTCACATGTTTGAAAAGAGCCATGAAATAGTGAAGTAGGCCCTATATGTATATTCAGATAAGGGGGGGGGGGGGGTGGCTGTATTTTACATAACATAACATAACAAGTTAAAGGGTAAAGGAGGGCTAAGGCCCTATAAAATGCCCTGAAGTCCATACAAAAAACAAACGACCAATCAACACCAAATGAGCCCAGCACAATTAGATTCTACCACAGTTATGGAAGAACTTGACAATGCTAACCTTAAAGCAGTGCACAGATGTGGAGTTAACTACCTACTCAGGCAGACTGTTCCACTCGTTGACAACTCTATGGGAGAAGCTGAACTTCCTAATGAAAAAAATTTGTACACCTGAAGCATGTCCCCCCTAATCCTTCTCAACTCCAGGGTGGTAAGCCCAAGATGCTTAAGTCTAACATGATACCGTAGGTGTCTCACCTCAGGCATAAGGCGAGTGGCTCTCCTCTGAACTTGCTCTAAAAGAAACTTGTCCTTTTCATAGAAGGGACTCCAAGCCTGGGCTGCATAGTTGAGGTGGGGTCTTACCAACTGCTCATACAGATTTAGTACAATTTCTTTACTAAAACTATTGAAATTCCTCTTGATCAATCCATGCACCCTATTAGCCCTACTAGCAGCAGCAGCTGCACGCTGTCAAGATGGCTGTAAATCGCCTGTAATAACTACACTGACTTGGTGTTGTTTAAAATGCTAGAGCTGCATGCTCCCAATTGGGACTCTACATTTTAGTTCAGGATAGTTGAATATACTTGAAAATTGAATATCCCTGTTAAGCCCATTTCACACTATACATGACACACTATGACATGATACAATATGACGCTATACAATACAACATGATAAAAGCGTTGCCAGCCCATTCACACTACAGGCCACTCTTTCTCCTCTCTCAGAATTATTTATTTCAGTAACTGATTAGTCATGTGATCTATTAAAATAGCAATTCTGTTTCATCACTGGCCACGCAAAATATTGCTTGGCGACAAGTGGGTGAAAGTTGAAATTATTTCAACTCAATTTTATCTCACTGAATCGCATTGCATCATATTGCATGTCATATCGGACCTAGTGTGAAAGAATCTATTTAACAACATCATCTTCAACTTTTTTATCGTACCCTATCGCATTGCAGCATGCCTGGTGTGAAAGTGGCTTTAAGGTACAACCACCTTTCACTGCTTCAAAGCATCCTAAAAAAGTCCTAAAAAAGTTTCAGTTCCTTCAACCTTCTTAAAATATTTTTGATCAAGTCAGTAGCCAGAAATTTGGACAGATGTGAGGAAAAGGTCAATTGGCTTTATCCTGCAGCATCAACAACAAGTTCTCACTGTTCACAAGGTATATATCAATCACCATGACAACGACACAAAATTCCAGCTAGCTATAAACCATATCCCTGTGACTAATCATAAACATCAAAACACTGCCCCAGTGAATGCCCAGAAATATTTTTAGAGGAGGATCATAGTCTCTGACTGGAAACATTTTAAGCACTCACTAAACCTGGAAGCTACAATTGTGTTGTCTTGGTAGGAATGCTTGCTACTAATCTATTAGTAGCCACGTGACTGGGGAAAACTCTGTGTGCGTGCCTCCTCACTTGTCGCTCAATTCTCTATTGCCTTTGGCACCATGCCATGAAATAATTGGGTGTCAGGTATCTCCTTGAAACTCAAGTCCACAATAAACACACACAGGCACACGTTGTGAACTTGGATGATCAGCTAACAGTAGGATTGCATTGCTTACAGCCTAGGTTTTTATCTCTCATTTAGTAGGTAGATTCATAATGTTGATAAACTACACACAGGTTGTTCAGTTACATTTGTACAGTGCAAGGTTATAACTTTGGTCTAGCCTTGTCCAAAGTTTTGAAATTTGAGAAGGGCCCCATCCAATGACCATGCTCCTTGGTTCATTTAGGGAGTTGCTATTTGAACTCCCAGGTTCATTGCAGTGTCATTAATATACATTTTAAAGACTTTGTTTGTAGATGTTTGGTGTAACATAGTACCATACTTGGAAGAACTTTTATTTTTATTTTGTACTTACCAACTGTACACCAATCACATCACATCTCATCACATCATGGGTTCGATGTTGTTGGCCATAGGCCATTTCTTTGCTTGGGAAATAGGTGGTGACCAATACTGCAAAAAACTGGCTACAAGTATGTGTCTCTGTAGGTATACAGTCTGGGCAAATTGGCCCAGAAACTGTCAAGCCTTGCTAAAACAAGCTATCATGTTGTTGGCTCATTGTTTCCAGGCTTTGTAAACCACCTGCTTGGGTACCTCAGTGATCTAGGGACAAATTGTACCACATGGCCGGTGGCATGGAGGCCGAGGGAGTACTTCCATGCTCAGAGCAGATTATAAACATCGGCCAACAGGTCTCGACAAAAATTTCCAAAGCATCTTACTATTTGGCCATCAGCATCAAAAGCCAAGTGCAACCTAGTGAAAGTGAAGGTTGCCACGAGGGAAATGATACTGGCCAATAGTGAGTTGATGGGCCCAGGTAGTGTGCCAGCTTGCCTGTCAGATGATTCAGAACCAACAAAGATACATTGAGAAAAGACCATGACACCAACTTGATGCATACTTGCTACCTATACTCACAAAAGTCCATGCCCGTAGGAGATAGTTGTTGGCTAGCTCTTTCAAAAGTTCAGATCACCTCTGCAAGGCTGTAAAGTCCTTTTAATCCTTCTCTTATTACTTGCCAGTCTTGAGCAATTCTAACATGTTTGGTTTGAGGTTTCTCACTCCTTTAATTGCCTGTGACAATGTGGAATTCCTTGACCTTCTGGGATTCACTGTTAGAATGGATTATCCTGGTAATATACTAGATAGCAGAAGACAGTTTGGGGAACACCCACTTAGGCATCTTGTGGTTTCTAATTTGACAGTTACAGAAAGTGTTAAAAAGCTGACAGTGTGGGTTGGCATGTAATTTTCTCTGAAATGTGGTTTAGGATTAGCTACATAGAATGATAAGCTGGTGCAAGGTGCAGTCTGCAATGCTTTTTTTTTATTTTAGGGATTCCGGTGTTTTTTTTTTTTTTTTCTGCAGTAAGTTTTTACTGTTTGTAGAGATACTTCCTGGTGTTCATGAAGTGACAGAGGTGATTATAATACCTAGGGAAGTTTTATATATTTAAGGAGCACTGAAGGAAGAAAAAGTTAAAAAAGGCACAAGGAAAATATGTATTATTCTTTAGTTAATCCAATACAAAGGTGTCAAAGTACTTTTGTATTTTTTGTCTTTGAAGAATGAACTGGTTGTTTTACTTTGACTTCCTTTTTGTACCTCAAATACGGGTGGCAAACGGTTGGGGCATAGTACCCATCGGACAAGACTAGCCCTTCTGTCAGGGAGATTTGCCCTGATTGGGCAAATCCTTGTGACACTCTTTGAACTTAAGCTTAAAGGTCAAAAGCAGTTACCCCAAACTTATTTTGAAACAATAGCTAAATGTCACAAATTTCTTCTTATTTCTCTTCCAAGTTTCTTTCATAATATTTTAGGATATAAATATTGCATGTTCAAGGTAAACCAAGCAGTTACTATTTGTAAATTTTACAATTGAGTGAGAAAAATACTGTCACATGATTCTCAAGAGCCATTCAGGAAATAGGATAGTCTTCTTTATTGGGGTGACTGCATTCTCCCTTTAAATCTTTTTGTGAGTTACTGGATCTTGGCAATAATCATTTTTAAGATAAATTAACCAAAGGCTATTGTGATACAATGAAGGGAAATTGTTGAACACCATCCTTCTTTGTTTTTGCATATTATATGTTTCTAGTTTCAACATCAGTCAGAAATGGTGGTTTTGTGTTTAAATTTTGTGTAACAAATTGGGCAGCATGTGAAGCAAAATTTGATGCAAAATCAGATAATGTGCAAAAAAAAAAGTTTACCCCCCCCCCCCCAGTGGAAAAAAAAAGAACAATGCAAGCTTTGAACACAAGTGATGGAAGTTATAGCACTGCACAAGGAAAATTGAGAAAATTTTATCTTAAAATTTGTAATATTGGTGTGGTTATGAGTAAGGTCATTGCTATAGCAGTTAATATGTACTTCATGATGCCACATCAAGTTAGCATGGTCTTCCAGCTCCCTGATTTTAGTAAGAAAATAGGATGTGCATTGTTTCAAGTAGCCTGGTGTTTGACCTTGCTACTACCCATTGGTTAGAAAGTTTTATTCACTAGACCTCAAATATGTCTTCTGTCTCTTTGAAGTTTGAGAACCAAATTATGATGAGGAGGGTGACCTCTACTTGACTTTACAGACCACCTGCTAAGGTGCTTTGAGCAGGGACTTTCCACTGCTTTGAGTGAAAGCTTTCATGTGGTAAATGTCCAAATTCCAAACTAACTTTTATCTGTTTATGTTACTGAATAAAAGGTATTAGTGTGATAGTGTCATGGTCAGGCCTATGGCTATAGTGACCAGTTTTAAGGGGTTGGGGGAGGGGTGCATTATTAACTCAGGAGGATAGTGATCTAGATATAAGGGGGGGGGAGCCCCATCCCTTTGGGAGTTTGGCTTATTTCAGAGTCTACCATGCCAAATGGTGCAAAATTTTCCATCCTTTTCTGCCTACATTTGTATTCAATTTCTTTTTTTTTCTAATAAGAACCAGTCATTGATAAAGTTGGGAGGTAGGGGGGCAGGAAGGCTTCTGTGGCTGCTCATGGTATCTAGAAAAAACCCATGGGTTCATTCAGTTTAAGTTAAAACTATTGAGAGGGTTCATTAAGGAGTTATAAATGCAAAAAGATGTGGTGAATGTTGGATATTTATAAATGAGGGACATGTTCTCTTTGGTGTCTTTAGCTACCTTCAAGAGAAACTTCAAGATCTTAATTTGAAGTTTTAAAAGATACTGTACTGATTACCTTATGGCATACCTAGAATTTTTCATTATCTTTAGGTCAGGCATACTTGTTTCATTAATACAAGAGTTAACAGTATATATCCTCATATCTGTTGAATGAGTATAGTCTATTATGCAACTCCTCTGAAACTTCCATTACACAGTGTTGTTTCCTGGCTGGCCTTTTAGCTGGATATTCCTTAATTGATTTTACACTTCAGTTAGAGAGATTTAAATGATGACAATTGATGGCTCATTCTTCTCGTAGCGCTTAATGCTGTGATGTTCAATCAAGGAATAAATGGTGCATTTCAGAAGACCAGTTCTTAAAGAAGAATAAATCAATGTTTTGGACTCTGGTTTGCTTTGATCAAAATTAGAGGTAACAACCTCACCACTTTGATCAACAGATTCAATAATGGCACTACCATGTATGCAGATAGATTACAAGTATAAGAAAAGAAGCAGCTACTTGACACAGTCGGACTTGTTTATGGCTGGGTGATGACAGGCCCTTGTAAGAAGGCTTCTTAGACTGGTGAGAGGAAGGGGGGGGGGAGGAGACTGAGACCCTTTAAACTCATTGATGTTTGACTTTTTCTAAGATAATTGATGATCATTCTCAAGTGTAGCTATGAATGATAACTTTTTGAAGGAAAACTTCAAAATGAAAATGATTTGGTGAGGGCTATAGCAGCCCCATCTGACAGCTCTGAATAATATCTTTGGATAATACTATATCTGCAGAATTCTTGTTCAGAGCAGTAGCCTTCTGATTGAGATCAAGATTTTCATTGTGCTTATTCAAAAATGAATTAATATAGGTTCTTCATCTTCCATGCGGTATAGATTTGGTTGGGAAGGGGGGGAGTCAGGGTAGAAAGGAAACATGACATATATCTCATCCAGTGCAACTTGAAAGCTAGATCAACAATTGTGCTGTGTAGACATGGTCGCATTACACTGCATGTTCACAAACCTTTGAAATTTCATTGTAACATAGCGGTTCAGGTCTAAGAATTTGTATTTGTTAGTGGGGGAAGTAGAAGGAGGGGAGGAGGATATGGAAAACCAATGGGGGAGGTTGAGGTTGCCAAGGAAAAACTTTCTGTACATTGGGTTGTCTGTCAGTTCTCAAAAATTTTGTTTAGTCTATAGCTTAATATGATCAGTTTTAGCTCTATATTTTGGTGTCTTGAATGAAAGGCTCATTTTGGTCATGAGAAGGTGGGAGGGGGTCTTGAGCCCCTTTGGATCCCCCTCCCCCAGATACTATCGCCTATAGCTATTGAAGAGAGTCAAAATGCAGAGCTGAAATTGACATCATTATAAACTTTGTGATCTGTTTCTTCTGTAATGAAGCAAGTTGATTTTTAAGTAGGTAGATAGCCCAGGGGTTCAGATTAAAAGTTGAATACCTGTGATCCTCATTGGAACACTTTGACCCATCAAGCTTATTGTAAACAGAACCTGTCAGACAAGGGTTTTTAGGAAGCTATGGATTATTCCAGGTCCTCTGAAGGTTGTGTTGTTTAACAAAAGTCCTCGCTGGAGGGCCTCAATAGCCCACTTAAAACTTTCTGAAGGTGCCTGATAGTCACTTATGAGGTCAACAAATGTGACCTCCAGCCTCCATTTGTTGACAAAAGTATTCAGTTTTGCAATTTTACTTCCATCAAATATTTTGGGTGATAATAAAATTGCATCATGTACAAAAGTTGTGAAAATATTTGGTTTGCTATCAGGAAGGATACTGGTGTGCTTTACTGTTGTAGCATAGCACCATTAAGGGCTGAAGGAAATGAATTGTGGAAATAGAGAACTACCTCACTGTAGAGATTGTGATGACTGTTCTGGGGTTTAGGGTCAGGGCTGGAAAAATGGTTTATTTCATGGCAAGCAAGTTTAATTTCCCACAATTTTCACATGGTTTCATGTACAAGTTACTACCCAAATTTCCCTCCAACTGCCCATGTATATTTCCCTCCACATACCAAAATTGCCTGCAAGCAGCTACCCACATTCCTGATTTTTCCATAGTCCGTATTCAGGGTGCTATGTGCATAGCCCCAATGTATGCAGCTATACTGGCTTTACGTAGAGTATTTGTGTGTGGGCCAGGTTGGCTTGGAAGTTTAGGGCTATACTTCAAAACTGCATTTCATCTCAGAGTACAGTAGTATTTACTCATATTTGTTACACAACACAGGTATGAAGCCTATTCAGATGCCTGTTAACACAATAACTCATGGACATGATACCTGCACTAGTAGATAATACAGGCAGATCTTACAGAAGAATACATTAAATAGCTGTCTATGTCCTTCATTCTTACCTCCTATTTACTTATGTCCTTTGCCTGTAAAATGATAGGGACAGTGAGGATGGGCACATAGGGGTAATGAGCACAAGTGTACAAGGGGGGGGGGCATATATGCCCTCCCAATTTGGGCAAAAATAGTGGATCCATTTGGGAAAATGAGACATGCAAGAAAATAAATTTATGCCCTTTTGCAACCGACACAGCAGACTTGGTCCAAAATTCTAAATTCAGGCCAAAATTATCCTAGTCTTTGTTATAGACTCTAGTTCATTTCCATCCACCACATATCAGCTGTGAAGCATACTTAGTGGTGCGCCCTCTGTACCTACTCTTGAACTCTTCAGAACTAGTTCTGAAGAGTTCAATCACTGGTCTGGAGAGTCAATATTAGATTAGAGGGCGCACTGGTACGTATGCTTGACAGCCGATATATGGTGGACGGAAATGAACTAGAGTCTTGAACAAGACTAAAATCATCCCTGACCCCACAAATATTGCCTATGCTTATAGATGGTAATGAGGTTGGGGACTCACTTCTCAGGGCTGGAATTAAATGAAGACTATGGAGGCAGTGGCATTGGTCCCCTACAAAATGGCAAACTTTTTAAAGCCACCTTGGCCTTCGTAGGCCTATGTAGGCCTATAAATGGGATGCAAGCTTATTAGAGCTCATAGACTTCTAAAACAGGGAGCCTAGGAATTATTCTTTTCTCACATTGTATTACTATTAATTTCACAATTTTATTCATCTGGCTATCATCAAAAATCCATAGACAAGCTCAAGTACTGGATTACATTAATACTATCGTACATGTATTAAAAACATTGACAATTAGGCTACCTATTTTGGAAAAGAGCCACATTCCCACAGTTTTCAAAATGAACCTACAGTTACAAAAGAAGAAGAAGAAGAAAAAAAAAACAGTTTGATTGACATTTTTAGGACAGTAAAGAAGGCCATTTCCAAGAAAACCTAGATCTACAGAAGCCTTTGTCCATGGCCCTGTAATCTCTACACTGAAGATAAATCTGACTGTTAACTCTATGAAGAGCTTGCAAAAACCAGGATGAACTACATATTAAGTGAAAATGGTACATATTAAGTCCATGGATATGATTGTCTGCAGTCCCATCATTGCACCTGCAGTTAATTGTGAGCTACACAATTTAAAGGGCAATTCTCGTCATCCCAGACAATTCCAATTCTCCCAACTTGTGGCTACTAGTATAACTGTATAACTCTCCTTCTTGTACAGACACAAACCTATTTTATTGCTTCAGACCATGTCCTGGTGGGCATACAAGGTTATAATGTGTAATCAAAGCACTCTCTCTGTCTGCATTGTGCAAAATGTGAGTTACTCTGCATGATTTGAATTTTCAAACTTTGATGTCAGTCAAACAGCAGGGACCAACTGAGAATTTTGATACCCCTACACCAGAAATGTTCTTTGGGGTGATGACTGCTTGTCAGCCCCATGGTAAGGGTAAAAATTATTATTGTTCTCAAAGTTAGTAGACACGCATGAGAAAATTAATTTACTCATCCTTACCTAGTGTTAAATAAATATATGTGTAGATTTTATTGAAACTGAAGTGTGTCATGTTGAGTCCTTCTTAATTGAATCAGAGACGGTCACTTTATCCTTATTTTATGTCTTAGATGGACCCTCAAAACTTGTTTAATCAGCAAGCAAGCAAACTCTAGGTGTGCAATTGAAATAATTGAATCCTCTTTTGTAGGACTGAGAGCTGTACTTGAGACCAGCTCCCTGATTAAATCTTAGGTATTACAGGGAGGTACAGACTTTGTCTAATTGCTGAAATTCCTTTTGAGTTTTGCACCTTGTGTTTGAGGTCAATGAAGTAAATGACTACATACTTCAAAACTCCCCCTGCAACTATTAAAGATGGACAGCTGATGACCACCAAGGTTTCCAATTTCTCATGATTAAAATGAACGTGAACTTGGTTGGATTAAGTAAATCCCAAACCAAGCAGCTGGTTTGGTTTATGATCTTCAGTCGTGCCATGCTTTGCCTGAAAAGGGGATCCAACCCGGGGGCCCGGGGGGGGGGGGGAAGAGACAGGAGGGGACAGCAACCATAAGCCATGACAAATGTGACAGGTTGCAGGAAGGACAGTGATTGCAATATTTTAGGCATGGAAAGCACTCTGTAGATAAGATCTTGGACATCAATTGAAGAAAATTTGAAGTATCTTGGTTTTTTTTATTGAAAAAAATTGAATATTTGGGGTTCTTATTGAAGGAAAATTGAAAATTTGGGGATTTTATTGAAGGAAACTTGCAAATGTTAGGTTTTATCGAAAAGTTGGCCTTCTAATGAAGAATTTGCTTTATTGGAAGCAAAATCAAGTAAACAGCTGCTTGGGAGATCTGTTGATGCAGGGATGTAACATACTTATTGTACCTATGTAGGCTCCCCAACAAAATTGGAAAATTTTCCAAATGGCGGAAGGGGCCGCCAACGAGGTGGCATCCTTCCTGACAGGGACGGGGCCATGGTCCCCCTACCTTCCACCTGATGTCACCCTCCCCTGGTGAGAGGAGGGAGGAGGGGGCAAGGCGAGTTATGAACCTGCCATGTAAAGGGAGTCTAAGTGGTTTTCGAACTACTTTGAAACAGTAGCTTGATCAAAAAAAAAAAATAACATAATATTCCCACAACTATCTTTCAAGTAATGCTTTACATACATAATATTGTATGTATTAAACTCTAAAGGTTAAGGCTAATTCAAAGAATTTTTCTTCAAAAATTTAACAATTCAGTACTGTAACAAATATTGTCACATGATGAAAAAGCTCAGTCACACATGAATCAGGATACTGTGTATACATACTATTTGAAACTGGGATGACTGGATTTGCCCAGGCTTAAAGTTGTGTCAGATGTAATGATTGTGTATTTGGAAAGATCATTTTTTGATAGATCTGGTGAAAATGTTCTAGACACCATGTCTGTCTACAGATGATGTAGCTACAGTTTTGATGAAAATTAATAGTTGTCAGTGTTTTTAGCTCATACCAGCATGCTGGTGTGAGCTATTGTGATCACGCGGCGTCACTCTATCTATCTGTCTGTCTGTCTGTCTGTCTGTCTGTCTGTCTGTCTGTCTGTCTGTCTGTCTGTCTGTCTGTCTGTCTGTCTGTCTGTCCACACTTGTTCAAAATGCTTCTCCTCCCACATGCTTTCATGGATTTATTTGAAACTTGGGCACAATGTTCCTTGGGTGATGGGCCATTTGGGGGTGTTCAGGAATTTGTGGTCCAAGGTCCAATGTGGACCCAAGGGCCCATTTTATGAAATTCTACAAAATGCTTCTCCTCCTTGGGATTCTCTTGTACAATGTTGATGGTTTGCCATAATGTTATTCTGTTATTGGTCCCTTCCGGGTGTTCAGGAATTTTGGGTCCAAGGCCCAAGATGGACCATTGGGTCCATTTTGTGAAATATTGCAAAGTAATTAACTTCTCTATTTAATGTTTAAAGAGAGGTAACAGCCTCTCATTATAATGCTTGGTTAGTGATCTCATTATGGTGTTCTTGAATTTTGGTCTAAGGTCCCATGTGGACCCCAGTGGCTCATTTTATGAAATTTTACAAAATACTTTTTCTCCTACAAATTGTGTTGTACAGTGTTGATGATTTGTCATGATGAAGTTCTGTTAATGGTCCTTACAAATTACTTCTCCAATTTGGGATGAAGAATACTTTTGATACCTTTCTAACCAATTTTGTGCCACCCCTCTATTTTACCAGTCTCACAAAATCACTTTACTACCTATTTTTCTTTGTACTGCATCCTCTTTAAAACTGTCTCTGTAGAAGAGGTCAATTCTGTGCAATTGTTTAGGTTAGTTTAAAGGGAGCTGCTTAATGGGATTTCCATTGGGTATTTCCATTGTGTGTGCATTGTCAGAGCACGTGGGTGTGTGTCATAGTGATCCTCTGTTACTGGTTCTTTTAGGGTGTACAGAAATTTTGGGTCCAAGGCCCAATGTACCCTAGGGTCCATTTTGTGAAATTTTGCAAAGTGGTCAATTCCTCATCCAGTTAATGTTAAACAGAGTTGAAGGCCTGTCATAATGATGCTTGGTTAGTGGTCTGTTTATGGTGTTCTGGAAGTTTGGGTCTAAGGTCCCATATGGGCCCTATGGCCCTTTTTATGACATTTTGCAAATTGCTTACTCCTGCAGATTATCTTGTACAATGTTGATGGTTTGTCATAATTATATTCGGGTAGTAGTACCTTCAGGGTGTTGAACAAGTTGGAGTCCAAGGCACAAGATGGACCATAGGGTCCATTTTGTGTAGTATTGCAAGTGATTAACTTTTCCTCCAGTTAATGTTTAACAGAGTTGATGGTCTGTTATAATGATGCTTGGCTAGTGATCTGTTTCTGGTTTTGTGGAATTTTGGTCCAAAAGCCCATGTGGACCCTATGGCTCTTTTATGAAGTGTGCAAAAGTACATCTTCAACTACAGATTCTCTTGTACAATGTTGATCATTTGTCATAATGATACTTGAAATTTGGGGTCCAAGGCCAAAGATGGGCCCTAGGGGCTTTTGCTTTCTTAAATTGTATGAATGAAAAACTTACAAAGCAAAGATAGCATGACAAATTTTTTGTGACATACAGGAAGGTGCCATCAGGGTTTGTGAGATTTGGGGTCATAAGCCATTTGACATCATTTAAAGTCATATGATGCTTGTACTAAAAAACACTAGAAGCCAGGGACCCTTAATTGGTTGAAGGTATGAGCTTCAGCACCATTGGTGCTCTAGTTAGACCAGTTGGTAACATTAAACATTTGCTGAAAGAGATTACTGTACATAGATTAATATTCAGCTGGGGTACCATCAGCTGTTTAACTTTGTGTCTTATATATATATCTATAATGGCTGCAAGTTATGCTCTCAGGATGATGGTCTGTTTATGGCCTTTTCACATTTGGCATGAAGTGGTATAACACAATTTGATACGATCAGAAAAAGTTGAAATTATGTATTTCTTAGACCCTTTCACATTAGGTGTATTGCAACTTGATACTATGTGACATAGTAAAATTAAGTTGCAAAAATTTCAGCTTTTTGTCTCTTGTTACTGAATATTGGCTTCCATGGGAATAGTCGTACAATAGAAATGCCAATTTCCTAGATCATTTGGCTAAAAATATCTCTGAGTGATGCAGAAAAGTCACTTGTAGTGTGAAAGGCTGCAGGTAATATTTTTGTCACATCAAAGCATATGGTATAGTGTATGATGTGGAAGAGGCTTTGATGGCTGGACTTCTGGGGGAACAGGACATAACTGTGCTTTGGGGTCACTTGTATCAACTTTCGTGCTTCCATTTTCAGGGTATAGAGAATGTGCAGATGATGTATTTTGCATATGGAAACTGTATAGCATCTGCTCACTGTGCCACTGTTGATTACCTTAAAGGGGAATTTTCATCATCCCAGACAGTTCCATTTCTCCCAACTATGCAACTTCTAGCTCCTCCCATAACTGTATGAAGCTCCTCCTTGTGCAGGAATAAACCTATTTTATTGCTTAAGGCCATGTCCTGGTGAGCATACAAGGCTATAAAATGTAATAAAAGCACTCTCTCTGCCTTGTGTGGAATGTGAGCTGCTGTGCATCTTTCAAATTTTTAAACTTTGATGTCAATTAAAGAGCAGTCACCAACTGAGAATTTTGATACCCCCACACTAAAAATATACTTTAGGGTGATGACTGTCTGTCTTTAAGCACATGAAATCCTACAGAAATTTTGGTACTTTTGATGAAGTTTTGCCTCTTATTCAGAAACCATTTGATGTATTCAACCAGCTCACCCTGTATTTGATTAAATTCGCCCTCTTTCTAGTGATTTAGGTTTCAGCTCTATCTTATTTCGGGAAGTTCTTGTAAATCAAGAAAATCTATGAGGTGGCAGTTCGTGTTTTGGCTGTCTAAAATGACCTACAAAACTGTGTGCTATTACGTCAACGCACATCCTCTATAGACACAATTATCTGTAACTCTGTAGCTTAGAAAAATTTGCCAGTGGGGGCATAATACCCTTAACACCAAGGTAAACTGATCATGACATTGGATTTTTGTCTGTGAGGCACATAAATTTATCTTTAATATCCTGTACAATTAAACAGGAAAAATAAAAGGCCTTACTTTACCATCTTTGTTCTTAAGGGTGTAAGCCTGGAAAACTGTCACAGTCATCCCAGTGGAATAAATGAAACCAGCCCATTACACACTACATGATTTTTTTAGCCCTTCCAATATAAGTTTTCCTTTCATCTACAAATTTGCATTAATATGTATTCCATTTAATTTTGACAAAGCCATTCCGTATTTTCAGCTCACGGCCATAAAACTTAACTTTGATGCTTCTCAAAACAAAAAATTGTAATTTGAGTAGTTGCAATCAAAGTTTTCTGCAAAATAAAATTTCCACTGAGCACTTTGGATGTTTTTCAGCAGACTCTTTGAGAACAACAACAGGCATTTGATGTTTTCTTCTCTTTTCCCAATTTGGTGGAAGTCGTTAAGTTTGGTATAAAAGACATTTTCTAAAATGTTTATCAAGATAGCATCTCCTGTTCAACTCTTTTTTTGGATGTGAAGTTCATCATATGGCTCAAAATACACTAATGTGTTATAAAACTGTAACATGGAGGTCAATTTTTAAACATTATACTTTTTATCTTTCGTTAACTTTAAATAATATTAAACAAATATATTTTTCATTACAAAGAAAGGAAAAGATAAATTTTTGATCTTTACCTTAAAAAAAATTAAAAATTCCATTATTCTGTAAAATCTTGCGTGCGTTAGTTTTGACGGACAAATCACATAATTGAACTTACCTTCATCTCAAGTGAGAAATTGGATAAGAATATATATATGGGATGTATATCAGCAATTGATTAAACATTTTAAGATCAAACCCAATCTTTTAAAAACAATACAGACTAATTTTAGCATAACAAAGCATCTCAAATATTGCGTGCGTTAGTTTGACGGACACCTCATTTACTGTGTGTTAGTTTGACGGACACATATTTTAATTTTATCTTGTTTAAGTAAGAAAGATTGGGAAAAATATATGGAGATCAAAAGAAACTGATTTAAAACTTTCATGACAATGTAAATTTCTGAAAACAGTAATACTGAATACCATATTATGGCACAAAAAGATAATTCATGACTTAACGTGCGTTAGTTTGACGGACACATACAATTGTGCAAGTGTTAGTTGACTGACATATGTTTAAATTTGCCCCTTAAGTAAGAAAAATTGGCCATGAATACAAAGAAAACTACATAAATTGTAGAAACTATGCATTATCATGTAATTACTCTTCTTTTATCATATAATTTCCATATGATCCAGCCGAATTCAACATGATGAAGTTGGCATCGTGCGTGCGTTAGTTTTTGACGGACACTACTTTTTTCATCTTTACAACTCCATAATGCTTTCTTTCAACAAAATGACATTGCAACATCCTCAATATCCATTTCCCAGTTCCAGTTTGTGCAAAATAAACTTTGTTACTCACATTGAGTAAGATCTGCAATATGATTATACGTGCGTTAGTTTTTGACGGACATTTTGTGAAATAATTTGAAAACCTCATAAATTTGTAATAAATTAAATCTATGCAAAATGCAATTTAATACATGGAGTAAACAGTATTTTCTAGAGGCTGATCATTGAAAAAAGTTTCAATTAGCCATTTTTTAACCAGAAGTTGTGATCTAAAAATTAGTGTTGGGTTTGACGGACACACTAATGCACGTACGGTACAATAAACATTTACTTGTTATATATGATAATCTAACATCAGAATGTCATAAATACAAGTTTTAATATTTACATTATGTGTACTTTTAACCTCCAAGTCATACATGTTGTTTGTGACTAACAATAATTAAATACAGACTATTTTAAAAGACTGGTATAGAATGTTACACATTTTTGGTGTGAAAATGGCTAATTTTCACTACTTTTTTTCACATTTTACCAATTTAGAATTTAAGAAGTTGAGTGAAATTGTGTCTGTTGTCTCTTTGTTGGTCAAACTTGCTTACAAACTTGTAAACAAGTAAATTATATAATTTATATTATTTTTAGAATAAAATGAAATATGGCCCTTATAGAGTATTATTTTGTAACACATTAGCTTATTTTGAGCCATATAAGAATTAATAAAACAGTCTAGTCATTTTGTAGTTGTTGCCACAGTGAACAGTTAATGAGAAGATACAGTCACCTTCCCCCTCCCCTCCTCCCCAGTATGTTCTAGTGTGCCCCCCCCCAGTCTAGTCATTTTGTAGTTGTTGCCACAGTGAACAGTTAATGAGAAGATACAGTCACCCCCCCCCCCCCCCCCCCCCCAATTTGTGTATGGCCCTTTTAAATCACATTACAATATGTCTGTTCCTAGATTATTGAATTAATGCAAACTCTCTCCTTGGTTTACATCATGTATGAAATCATATCTTCTGAGCATCGTAAAAGGTTCTGCATTTGAAAGGAACAGAAGATGACATGAAATTTGGAAGAATTAGCTGGTGTTTCATAACTAAAGTGTACCTACTTTTTCCCTCTAAAAATTTTGTGTCTGTCTGGATTTTTTTTTTTTTTTAAGACATTTCATTAACATTTTAACCTCATGCCTGAAAGTATTCCCATGAAGGCTCTACAGTTGACATTTCAGTTACCTTTATCGTTGGGGGAACATTCTCATTATGGAGGGTTGGAATGTTATATTTGCAGTCCACATTAGTTTTAGTATATTCTTAGCCTGCTGATGTGGTGCAATGGTTCTTCCATTGCTAGTTAATGTGTTTACACCTGAAAAATCATCAAGTAAATTGTCATATGTCATTCCATCCATTTTTATGTCTCATTTTTATGTCTCATTTTTATTAATTATTCACTTCTTGAAAAGTTAACAATCTTATTAAAGGAAGTAGTATCTGGCAATTTCTAACACAGGTCACAGGGCAGGTAATATGTTTTACCCAATATCCTTTCCCTTTGAAGAAGAATTGCTGTTTTAAAACCCCCGTTTACACTGTATGCAGTACGATACGACACGAGATGTCTCAATGTGATAAAAATATGGCTAGTTCCATTCACACTACCGGCCACTTTTTCTCTGTCTGTCAGAGAAATTCCAGTGCCTGATTGGCCAGTTGGTCATGTGATCTAGCAAAATGTCAATTCTATCTCTTGATTGGTCACATGAAATATGAATGGACGATAAGTGGGTGAAAGTTGAAAGTATTTCAGCTCAGTGTCGTCATTTGGTGTTCAACACATCATATCATATTGTTTCACGCCTATTTTGAAATGGTGTAATTACAAATGTTTTCAACATTGTTCTGTATCAATCACATCACATTGCGTTGCTTCTCCTTGTGTTTCATGTGAAAGTTTCTTTTCTTCATATTGTAGCCTAGCAAAAAATAACATAGTTTTCAGTCTGGCCTAAATTTTCCCCATTTGTGGGCCTAAGGACAATTGGGGACCACCATTTTCAATATGTGTAGGATAGGTATATCACAACACAACACTGGCATTACAGTTGTGGCCTGTTCTAAATGAGGTACATAGTTCTTTTTTGCCCATCTGTTCCTACTGAAATGCCACCATGCAGGTATAGTGGTAAGAAATTGGCAGCCCATCTATCTTTGGGGTTCACTCCATTACATTTCAATTTCACACTCAAAGAATCTTGGTGTCTGGATCATGTCCCAGCATTTAACTGAATGAAATCCCTCTGACACATAAATGTGAAAACATAATTTATAAGTAGGCCTATTGCAGGCATTGGCAGTTTCAAGTGTCAGCAAGTGAAATCACAAACTCAGACTTAAGGGTCTATGCTCCGTGGTACTGTGCATGTCAGAATGCCACTAGCAACAGTAGCTCTGAGCATGAATGTGACATGAAATGTAAAACTCATTGCTATGGGAATGATAGAAAATTTCACAGATTTGTAATGGTAGCTTTTGTTCTGTCAGTGAATACAGTATTTAAGTTTAATGGATTACTTGAAGTCAGGAGAGGAGTTGACAACTTTTTTGTGTGATAGTGAATATGCTCGGAGTTGTAAATTTGGCAGCAATTTAATAGTTTCATTTGTTTGTATGTAATAGCGTGGAACACTGAGCTACACCCAACCACACATCTTTGCATAGGCATAGGTGATAATTTGGGGTGGGGACTGAGCTGTTTTTTGCACAAGAAAAGCCTTTTGTACTGAAAAAATTTCCTGACTTTTTTCCAAAATCTGCTGGAGAGGTAGGGTTTTGCCCAACCTCGGGGCTGCTGTCCCACCAAACCCCATGGGCTCATACAACTATGCATCTTTGTTTTGGATTTTCATTTAAACATGACATTCTTATTTAACGGAGGAGAAATAAGTGATGCAGCTTCGTGGATGTAATAGTAAAGTACTTGTGTGTATGTAGCCTGTCCCGATTGGCCTACCAGGATGTTTTAATTGATGAAATCACTCGTATATGTATTGACTGGTGGGGTGAATTCTACTAATATTCACAAAGTGTATAAATTTTGGATAGTGGTTATAGCTTTGGCCCTTTTATAACATCTATGACCCTTTTGTCACCGGGGAAGGGGTAACTCATGCAAAATCCTGTGCTTCCACTTACCAAAAGTTGTGGGGGCGACTATCTTTCATTCTCTCTACTGTTGTGCCAAGGGTAAGAAGGCCCCATAACTCCATGATCCTTTCCCCCCACACACTCTAGTCACTCTACTTGGTAGCTCAGGGAAGTGATAAGAATTTACAACTCTGATGAGTTTTCAACAAGTCAAACATTAAAATAATTTATGTCTTAAATGTGTAATATCCATCATATTGTGTAATGGTTTCTTATCAGAGTTTCACTTTTGGTGTCCTGTGGTTTCAATCATCTTCAGTGCTGTCTTTATTCTTATTGGCCAGAGACTAGGACATTGGGGTACTTGGCTTAGATTATTGTTTAATCATAAAAATACCAATCTCCTTTTGCTGTCAGCTTGGCAATAGAAATAGAAACAGTAAAAATAAACAAGCAGAGAGTTTAGATTACAGTGATATTACTTCCAGGAGAACAGAAACAGGACTCAAACATGCAGTGACCAAAATTTCAACCTATATTCCTAGTACCATCATGGACTCTCATAGAGGAATAAGTAAATTTACTGCAATGGACACATTAAAGACCAAATCATTTTGTTGGTTTGACTAAGCCTTCAGGAGAGGGAGGGGTGGATGGAGGGGAATGTATACCTCTAATCAGAAGAAAGTAACCTATCCTCTAGAAATGGTTTCAGTGATAATTTTTTGTTTTGTTTGAGTTAGATGGCTGTCTTGGTGGGGTTGGAATGGGTTCGGTAGGCCTCGATTTAAGAACATTTTATGGTTGTCCATTGGACTGCCTGTCTGCCTTTTTTGGTTATCCAGAAGAAAATTTAGTAGTCCACAAAGAAATTTGCAGTAACCCTAGAAGCAGTCTGTTAACTGGTTGCATGATCTTTGGTTGTCCAGTGGACAACCAACCCACCATTTCTAGTTTGTCCGTCACAAATTTTGGTTGTCACAGGCTACTGGAGGACTGTTAAAATCGAACCCTGTGGGGATGGTAGGCTACCCTTCGTGGTTTTTCATGCTTTGCCTGTAACCAGAATTACTGGTATATTCTTTCTTGACAAAGATGTCTTGCTTTCAGCAAGAACCTGAATGGGTACTTCAGATTCTGTTGTTAACATAATCTCATTTTAAACAAATTTCTGTCAAAACTCTTGACAAACCCCTGATGACATGAATACATAAACAGTTTCTAACCTTTGTTGAACCCCAAAATGGTGTGTGGTGAAGTTAGTGTCCCATTTTCTTTACCCATTTGTACAAAGCCATCCGATGATGCAAGAGTACCATAAAACAATCATTTATAAATTTTTTGCTCTATGAAAAAATGTTAAATAAGAAAAATACACCCTTAAGTGCTTTCTAAATTCCACAAAACCCAAGGATAGCTTCCAGATGTTGCTTAAATGTCACAAAAATGTCTTACCTTTGACATCTGTCCCCAGGAATGAAAGCATATTTAACTCAGAGATTGGAAAACATGAATTAAACTGTGTGGGGATTGACACTGAGGAGAGCAAGGTGGTTGTGGCATGCTTGGTATGTCATCCTATGAAAACTTGAATGTGCATATCAGGTTTGCCATGTACCAATGGTTGCCATGTACCAAAGTGTAGGTAAGACCTACCAAGCTCCTTGATATGGCCAGGCAGTTTTTAGAGTTGCATCTCCCTGATATGACTTATAAGCTCCATGGAATGACCAGGGGGTCACCTGCTATGACCTACATCTGGAAGAGTTTATTCATACATTGTAAAAGCCTAGTCTTTTCAATGGTATCAGTGTTACCATTTTATGGTTTCTCCACAATTAACAATGGATTTTGAATTTGCTGCTACAGTCTCATTCATGAAAGACAGGGCAGTATCTACCAACCTAGTCATGGCAATGTCAAGCTTCCTATTAAGGATGGATATAGGAGGGAAAGGGGCTGGGCATATTTCCCTTAGTAAATAGGACCGGGGAAATTTATTGTGTCCTGTCTAGGAAAAATGTATGGACAACTATTTCCAGACCTTGTTCATAATGGTGCCAGGATTTTCAGTTTCCTTTGGTATGAAGATAAAAACAGGAAGGGGGTGGGGTCTTAATTAGTTGTGGCAGAACCAGGAGATTGGGGACTCAGCCCCGTATGAAAAAAGTGAGGGGGCTAAAGGTATGTTCAGGTGAATGAAACTTAGAGCACGAGGGAAGTGCTGTTTCCACCCATCTGGAGGGTTTGTTTACCAAAAATTTTCTTGTCCGCTCCGCACCAACCGATGGTGGCCCTCCGCTTAGGTAGTTTTGCTCACACTCATTCCCGGAATCTTTTTCCATTCCACCATGCCTGGTCTTAATAAGAAGCTCACAGGTAGTTTTGCGATAGTGTAAGCAAGGAAACTGTCTTTGACCAGCTTCAATAGAGTTTCACAAGGTTAAAAAAAAAAATGACTGCATGGCCAAGTGGTTAGTGCATCTGACTTGCAGTTGGAAGGTCTAGGGTTCAAATCCTGGCCAAGTCATACCAAAGACTTAAAATGTGAAACCATGCCATGGTGCTCAGCATAAACAATGGAGTAAGGAAAACAAGCCAGTGAGCCACAACTGGAAAAAGGCTGTGGCCAGCCTGACTTAAACCAATTGGTTAGAAACTGAGCCGTAAAACCTCATCTAACATCTAACACTAGGTAAAAATATATTCTAAGACTGTTCTAAATCACAGAGAGGTCTAAACCTTGTCACTTTAATAGTAAACAGACATAATCCTTGTGTTCTCATTTCCTGTAATCACTGCCAACTAAAACTGACAAAAGTTGCCAAAAATAGCCTCTTGACATGGACCCCGCAAGGTTCCCTCTTGACCCTACATGTATTGCACCACCTTCAAGTAATCATGGCTGCGTTCAGCAACTTTGCTTGCCGTCTCCCCTTTTGTATATTTTCTGGCAGAAATACTATGCACTGGTCTTATTGTACTGTTGAGGGATGCCATGTGTCAAAATAGACTCTGTAAAATCTAAAATAAATGTTTAGAAGTGTTTACGTGCATATTCACAGAAATATAGATAAGATAGATACCTCTGGTGACTTACCAGCAAGTCTACACATCATCTGACATTGTATATATATATATATATATGTTCCCACTACCTCTGTCCATCTTTGTGGCAACAGTTTCTTTACGCACAACATGAGTTGAATTTTTTAGTTGCTTGTTTGGCATCAGAGCCTGGACAATTGCAATATTAACCCTCAGAGCTTAATACCCTCAACATGGCACATTTTTAGGGAATATTTTAGACAAAGCCTGGAGCAAATGCCAATATTTTGGGATATTTTCTGCCAGTAGTGTTCTTTGTCACTTCTGTGCCAAAGCGATGATGCTTTCCAACCGATTGCTTAATTATTGAAAGAATTCACTCTGTCATACCATAAATTCTCTTGATTAACTGTGGCCTGGCCTTCATATTTTCAGCACCAGTTTCCTAAAGTAGTCCCAAGGCAGTTCTTTCAACCGTGAACTTAAGAAGATTTCTGAGTGAAAGCATGGATGAAATTCTGAAAATTAACGGAAAGTGACTCAGTCTTTGGAAATCTGAAAATTTGAAGTGCTAATCTATCTGCTGACACCTCATCATAGTCTTTCTTTGTTTGGCATTAGAATTATGAAGGGCTATGTGTAGTAAGGAAATTCTGGTAACTCCCTGAGTTAGGCAAGCATTGTGGTTTTTGTGGTATTATTAGCTCCAAGCTCTGCAGGGATCATTTCTGATTGCTTTGGGTATTTTTGTTGGACTGGTGGAACTTGTGGTGGTGTAGTCATCCGAGTCCTTAGGATTTGGTATAGCCAGAGGAAAAATGATAAAGCTCTGATGACTCTATTGAAATTGTAAATGAAACATCTTCATCTTTTTGAGTAAGGATGAGATGAAACGCCTCTCAATAGGATTTATACAGTACATGTATGCAAACAGAAGATATTAAATATTCTACAATTGGAAATGTTTGGAACAAAGACATGCTGTACCAGGGAGTCAGTGGCAACTTCAAGTTCTGGACTTAACTATGTAGTGTGGGAAGCATGTTAGTTGTTGACAGGCCCTTAATAGTCAGACAAGGTACTGAAGGGGTAAGGGGAAGACGAGATATTTAGCAGGGGGAGGGGGGCATGATATGGTAAGATGCTTAGTTGTAATTTTGTTCTTAAACTTTTCTGGGGCAAAAAATGTGGGATATATCTCCTGGCCCTCTTGAGTCCCTATACTCTTGACTAATGGACATGGTGTCAGTGTTGTTACTTATTGTTAATTAAAGGTAAAGAGTTTGTCACGTCCATGGTTGGAGTAAGATGTTGTGTCACATATCATTTCATTTAGTTTTAGAGGGTGGTGAGGTGATGAGAGTGGTGGTGAAAGACAGGGAATGGAAAAGGGCTTGAGATTCACAATAACATGTCAGGACTGAGGGCTGTTTGGAGTACAAGGGGACATGATTTAATCTTTTACAAAGTTTGCAGTTTTACCATGGTTAATGTTTACACGGTTTTGAGGATTGTGTTTATTCAAAAAATATGCTAAAATTCACAAAACATGCTAAATTTTAAGCATAAAACTAGGCTACACCATGTAATTTTGGGGAGGGATTTGGTGATCCTGGGGAGGGGTTCAATGGTTCCTCAATTTCTAACATTGCTACACATGCCGTAGAGAAAATGGAGAAGCTAGAAATGTTGGTTTTGGAGGGAAATTTTGACAATTATTGGAAGGGAAATTGTCTCTTTGGTTCATGAAAATTTCTGAACAATTGTGAGAAATTTGACTGCCCTCCTGGGAAATGCACACTTTTTTACCTGAGTTGCTGCATCTGCTCTGAAAATTTAATTTTCTTGTTTACTGTGATTGGTGGTATCCTTTTATGTCTGTATAATACACTATAAGGCTTCTCTTGGTGTGCAATTACTGTATAGGCCAAAAAAGTAGAAGGTAGTTAAAACATGAACATAAGACCAAAACAAACTCCTAAATAGAACTTATCCTCTCATAACAACCTCAATTATCCAGTGCTCAAAATGTGCTTTTCACATCACTCTCCACATTCACATTTTGACCAAGCAGAGCCTGGGCCACAAAAGGCAAATTCATTCAAGCATTCTTTATTTTCATGATTGCGGCTTCAGTGAAACCAAGAGGTAATTACATGTTACTTCCTCCATCTTGAGTCCTGATGTAACCCTTGCTTGTCATCCAGTCATGCACACATGATGGAGAAATTCTATTTAAGTCTTTTATTTAGTGAGTAAGATTAGTCTCAATTAGCTCAATAATCCTCTGTATTCTCTGGTGGGTTGGAAGAAGCGCTTTCAAACATTACAGCATCTCATGTGTAGCTGCTAATACTATGCCTTTTACAAGAAATGCTGATCAAACGGGTTCTCTGATGAAGTGTAGTTTTTTTACAGTTTGAGTATCATGTTTTTATTTGAATAGGCCTACTGCATTTGATCATAGCAATTTGAAATTATAAGACAGCGCAGTACTGTTTTCAGGGAGCACTAGTCCTTTATGATTATCATAGTGTCTTAGGTGTGTTGGTTTACATATGCAATATTTAGGGGATAAATGCGAGGGTCCCCGGTCTTAAATGTGATTTAAGACCGATGATGACGTCATCACAGAGGCTGAGCAGACCAAGGCGACAGCCGAGGTCCTCTGCCTCTGTGATGACGTCATCGGAGGCCTTAAATCACATTTAAGACCGGGGCACCCTGTTTTTATCCCCATTCATAAACACTCAACATTAAAATGCTGTAAATCGACAGAAACATTAAATTTTTGACAAAATTTTACAGATCACATTTTAATTCTCCCAGCTAACTATGGGCTCTATTGTGACATCATGTTTAGTTTCTTGCGATGGCAGCGAACAACTTCAAGCCAAAAGAAAGTGGACAACCATGCAAATATTTTCACTTCTTTAAAACAAATTCATTTAAAATTCAATCGTTTGAACAAAATCTAATTCGATTGACCTAACAAATACGATATCTTTGTTGAATATGCTTTCTTTTGTCTTATATCACTTACCTTAAGGGTCATATTGATGCGGGTTAGTACCAGGCAGTAAGCCGTGTAAACATACACAGGACACAACTGCACAATATATACAATACCCAGTAACACAGTAGTTGGCTACACACACAGTGACACACAGTATAGTACGGGGTTAATTACTGCATGTACCGGGAGTTGTGAGAGACGTGTTCGCTTTCACGATGTAGCGCGTTCGTTTTCAGTAGTATGCGTACTCCGAAAAAACATAGGGAAATGTAGTACCCACTCAAACCATGCACTCGTAAACCACGGCGTTCTAATTCTCCTAACTGTCAGCAAACCGGCCTTAAATGCGATTTAAGACCGGTCTCGAATGGTTTTCAGCCAATCAGAATGCAGGAAATAAATAAAAGTGTTTATGAATTATGTCCTAAAATATTATGAAAGATATTTGGAAGAGGAATAAAAAGGAAATTTGTGACATTTAGCTATTGATTCAAAATAAGTTTGGGGTGACTGCTTTTGACCTTTAAGCCATATAGTATGTCTTTTGAGGAGTTTTTTTTTTGTGTGTGGAAGGAGGGGGTTAAATGTCATTGTAGGTATGAGGCTCTTCCCCTCTTTTGAACAGGTATGGCTTTGCCAAAGAAATGTCCCACCAGTCCTGCCTTCCAGGGGTAAGGCAGGGGGCTGCCGCTCAGGGCTGGAAAAATGTTTTTCATGAGAAGGGAGTCAAATTCGACAATTCCTTCTGTATTTTCATGTATTGTAAAAGGTAAATTTCCCTCCAATTGCCACAATGTCGTTCAAATACCCACATCATTTTTCTGGGACAGAGTCTCCTACATTATAAACTTTTTCACCCTTGTGCCACCTTTAGAACCACCCCACCTTATAGACCTGTGGTGTAATGCATACATGTACTAAAATATCAGTGTAGAAGTACAGATTTCACACTGTACCCATGTGTGCAGCTCTCTGAGCAGCATACTACTGTTTGCTAAATGGTAGGTTAATATCATACTTTATAAGCTTGTGTTAAGGATTCACCTCAAATGAAGTTTTTAAAGTGCTGGTTCCATTTGAACTGCACTTACAGCAACTTTTCTTACAACCGTACTTCTTGGAATACTGTAGTAGAGATTTTATCTGTGTTCAGATAGTGATTTTCACCATATCATTGGCAATGGAGTTTCGTTATGTTTGTTTCAATTCTGCTACGAGTTTGGCAGCCCAAAGTTGTGAGAAGGATACACGTAAAGGCATGCTTGTAATAAAAGAAACATTTAAAGGGGAGAATGCAGTTGTCCCAATTTGAGTTGGTCTACCTTAGTATCCTTATTCATGAATGGCTCTGTCTTCCATACAAAATATTTTTGTCACTAAATTCTTTCATTCATGGAGAATAATTCATCATTTTAGAAACATTGAAGATACCTGTAAGTGCAATATAAGACAATATTTGTAAGATTTAGATGTTTCAAAATAAATTTGATGTGATTACTTATTCCCTTTAAGAATTTTGTCAAATAATTAGATCTGCAAATAACAAGGTTGTTGACCTCAAGCTAAAGGGGTTTTTCTCAGCTACAAAAGCTGCAATCAATCCGAAAATTTGGATTTTGTTGAAGCTTATCATCTTTCCAACTCTGACCCAAATATTTGGATGAAGTGGAAACAAAGTTAAAAGCTTATTCTCCAATTTACTGGTAGGTTCTCTCCATGGTCATGGGTGAATTGCTGGAGATCAAATGATACACCAGTTTGGAGCTTCTTTTCCCATGGGAGTAAGTGGTAAAGTTGTCTAAATATTGTCTTTCCCAGCTGTTGTTCATTGAGGACCAAGACGTAAATATGTTGAGCTATGTTTTGTTATGGTGATCAGATTAATGTGATAAAATTAAGAACATTGTATCAAAATACATGGAATAGCTATTGGTTAGACCTCCTGCCTGCATAGAGTCTTGTTCTGGTTCTTTGAAACTACATACATCACTGCATTTTAAGAGGAATAGAAAACATCTTTAGAAAGTGTAGATTTAAAAAAAAAAAATGATCTGTGAATGTTCTCTCACATAGTTGAAGCAGAGTTGTTTAAACAGCTTGTACCAATATTTTGTTAACTAGGTGCAAATTCTCACACTTGCATAGGACACATGACACTTAAGAAATCTTTGGGGATTTAAACTAAGTAGGGAAGGTTCAAGTTCTTACTAATAAAGCATACATAGATAGGGTACGACATAACTGAGAGCACTTTAGTGGTATCTGTTGATGGGCTTTGGAGAGAAAACATTTGTTAAGAAGAGGATCTACAACTTTCAAGGAAATTAACTATTTACATTTTGGTCGGTGCAAGCTCCTCAGAGGGCCAAAAGCTTGTGGTGCTCAAAGAAATGGTGCATCAAAGCTAGATATTTTAGGAAGCCGTTCTTTTGGCTGGAGCTGAAACACTCTTCAAAGGAATAAAAACTTCAAGTTTGTAATTTTCCTGGTGAATTCTTATGGTAGGGTGGTTTGGACTAATATTACAATAGTGCTAGTGCATGATTGAATACTTTGGGGAGTGACACTAGCCCAGGAGTTGGTATTTAGGGAGAATCTGACTGGTGGAAGGGGGTTGGGGGAAATGTTGGCAGGGTGCAGTAAAAAGAGATAGCTCCCTTCAACTGGGGCATTCATATTTTTGTAGTGTAGATTTTTGTTCATTGCTTTAGACTACAGGTTTTCAACTCGGGGTATGCATACTCCTGGGAGCTAGAATGCTTGATCTCGTCATGCGGGTAGTGCCCCCTCTGAATATGTATCATAGTCATCCATTATGTTGGTAAAAGAAATGTATACAGTGATCCACAAAACCAAGAGGTGACATTCATTCACCATTTTAGATGATGTACCTGGATAGCTTTGGGTATTGTCAGACAGTTGACTGTTATTTCAGTGTAGTTTTCAATACAGTTGCATTACACTGATGCTTACCTGATATATCTACAGACACAACTATACTAATGTGCCCCTGATATGTACTGAATTTATGCAGACGTATACAGACATAAGACAGCACCTTGAAAAGGTAAAGGTGTGTTGTGATTTTGCACACTTGGAAACATGCCAAGAAATTTTCAAACTGAAAATTATCACTGCAAATAGGTTCCATTTTCTCAACAATTAGAAGGCATTTTGTGCTACAAATGAAACTGTATAGACTTCATACACATACCTTTGAAACAGCCCTGCCATTAAGACTATGCTATTCAGGTGACTAGATTACAGTGAATGTCAAAGAATACAGACATCAGAGGATACCCAGAGTGACCCTATATCCTACATGCAGTAGAGTCTTACTTCAGTTGTGGAACTACAAACAAATTTTTATCTGGATTTAGGCACAGCAAATGTAAATTGTGGCAAGGTGTGTTTTATTTGTAAAAAGAATATTTTCTCTCCCTCAGGGTTCATATCATGGTCAAGTTTAGTTCAAGGATATGTGGAAGAAAACAGGTTGAAAGTCCCTCAATGTTTTCTGAGAGCCATGTGATGATATACAAGTGAACAGGGTAACTGTTTTTGGAGAGGAGCATGTCTTCCTACCCTTCACCCTTTGATGCATATAACTTTACCTGTCATCAGTGGTGTCACCAAGGGGGGCCAGGGGTCACCTGCCCCCTTTGTGTGCCCCTCAAAATGAGATTTTGGGTATTAAAAAACATGATGCACAAGCACACCATTTTAAATATCCATTTAGACACCAGGACCCACTGTCACTTTATGTCAATCATGGTGAAAAAATGGCACAAAATGATCTCAAAACTACATTTTTGCAGCAAGCTTCACATGCATTTATGTTTGTGAACTTTGTTAAGCACTTTTACTTTTTCTCATTTATTGCTGAAGAAAATGCAGGAAGTAAATTTGCCATAATCATAATTTCAAGGCGTCCAAACCTCATAAATGACATATAAGAGCTATTTTCCAAATTTTCCTTGCAGGGCCCTGGATCTGCCACAGTAGGTGCAGTTGTGGCTCTCTAATGTGAGGGCTCCCTTAAGTGGTATACCTTGTAGTTAATTGTTGTAGTCAGCATCGATTCCTAGTGGGCAACATGAGTGGATTTATCATTCTTAAGCCCAGTGCAAACCTTAACATGATCTGTCATCCCCACTCACAACCCCTTGCCCCTCCAGAATTGTGAAGTTGGTAGTGCGAGTTAAGCTAAAACAATATTGTCAAAGTTGTGATTTTTATTTTTGTGGTCTCAGGTCTACCTAGTCTGCCATTAGATAATTAAATGCTTCATTCTAATGTTCACAATTTTGTAAGTACCCAATAGCCTATGGGGCTTCGCACCTGGACCTTTACAGAGCACAGGGCTTGAAAATAAGCTTTTCCCCTCTGGAGCTAAGAACAGCTTCTGACAACCTTCATTTTGAAGCTTTGCTGGAGCTGTTTTACCATTATCTGGAGCTGTTTTCAATTTTTCAAAGAAACTACTGTTCCCTACATGTAACACCCTCTAATCATCTCCTAACATTATTTGTGTATTTAGTAAAGTAAGTCAAAATAAAAAAGGCAGGAAATTTTAAAGGCAAAAGAGCATGTATTTGGTGTAGGCTAAGTACAAATGGTAGTACTATAAGTCTATAAACATGGTGTGGTTATTCCATCTCTGAAAAAACTTGGAAGGGGAAGGAAGGGCTGGGTGCAGTATACAGCAGCTGTGGATTGCCCTCACTCGCACGTTGAATGTGGGGGTAGGGGTGGGGGGGGAGCGTTGGGGGGGAGGAGCTCATAAATTCTATCCCTACCCTTTGATTGAGATGGTGCAAGGTTCGAACTCCTCTGGGCTTGGATCAACCTCTGGAGACTAGAGTCCATGACCTGAGTTTGTAGTAGCTTCTCGTAACAGTGATATATAGGAGAAAATTTGTAAACATTTTTTTCAAGTTTTGACCTGTAAAAATGCCACCCTGTCAATAAAATAAGACCATGCATGTTAAGAGCATATTTGAGAACAAGCATACTGTAACTTTGGTAGGCATTCAAGAAAAAAAAATTAGAAAAACGTTAACCTGTGAACAGCTCTTCAAGAAAGGAGATTATTGCAGAGGTGTTTGTAGGTTAGGTTCTCATTGTCCATATGTGCTTCATGTTAGGCAGCGGCAAAAGTGCCAAGACATGCTGAAGAAAATTACATCGTAGAGAAAAAGTTTCCACTTAAAGCATCCAAATCTATCGCAGATTGGTGTTTGAGGGTCTTTTGCACATGCCATGTAAATGTTTTTGGCATTCTTGACCACTTGGAGTATTGTCGACGTTTTTTCAATTATCGATCCTGCTTCGTTGAAGTAAGGAGGTATAAGTAGTACAAAAGTATATGCAGAGAGCAGTAATTCACTTGTTTGCTCGAAACCATGCATTTGGGGCTGAAATTTCTTCCATTGGGGAGTCAGAAAACCCTTTATAACCATTGCCTTAGCCAAAAACTATCACTCTAAAACATCATTTGTTTATTTTTATTTGTTTCATCCATCCTAAACTGTTAGGGGGAAAATTTTGATCGAGATTTTGAGACTTCACAAAGCCATATTGGTGTTCACAGAAAGAGGAGCTTTCCAGCTAATTCCAGCTGGTGTTACATGATATTTCATTGACTGGGAAATCCAAATGCAATTCATTCACAAGGAAGCCAGCTAGTATCTGTAATGAAATTTACGGCATTTTAACAGTATTTAGTCCAATTTTTAAGCGGGTCACAAAGTTCCCTTTTGTCATATTTAGGTGCATATTCCTGTGAATTGTACAATTACCTTGTCCATTAGAAGGTTGCTGATACAGAGATATTACAACAGACACTTCATTAATTTTGTGGTCGTATCTATACCTTGGGACTCTCAGCAGGACGGGCGCTACTTTCGGTAAAATAGTGGCTCTTTGTAGTGACACTCTTGTCGGAGTCTAATGGACACTGTTCAGCTAGAAACGAACGCTAAGCAGTGCTTATTTCACCCTTCCAGTTGACACTGCGAGTATTATGTGATGCCGTATTGCCATGTAACATTGCATGGACAGACGGTCGGGCCATGAACACAAGCTTTGTCAGATTTTCACAGTACATGATATTGCAAGATTTCAGGACATTTCTTTAGTGTAATTGGTCACCTACATGTAGGGTTTTTTCCCGTGATTTTAAGATAGTTTGCCTCACGCACCTGGCGCTGTTTTTAGCACCAGACAAACACCCACTTTTTCGCTTTTCTGGCGCAGTCGCGGCGGTCTCTGGCGCTTTCGCACCAGAGCGCCAGTCTATTTTCGAGCCCTGGAGCATTGTCCCTGGACCCCGCCAGGGGCCCATCGCGAAATGCCGCCAGCACCGCCCAGTCCTTCATGGAGGTGTGCCTCTCTGGCCACTGCCTGCCACTACACTAGGCTACATGACCAATTACAAAAGAAGTACATTGTTGTTAAACTACAGTATATAGGCCTGTATCTTTCATCAGGCCTTGCTGTTGTAACGGCACTGTTTCAATGAGTGTTGCTTCTGTACCCATTATTTGTTTTGTGTAGCTTAGCTGTTAGGGAAGGTGATATCTGATAATTGTATTTGCTAACTACCACCTATCCATCCAATCTGCATCTAAAAGATACACAGATCTTTTTGCTGGTTCAAGAAAAGTGACAAGCACTTGAAATATGAGCAGAATTTCATATGGGAATTGGTTAGCAGATTTGATTGAAAATAGAGGTGTTAGGTTCTTATTGTAATGAGATCAGTTTGCATTTGACTTTGACAGTGTTATAGAAGGGCTTTGAGGAAGAAGCGCAAAATTAGAGGATTTTGAACCCGGCCTTCTGTTTAAGTTACTTGCAGGTACAGTAGAAATGGCTCACACCCAGTGTGTTGCTTTCCTTGCCTTGCTTCATGTAATGCATAGCACTCAGCTTTGTAGCCTTTCCGTGGAGAGTAGTACTGTAGGCTTCGGCAAGTTACTCAATATTTAGTCTTGACTCCTGCCAGGAGAGACTCCACTTTCTTTGGGATTGTCACTCTGGGTGATTTTCAGTACTATCAAAAAATATGTTTAGAAGATATGTTTTGGAGTTTATATTTGTGTTATTTCGCAGGTTTTAATGAAGAAATGTAACAAGACTCGCTCTTTTGATCTTTTTCTCTTTTTGATCACAAGTTTTCCCTTCAGGTGGCCATAATGAAGCTTCAACATTGTCAGTTAGGCATCTCAGCATTGAGAAGGCTGTACTTATAAGATTGATGGTGTATTACACATTGATAGGCTCGTAGTGGGTATAGTTTATAGCTGCTGGAATATTATTTTTCTATGTGAGCTGTGACGTCATTGTAGGAGTCACAATTCCTTTAGAGTCGCAACTAATAGAGCTGTAGGTACCAGACTCCTACAAAATTACTAACTACTTACTGGTGAAAGTGCTGCTCCCATACCACCAATCTGCTTTTACTGATATCTGATATATAAATATCGGCTGATACCGATATTTGTAAATACTGTAGGAGTTCTTCTTAGTATGAAAATGATACACAGTAGTGTTACATCTTACCAGTATATACTATAGAACAATGGAGATTTGTGGTAAGCAACTGGAATACGACCGTAGATATTTGTGATTTACTTTATGGAGGAAAGGGGGGAGAGAAATATAATCAGATATAGGTAATTCAAAGGTCTGGTGATATGAAATCACATAATTACAGTAGTTATTTGATGTAAAAAGTATAAAAACCAAGAAAAAAGCCACAGTTTCAATCAAAATCTGACTATTGTGCATCGTAATTTCTATGTAAATTTGTGACGTGGAAAGAGGGATTCAGGTAATATGGCTGATGTTTTTTGTTTTTTCAACCATCATTTCAAGGAATGTTGTAACATTTTTATGTTACAAAGGACTAATTTGATATGTAATGGTTACCTACTAGAAAATTATCAGTGTCAGTATCACTCAACAAAGTGTAAACTAGCTGACATATAATTAGGAGATAACCAAAGGTTAAAGGGAGAATGCAGTCACCCCAATAAAGAATTGTATAGTAGACTATCCTATTTCCTGAATGGCTCTTGAGAATCATGTGACAGTATTTTTCTCACTCAGTTGTGAAATTTACAAGGAGCAACTGCATGGTTTACATTGAATATGTAATATTTATGTCCTAAAATATTACAAAAGATACTTGGAAGAGAAAAAGGAAGAAATTCGTGACATTTAGCTATTGCTTCAAAGTAAGTTTGGGGCGACTGCTCTTGACCTATAATTTAGCTTATTGAGTTGGCTCACATATGATATAATTCACTATTTTTGTCACACCTGTTGAGATTTACTCAAATCTTGTTGGTAAATGGTCAAACTAAGAGATTCTGCACATTTGACACACAACTGAAATGGATATGTTAGGGTAATTAATGATTAAAATCATTTACTACAAATTCGTAACCAGACACTTTTTGCCATTAGGTATTAATCATAGACAACCCCTGTCCACAAAAACTATGAATTCTCACATCTTCAGTAACTATAGGAAGTGATGTGAGTAATGAGGCTAATTAGAAACATTGCCATGCAGTGATTTCTTTCAAACTCGTCACAAAATAATCGATATCATCTCTATAAGCCCCTTTAACAAATGAAATAGTAACACTGCAACACTCCACATCGTTACTTTTGCTTAGGCGTGAGTTACATCAGAAACTGCCAAGATGTTTTAGAGTGGTAGAAGATTTTGAAGTAATTCTAATGAATCTGTCTTAAGGGGATATTATACTTTAACTGCTGAGCAAAGGCAGCTCTTTTAGGGGCATGTCACTATAACTTGAAGTATAATAATTACCTTTTAAGTTTGATAGGGCCTATAGTTTTATTGGTTGGTTGGAATCAACAGTTTAGGTGAAGCTTTTATTTGATATTGTACAGTAAATTGGACTGTTATGATGATTGTTGGCCATCACCAGTTTTGAATACTGGTATCCATTTCAGTACCACGTCCTGATATTAGCATTATATTTTATTAGTAGGGTTTGATCAAAAGTTGGACGCGCCCATATGCCAGAGCATACAACATCCATCTGGGCTCGCTGCAGCACTTTTCCCTGAAGTTGTTATGCATATTTGCCCAAATATAGCATATTTTGTCCAAAAACGGCAAATTCCTGCCCTAATGAGCAGGGTGCAGTCAGCCCCCTCCACCTGACCCTAATGTTACTCATTATTATAGGCCACATGCCTACTGTGCCTATAGGCCTCACAAGCCCGTGGATAAGATTAGACCTAATATTCATATGTATGGATCAAGAGGGGAGCTCTTCTGTGTGGGCTATAGCTTTCCTTCAGAATACTTTTTTGCATGGATAAACTGCTGTATTGTCATGTATATATGCTAGTATTGTAGTACGTAATATGAAGCAGTATGTGCCACCCCAGTCCCTATTTTCACTAAACCCTGAATCTGCCACTGGGCTTGCACTCCCTCTGTTTAGAGTAGATCCTGTACTGACACCTCTGGTGTAAAAAAGGGAACTCATCTGTAGGTCTGTCAATACTGTGTCTCACAAATTTGGGTCTCATGTCATACTGAAATATATGAAGAATTTATGTGTGGTAGGGATTTGGGCCACGTGAATATGATCAGAGTGAGAATAAAAGGAAGAAACCTTTGTGTTCATAACCATTCTTTTCAAGATGGATGCAACCTCAGAATAATTTTTTTGTTTTTTCTTTAATCTCCCACAAACTTGCCAACAATTTTATTCTCTCCTTTCCCTGTTTCATTACCCTCAGAGGGAATAGTCAGGACATATGTAATTGTTACCTGGATCGAGGAGTACAAAAACTGGTGCTTCCCTTCGCAGGGAGTTCAAGCCAGGGGAGCTGGGGGCTGCAGCCACTGTTGAATTGTAGCAAGACCAATTTCTTGTGCAGAATACTAGAAAACCTCTGGCAGTTCTCTTGGTTTGCCCGAGTTTTTCTCAGGCACAGATGGCTCAGCCTCCTTAGAAAAATATATCCCATATGCCTCTGCCCCCTCCCCCCAACTCCACCCTTTGTTAACCACCTGAACTAATGACTTGCTTCATCTCTGCTTCCTTTTGACAGCTTTTTTATTACATACTTTAAGAACACATGTCCTCTTTGCCTGTGAGAATGAAGATCTGTCCATCAAATGTCCTGAAGGAACAACCATTAGCATCGATAGTGCCAACTATGGCAGACAACTGTCTAACTTGGACATGTGTCCATACAGATGGACTGCTGGCGTTGCTAACGACACCAGTGTCATAATACCCAAGTCTGAAGATACCAATTGCAGAGCAGCTGAATCTTTACAGGTAATAACAATACATTTTGTTTTCCATATGGCCTAATTGTGTTGCCTACTTAAGGGGTCCTCTCGGGCTGTGGCCATGCTGGTCTACTGGACCCCCCTCCCCCACCTCATCCTGCTGGTGATAGTCAAATATTCCTTCATGACAGAGCCCCAAATATGTTGTACTTAATAACAATGTGAGCCCTTATTTCAACTGTGGCCCATTGGATTTACCATGTACTATAGTAGTCTACTGTGTGTGGGCATAAATTTATGCAGTAATTCTGTTGTACCAGGGAGTACCAGGGACACCTGAGTTAACTTTAGAGTCTCCTGACTAGGAGTCTGGTAGCTATTGCCCTCCCATTCAGTCATGACTCTTGGGAAATTTTTAGTACTTTCAAAAACATGCACAAAAAACTTGTCTTGGAGTTTGAATTTAATTGTCTTAAATTTTAATGAAATATTTTAAGGAAACTGGCTGTTTTAGTCTTTTTACTTGTACGATTCTTATTCATTTGATCACTAGTCCCATCATTTGGCTGCTGCAGTTTGCAGACATCATCAGTTCAGCACCTTTGCTGTTGAAAATCATGTTGTGTACAGTAGGTGGTGTGTTGAAACTCACTGGTAGGTTAGTGTACTCCACACTTAACTGACAGCTGCCGTGGCATTTATGACATCATTCCAGAGTCACGAAGTCCTCCATTCAGAGTTGTGACTTCAATGGTGGGTGGCAGGTACCCTTTGTGCAAGTATAGTTTCCCAAGGTTATATACATAAGGAATTTAAAGTGTATACCCAAAGTCTGAAATTTCAAAAATAGCCTATCTGTTACAATGCTTGAAAAATGCATCCAAATGGTCCAACTCCCATCTTCACAGGACATTCCTGAGCTGTGTTGTAAAATGTTGAAGCTATTCACCTAATTTTAAAAGGCAGATTGCACAATAACTTGTGATGTCATTCTTGTACTACTCAAGTAACCATCTTTGTTTTTCTTTGTTTATTCTGAAAGCCACTGCTCCTTTTGCCAAAATGTGATCACTGTCTTACTGTTATAGGGTGAAAGTTGGCTAAGTAATTCAACGTACCATGCAAGAAAAAATAATTGTTTCAAGGTCATATAAACATCTTAATTTTAAAAGGAAACAATAGCAGGTAATGTGAGTTGTACAAGAAGGACTTCACAAATTATTGTGCAATCAACTATTTCAAATTAAGTGAATAAATTTCAACATTTATATCCAAGCAACAGAATAAGCTATGAAAATGGGAGTTGGATGAATGAAATTCATTTTCCAACCTCTAAAATATATATTCTTAATTCTAGACTTTAGGTCCTCTTTAAAGATCTTCATAGAGCTGTGCTTTTTTGGTTTATTTCATGTATTGTTCTTTTTCACAGATTTTAATTTCCAATTGCCAGAATGAAGAAAAGTGTACACTCAGGGTAACCAATGAAGTATTTGGAGAAGATCCCTGTCCTGGGACTCACAAATATTTAGATGTAACATACAAATGTAGACCAAGTGAGTAGTGTTAAATAATTACATTTTACATCTCTACATGAAAGCAACTTTTTTTTTGCTACATATATGATTAATAAATGCTATAAAGTCACATGACCTACCGGTATTGCATCATAGGAGTGGCGGTGGTGCCAAAAGTAGTGCATTTTGTTTCATATTTTTTTTTTTTATTTTTTTTTATTTGTGAAATGGAGAAGAGACCTATTTTGAAGCAGAAAGTTCTTTCAAAGAAAGAAACCTTGGACTCCTGTCAAAAAGGTTATTCTCCTGTGGCAATCAAGTGTAAACTTGAAAAGATTTCTCACAGAGGGATGTTGAATGTGAAAGAATGTGTATCCTTGCCAGGCTAGTATGATACACCTGGGTGTGAAATGACAAATATTGGTTGCACAAGAGTAAAAATTCCTCTAATTTAAAAATATCTGTCTAGTGCACCTACCAGACAAAGCTACAGTAGCCTGTACTGAGTTTAAATTGCTCAAGGCCACATCAGCACACTACTTGCTGTAAGCTATCTCCTATGCATTGGTCCAGGGAGATGCTAGCATCTCCCTGATTGGTCTACACTGCTGATCTGCAGCATTGACCAATCAGAGTGAAGCTGGTTTTTGCATTTATGTTAATCAAAGTGCAATTGCCATTTGTAAACAGAGATATCTGGAGAATTTCTAAAAATGTTTGGATGATTCAACAGCCCCTTGAAGTGTTTCTTAAAATAGCTCTTGTCAAGATTTTTGCATGTCAGAGAATTTTGAACATCCAAAGACAACATGAGTAGCTAGCTGTCAGTTTTGAAAAGTTGGATTGGAGAAGAGGGATGGGGAGGGAGGGGGATGGGAGGAAGGGAGATGGGGAGGGAGAGGGAAGGAGAAAGGGGAGAGGGAAATTGTACCTTGATTATTGATAGCATGTATCCTGAAATAAGTTACTTTTAGAAAGAAATGAAACTTTAACTACCTCACTGCTTCCTGAAGTCTTAAATTTTTACCCTCAGTGCCCCTAATCACCAAGTGAGCATCATCAGTAGTGTGCTTTCTACAATATTATATTACAAGATTCGGTGAAAAGTGATTTCTAAAAATATAGCAAGAGTCAGCCATTGCTGTTCTGGTGAGACATATTTCTAAAAATATGCTTGGCCACCTGTGAAAAGATCTTTGGAATGGTAATATGTCACTGTCACTGCAGATGTGCAACAGGGACATTTATTTGTCAGAATTCCTGTAAGTTCATATTTTTTAGAGACTTGTAAGGAAATTAATCTATTGCTTTAGTACTATAGAACATGCAAACTAGACATTTTTTCCAAGTTTTGGAGTAATGAAGTTGTTTAGATTGATATCCATTTACTCCCCCTAGTCTACAAATGTCTTACATAGCAAATTGAAAGAAACGAAAACATAAACAAAAGCAGACATGTTACATCAACATGTCTGCTAGCACAGAATAATGCAGGCAATTTGGCATTTATTACAGAACTTCAGTTGTTGGGACCTGAATGACAGTAAGGTACGGTATGACACATGGTGTTGTCATACTGTGCTTGACGCACTAAACATGGTCATTTGTGGTAGTGGTAGTAGGTTAGGTGATTTCAATATTTTTGGAGTCGTACCCGCAACTCAAAGAGCCGCAATGCTGAATGGAGTTGCAACTCCTACAATAATCTCATAACTGAGGCAAGAACAAATGCCAACATATACATATATTATGTAGTATATTGATCACTAACCTTCCCTTAGTATAGCAGGAGTTGGGAGTTGTAACAGACAACTCCCTGGTGTAAACACACCATTGGATCTACACTACATGACTTTCAAAGGCTGAGGTGCCCAATTGCCAATTTCAGAAAATCATGGCTGACAACTGAAGGTTAAAGTTGTGATCAACTGAAAAAAACAAAAGAACTAATTTACTAAGTTTGGTGTAACACTTTATGAAACGTCATGAAAACATGCAAAAATGCAAGTGCAAATCCCAAAATATGATACTTGTGCAGAGTTGTAGCAAGCCAATGTGAGTGCTGGGTAATTGTCTGATCTGGTGAAAGTGCCTCACCCTACCCTATGGCATCTACCCCATTTTTCCAGCCATTACTTTTTCATTTTTCCCTCATTTTACTGTTGGGAGTAAATTTGGGGCTAGTGTTAGGTCTTGGTAGGCAGATTTTTGGTGGGCGGGGAGACGTGTGTTTGCCTGGAGTGCCGGGCGGGAATATTGGGTGCTGGGTGTGGTTGCCCAGCGCCGCCCACCGTAGCTTCAACCCTGTACTTGTGTATATTTATGATAGTGCAGAAAATCTTCAAGGTCCTGTAGTCATTGGAAGGAAAGTGCAGTCTCTGCTCGACTCCTGGCCAGGAGCTATCAGTCTGTGAAGCAGAGTCAGGCAACTGGTCCAAGCTTTTATGCCATTCAGGCTTTGTTTTGAAGTCTGTTGGAGAATTTTCTATTCCAGTTCAGAATCACAATTCCATTTTATGATTAGCTTAGACACTATACACTTTAGTATGCATGGGTCCAGAATTCAGAATTATGGCTCCTCCGGCTGTGGGCACTCTATTCCAAAATTTATTCAGTTGCCCATACATTAAATTTAGTTCAGTTGAGATGAGAACACATCCAGACAAAAAATGTACCACCTGGACAAAAAGTTGAGCCACCCAGACAGAAATTATTAACTCAAAACCTTAAAACAGAGCAAAGAGCAATAATTTCAGTGTGAACATTGAGCAATGATAATCAGAAATGTCCTTAGTCATCAGAGAAGGCCATGATTAAATTTGTTGTCTGTTTTAGAAAACATTTTTCAAAGAGAACACCCCCTCTCTTTATAGACAGCGATCACTATTAACCTTTAATCTTCGAAGCACCTGGACAAAAATTAAATCAGTGGGGAACACTGAATTAATTGTTGAACTTTTGAGCAGGCTGCTTTCTTCTGCTGGTTTTGTTTGTAATAATTACTCTGAGCTATTTTCAGTGGTTTCAAAGGAAAATTTTGTTCTCTCTGAATTTTTCTCTCTTTCATGATCATCATGTACTAGATGCATGTAGTTTTTTAAGCTTAAACATTTCCTTTTTATCTTTGAACTGTTGTTTTATGCCTGTGATCTCCGGTTTAATTTCCACTGTTATTTCTACTTCAATTTTAAGATAAATTTTTTTTTATATTTATTTTGTAGTTTTAGTGTTGTCATGCTACTTTTTATTGTTGTAATTTTTATTTCTTGCTTTCGTTATGTTTTCATTTTATTCCTGTGAAGTGGTGTGTGACATAGTATAAGCATCGCTATAGAAAACTGTGTATTATTATTGTATTATATACTGCAAATAAAAATGCTGTTTTACTCTTTTCTCTTCTAGATGATTTTAAGAGTCTAGTAGTGTGTGAACACAGACATATGCAGCTCTACTGTGAAGGTGCCAACATTATTGCAATATACTCAGCGAGTTTTGGAAGAACGGAGTTAGGAAGTATGGAATGTCCTTCCTATACAATGCATGAAATAGGTAATGTAACATCATTATTCATTTATGCAAACAGATCATGTGATGTGTATAAATACTACATCCAGTATTCAGTAAAACTGGGGAACTTCCAGTTCAGTAGTTGCTTGTCAGATGTGGATTTCTCCTGCATCATTGGTACAGCTAGCAATGCAAATCTCTTCCTTAATGCTCCACCTAGTTCCTTGGAACTTTATGAGCTTGATGGTTCCAGTGAGACTAGTCCAGGCCACCTAATGAAAGGCCCCAGACGGACGTACCTGGTCTGCCGCAGCTTATGATTCACTTTGAATCGTAGTAGCCCCCCAAAGCCAGCCCGACATATTCAGGATTGTATGTTTTGTCTCAAACTTTTTGAGTGAAGGAAGATTGGTGTTCTTGTTTTGGTGATTTGGCATAGTATAGCTAGCATCTACAAACTTTAACAGGAATTCTGTGTTGATTTGCATTCAGGTTGTACGCTGACAAAATTCATAAGCAAAGACCAACCAAGAAGCTTCTTCTATGGATGCAGTAAAATGATGTTAATTCGAACAGATCAGGACCAAAGGTAGTTTGGATAACAGATAAATTAGGATGTACAGGGTTTCAAGGTTTGGCTTCAAGTAAGGTACATTGGGTATCTAAGAAAGTGTGCCAAAATTTGTTTAAATAATTTTGAAACAGCTATCAACATTTCAAAACAATACGCCCAAAAATATTTAGTCATTTTTTGTGACCGATAATGTGACAATCAGTTGTGTGGACTTCTTAAACCCAGAGATTTTGCTCCTAAATTTCGAACCTATGGTCTCTTGAATGACCAATGCTTTCTACACACTTAATTTGTGCAGTACATGTGACGTAGAGGAGCTCTAACCATCTTGGGAGATGTCCAGAGTATAAATTCAGCATAAAGTCTCAAAAATATTGGAGACACATGTTTAGAAGACTCTCAGACAGCTGTTCCCAACAGTGTTTCTGCTAAGCTGCTATGACGCGATTTTGACCCAATGATTTGTCAATTTGACGCACTGATATTCGTGGGGAAAATGAAAAAAGAGGGGGTCAGATGCAGTGTGAAAAACACTGCATGCCCCAAGCATGCTCAGTTCCACTGACTAAATTGACATTTGTAGCAAGCCAAATTTTCTTACATTGAGTATATTGACCCAATGGATGATTTCTTGGAGAAAACACTGATTCCCAATATTTTAGTAAGGTCTACTGTCATTATTTTCAAGTACGAATCCTACTACGGTACTTTCTTTTCAGAGTTACTGAAACTAGGTCTTGGGCTGTCTTAAGCCATATTACATGTGGGATATCAAGCCTATAACAGATTTGTAACTCCTAGCAAGAATTTTAAAACAAGTGCCTATGATTTTTTTTCCAAATTAATTGATGAAGGTGTTTAATCACCCAGATTTGTGCTGTTTTAGACATTTCGATATCTTACTGTGACTATATTAAGACCCAGGAAAAATTAGTGTATAGAAGAGATTTCTGTTGAGTTTTGCCTTGTTATGCACTAAAAACTTGGTGGATAGTACCTGTGTTGAATAGAGTCTGGTAGAATCATGAGGCTGCTTCAGATTACGGGATTTTGGATAAACAGGATTTTAGTGTGTTTAACAAAAATTGACTGATGTTTTATTTATTGCTGTAACATTTCACATGACAAACTCAGTGGATTTGGTGTGTGTGTGATTTGCCTTACTTAAAATCCACTCAAAGAGGAAGCTCATTGACTCAATGTGTGCAAGTGAAAACACTGTTGAAGAACGTAGTGTAACACAGCCTTGTAATGTGTATATTCATATATTAGAACTGTTCACCAATTGAAATATAAGGCTCATGAATAAAGAAAAACTAGGTGATCCTATAGGGCCTAATGGCTTGCTGGTATTTGAATATGCTAGAAAATGTTATGTATTCACACCTGCTGATGAGAAGCTATTTGCTCAGGTGTCAGTCCTCATAATAAATTTCATTGTCTAAAAGAGTCAGTTTTGATGAATTGGAAAACCAAAAAAAACAAATTGAATTTGGCATTGTGATTCCTGGTGACTCCAAATGAACTTTGACCTTCAAACATTCACATTTCAATTTTTTTTTTTTTTATAGTGCTGTATAAAGCAATTAACATTTTCCAAAATGTGACAGCTAGTGGCAGCTCCCTGGTTTGAGTTAATCATAACAGAGTTGGTGGTAAACAGACATATAGTTACACAATAGACAAGGTGCCATGGCATGAGATCCATCACCAAAATTCCACCAGATGATTGAGTCGTTATCCCCAACCTTTACCCAGCACCTGTATTGCAATTACATTACTTGACTTGCATGCTTTATCGCTTGTTGTCCTAATGAACACTGCCCTCATTCCATTTTCCTCTCTTCATGGAAGCCTAGTTTAAGAACATTCTTTTCTTGTGACATGAAACATTTTAAAAACATTCTTTTGTGGTAACTCATGTTGATGCTATACAGTTCCGATTCCAGGATTCAGTTGTCTTTATTACACTGCGTTCAATGCGAATCTTTCATCTCTCTTCCTGTAACATATCAGGTGGCCTGTTTCAGTTATTGTTAGAACTTTGAGAATTCCATTTTGGGAGGTCTGCAGGGAAAACAGGTTCAAATAATTCCTGCTAAGGAGGAACCTTCAATGAATCAGTTTCATACTTCCCAGTAAATATAGTGACTTTTTGTGGAAAATGTTTCTCAGGTTGCATTCCTTCTGGTGAGAAAGAAATTTGATCTCTGTCCTCCCCTGATTAATTGGGAGTTGAAATCTTCCAGGTGTGACAAGAATAAAGCAGAGGCAGAGTGATAGTGTGGAGGAGGACAAGGTATCTGTGTGGAATTTGACATTGTAATTGAAAGGCAGGATAGTCTAGTATCAAAGGAGTGACATGTTCTGGTTCAGGGTAGAGGAGGCTTTTCAGTTTTTTTACAGTCAGTTTGAATCCGCTAATTTACGAAATATTCAGTTTATTTTCATACCTAGAAGAAACATAATTATGTAGTGTCCCTGAAGAAATTAGCAAATTGGCTTGTTTATGATACAGTATTTTTCAGAATACTGTGCAGTTTAAGAGTTACTTTTATTGCTTCACATAACAGATAATTAACTTGCATATTAAAGCACCTTTCATCATTGAAGTAATGTTTTCACTCACAATAATACTGATTCATTACTCTGAGGAAAATGCTCAAAACATGTTTGGTCCTCTTGCAAAAGGATACAGTTCATAGCCTACATATATATTAATAAAAATAAAATACCATACTTATTAACAAATTTTCCGGTGTGGAGATGGACAAATTCTCTCTAGTCATTTGGTCTGTTCAATGATAGCATTACCTCGGGGCCTTTCTATTCTGTGAACCAAGTGTCACTCTGTAGGAAGAAAAAAAATGCATTGCCTTGCCTTGAGGAGATGTACTTATCTTTTGTTAAAGGGAAAATGCCGTCCCCCTATTCTGAATTTATGTACCCCGTCATCCTAATGCAGGAATGGCTCCTATCAATCATGTGACACTGTGACAGTATTTTTGTTACTTATTTTTTGAATTCATGCAGAAGCACTCCTAGGTTTACTTTCAATATTCAGTGTTTTTATACAGACACATAATGAAAGATACTTGTGAGAGAAATCAAAAGAGATCTGTTAGATTTAGCAGAATTTTGAATAAATAAAGTTGGAGCGACTGCTTCCTCCTTTTAAACATTGGCTTGATGATTGCATTAGTCAAGATTCTGAATAAATACCAAAAATTCACCTGGCAACCAAGAATAAGTTATGCCAGCATCCTTATTCACCCATGGTGAGGATTTATCATGTTATCTTTGATACCGCTATTGATTTACCCCACAGCCCATAAAAATCAATTTTATCCAAAGGTCATGTAAGTTTTTCTTGTCATGTAGTATGTTTTTGAAGTCTCTTTAAATTTATCTGACAAAGAATGATTATGCAGGTTCTTATACTCTTACCTAGAAAACCCTGTGGACTTTTTTGATAAGAAGATCTTTCACTCAGTTGGCATTTGGATGTGTCAAGGCGTCAAAGAGATTTAGCCTGCTTAACTGGCTGGATAGTTCCTCTTAATGTCAGAGAGATACTGAAGTCAGTATTAAAGGAGAGAAGCAACTACCCCAAGTTTATTTCTAAACATGGTTTAAATCTTACATATTATGTGTTCTTTCCCTTACAATAATGTTTCTGACTGTAATTCAGGCACATAGGTGTGAGGGGGCCTGGGGCCCCACCAAATGTTTGCCTGGCCTCTTCAAAAATTGTGCATGTCCTAATAAAATGTGTAGGAATTAAGGACAGTGATCGATGCTGTGACCCCCATTTGATACCTAGGCCCCCTAAAAATTTCATCCTAGCTATGCCCCTGATGTAATTATTAACACAGATTTCAGAGGGTTATTTAGCATCAGTGAATTTAGCAGGTCAGGAACAAAACATGGATTGTAATCGACCTTTCATCAATAAGAATACCAGGGTATACTAATTCAAATTGTGATGACTTCATTGTCCCTTTAATATTTGAGCAACTTAAGTCTGCTGTGTAGGATAACAGCAGGGTTCCCTTTTGACATTTTAAATGTCATGCAGAAACACTGAATTTGTTGTTTTGAGATTATTGCTGCTGAATGTATTTAAACTAATGCGAAACTTCATTTTGGCATTTTCAAGTTGATTACCTGTTTTCCTTCAAACTGCATTTTTTTTCCCCATATTTTAATCAGAAACCTATGGTTTTTTGCATAATAAATGCCCACAAATCTCAGTAGTAGTATAAGTGAACAAATAAACATGGCCACTTATCATAAAGTATGTCATTATTTCACAATACATTCATGACTTTGCACAACAGATACCTGTAAAAAGTGTTAAAGCCAAAGAATACACATTTGGTATTTTCCTACCACATTGGATGCCAGATTAGTCGGTCGACTCACAGAAAAACTGATAACCCTGGATAACAAAGAAGTAAGGTAAGCCGTGACTTACAAATTGAGAAATATTGGAAGCAAACAGATAGGCAGGTTACAGTATGTGAACATCTATCACACCGCTATATCAACTGCTGGGGGGCACAGATATGGAGAGTGGTCGCATCTCAACAAAGGAATCAAATACCTAACCAGGTCAATTTTGGTCGCTAGAACATATGTTTCATGGCCTTCAACACATGTCAATGTTGAAGCTAACTGAATGGAAATTTTATTAGGGGAGGCATGAAAGGTGAGCCTATAGTGCCTTGAACTTTTGTCATTCATAGAAACTGCACATTATCTTTCATTAATTGGCTTTTCAGAAAAGATCTGATTTGTATTTGACTGTCCTGAGGCAGAAATGAAGATTTGAAATGTTTTCAAAGAAGCAGAAAGAGGTAGTGTGGTATGGTTCTCTGGTATACAAGAAAATGGTGCTCCGTAGGCCGTTCATGTAGGAGCATTTTTACGAGAAAAGGAGAGAAATTTGATGGAATTGTATTGGGTAGCATGTGAGTAAACGTAATCAAAATTGAACACCATCTTTAAGATAAGAGAGACATTAATTTAAGTTTATTGAGAGTGGAAGAGTAGGATTGAAGTCCAGTTCAGTTCTCTACCCCTTCCCCTAAGGATCCTCACTGCTTTATACTTGGGGTCAAGGGAAATGTGTTGCAGGATATGTTTTTGGAATGTTTATTTCTAGATCACTGATGAAGAAATCTTCATACAAGGCCATTTTACACTAGGCATGATGTGCCCCCATATATTATGAGTAAAGAGTTGTAATAATGTTACTTATCCCCTTTTACACAAGATGTGATAGGATGCAATATGATGGAATGTGATAAAATCGAGTTGAAATTTTCAGCTTACACTGGGTGTGGACAAGTGATATTTTCCTGTGACCAGTCATGAGACAGAATTACCGTTGTTGTAGACAGACTTGTAGTGTGAGTACAATGTCATGAGTACGAGTACAAGTGGAGTGTCTCTGGTTGTGAGTATGAGTACGATTAGTTTTTCATGACTGTGAGTACAACATTTTGCATTAGCCCCAATGCATAACTTTCAAAATCTGTGAGTACGAGCAGGGAGTTGCCAGAGAAGGAGACACATCGATCCTCATCCCTTTGAAGTAGCTGTGTTTCCACCCAAGCTATGAAAACAACTTGGTCGTAAAACTGTCCTCATCACCCAGCAGGCGATGATTGCTGGAGGCCATAAAAGCACGTTCTTGATTACGTAATAGCGTCTACGTGAGTTGCTCGAGACCTGCGTGACCTCCGCTTGGGTTTCAGTTGTGTGCGGAGGAAGGTGATGTTTATTGCTTCGTACGTATGGTATAGCAGTCCGGCCAACTAAACAAAATATTTCGCCAGCACTGTGTATACTGTCGTGCATATTAACGCAGTCAAAGAGCCGAGTCAAAGAGGCTTTTTAAAAGAAACTTTTGTGTACACTTAGGGGAGCACCTGAAAATTTTACATGATGTAGACTATGGGTCACAATGAAAGAATTGAGTGATCAAATGTTGCATAGTGCAAGGTAGTACTTACGCGAAATAAGTACAGTGTACCGGCGTATTTTACTGTTATGGACGATAATGAAACAAAAGAGAATACGAAACTTTCTGAATGGGTACGACTACAAAGCCACTGCATTATTCAGAGAAATAAAAGGCATGGGTAAATGGATATTGACAAAAAGTACCTTTTTCTGTAAGGCAAGAATAATCAAAGGGTAACGTTGCCGTTAGACCTATGAGCAGTCTCCAAACAGCAGTTAACCTAGGCCTACGTACAAACTGATCATGTACTGTACACGTACAGTACATGTGTCGACATCATAGCTTTTTCAAATTCTTATCGATACAGGAATATCGAGTGGGGATCAAACGGCCGTTTACTATGATTTTCATGTCCCAATGACCCTACCACACCTGACGAAGTTGAAATAGCCTAGCCCAGGGTGATAACTGCAACACTGGTTACAGCTGGGTCGACCCAGATAAAAAACCTATTCAGTGCAGACATTACAATCCCAGCACTGAAATTATGACACTGTAGCACCTTATATTTGTATTCAAATTAAAACTGGGAATTTCTTTTGGCCCTCGTTTCGCCAGATCGGGGTCTACCCAATGTTTCCAGGGTTCAATGTTCCCAAGGTTCGATGTTCCTCGTTTTCATATTATTTCAATGGTTGGTAATTTTGAAGTTCATTATTCCCAGGGTCCCATGTTCTCAGCCTGGGAACACTGACACAGCCCTGCTGCTCCCCCTCCCCTTCCCCCCACAACAGACCTACAGTCTGTTCGTACCTGGCTAAGATCAGACTACAGCCTATGAATCAATCTCTGTGACAGGCAAGTATAGCCTCTTGGATACATTGCTTGACCCCAAGGGTTGTTTGCTTAGAGGGTCTACTCCATAGTCCCCTGTCTTTTTGGTCCCCCATTTAGCTTGACTTGTCTCAATAGTCCCCCTCTTGGGTTAGGGGCTAGAGTTAAAGGTTAGGGGTAGACTAGGGACCAATTAGCTGGAGATAATGAGATGGGGGACTACAGTGAGGGCCCAATGAGATGGACAACTATAGACATCATCCCATAGCCAAGCATCAGTAGGTAAACTACTACACCTTAGAACTATGACCAGTGCAACAGAATACCTCCTCTCAGGTTTGCAATTTATAAATTGAACCCCTGCCCTCAAACACATGTAACAAACATGTATATCTGGCCCATCACAAGCTTTGGCTTTTTACTGACTCAAGGGAGCTTGTTGACAATAGACTCAAACCAATTCAATGTCTCCTACTTAAATGTCTCCCAAAATTTTAAACCCAGGTAAACCTCCATGTTACTCCATGCAGTCAAATTAAAGAAGCAGATACACTGTACACTCTTGAAAGGTCAGTGTAAAATTAAGCAATGCTAATGGAAGTATAGGCTATTCTTTCTTCCTTTCCTTTTTGTTAAACAATGTCTCAAGTCATTCAACTAGTACTTACCTGTAATGATTCGCAACCAGGCTTTATGTGCCATGCCTTAGTTACAGATGTTCCCACTACCTTACCTGTGATGATCGTTGCCAATCGCCGCCATCTGGTCATTCAGCCCTAGATGTAAACAATGTTCAACAACAGATCGCATGCATGTCTTTTCACTTGTCACTGTGGTTCAACGATTGCTCTTCTTTTTGCAGTTTTATGTCTTCATAATCTAGCTTCAATTAATCTTCACCACGTGATGGTGACTTTAAGTATCTTTTGTTTTTATCATTTAAGGGTTATTACAACACAATTATTGGAGTCAAAATAGCAGGGCTCAACAAGCATTATGAAATTGAAAACATCAAATTTCAGTCTTCAGTAAATTGTGTATTAAAAGACTTTGCACTGTTATCCGAATGATGAAATATGGTACACAAAAATACTTCTATTCAAACTCATTATTACTCTCAGTGACTAAGTGCATATTTCTTTCAACATAAAATAGATAAAATTCCACGTACTGTGCACTTAACAATATTGATGGTTGGAAGCATACCACGTACCTCTCCAGTCAAATTTTTGCACAGTCATTGTTAAAAACTTTTACACTGGTAGCTCATGGTTCTTTTTCAAGTACATTAACTTAACCTCTCCCTTGAAATAATCAGTATGGTCATGCCGTCTACCAAAGTAACACCATTTAATGCACCAACTGCATGCACTAGTATTCAAGATGATTCTCATATCAAGTACAGTCTCTTTCTAGAATATGCTACACAACAGTTCTCAAGCTCATAAATTCCATCAAGCACTACATGTGTAACTCTTTGCATAACTGGAATCAACATGAAAGGCTTTTTAAAACAAACATTCTCTGCCCAACCCATTCCAGCACACTAGTGGAAAATGTTTATCTACTGTGGTGCCTGCCATTCTGCAAAGAAAGGTGGTCCTGCCATACTATTTTCTGTTGTGTCCAATCTCTCAGGGTCTGCAAAAAAAAAATAAAAAATATGTAACTTAATAAAATTTGTATCATGGCATTTAAGACAAGTATCTCAATTCAGACTCCAAAGGAACATCCCACCCTGAGATTTGACAGAAACACAACACAATGATTCATACAGTACAATTATGATAACCAGAAATGTATGCTATACAGATCTTACCTAAAAATATTTTTTACTCAAGCCACAATTAACAACACTAATTTGCCAAGGCCTGTTGTTGTGTTTGCAAAGTAAAACAGGATGCATATCTGACAACTTACCTTCCATATATCTCCTTGCTAGAATGGTCTGTCCTTGATTCTTTGAAATGAAAGTTCCTCTCTGATGCATTCCTCTGCAATAAAGTTTACCTCGCAGTGTCTCATACTAGGTAAGGCACAACACTTCAACACCACTCGACCACTATCATTTATCTGAAGCCCATAACATTGTCAGGTTTGCCTCCCATGAATATAGACCATTGCCTTGACAAAATGCTACTATGTTCTATGGAGACCACTTTTGAGTTACAAATGTTGCCTGTCTTCCAAGGAATGATATGCAAAAGCTTTCACCAGTGTTAAGAGGTTTCTTTACCTTGCTTTCCCCATCTCGACAATTTGAGACTGCAACCGTAACATGCAATCTGGGTGGACCTGGCTATCGTCATTGAAATTTAAAACCCTGTGCAGATCCTTCTAGTTTATTTCTATTGAGAAGTTAGGTTTCCAGGCTTAGCTCTTTCTCCACAAAGTTTACACAGGTTTTAAGGATTTCTGCATCAAATTCCACCTAAAATACAGCAAAAGAGAGGAATAAGGAGAAAATTCAGCTATTGAATCTAAAGGTTCTTCATTCAGGAAAGTACATTAACACATTGCTGCAGTACTTTGCCTTACAGCAAATAATACTTATGTCAAGAAATCTCTCTCTAAACTTGCCCAATTGGGTTAACAGTAGGTGCCACTTCAGAATTTTAATAACTTCTAGTTATACTGTAACACCCTTGCCTACAGAATTGGACTAATCTTACATACGTCTGTGTCTCAGACGTTCTTAGACTGAGTCCCCTTTATTTTCCATAAAGGGCAAGTAAAAATTATCCAGGTGAGTGAATTGATTTTAAAAGCTTCCATGCTGAGCAAGTTGCTGTAAAAGTTAATGCACAGCTCTAGTACAGTACTGTATACATGTGTAAATAAAACTGACTAATTGTTTGATTACATATGGTCAGGACCAATTAATCCAACAAAAAGTTGAACAATGATACATTATAAATTTGATTTGAGAAGCCAAGTCATATTATGGCTTTCAGCAATAAAAAAAAAATAAAATAAAAAATAAGAAGTAAAAAAAAGAAAAAGGAACACAAATAATAGCCATGCCTAAACAACTTCATGTTTACTTAAAAGCACATTCTGAAAAATGTATAAATCCTTTTCTCTCCATTCAAGTTCAGGCAATTTTCCCATCCGGCTTTTAATAACAAGTACTCAAAATGATAACTAATTAAAACAGTATTAATCTTAGGAGAAAGATAAACACAGCATATGTTGTGTGAAGAAATATGTTTGTCGTTCACTCGGTTCCCCAGTAATTAAGCCTAGGCCCCTCTATGGCTGATTTGCTGCCTGTAGCCACAACTGTAGGGCTAAATTGTTCGTAGGCCTACAGTTAATGGTCTCCAAAATTTAAGGATGTAATCATGCAATTTTTCTCCACGAATCATATTAAAAAAACAAATGCTTGGGAATTTTTGTGTCTCATCAAGTTGTAGTACTACATCCCACTAATTTTGGTAAGCATTCCAATTTTATCAGGGAGTTTTCTGGCAACTCCCTCGTTTTACATATTACAAATTACAAATGGCATCTTTAGTCTACAGGCTAAATTGCATCATCAATAGTATGTCATCTGTACACTGGCAATTGCCAGCCTTGTAGGACTGGGTGTAGGCTCAACCACAGGATAGGTCAAATGGCCTCTAACATTAGTACAAACACCATTAATCAAAATTATGTCGAGTTTCCTCATTGTCAATTTTCATAAAAGTTATCCTCATAAGTCTACACAGTGACTGTCAATCTTAATCTCTAAAATAGCCTAGGTGTGAAAATTTTGTGCTTATATACACTGCATCCATGTGAATAATACATAATTCCATGTCTGCTTATCATAAATAGCCTCTTAATCCTAACTTTGCCCATACCATGAGTTTAACATAGGCCTAGGCCTAACCCAAACCTAGGCCTAGGCCCAACCACTTTGACCTAGGCCTAACTTAGGCCTAATCCCTTACACAATTATTATTGTATAAATGCCAGTTGTATGGCATAAACATCATGAAATGAAAAAGAAATTAACACGCTTTAAAATAAAGGCCTACAATCCTGGACAAAATTATTGGGACACTTCCCGACCTTCCCCTCCACCCCTCGTTCAATGTTGAGAAGAAACGAAAAGCGCGCTCTTTTCTTCAGCGCTCAACTTTAATAGACCTTCAAAACCAACATTGAGGTGGGGCGCGGGGATTTGTCCCAGATAATTTTGTCCAGGATTGTCTGACCGCCTGTACAAAGGTATAGGAGAAGTCTCATGTTGAATATAGGAGAAATTTAGCAACGGCAAGCGACAAATCTGGTCGCTGGTTAAGTTTACCGGTATTGGGAAAAAAGTGAGTACCAGAGGACAGTGGTTATTTATTACACAAAAGAACGATGCTATTTAGGAGTAGTTGGTCAGTCGGACTCGGGAACTTCGGGGGAGAAAGGTGTACAGAGGCCATCAGTTGAATGTATTTGTGCCTCAAAACAACTATACGGATAAATATATTTATGATCTACAGGGCAACCAGCAGACAGTTACAAGAGAAGAGGTTCCAACAATGGAGTATCAATAGATATAGGCGATAAGTGAGCGGTTGTGTCGTGAAGTAGATGGCGCTATTTCTACTGGTCAGGCCTCCTCCCACTACAGGTCGAACGGTTTACCCCACGGTTTACCATCTTTTTTTCGTCCAAATATAATCACTTGGTTGCCTAAAAGGGGATTTAAGGATGATTTTATACAGACAAGATCATGTGAGACCTGCCGTGAAAAGCAGGATGGAAAATTTTGACGGAAAGAACAAATTCGCAACGGTTGACCATTAAGCGAACAGAAAAATCTTGACTACCTTGTCTTTTAAATGTTAAAACTGACGGTGAACCGTTTATTCCCATTGAAATACTGTGTAGTGGTCAATGGTCAACCGTTTCAGTCACTGGTCAACCGTGGCGCCATTCAGATTCTAATACATCTTACGTTTTGTCAGAACAAGAAAGATGTACAAAGAGTACTGAAGGTAAGGGGCCTTGCACCTTTACTTGTAAATGAATGCCGTGCAGTCAGACTTTTACCCTAGTGCATGCAGTGTTGTAGCAAATTATACTGTGAGTTTGGCAGTCGCTTTCAGTAAGAAGAATAGCCATGTTGCAGCCTCAGACTTATGATAGCTAACCTTACTGTACGCTCATACTGTTACCTATTAGATACATTATAGGCTGCTCTGCAGGGACATTTACGACTTATTTCAAGGTCCTATTTCGTGCGGCATTCCTTTCCGACGGACAGTAAACAGCTGCAATATTCTCCATCATATATCACTGGCTGTTGCTAATTGTCTCACACTCTTCCCTTTTTCCATCCCTCATATGTCTATTTTAATTTTATTATTTTATGCCCCTCCCCGCCCAAGTGAAAACCAAATTTTGATAGCCACACGAGAAAGTGGTTATATTCTCGATAAATTCAGTAATTTCCCCGTGTTTGACCCTTTCGTAAACTTAACTCAAATAAACCCGGTGTTTCCTACATTTACATTGAGATTCAATTAATACGTTCGTTAATTGTTCATAATAATTCAGTGGTACCTTCCATTCTTCCCCTCCCCCATCCTACTGCCTTGTCTTTGAACAGAGCGCTTGGAACTTTAACCATCATTATGATCAGCATACTGTTCTCTCTCGTATTACGCTGTCCCTATACCTTTGTACAGGCGTTCAGACAATCCTGGACAAAATTATTGGGACACTTCCGGACCTTCCCCTCCACCCCTCGTTCAATGTTGAGAAGAAACGAAAAGCGCGCTCTTTTCTTCAGCGCTCAACTTTAATTCACCTTCAAAACCAACATTGAGGTGGGGCGTGGGGATTTGTCCCAGATAATTTTGTCCAGGATTGTAGCCAACTGTTTTCTCACTATGCATTATTGTTAGGCTTTCAATTCACAAACAGGAAACGAAGAAAAACTTAACGAAAGAATCCTGCACAACAGATACTGTCGCCCATTACAAAGCATGATATTGTGATTCGACGTTAACCGACGCGAAGAGCCTATACAGCATACAGTAGACTATGGATGGTTCTTCGATACTATGTTGGACACTAAGTTCCTACCAGTCGCCTTCATCGATATTTCAGCGAAAAATATCGAGTTCATAATCAAGAAATGTTTCTAAGGCCATAACGGAAATATGAGCAATAACTCACCTTGCAATTATCCGATTTTGATGAAATTTTCGCACGATGTTTACATCGCTGTTCCTAGCAACTGCACATCGCAATGGATTCTACCAGGTACCCTGTAGACTACTGCGCAGGAGCAGAAGGGTTCCTGACTTTGCATTACGTCATGGGGAACTCCCGAAAATAGAACGCCCTCACTTTTGGATGTCGGAAACAAAGCTGTTTTCAAAGAGGCTAAATGACCTCGAGCAAGGTCGTTGAGAGTGGAAAGAATGTGTAGGATATACATGAGTCGCGTGCAGTGTTTAATGATGGTGTAATTGGCGATGAGCGATGTGTTTGGATCGATGTGTCTCCTTCTCTGGCAACTCCCTGGTACGAGTACAAGTTCGAGTACAAATACATTCTCTTGAGTACGAGTACAGGCAATTTTGCAATCTGTGAGTACGTACTCACTACAAGCCTGTTTGTTGAGCACTGGATTTCTTGTGTATAGAATATCACTGAGGGCTGATGACAAAATCGTCTGTGGTGTGAAAGGCTGAGCGACATATTTATTATTTATAGCATTGCGTTTTATGGTGTCATATCACACTGCAGACAGTGTGAAAGGACTTCAGATTGTAAGATTAACAGTTTGCAAATGGTCGAAGAAACATGCAGTCCCTTCGTTTTTGAATGACTATACCCCATATACTTATTTGTAAGTGGCTCTTTCTCATCATATGACAGTATATTTGTTTCTAAGTGGGTAAATTTCTGTGGAGTTATTCATTCATTCATCACATGCAATATTTATTTTCAGAAATGTTTATGAAAGGTGTTTGTTAGGGAAATAAGAGGAGATTTGCAAGAGTTATCCAATGTTTAAAAACAAATTTGGGATGAATGCATATTGCCTGTGAAACTCCTTGCAGTTGTGTGGAGTACTCAAACTTTTTACAGAAATTCTGATCACTGTGGGAGAAGAACATGGTCACTTACTGTTCAACTTCTATATGGAAATTTTGATCTTATTTAGACCTCTTTGTGGGAAAATGAGGTGGTAACAAATCTGATTTTTGCAATCATAAGATATCAAACACCTGTTGGTGCTGGTGCTTCCATGCATTTTCTCTGTAAAAATGCATAGAATATGATAACTTGAATGTATGTTACCTTCTCAGATGGTCATTGCACTTTGTGTAGTTCCAATTCTTTTGCAAACTTTTTCATATCTTTCCAATTCTATGTGAAAAATATTCATGATCATGTTTGTTTAGTCCATATGCACCAACATTTGCCATTGATTGATCAACCAGAGTGGCAGCTCCCTGGATCAACCATCTTGTTTCGCTCTATTATGATGACTTAAATAAGGAGCCTTTAGTCTGCAAACCCATTGTTTGCCCAACATGCTGGAAATCCTGCAATTATGCCATATAATAGCACATAAATCTTGAAGTCCCTGAAGGAACATAAATTGTCCAAATTAAGTCAGTGATTCATAGCCCTTCTTGGAATTTATTTCTCCTTAAAACTGTCATGACTCCAGAACCTCAGGGCAAGCTGTTTCAGAGTGGTCTCTTCTGTAATTGAAACTTTATGATCTGTTTGAGTGGGATTGGGGAGATGTTATTTTCAGGCTTGCAATGTTTGGAGAGGTAACATTGTAAAACTGATTGCATCAAATCGATCATTTGTATGTTATTTGCCACAGTTGTAAGATGGCCAATAAGCAGGATTTTGACATTTGCTGGCATTGCAACATTGATATCAAAATGTGTATGTGATTTGCTCAAGTAATTTAGACTTTCACATTGAGGTAGGTTTGGAGAATTGGTACTGAACTTGAAAGGGAAAGTCATCTCATACCAGACAGTGAAAATGCTCTCACCTAAAGTTCTTGCCTGTCTTCCATTTCAAAACAAAAAAACTTCTGCACCTTCCATGCAAAGCTACAGTAGCATGTACTGAGTTAAAATTGCTCAAGGTACAGCTTTATGTACATGTACCCATTTTAGGTCTTAGGTAATGTTTAACTGTTTGTATCTGTTTTATGAGCTCTTGTTTTCAACCCATTTCCATTGTATTTTTACGATTGGCTGAATAGATATCAATCAGTCAAAATCAATCAAGGTCATATCTGTCAAGTAAACTATTAACCTGCTGACCAGCTCTCATTTGCAGTGGTCTGCATTACATCACAATGCATTGATCTGCACAAGCCATGACTGACCAACCAGAGTGTAGCTATTGTTTAACTTTGTATTCATCAAAGTGCAGTCACCAATTGTGAATAGAGATATGAGTGATTTCCTAAATTCATTTGGGGTGATGCAACAACCCTTTAACAGTGGGGTCATGTTTGTGCATTTTCAGATTAGCCAGTATTATTCCATGAAGCTCCTAGGATAAAACCTATGATTGAATGTAATTCATTCCTTGGCAGCGTTAAAGCTGAACTTATCAGTAATTATACGTAATTTATCCCAGATGTCATGTACATTTACTTTTATTATATATGCTCTAAATCTCCTACTGTACATATTCTTCTTTTCTAAATTCTTAGCTTTTCTCGTTCTTTCTCTCTCTTCTCCTTCTTTCCTTTCTTTGCCTTCTCTTTTGTAAATTTCTTTGGGGATCATTTTCTTCCCTTTTTGCGTTTATAGTTTGTTTTGTACTTTCCAATGGTCACTAGCTTTGATGACAGTTTTCTGTTTTTCTAGTGTCCTTCATATGTCCTTAATACTTGTTTATGTAACCTTTTACTGTGTGTCGTTGTTCATATGAGAAATAAATTTGAATTGAATTGAATTATGTATGTTTTATAGAAGAGGAATTTCTTACTCCAAAATTTGTACTTGGCCATACAGAAGAAAAAAGTTCAGTGGAGCATATGCAATTGGCACAAACCCTACATTTCAAATGTCAGCCTGCTGATCATTTGCTAAGTGCAATGTGCATCAAAGGCCCCACAGAAGTTTGGAATTTAAAGGCCCTCTAAGCTTACCCCAGACAGTAACAATTCTTCCAACTAACCTAACTTCCAGCCCCGCCTCCAATTTAAACACAACAATTTTCTAGTAGTAGAACACTTCCAAGACAGAGCCACAGTAGCCTGCACTGAGTTTCAATTGCTCGAGACAATATTGAAAAACAAACTGTGTGTGACTGTGAGCCTAATTAGGAACACAACTGACTATCCAAGTCATCATTACCAACCAGAGTGGAGTGCTATTATTGTTTGAATGAATGCCAATCAAAGTTCAGTCACCAACTGGATTTAGAACTATGGGGATATGTCTAAATATATTTGGGGATACCATAGCTTCTTTAATACTTGACAACTTTGTTGTCACCTTTAGTTCTACAATTATTAGAACTATTACAATCATGACATGAATTTTTCCCTGATTAAACACATTTTTTGTCTGTAAATTTCTGTGAAATTGACTACTGTCATGCAGGGGGGGGGGGGGGGGTACCAGATGATGTTCACTATTCTATCAGGGAATCAAGAACTTCACTGAAATGTACAGTGTTCAGATTTGGCATGGAAAGTTCTCTGAAATGTTCAAAACTACCTTATCATTAAATGAATTCATGTTTTATCTCAGCTCCAAAAATATATTTTTCATTTCCCGTGACAATCAAATTCATTGTGCAAGAGAGATGGCATTTCACTACTGTCTTTTGTCCAATCATTTTTCACAAGGAAGCTCTTTGTTAGGAAGGAGCAATAAAATAATTTCAAGTGTCATAGTATCCTACACATCATGAAAAATGATGTTGGCTAAGGTGACACAGGGTGGCAGAGTTTATCCGGGCAAATGTCATGTGACCAGGAATGACATTTTGCTGTTGTTCGAAATGGTTTTTTTTCTTATTTTTTAGGCTTGAATTTTAATATGTGACAGTTATCAGGCATAATGTACTGACGGAAGGGTAGGTAAAAAAAAACAGCGTTCGTTGTTAGAGTTGCGAGGGAGTGGAGGGGTGATCGGTATGGTAGGTGAGCTATAGAATATGAAATCAATAGCTGCATAGCACACTCCAATCCAGTACCCACCTCCCCTTACTCAGTTGATGCCCTCTAATACCCTTCTGCGTCCACAAATGTTTCAACGTTAGGGAGAAAAATTGGCTTTTTGGTCACAGTTATGCGTTTATACCATATCTTCCCACAACAAAAAGTTGAATTTCCTTATTCACACAGTTTTATTACCAGCGCATACGGTACAACCAAAATTTCACATAAGCCAGGTCGGCTGAAAGCCAAGAGAGTTTAGGCAGAAGAAAACCTTATTCTCTGGCAGATTTTGGGTAAAAAGGTGGGAACATTTTCTTGGGAGTATAATACAGGTTTTATTTGGCAAAATAATGGCTCAGCCCAAAAAATGTAATTTTATGACCTTTGCCCATTTTCTTACTGCTCATTAATCCTGGCATAATAGTTTTCCATGTTTGAGTTTTCTTTTAATTAAGGGGACGGGCGGTGGGGGCTATGGCTCTCTTTCTAATTTTTATTATCTTCTCTGTTTCCATCAAATGTTTACACATTTTTTCAGCTTCTTCTTACCTTATGTCTTATTAAAAATAATCTCGTTTTTATAGTTTTAAGATGGCTTTTTTTGGCCGCTTCCATTTAGTCTAGATATTAAGAGATACTTTATCCCCTTTTCTCAGATTGTCAGTCACCGAGTACCTTAGAGGAGGTAATGAAGAGATGTCACGGGAGGCGGAACTGTGCCGTGAAGGTAGCTTCAAAAGTCTTTGGTGATCCTTGTCCAAAAGGCACTCACAAATATCTCAATGTTGTCTATTCATGTGGTGAGTACTGTTAGTTCCCTTTGGACAATTTTTTTGATTCACATAATTAATCTGAACATTTTACCATTTATGACTGGAGGACCTTACATGTCCTGCACTGTTATAAAATTGGGTTGACATAACTGCCTGATATGGGTTCCTTGCTTCAGGCCAACTTTTATTTTCTTTTACTTGTTTGGTATCTTCGGATTGGATCTATATATTTTGAGTTGCTCAAGGATTAAACGAAAGCTCCGTTTTGTGGATGGAGAGGGAGTATGCTACATTTTTATCACAACCAACACTTCCCCCACCCCTTTCACCCACCTCTACTTTTAGTGGCCTTTTCATCACTGAAACTATAAGCCTTCGTCTCCACTAAGGACTCGGAAGCTGGAAGACTCAGCTCCCTGCCCAATGCTTCGTTCTGGCCCACTCGCATAAGAGTACTTCCTGAAGCATGTTGGCTATAAAGGAAATTTAAAGACCCTAAAATCTTCATTTGAATATTTTTCAGTCGTTCTTCTTATACCTTGCAGGCTGTATCCTTTATGAATCATGTCCCGTAAAGTCATCACACAGATTTTGAGCAAACTGAGTCCGCTTCGCCGGATAACGTGTAGTCTTGTTCAAGGCTCTAGTTCATTTCCGTCCACCATATATCGGCTGTCAAGCATACGTACCAGTGCGCCCTCTAATCTAATATTGACTCTCCAGACCAGTGACTGAACTCTTCAGAACTAGAAGAATTCTGAAGAGTTCAAGAGTAGGTTTAGAGGGCGCACTGTTAAGTATGCTTGACAGCTGATATGTGGTGGACGGAAATGAACTAGAGTCTTGAACAAGACTAGATAACGTGGCGATCCAAGACTGCTAACTACGCAAAATGTAAATACAACACAGAACACATAATATAGGCTAACAGGCGCTGACTTATACCTCTCTTATCAGGAGTTTTACTTCAACAACCTTCGGGTGAGAGGGGGGGGGGATTTCTCGTGAGGAAATGTCCAAGGAAACTGTCTGACGGAAGGGGAAGATTATTTACTACGTACAACGTAATAGAGGGCGCTTCGGATAAACAATTGTTGAAATTTATAGTAAGCAACTTAGTAACGTATCATGTGCAATTTGAACCACACTGTACACACTACACATGTTGAAGCTGAGTGGTCAGTCCAAATTACACTTTAGTCAGTGTCATTGCATTTTTATACAGTACCGTAGGCTATGAAGCTACTGAAAATCAGCTCTGCAATTCACCAATATCACACTCAGTTAGGCTGAACTGAAGAAAGCTGCCGAAATAATTGTTCAGTGAAACAACACCCTCTCAAAAAGTTGTTAAAAATGAAGCAAAATGTACACGTCCGAAAATAAAATCAACATGTATCATGTAAGAAAATTTGAAAAATAAGGTTATATGAAATAGGAAAATTTGGAGCTAAGATTAGGATGCTATCGTACTGACACTTTCTTTAATGGGGTGAAATGCTGCCACCTATTTTGTAACTGCTCGAACGGATGGTGGTCCAAATTACCAAAGATCCAGAATACACGGCTATTTTCCCCTATACGAGTAACCAAAGTAATGTCACTATAAACACTCGGGGGAGCATACATCAGTGACACAGTGATCCACCTATGGGTTCACCTTTACAACCAAACGGATACGGGAAGGTACGGAGCTTAACTAACCCCTTCACCAATGGAGTGTCAGGCTGAATGTTCCCCTATACGGTAAGTATACATTCCAATGGGGAGGGGAAGCGGCGAAACTTGCAAGATGAAGGTTGGGGCCACCTGTCATCATATTACATCTTTATAAGTCCTTAATAACAAAAAAGTATTAATAAAAATGAAAGGGGAGAGTATATCCCTTCCCCAGGTTTTTCATACCCACACAGACATTGAAGCCTGCTTCTGAGCAGTGGTGGCGCCAGGTGGGGGCAGAGGGGCCATGGCCCCCGTTAGGGAAGGCTAGCCCCCCGTTGGGGAATTTTTACAGTTTCGTCGGGGGAGTCTTAGTCGATACGATAATGTATGCAGTCCCCGACGGCGACTAGTCGCCCAGACAGTTTACCTGTTTTTTGCTCTCAAGAGGACAATTTCTCTTACAAAACCCCCAAATTTTCCACTCCACATTGCTAGATAGCACAAGTCCTGTCCATCTTACCAAATAACACGTAGGCAGAGCACACAAATTATGTAGCCTCGTAAATTTCATCCCATATCGCAAAGCCTAGTTATTGCTGCTCTCTTGTGTGTGTCAAGCGGTACGGTCAGTTGGTGAGCGATTCACGGAACAAAGTTTGGCTATTTCATAGTCCAGGTGGTTTTGATACAATTTATGTTATCCCCAATGTGGAATACATCCCCTACAGTTTTTCTTTATTTTTCTTTTTGTTCTTTATTTTTCTTTTTGTTCTTAATTATTACATAATGATTTTTGTGTAACCTTTCTAACTTCACGACTCAGATTCAAAAGAACACTATCAGTGCGCAACGGGACTCTTGAATTATTCAGTGAAATTATGCAAACATGCCCTGCAACGGCATGGGATAGTTAGGCTCCTTCATATCCCCTTCTCACCACCGCTCGACATAGAGGCTGTCGGAACTTGGGAAGGGAAATTCTGTCGCCATCCATGGTCGGTTTACTTATTCTGTTTTTCAAAAGGGTCATTTATGAGATAAAACCCAGAATTTTCGGTACGCTTTGCCCACCGTCTTCCTCAGTTCCGTTATTTACAGCTAAATATAGTACAAGCCCTTTCCACCCTTACTCAAAATCCATATATGGCCCAGATATGGGATTTCATATCTGGCCCATATCTGGGCCAGATATGGAATTCATATCTGGCTTGTACAAGAATTGGGCAGATATAACTTGATATAATATAAAGGCCATATATGGCCATATATGGCCCAGGTAAAGTTTCACTTTTATATGGCCCAGATATGCCCCATATATGGCTAATCCATTTCTGGCCCATATATGGAAAATCCATATATGCCACATATAAAGAGATTTATATCTGGCCCATATCTGTGCCATATATGACCCATATAAAACTTTATATGGCTCACTCTTTATATGGCCCATATCTGGCCCATATATGGAAATTTATATCTGGCCCATATCTGCACCAGATATGGAATTTATATCAGATCGGATAAAAACCATATATGGCCAGATAAAGTTCTATCTGGATCAAGCCTTTATATGGCACAGATCTGCTCTAGTTATGAATCATAGTTAGGACTTATAGTCCACACTCCTCATGGAGACTTTGAACACCAGAAAACAATATTTAAGTGCTCCATGAAATAGAATTTAATGTAAGTATTAGGTTGAATTGACTTAAGTACATAAATTCAACTTATTTCATAACAGTGAACAGAAAAATGCCTTGAAATTTCCTATTTTATGTAATCACAGTGATATGGGCTTCTTATTTTAAACTTCATTACGTATTTGACTCTAAATTTTGGTAACTGCGTGGTGCATATTTTACTTTCAACTTCCTAAATCATGAAAAATGTAGGTTTAGATACAAGCTACGCCCAAATATGCAAATTATTTGCCTAAGTTCACTTAGTACACTGCGGTATTAACAGAAGTGTAGCCACAAAATAACTGCAATGTCTGGGAAGGTGATTCTGTATCCAAAATATGTCTTAGTTTGTAACAAGCATAATCCAAGAATCAAATCAAATAAATAATAAAACAAACTAACAAAATGCTCATTTGCATATCTAGCATATCAAGTTATATCTGGCTTTATATGGCCATATCAAACTTTATATACATATCTGGATCACTGTTATATCAAGTTATATCTGGCTTTATATGGCCATATCAAACTTAATATGCATATCTGGGTTTTGTTTTAATCAAGTTATATCTGGCTTTATATGGCCATATCAAACTTTATATACATATCTGGATCACCATTTTATCAAGTTATATCTGGCTTTATATGGCCATATCAAACTTTATATACATATCTGGATCATGATTATATCAAGTTATATCTGGCTTTATATGGCCATATCAAACTTAATATACATATCTGGATCACAGTTTTATCAAGTTATATCTGGCTTTATATGGCCATATCAAACTTTATATACATATCAGGATCACGATTATATCAAGTTATATCTGGCTTTATATGGCCATATCAAACTTAATATGCATATCTGGGTTATGTTTTAATCAAGTTATATCTGGCTTTATATGGCCATATCAAACTTTATATACATATCTGGATCACCAATTCATCAAGTTATATCTGGCTTTATATGGCCATATCAAACTTTATATACATATCTGGATCACGATTATATCAAGTTATATCTGGCTTTATATGGCCATATCAAACTTAATATACATATCTGGATCACGATTATATCAAGTTATATCTGGCTTTATATGGCCATATCAAACTTTATATGCATATCTGGGTTGTGTTTTAATCAAGTTATATATGGCTTTATATGGCCATATAAAGTCTTTAATCAACCAGATATTTCCAGATATAAAGCCAGATATGGATTTTGAGTAAGGGCACCTTTTAAAGTAACTAAATAAGTAGAATACATCGATTTATGTAAATGTCGGGAATTTCAGCTCATTTCGCTAAACCTAGTTAAATGTTCTCTTGTGTCTGTGGTGCGGTACGGCTTGTGACTCGAGGAGGGAAGTGTAAGTAATGCCCGATAGCTAGGCCCAACTGCCCGGACAATTGACCTATATATAAGCTTTAAATCAGTACAGATTCTTTTTAGTGTAGGCTTACCCAAAACATTTTCGCGCGCTTCGTCCGCTTTGCAGTTTCACAGTTTAGATTCCGGGAAATACATTAAATCAGAGCGGAACTATATTCCGCTAGTATATACAAACTTTATGCAATTGAAAATAAATGCCCCGCAATGGCATGGTATAGTACATAGATTTTCTTCAAATCTTCCAGTCACCTACCATTCGACGGCATCGGGGCTGTCGGGGCGCCGGATCACTGACCCCCCGTCGGAGAGTCTGGTCGCCCCGTCGGGCAAATCCTGGCGCCACCCCTGCTTCTGACTTTTCGAAGCCCAGCCAACAGTAAAATTCACTTTGGGACACTGGGCATGTTTGCTGGGACCGTACGTTAATTTAGTCCTGTACACACAGTGTATGTGATATCTGGTCATGGTTAACATTTGGCTCCAAAGTGGCGCCGATGAAATGAGTTGGACAATTTCTACCACTATAGGGTCTCTATACAGTCTAGTTGACAAACGCCCTCATTATGTAAAAACGAGAAGTGATTTGACCCTTGGAGTAATAATAGACTTGGAGTCAAGATTTGACCAGAATTATGTCACCATATTGGATCACTGGTCATCTTCACATTCCGTATATTCCTATACTACAAACCCAGCACAGCTTCGTTTCCGTACGGACTCCCGAGCTTCGGTACAAAGTCCAAAGGGGGAATGACTTGCCTTCATTGTATTCATATAAGCAGATAGTATTCAGTTTCGCATTGACCGTGATTCACGTATTTCTGCATACACATGAAATAGGAAGGGCGTTCTGACAATGCAACATAGTCGATTCAGTTTCACCTTTCATTCATGCTTAGCTGTGAAGCATGGTAATGAGGCTACAGCATTAACCACAGGTTTCTAAAATTCCTACTAGGCTAGTGAGCCTACTGCAGGAGGCGTGGTAAATTGCAGCAGTTCCCTGTGTAGCAATCATAATCCAGGTTAGCAAATTGCCTGTGAGAGAAATATTATAACCAAGAAAATAGACAATTACAGGTTTGTAAAAATACACAATCACGTGTTGCCGAGACATTAGTTACGCCAATACCCAGTCCTTGAACAGGACCGTGTACTGCGTTAACGGTAGAACCTACTCCGTATCACGGTCATTGTCCTGCCTACACAAAATTTCCAGTGGTTAGCCGGTCTGCCAGCAGACCGGCATTCCTCACAGCTTCAAATATTCACCTATGATTACCATACTTTCCATGAACGTTTTTTGTCATTGCATCTATGCTTCTTGACCAGTTTTTCTTGGAATAGAGGGGAGCAATAAGGTGAAATTTGGAGGTAAAAACTGACCTTAACACTAAGTGAGTTACAAGATTTTAGAGTGCCCGCGCGCCTAATTTTTTTCCCACGAGGTTATGGGCAAATCTGATTTTCAAAATTTTTTCAAATTTGTTTCTAAATCATGGTTGGGGTTATTTCTAAGGTTAGGGTTACGTAGACTGGGGTTATCTGGCCTGTTCTTTCATAATCTGGCGTCAGAATTACAAAAAAAATAGTTCAAAAGCCGTCATTTTGGAATTAGGGGTGTGGCCTATTTCCAAGAAGCTGATTGGTCCATTGGCATGATTTGCCCATAACCTCGTGGGAAAAAAATTGCGCTGCCCGCGCCGGGCGCGCTGACACATGACTGACTTCCCTGTAAAAAGTTGTAACCAGGGTAGTATGCAAAAGGATACAGTATGTTGTATAGATGCACATTTTTCAACTTTGGAGAAAATATTTGTATATTAGAAATGGACCTTCACCTCAAACCGGTAGATACTGACTTCAAAATCTGAAACCAAGAAAATGTAACAAAATTTAAGGAAATCCTGAAAATAATTTTAGGAAATTGGACATCAAAATGTGGAAGCGCTACCATGAGCCATTCTGACAATATGGCTGCCGTTTTTTGCCGAACGTCGAAGCGATTTCTGTGAGTTTTGGCCTTAGAACACACCTGTGAGCTGTGTGAATGCATATTTTTCTACAATATAATGATATTAAACTGAATTGCATTGTTTTAAAATCGGAGAAATGACAAATAGTGTAGGAACGATCAATTTCTGATAAATTTTCTTCTCAAACCTTAACTGCGGGGTTTTTGTGTAGGCAGGACAAGGACTCTAGTGCGGAGTAAAACAAAGTGTACGCAGCATAGAGTCCTGTTCAAGGATTAGCCAATACCTAGACTTTACACAGGCATCCCTTACATGCATTACAACTACAACACTAGCTACTTCAGTGACACTTCAGTGCAATACTGTGTACTAAAGCGTTACGTACAGGCCACAAAGAATTCAAAACAACTTAACACAGCTTACCTGCTAGACAACAGCCAGTGTACCTAAAACTGTATAGGAAACGACTTCTACTTGTAGGCCTACAACTCTTAAAATGTTATGAGTTGGGTAGAGACCCTATAGTGGAAGAGATTGGCCAACCATTGTTCTCAGATACGCGTTCTGATTGGACGAAATTCATGGGCACCATTTTGGAGCCAAAGTACGAGCTTGCAAGATCATGTGTGCCTGTGTACGTGTACATTCGAGAAGTTGTGCAGGCTGTACGTACGGCCGGACGTACACATCCTGTGTAAGATAGTCTAGATAGACATGTTTTGTTTCCAAAATTTCTGCCGGGTTGTGCTGCATTCGGATGCACGAACAGACCAGAATAGGGTTACAAGTTGTATAGATTCCCATCCAGTACAAAAGAACTTAGGCTTCGGTGGGCAGTAAAAGTTAGAAGGTTCAATTGGAATCAAATAGCGATCGCTTATGCGATGTAACTTTACAGTAAACAACTTAGTAATACACGCAGGCCTAACGTTAGAGTAGGCTTAGCCTTATAGTTAGGTTACAGCGTTATGCACAAGGCCTAGCCTATATACTGTATACGGCGGTTCCATCTCTATACTCCGACTGCTTGATATTCCAACACATAGGCCTAAACCCAAATACAACTGCTAGCCCTTTGGCCTAACCGGCTAACCGTAATCCTGATACTCGGAACATCCCCAGAGACGTTGGAATACCAGAGCTGCAGTCCCCAGTCATATCTAAGTGTAGGATCAGTGGCGTATTTGGGGGGCATTGAGCCATGCCCCCACCCCCTCACTGATGCCGATTTTTTTTTACTTCCTAAAGATACGTAAATTTTTAACACAAATTTTACTGCAAATGGTAGCATATGTGGCACCAGATTGCGTGTAAGGACACCTAATTTTTCAAAAATTTCAAAGGGGAGGGGGCACCCCATTGGGCCATGGTTCCCCCTCACTGATGCCGATGTTTTTGTTTTAGTTCCTAAAAATACGTCAATTTTTTAACACAAATTTTACTTCAAATGTAGTCTATGTGGCAAAAGATTGCATGTAAGCGGGACACCCAATTTTTCAAAAATTTTCATAGGGGAGGGGGACACAATTACAGGTCAAACATTGCTCCTGGATCTATTAGTGACATGAGAAAACTGAAACATTTGCGTACCTTTGACTTTGATGTAGGGTTTTACATGGAATACACCCTGGTTAGTCATAATTTTATAAAACCTAGACCTAGGCCCATGGGCGTCAATCCTGGGGGAACAGGGGACACGTCCCCCCACATTTTGGAAATACACCCATTGACGTAAAATTTTTGACAGAAATGGCCATGTTCCCCCCCCCCCCTCCATACACACACCCGAGTAAAGATTGACGTCCATGCCTAGACCTTTCCATAAAATAAAAAAATCTCACTAGGAAGTGCTCCCTTTATTTACCCCTTCCCCCAGACCTCTCCTGAAACTTTTATTAAATAACGAAAAATCTTAAATGATTAGTTCAACTTGCTCACAACTTTCCATAAAAAGCACCATTTTGCATGTACGCCATCCTGCATTAACGAACTAGTAGCTTCTTAGAAGGAAGGTTGTAGACCCAACCCAGAATAGACCCACCCCCCTCCCCTCTCTTACCTGCACAAAAATAAGACAACCTAAAATGAGATTTTTTTAAATAAAATCACTTTTAAAACTGTCAAAATAGCATACACCATTCTGCATTTTCGTAACTTTCTATTAGCAAAAGTTACTTAAAATGGAGGGTGTTATCCCCTCCCTCTAGACCCCTCCCAGGACGGCTTTTCTTGCACCGGGTGACAAACTAAAGGATCCTTCAGACAGTGCCAGCCAGAGTCAACCAATACGAATGATTGTCACAAGAGAGCAGAACGACATAACTCACTTTGTTTTACATTTTGTACGGAAAACTTTACGCACACAGTGTATATGATACCTGGCCATAGTTAACATTTGGCTCCAAAATGGCGCCCATGAAATAAGTTGGCCAATCTCTCCCACTATAGGGTCTCTAGAGTTGGGATATGGACACCGCCACCACTTAGTTTCCCGTCTGCCGCACGCGAGTTTTTTTTTTCGTAGGATAGCGAGGGGAATTCTATTCATACGGACCAATCAGCTTCTTGGAAAGAGGTCACACCCCTAATTCCAAAATAGCAGCTTTCCGACCCTTGTTTTGTAATTCTGACACCGGATTATGAAAGAACAGGCCAAATAACCCCCATCCTTAAGTACCTTAAGTTCCTTGTAACCCTAACCTTAAGTCTAACCCTAACCATGATTTTGAAACAAATTTAAAATTTTTTGAAAAATCGACTTTCCCGTCGGTATCCTATGAAAAAAAAAACTAGCCTGCCGCACACAGAAGTACACCCACCAGTATATGTTTCCACGAATTAGCTGTACAAGTCTCATCACTAGCACAGTAATTTTTCCAAAGTCGCAGCGGCAATCCCAAGCACAGCCAATAATTGTAAACAAAATTGAACGCTGACGAGGAGCAGGTTGTTCAGTTTAGTCGTCGCCAAAATCACAAATCAGGGGCTACGGCCGGCGCTTTCGGGGGGGGGGGGGGGGAGGGGCACACAAGCGATAAAAGTGCTTTAGAGAGCAGGGGCGGATCCAAGGGGGGGTTTTAGGGGTTTAAACCCCCCTTTGATTTTCGAGGATTTTTATTTTCATTTTGTATAATATATTGTTTATTTTCCCAGGTATGTTCTGAAGGTTATTTTCAGTTACAACAATGCAATTAACATGCCATAATTATAAGTTTGCTGACAGCGTATATTTCCTTCTATCGTCCCGATTCTCTCTCATTCAAAATCCTTATAGAGTCAGTGAGTCCTTCAAGAGGAGGTCCAGCTCTAATCTTGGTTCCCATATGCAATGAAATCGCATTCAGTAGTGCCTAACTCTGTTTTAAAAATTGGGGACGCGACTCCAGCTTTTCGCTTGTACTCTCGCTGAAAAATTCAAATATTGTGTTGACTGAAAGTGGTTGTCGTTGAATTGGAATCACTTAATATAATCAGAAATCGAGAAGGCTAATCATACTTTGGACATGCGTTGGATGTAAAGACGTTCAGGGAAAATAGACTGTTCAGTTGGAACATACATCTAAAGAAGTTACCATTGTTCTGGAAGGTATTATAATTCAAAATTCGCTTATATACCTAATCCCTTTCATTTGTTGCACAAGATATATTCCTTTTGTATCCAAGAGTACGTTATGACCAAGATCACGTTTAAACATTATTCCATGCAAAAGAGTGGGTGTTTGCCTGGAGTTTCTTGCACATGGGAAGTGCCAGTGACCTGTAGGCGGTTTTTTTTTTGCATATTTTCCTTCGTGCCTCTAGACGGCATGGTTGTATGTACAGCAAGAGAGGGTATCAAAAAACGTAATGTTTCCATGGAAATGAAAAACATACAAAGCATGAAACATGAAGATGGCCTAAGTATAGATTGTAAGGTCTGAGAAGGGTCAATTGTTCTTGGTTCACGCCGCGCAGTGATGGCGACAGGTGGGGGACAGGGGGAAGTTTTACAGTTTTTTACAGTTTTTTACAGTCGGGGAGTCTTAGTCGATACGTTAAAGTGTGTAGTCCCCAACGGCGACAAGTCGCTCCGACGGTTTACCTGTTTTTTGCTCTCAAGAGCAGTGGCGCCGGCACCGGGGGCATGGGGGGACGCGTGCCCCCCAATCGATTTCAATTTTTTTTTTGAGAATTTTAAAATGATCTCAAGAGGCGTTTAAGCTATAGATTTCCGTAGGGGGTAAGGTGAGGTGTGTTTTCAGCCGAGTGATGGATCTGTGGTTATGATTTTCAATCACAAATGGTTCTCAAACTATCAGAATTATCCCCAATCTTTCGCAAACTATCAAAATTTTCGCGCGCTTCGCGCGCTCCAAACCTTACCTCAGTGATATCCTTATTGTCAATAATTTCCGGTAGCAACTCCCGTAGAAGCACAGTTGAAGGCTGTTTACGAATTTTCAGTAAAAGATTGGCTTTGTGATTGGCATATAGGTTTGTTGAGGAATTGAATGTGTTTCGATGCAGAGGATCATGAATGCAGGTTTTGTCATTGTAATCTTATTTAATGAAAAATTTCCGCGCGCATTCGTCACGGTTTGCACCCCGTCTTATGGCCATTATTAAGGTTATAATACATGCAACTATTCTGATCACACTTTTTCGAGAAACATAAGTACATTTCCAACCTCTGTAGGCCTATGGGATCTTTCAGTCCAATTTGTAGCATGATCTGGAAGGTTGAAAGTACGTATTCGCCGTCGGTTATACATTTTTTCAAATGCAGCCATTACCGGTAGGCCTATAGATGGCGATTGTTAATACACTTACGACGAAAAAGCATTTTGAAATGCGCTTTTTAGTCCTACACCCCTTTGGGCTATACCTAGAAGGCGTTCGTCTGGGTTTTCGTTCAAACTTAGTAAACATACGACAGTTGCAAAGTGCTCGGCATCATACTCTATAGTATCATTTGGATGTCAGGTAATAAGCATCATGTCAGTGCCCCATTTTATATAATTAATCCAGAGCTTCCAGGAGGCCCTATACAGCTGCCTGCCAGCCTTAGAAATACCCTTTCGTAATGCACAATGAAGCAAAGGAAAATTTTCGTAACAGTCCAAGAATGTTTCCGTGGACTCAGCGCACGTATTATTAAGTAAAAACTTCCCCCGAATAGAAGGCATTAATTAAAGTAGCCAAAAGTGGGACTTCAGGAGGTTTGCTGACAACATACCATTCTGTTGGACAACATACTCTCCTCTTTCACCTTACCAAAAATTAGAATTCACTAATGTTGGACGTCATCTGTGTCATTTGGACGTCATCTGTGGTGCCCCCCCCCCATCCCGCTATCCTGGCAGTGCCACTGCTCAAGAGGACAATTTCCCTTAAAAAACCCCAAAATTTTCGGCGCGCTAGGCGCGCGGTAGAGTCACTCCAGTTTCTTCAGTACTTCCATTCTGAATTGCTAGATAGCACAAGACCTGTCAAACTTAATAAGCAACATGTAGGTAGAGTACACAGTTTATGTAGAGGTCGTTAATTCCATCCCATATCGCAAAGTCTACTTGCTGTTGTCTTGTGTGTGTCATGGGGTACGGTCAGTTGGTGAGCGACTCAAGGAGAAAAGTTTGGGTATTTCATAGGGTTGTTCAGGTGGTTTCGATAAAATGTATGTTATCCCTGATATGGTCTACAACCCCTACAGTTTTTCTTTTTTCTTTTTGTTCTTAATGATTAGGCTTCATATATTTTTTGTGTAAAAAAAAAAAAAAAATTCGCGCGCTTCGCGCGCTTTGCAATTTTACGTTTCAGATTCAAAAGTACACTATCAGTGCGCAACTCGGCTCATGAAGTATTCAGTGATATTATGCAAAATATGCCCTGCAATGACTTGGAATATTTAGGCTCCTTCATATCCCCTCCTTACCACCCCTTCGACATAGGGGCTGTCGGAACTTCGGGTCACTGCATGATCCGGCCCCCTGTCGGGAAAATGCTGTCGCTACCGACCTTGTCCGTTTACTTATTTTGGCTTTCAAAAGGGTCATTTCTGCGATAAAATACAAAATTTTCGGTCCACTTTGCCCACTCTTCCTCAGTTTCGTTACTAATAGCTAAATATAGTACAAACCCTTTCCACCTTTTCAAGTAACTTAATATAAGTAGAATACATGGATTTATGTAAATGTCGGTCATTTCATCTTATTTTGCTAAACCGAGTTAATGTTCTCTTGTGTCTGTCGTGCGGTACTGCTTGTGACTCGAGGAGGGAAGTTCAGCGTAGGTTATGCCCGATATGGCCCAACTGCTTTGACAATTGACCCATATATACGCTTCAAATAAGTACAGATTCTTTTTAGTGTAGGCCTATCCAAAAAATTTCGCGCGCTTCGCACGCTTTGAAATTTCACAGTTTAGATTCTAGGAAAAACGATAAATCAGGGCGGAAATATATAGGCCTATCTCTAGTTATGTACAAATATTATGAAATATATGCCCCGCAATGTCATAATCTAATACACAAGTTTTCTTTAAATCCTTCCTCACCAATTCCTCGACAACAGTCATGGCTGTCGGGGCTTCGGGTCGCTGGCCCGCCGTCGGGGAGTCTGCCCTCCCCTCGGACAAATCCTGGCACCACCCCTGGCGCCGCGCCAACCGATGGTCGCGCTCCGCTTAGATAACGAGACAACCAAAAATCCCATGCATGCGATTAAGCCTACCAGTTTAATTTTAAGGCCCCATGCCAAAATACTTTCAGAAGATTTCAAAAAGAGAAACCAAGTTTTCTTTATTGAGCACAAGCGAGCGACTTTGAGTGAGTCACTGTGAGTGCCTAGAGAGAGCACAACAAATGGCTGAATGCTCCGAACTCCTGACGCCCAAGATCGTTATCGGGCTGTACAGCATGCATCTCTCACAAGGAGGGAGACAACTTTCTGACAGGACATTTATCATAAAATTTCTGACACAGGGAATTTCAATGAAAGCTTGTTTTTATACGGATCAAAGAGCCTAGGAAACGCGTGGGAAATGCCATTTCCTGCAATCTGGGGGTCTTCTAGACCAAAAATTTTCTCTGTACGCTTCGCGCCAACTCATGGTGGCGCTCCGCTTAGATAGTAACTATATCGCAAACCCCCCCTTTAGTCAAAACCTGCATCCGCCCCTGGAGAGTAGAGACAACACCATTAGTTGCCTCAATCGCCTCATTGATTGTTGTTCGTTATTCATCCGAAGGGTCGTATTTACTCCGAAGGGTCGTTACTCCGAAACGAGAATGGGGTCGTTATTCCAGAAGGTTTATTATTACGAAATGTAGTTATTTCGAAGGCCCGGTCGCTATTCCGGATAGAGAATAAGGGTTGTTATTCCGAATATAACAGTAGGGACCGACACTCCGAAGGGTTATTCCGAAACGAGAATAAGGTTCCTTATTCCGAAGCATAAGGGTATCTGTTCCGAAGGGTCACGTGGTTATTCCGAACAGAGAATATGTTATTACAAAGTGGTCGTTATACCTCGAGGGTCGTTATTAACAAAAGGATAAGGGTCTATATTCCGATTTGAACCTTAGGCTACGGTTGCTTCGAATTCGTAATAATGACATCATTGACAGGAACGGGTAAAATAAGGACGGTAATCGGAAACATAGCCATACAGTTCTTCTTAGTAGCCTAAGTGAAATAAGAATACATGCTCTCTTCACAACAGCTTAGGCCTTATGTTTAGATGAAGGCCTACTTTGACATGACGTAGGCTATGATGCTCGCCATAAACGGTCAAGAATATAGCCACTACCTAGTCAGCAAAATTTGGTCGGCTCGTGGACGGACCGCTGTCGGCCACATCGACTTTCCGTCGGACAAATGTCCGGTGCTTCGCCGGCAGTCCACCGATGGCCGGGACGCTGATTGGTTGAAAACTTTTACCCATCATGCAATGTTGTGTACAGCCAGCGAACCCCCGATGGCCATCCATTGGCCCTCCAGAGACTAGCCGGGTATTTATGGCCAATCGTGTCAGGGGCGCCTTAGCTAGGATGAAATTTTTAGGGGGCCTAATTATCAAATGGAGGGACACGGCATGGATCACCGTCCTTAATTCTTACACATTTTATTAGGACCCACACAATTTGGGGTGCCTAGCAAACATCTGGGGTGCCAGGCCCCCCGCAGCTACGCGCCTGGATCTTGGACCGCCAATTAGGCTACCTCCAATGGCCGCCGGTTGACTGCGGGATAATGCTGACTGGGTATAGGTGCACCGTCATTTGGAGGCAGGAGGTCTTGGGATGGCAGCCCTCTTCTTCGAGCAAAAATATCCATTCCATGGCAAACCATTGTCCTTTTTGAAGGCATTCTTGTAGTAATCGTTTCCCAGACACCATTTGCTCCTTATGAATTTTTCCCCGTACGCTTATGGTTACTTGAAACAGGAAAATTCAGTGGTCTGGAAGCAAATTGAGATCATTAAGGAGCATTCAACAATTTTCAAACGCATTTTAGATTGTTGATGACTTCACCCAATGTCTTCCCAAAAGTAGGCCCGAACTCGTACGTCCTCTAGATATGGGCTTATACCTCAAAAAACCTAGTATAAAACTGTAACTGTGGTTTTCAGATTTTCCTTTCAGCAAAGTGTGTGTGTGTGTCGGGGGGGGGGGGGGGTGACGGGCCCTGCTGGGGGGGGCTTTTAAGGGGCTTGTAACTGTGCCAGCGCGATATATTTGTTTATGCTAGGTGGTTAACATGCAAAATAACAAAGCTTTAAACCTAAAAAGTAGTTCAAATTAGAATATCTAAAGTAGTCTCTTTAAGAACATTAGCAACCCCTTGGGGACTCTACCCCCTGAAGTATACTTCGGGGCCCGTAGAGCCCCACGAGGGATTGCTATTATGGCTGGCCTTGGGCAAAACACTCTGTAAGAAAATTAGTAAGGCCTGTTAAAGAAACCATATCAAATGGAAAGGGAGCGTCGAATTTTACAATAAAAATATACATTTCTCTAATGTAATAGTAAGTAGACACTCGATCATCCAGTATAAAAAAAAAACTGAGATTCATCACTACGTTTTCTAAATATCAAAATTTGGGTATTTGCAAATGGGGCCCCCATTCTCCTGAAAAGCTACAATGGAGTAGTTTTTCTTCTCTTAATTGACTGACACGTTTCTCGTCCCGACGTTGCTGGGGGGGGGGGGGGTGTGGATGGGGATGGATATCTCGTTGGGGTAGTCCTTTCTCTTCTTTTGACCATTTTTTCTGTTTTTGATCACTTGTTTTTTTTTTTTGCTACTGTTAAAGCGCTTTGTTGGTTTGCTTGTTTGTTGTTTTGTTTTGTTTTTATAGGGAGTGCACGTTCTCAAACCTCGGGGTTTTGTGTACTTCCTTTTTGCTTATGTATGTACACAGATTCCTATGTTAAAAAGTATATTCTTTATTTGTATGTATATATGTACAGCGAAAAAAACAAACGAAACGAAACGAAACGATGTGGAATAGACTCAATGAAGACTGAGAGGAAGGTAAACAGTTTGCACCTTATTTACTCTATAAAAATACTTGTTTGTAGGGGCATTTTTACAGGCAAGCGATACTGAAAAATAAAGTACAACACACTATACATACATGACTACTTTTGGGCACCCGAATTTCCCATTGGGACAGATAGGCCCGTGCACAGGGCCCCCAAATTCATGAGGCCCCCCCCCAAAAATTGGAGGAGTAAATATAAAATGATAGGAAAAAATAAAAGAGATTGTCTGAAAAAAGAAGAGTGTGCAAAAAGTGGGGGAGAGTGGGGGGAAAATCCCACCCCCCCCCCCCCCCACCCCCCCCCCCCCCCACCCCCCCCCCCCCCCACCCCCCCCCCCCCCCACCCCCCCCCCCCCCCAATCAAAACCTGAAAACCTTGTTAACACGATATCTCAAGGTAGGAAGCTTGGATAGATTTCATACTTGGTATGTGGATGCATTATGGTGAGAGAAAGAACCCTATTGTTTTTGGTGGAGGTCAAAGGTCATTTGGGGTCACCAGGGGTCAAACTCTGAAAACCTTGTTTACACGATATCTCAAGGTAGGAAGCCTTGGATAGATTTCATACTTGGAATGTAGATGCATTATGGTGAGAGGGAAAACCCTATTGTTTTTGGTGGAGGTCAAAGGTCATTTGAGGTCACCAGGGGTCAAAACCTGAAAACCTTGTTTACACGATATCTCAAGGTAGGAAGCTTGGATAGATTTCATACTTGGTGTGTTGATGCATTATGGTGAGAGGGAAAACCCTATAGTTTTTGGTGGAGGTCAAAGGTCATTTGGGGTCACCAGGGGTCAAAGTCTGAAAACTTCTTTCCACGATATCGCAAGGTAGGAAGCTTGGATAGATTTCATACTTGGTGTATTGATGCATTATGGTGAGAGGAAGAACCCTGTTTTTTTTGGTGGAGGTCAAAGGTCATTTGGGGTCACCAGGGGTCAAACTCTGAAAACCTTGTTTCTACGATATCTCAAGGTAGGAAGCTTGGATAGATTTCATACTTGGTGTGTTGATGCATTATGGTAAGAGGAAGAACCCTATAGTTTTTGGTGGAGGTCAAAGGTCATTTGGGGTCACCAGGGGTCAAAACCTCAAAACCTTGTTTACACGATATCTCAAGGTAGGAAGCTTGGATAGATTTCATACGTGTTGTGTTGATGCATTATGGTAAGAGAAAAAACCCTGTTGTTTTTGGTGGAGGTCAAAGGTCATTTGGGGTCACCGAGGGTCAAAGTCTGAAAACCTTGTTTACACGATATCTCGAGGTTGGAAGCTTGCATAGATTTCATACTTGGTGTGTGGATGCATTATAGTAAGAGGAAGAACCCTATTGTTTTTGGTGGAGGTCAAAGGTCATTTGGGGTCACTGAGGGTCAAAGTCTGAAAACCTTGTTAAACACGACATCTCGAGGTAGGAAGTTTGGATAGATTTCAAACATAGTATGTGGATGACTTATGGTGAGAGGCAGTACCTGTTATTTATGGTGGAGGTCAAAGGTCATCTGGAGTCAAACTCTGAAAACCTTGTTTACAAGATAGCTCAAGTTCGGAAGGTTGGATACTTCACATGGTGTTGTATTTAATCAATCAGAAAATCCCTACGAGTTTTGTCAGAATCAGAGGCTGGTTGAAATCACCAGAGGCCAAAAAGCAAAAATTCCAAAGAATTCCCAAGGTCAAATATAAATATGAAACTGTAATTTTCCAGCTCTTTAAGACCACATTCAACCAATGACTGAAAGAAACAGGACATTTTGGCATTATTTGGGATTACACATTAAGTGCTATATTCATCGAAACCGCAATGCATTTGTGCATTCTGGTTTTTACTGTTTTCATTCATATTTTGAGGACATGGGTGGAATGTGTTTGCTCAATAAACCATTCTATACGAGAGGGCACGGCAAGCCAAAAAAGTTGGAAATCACTTATGTACACTAACTAACATGATGTGTGCTTCAAGTTAGGTAATATGCATTTAAATGGTTGCTTGAATCAATGCTACACTACAGCTTTACTTTTTCTCAACCTCTATGGGACATGATCCATCCCTCCCCCTCAGGTTGCGGGATGGAAAACGGAATTGTTTTTAGAACATTTCTCTGCTGTGCAACAATATGGGGAAAGACTTTCTACTTTATAACTTGCTAATGACGTAAGTAGTAAATTGGAATATAGGTTGAAAAGCATCCTTGAAATGTTTTTCCATAGACCCTTTTTCAAATAGCAGTTACAATGGATTGTGGGATAGAGTTTTGGTTCACATCACTTTTGGCCACCATAAATTGCCATTGATAAAAATCATGGTGCACACTAAAACTCTGTCCCATAATCCTTTGTAATTGCTGTTTGGGAAAAGATGTATGGAAATGCATTACATTTTGGTGGTGGGACGGAATGAATTGATGGTCAAAAATTACCACAAAACTTGCATTGCTCTTACACTTCAACTTAAATCTTCAACAACAAATCTGCTCATTGCAACAGCAAACCCAACTATTGCTCTCTCAAACACAGTATATGGTTATTAATCTGGTGATTTCATCTTTGGAATACAAACACTTGAAAATAAGAACTTGAGTGATGGGGTGGAAAGTGGCAGGGCAGTATGCTTGTGCTAATATATTAAAACTTTGTCAGCAGTATGGAAAGTTTAAATTTAATATCTCAGTCTAGGAAGCTTGGATAGATTTCATACTTAGTATGTGGATGTGCTGTGGTAATTAGAACTCTATTGTTTTTGTGGCAGTCAAAGGTCATATGGGGTCACTAGGGGTCAAATTCTGAAAACCTTGTTAACTTGATTTCTCAAGGTAGCAAGCTTGGATAGAGTTCATACTTGGTATGTGGAAAGAACCCTAGGCTATTGTTTTTGTTGGAGTTCAAAGGTCATCAGGGGTGATCAGAGGTCAATAGCAAAGTTTCCCAAGAATTCCCAAGATCAAATATGAACACAAAAGTGTATTTTTCCAACTCGTTAAGATAGCATTTGATAAGTGACTGAAAGAAATGGGACATCATGTATGGTGGAAACCACAATGCATTTTTGCATTTTGGTTTGAATGTCTATCACAGATCTACTAACAAAAGAAAGCAAAATGGAGGAATTGGAAGTAAAATGATCCAAAAACCTTTTTTTCCTATAAACTCTGTGTCCTATGTCAACTCTGTTCCTGATGAGCAAAGCTGAATCATCATTGACCCACAATGACTTACCCTTTGGTCATTGTAGTGACTGGTATCTGAGGTAAAATGACTCACCTCTTAGCCACTGTGGTGATTGGCAATATTGGCACAGTGACAGATATGTCAGTGGCACTGGAGTTGGCCAATGACCCACTTTTTACAGAGGTTTATAGTGGTGTGCATCAGTTAATTAAAGTACATTAAATATGCATTTCCATGTCTGCAATGGGTTATCTTAGTTTAGCCCACTTGTAGTCAGCACTTTACCAATAGAGATAGTAGCCCACAGAAAAAGTGTGGACAGTGGACACTGAAGGAAGCATGGTATCTTTTAAAGGGTAACAAGTCTCACCCCAAACAGTACAAGTCCTTCCATCTTAAGTTTACTTCAAGCCCCTTCTCCAATTTCAAAAAGAACAGCTGATTAGTGCACCTCCCAGACAAAGCAGCAATAGATTGTACTGAGTTTAAATTGCTGAAGGCCATATCTGCACAGGCTGTTTGTAGGCTGTCTGGGTACACTATTATCTATACATGTCATCAGTGACAACTAGACCAATCAGAGTGATGCTATTGTTTGAATTTATGTCAATCAGAGTGCAGTCAGCAGTTGTATTTAGTTGTATGTAGGGCTATTCCTAAATATGTTTAGGGGGATGCCTTAGACCTTTTAAGTGCATGGAAACTATTTGAATGGGGGGAGGGGGATACTTGAAAGGACACTGTAATATGGGGGGTGGGGCCCAGGACAGGAGTCTCCCTTTTTATTCTAACCAAAAGTTACACACTTTGCTCCCAATTATGCCCCATTGAGATTAGGGCCCGAACAGGTATACTTTGTGACATTGCGCACATGTGAGGGCCATTCTTATATGGCTTTTTTTTTGTTTTGAAAATTTAGCAATGTACATGCCAACACCTATTGCAGAATGCCAAAAAACAGAGCGGCAAAGCAAGCAGTATATTCTTTTGACTGAACTACAGAAGATGACAAGAGAAATTCCACTGTAAGTTTTTGCTACTCTTGTCAATTTTAGGCATAAATGCAGGCATGTAGACATGATTGATATTCAAACCAATGGCATACTGTACCCCTTAAATGTTGGCAAATGGACAGATTAGAAAAGTGAGGATGAAAGTGCACAATGAAATGTAAAACTGTACGTACATTTAGGGCAAACTAGCAACTATACTCACTTCAAGGTCAATACACTATGTCAGGGGTTCTGAAGTGTTTTTGGCCACAGTCCACATTTTCCTGAGTTCATGCTTATCACTCTTGTAGTAGCCAGCAGGGGTAAATCCAGGGTTTGGAGAAAGTAACTCATTCTTGAGGGCAAAGCCCATGCACACATAAGAGTTCAGATACTGCCTGCATGGTAGGCAGTGACAATTATACAGAGATTCATAAGTGGGTGGTGGTTTCTCAATGGGAGAACCATATGGGAACACAGCCAACCTCAGCTCCACCAAGGGTGCACCCTCATGAGGCTGAGGTGAGAAAATTTTTTAATTCTAAACATGCTAGATGGCAGGAAAATCACTCTAAAATGCAAAATTGCCAGTAAAGTTTTAGTCTCCTAGGTTTTTTGGGTGTTGCCAGTATGGGAAGAAATTTTGCCATGATCCCAATCACTTAAGTGTAGGAAATTGCACAAATTTGTCATTATACTGTAACTCCATGCGTGGGTCACCAGTACAGGAGAAAAATTGGCATCCCAAATGCTTTAGATTGGAGGTACTGTAATCACACTTTAAGGCATAAACTTGTAACTAGACTTTAACATCCACAGTATCCACCATGTGTGAATCACCAGTTGGCAAATGACAATATGGGGAGGTCCAAATTCTCTAGATTGTACTTAAAAAATTGCTTGTAAATAAATTTTGCAGCTCCTTGAATTTAAGCAGGCCGTACTAATGAATGTTGTGGGCGGCAAATGGCCTGTGGGCAATCACTTGAGAACCTAGGCACTATATTGAGAAGTAATGAAATGCAAGAACACAGGTCACCAGTGTGAATCCATAACATCATGCTTGCTTGCTTCAGGTGTACTTTTGGTAGCAAATATGAACGTTTCAAACATTGTCCTGAGAAAGGAACATAGATTCACTTGGAATGAAAGTTTCACCAGAATGCTTAAATTATTAAGTTCCGCTGTAACTGCATGTCAAACATGAATTTTGTCTGCGGTATTCTTTTGAAGCAATACATGTAATGGCAACGAACATAAATGACAGTCTTGTGCATCATTTCCTGTTTTCAGAAATTTCCAGCAGAGGATACCATGTAGCCTCCTTAGTTCACTGGCCAGTTCCCTTCTGGATGAGACTGTCTTTGAGATTGTACTTCACCTAAAGGAGATACAGCAGATGACAGAGAGAAAACTGATGGAGCAGCGGGCCAACTTACACAAATCACACAAGGGTAAGTAATGGTTGATTTTGGTTGTGGTATCCCTTAAAATTTGCAAACAACAACCAGTGGTCCCAAAATTCATCTGACTGTAATTCATAGATCATCAGGGGATAAGTACATCCACCCTTTTTATGACTTTATCAGGAAGCTGATACGGATAGAGATCAAGCACTTGCCCTTTCCTTTGAAACCATGTGGTTTGCTGACAGCTAACTCCTGTATGCCAGTTCTCACTTTATAAAAGGGTTTGGTAGAACTTAAGACAGCTTGTTGAACATGGATATGTGTTTCTGTATTTCAGGAATGATTTGGATAAGAGAAAGGGGGAGGGGGATTAAAGAAGCAGGGAAAAGTTTGAAGAGTTGAAGAGTTTCACCTTCTACTTTACCATATTCCTGATTTGGAAGGTGTATTCAAAATGTGTTAGGCTGCTAACCTTGCAATAGTACCAGACTTAAAAAAAAATGCTGTATAGGCTACTTGATTGTTTTTGTTAGCCTGCCTTAGGTTCTATGCATGTAAAGCAATGTCCTTGCTGTCACAAATGTGAAGTAATGGTGACTAGCTGTCTACTCCTTTCAGGGTTTTCAAAGCCCAATGTTGGTTCTCAGCCAAACCACGGATTAAAAATGGGTAGAATATGATTTTGCAGCAAAACCACTTGTAGCAAAAGGGTTAACCAGATTGGAATCAATAAAATTAGGCTTCATGTAAGCATACTATTTGTGTGTAGATAGCAGCCCATTGATCTGTTCCTTGTCTTTGTTTTATTTCGACAGCCCAGAAAATTGACATGCAGAAGAAACAGGAAGAAGCACTGAATGCATGTGTAGCAAGGCCTCACAATTTACCTCTTGTAAAGAAACAAATAGAGGAAGAAACACAGGTGACTATATAATGTACTGCATGGAAACTTCACATTTTTCATGGGACAGCTGGGGTAACAACATACCCCCACCCCTGTGGGTTTCTATACCTTTTAATATCATCTTAAAAAATAGGAATTTGGATTGTCTAAATGAGAATAAAGCTTCATGAAAGATAGCACCATTTTGCATATAATCTAAGTACACATTAAAACTAAATTTTGCAAAGGTGAGTTTCCCTCTCACCTTAAACCCTCTAGGGATGGTGTGAGTCTCTAATTCTCCCCCCCCCCTCACTTTCCCCTTTGAAAAATATCTGTATCAAGATGTTGTAGCCATGATACAGCTTAGCAACAGTGTTTATCATCTTTGTGAATATTAAAATGAGCACAAAGTCTCATGTATCAGTACTATGCCAACAATTTCCTTCAAGTACAGTTGAATACAGCATCATTCATCATACTTGCTATAAATATGAACTGAGTCTACCTTCTAGCTGCTTGCGCCATGTCCAGGATATACATTGACATGCTAGTTATTTACAGAAATGTAGAGTGTGTGCCCCTTTTTCAATCATGCTATCCAACAAACATAACAACCAACTTGTGGCCCTATGCCTTTACTTCTCTAACAGTATCTAGTGCCAGTTTTTGCAGGTGGTCAGAAACTTTTTCCAAGAAATTCATGTTATCTTTTAAGTGTGTCATCACCCTTTGAAGTTAAAGTTGTTGTGACATTTGCCAGTTCAGCTACATATACCATCTCTTTGATGGAGAAATCTGAGTGCTATATGTGGATATATGGCTTAGCAATGGCAGTAACAATATATAAGAGCTTTGTAACTTTATATTATTTACTCTCTCCATAAGCAAGTTTGGAGATAATGCAAGGAGCTGTATTGCACAATAGGTCAAAAGGTCAAACAGTAACACTTTCCTGTGTTTAACAATTGATCTTGACATAGGCATAAACTATGCAGCATTGCATATACAAGCAGAGTGTTAGGTTACATAAATTACCGTAACAATAGTATACAAGCGCGGATAGATTTACCCTGGGTAATCTGTCTTCACAGTGATCTCAGAATTTGCTAAAGATGGAGGGTTGTTATCAATTCATAATATTCGGCTCATTTGAAATATTCCATGCACAATGGGGTCTAAAACAGCCAGAAATTTGCCAGAATTGGTTCAAGGCCCATAGGCATTACTACGAGACTGGTAAACTGTGTGCATATGAATAAGGGGCAAGTATTCACTGGAAATGTACCATTGATCATTTGGAAAAACTAAGGTGAAAGAAATTTGTCCCCTCCCTTATGAAAACCTACCTGAGATTTAGTTCTCACAAAAGCAGAAATGTGATCTGACGTATTTACTGGTAAGGTGCATTAATACAGGCAAAGTCGTCCTCATTCATTACCTGCACAATATACTCCACTACTGCAGCTTTCATGTGTGTCTTATGGGGCAATACTGCAAGGGGCAATTTGACTGGGCCTATCTCGTGCTGCTTGAAGCACAGATGGATGCATTGTAGGCATAAAGGCCACCAACCCCTTCCGTATATATGACTGTTTGTTTCGGTTGTTTACGTACCATACCTCAATCCACACTATGCCACAAGTTCAAACACTGCAAAGGTTGTAAAGTAAACTAATGCCAAAATTTGGATAAAAATGCATGTATGTCAATCAAGATTTTTTTTAGGTGAAAAATGTATACACATTGCAGCATTATGTTGAACATATACAATAATATTGTTGAAGAGAATCAGTTCTGTCCGACGTGTTATTCCTTTTTTCGCAATTTCTACTCAGGCTGACCTCCGTCCGTATGCTTTAATACGGATTTTAACCGGGACTTATGCGTATGTGTCCTACTTCCGTTGTTAGTTGATCTCAACAGAAAGGTCACAAATGCATGTGCAGAGATTATCTTCGAACTGGCTTATTTCTTGGGTAGCTCCTTTTGCTCATTGTAGCATATCATGGTTCGGTAAATCCATCTTGTATTTTTAGAAACAAAAAGTTATATTTATTGTGACGATTCATTGTTGTGAACCACAAGTCCACTGCATGCACAAATTGTGTACATTCTGTTTCAACTTGTTTTTTATTTTTCTTTAGGCTTTAGAAGTTAAAATCAAAGATGAAGTCCAAAAGATGGATGAAAGGATAGTACTTGAGCTTGACAGTTGTGTCAGTGATCAACAGAGTACCCTGGAGAAGGCTGGGGTACCTGGATTCTACCAAACCACCAATCCACTTGATGTCAGACTTCAAATGTATTTGCTGCAGTTCATCTACAAATTGCATGATGGGATACCAAACAGCTGATCATCAGGAAAAGTGAAGATATCAAAAGGACTCCATGTGCATGTAGAAATCTGCTCCCAGTATTTCTCAGATCTCTGATGTCTTCAAGTCTGTGGATTTATATTTCTATGTTGAGCTGAGATTGTGAGACTCACAAGAATGCAGACATAACTGCTAATGGTACTGTGTGCTATCAGGGTATCCCTAGAGTGTATTTTTAAGAATTGGTATGATCTATGGTAACAAGCTGAACTGGCTTAAGCCTGACTTTTGCATGGTGAGGAACCTGCTTTATTTCAAAAGTAGATTTCATATCAGTCTTCCTCGAAAACTGTTAATAGTTTCTGCGTTCATGATTCATTACTTAAAAGGAAAAATAAAATCACATCACCCTAAATTGAATTAGTTTATCTGGGTCTCCTAATTCATGAATGGCTCTTTTAAATCATGTTGCAACAATTTTGTCGCAGAACTTTAACAGTTATGCAGAAAAACCCTGTTGTTTACCTTGAGAATGCCAAATTTTATGCTCTGTGACAGTATGAAAGATATTTGCAGTAAACTAAAGATTTGGCACATTTTGTTCATCTGTCAAAGTAAGTTATGGCGACTGCTTCTTCCCTTCAACATGGACAGAAAGTAGGATAGTTACCTACTTCATTAACTGATACTGGGAGCTATGTGCATTACTTGTATTGACAACCAAAATTTTTGCATAAGGAAAAATAAATAGCTCCTGCTTGCAAAGTTTTATTAACTTACTTCCTTTGCACAATTGACTTGAAAAAGGAAACTAGAAGATGGAACTGTCATATTTTTCAGGCTCAAGGGTTCAAACAAATCAGTAAGTCAGCTATGGAGTTGACTTAATTGTTAATTTTTGGATCTTACTATTAAGAACCTTGCCTACTTGTTACATACTAGGAAAATATAATTACCTCCTTGACTAATTGAAATTGGGTACTGTGTGGTTGAAAGGGCATTGTATTCAATGTGATGACAAGAGATACAGTAGTGTTACAGGAGTATTAAGTGGAGTCTAATTCATGACCATCACTCCACCAAATTTTTGCATACATAGCCTACAGGGTAATTCTGACTGAAAATTCCACCATTCTTCTGGTCATGATTTCATATCTCTGACCAGTAGTACAATGGTATGATTTGCAGCCAGTCTCAGTTTTATATTGTTTCAACACAACTTTTAGTGTGAAAGAACTGAATATAAAATTATGTCTAGCCAATGTTTCAGTAAAACCAATTAGTAGGCAAAAGGGTCTTGTAAGGTTTCATGAATATGGCCCCTGGATCCCAAGACTTTTTTAAAGTCATCCTTTCAAGACATTGAAAGAGCAATTTAGTATTAAATGACAAGAATAATTGTAGGATAAAGGTCTACTTATGTAATTGTATGGATCAGTGATATTGCAGGATTTGTGCAATATGTACTAAAATCCAGCAGAGAATATGTACTGTAGCCCATTGCTAGCTAGCGGTGCTGCAGGCTGCTGTTGTAACATACCAACCACTGCAAATGGCAGCTGCTTGAATACCTTGAAATTGAAAAGTTTACAGGAGTTTTTCCATTTTGAAGTGATGTATGATCACAGCAGTGCTCAAAGGAACACAGTGTATATTGCTTCTAGGAACGATGTGATTGGGGAATTAAGTAAGGTTTGGAGTCAGCATAAGTGTGAAAAAATTACCAGGGCATTTCTTGCTTTGTTAAAAGTGTTCCACCTTGTTATAAGTTATGAGTAGGCTGGTAGTATTTGTAGTACAGGGGACATCTGTGGCCTACTAGCCTTGCCAGCCTGTAACATAATAGTTCGTGGGCTATGTATTCTGTTAATGTAGTAGAAAAATGAGATCATTTGGGTTATTCAAATGTTTAATGAATCCATGAAGTGTTAATATGAAACCGCAGAAGAAAGAAAAAATATCTTTTATTTTTCTATGATAGGTGCAAAATTCTGGTGATTCCTTTACTTTGATGTTTATTCTTTTTTGCAAGAATACCATCATAGCATTAAATTTTTACCACCTCTGTTGAAAGAACCTACTGTTTTGTATTTTGTATACAATTACAATAAGTGTACAACTGTGTTGTGCTAGTGGGGATAAACCTAATATGTGAAGCTTTTCAGAAGTGTAAATTTCAATATATGAGATAAGGTTTGTCCTTGAAATGCCAATAAAAACAGTCTGACAGTCAGTATAAATACCATTTTGCTTCCATGTATTCTATGAAATGGTGGTCTCAATAATAGACAAAGTCCTTGTTCTTAAATATTAGAATAACTTGAGTTTAGAGAAATACTATAAGTGAGAGAAACATAAAGACAATACAAGAAAAAAAAAGAAAGTACATAAAAATAAACCAGAAAGCCAATAGGCTGTTATTCCTTGCCTCTATAATACAGTATAAAAATGGAGGTTTCAAATTGGCAGTCTCATTACAAACATAACAGATCATCCATGCAACACGGTTCATTCACACACCATAAGTATAAGATACTTCATTAAAAGCCTTCTTGTGATAGTGTTAAGACCTTTTCCCATCACCATAAGGCATCCACATACCAAATATGAACTCTATACAAGCTTCCTACTGTGACATACTATGTTAACAGTTTCAGAGTTTGACCCTGGAGACCCAGATGACCTTTGACCTCCACCAACAATGATAGGTTTCTTCTCACCACACTGCATCTACATACTAATTATAAAATTTATGTGTTTCCCACCTTGAGATATCATGATAACAAGGATTTTAGAGTTTGACCCCTGGTGACCCAAGATGACCTTTGACCTCCACCAAAAACAATAGGGTTCTTTCTCCCAACATGGAGCATCTATGTATCAAGATTGCCAGTTTCCCTTCCTGAGATACCGTGTTAATGACCTAAGTGTCACACAAACATGCATACATACAAGTGCATGCCTGCATGAATGCATAGATTCCTCACACCAATGAATAACAAAAACTAAGCAGAAAATTCAGGCCTCCAAGACAGGCACTAATTGACATTAAAATGTACCTCAAGTCTAGAATTACAAGAATATATGTTTCAGAGGTCAGAAAATAAATCTCATTCATTCAAATCCTATTTTCACAGCTTGCTCTGTTGCTGAGAATAAAATGTTGAAACTTTTGTCATTTAATTTGAAACAGTCAATTGCACAATAATTTGTGATGTCCTTCTTGTACAACTCACATTACCAGCTTTTGTTTCCTTCTGAAATTAAAATGTTGATATATGAGCTTGAAAAATTGACTGTTTTCTTGCATAGCAAGTTGTACAGTCAAGTCACCTTATAACACTAGCACAGTAATTACATTTTGGCACAAGGCACAGTAGCTTTTGGAAAAACAAAGACTATAATTCGTGTGGTACAATAAAAACTATAAAAAATAGGTCAGGTAAATAAATATTTTCAGGTCTCCAAGGCAGGTACTAGTTAATGTCCAGTTCACTAAATGACAAACATGTTTTCAAAAATGGTAAACTATGCAAATGTTCCAAATATCATATCAAATATATTTTATTTTGCACGTAATAAGTAGCATTTATCTTGCTTACAGCTCAGTGACACATTTACTACAAGATCATGGCCATCCCCAGATGCCACTGGGAAGTAGTCAGCTGCTAAAGAAATAGGGGGACTTTTGTTGATCGTGGGTTTGACAAGGTCTTTCCAATACAAAATTTATCACTCTGGAAGAAAGTATGACTAAAAAGACATTCCTACAGTGCATAAAGATATTGTTGTATCTTCCCAGTCTGAATCAAAACACAGTTCTAATGTTCTTGGTTCCTTTAATTCTTATAAAACTTTGCTTTCAATCTTAAAGCATTTCCCATCTATTTCTGCATCAATTTACCAAATCAATGATCACTGGTTTGTAGACAGACCACACAGTAATGAAGGAGCAGGATACCAAAATTACAAAAGAATATCTGCAGAGAATACTTGTAGTTAGTTTTCCATAGCAATTTTTACATGGCAACTTCTTGATTTGTGGTGTCACAAGAAAAAAAACAGCTCTTACATTACAAGCTCTTCTTTTAGTGTGGCAGCAGCATTTTTCCACTAGTTGAACACAACAATACAAGCTAGATGAAGAAAGCCTTTGAGATTTCGATTTGAATTTGGGGTTCAGGAAATATTTGGGAGCTATGAATCATGCTGATCAATAAAGGCAACTGGAAAAATGCTGCTTAAAAAACTTACATGGGCAATGATCTTCCTCCTCTCTACCTTTCCAGTGTCTAGATAGTTATACAACATACAGGGCAAGAACCATGGAAAATTTCCTGTTTTTTTTTTTTTTCATTTTCCAAAACACCAAATTACCATCCAATTTCCAAATTTGTAAGGAAGGATCTTTCTGGGTACCCTATTTTTCCACCCGTGATAACCAAACTACTACATTTCTGTACTTGGAAGCATCCAGAGGAACAAAAGTAATACAATACATTAAAGGGGCTATAGCATGCCCCCAAATTTATTTAGGAACAGCCCTATAGTTCTACATACAACTGGTGACTGCAATTTGGTTGACACTCATTCAAACAATAACTCCACTCTGGTTGGTCAATGATGACTTATAATACAGTCAATTGTTTTCTCCATTAAGCTCACACAGAGTTGTGTGTCAATATGGCCTTGGTCAGCTTAAACTCAATGCAGGCTACAGTGGCTCTGCCTTGGAGGTCTACTAAGAAGAAACGTAGAAGGGATAATTTTTTACTGTCTTGGGTGAGATTATAGAGCCTTTAACCAAAGAAAGTTCCATTAAGCATGCCACCTATACAGTTCATATATAAACCATGCAATGGTTACTGGTTAAATTTGTCAAAAGCAGAAACAATAATCCGGAGTTTATTTCGATAACTTCTCCCTGTCATGAGGAGCATTGAAATCAATGTCAGGTCCGATGGCCACAATACCATGAGGATTGATGCTTCGGTGACTGGCCTGTGATGGAAGAAAACAGCACAAAAATGTCAATGAGAATGACACAGCTGCACTGATTTAGAAGCATAGGAAGCTATGTAAAAGAAAGTATATATTAGTATGCAGGTGCTAATCTGTGTTGAAAATCTGGGAGGGGGAGGGGTAAGGGGAAGGACAACTCACAATGATAAATGCAATGTTGATGTAATATATACATTTATATGTTTGTGTGTTTTTGTCTTAAAATCCAAGAGTAACTGATGCTCTAAGGGCCTGACTACAAAAGACTACTTTTTGTCACTTGTCTTCCTTTGTGAAAGAGTTGTGCTAGTGTTTGCATAGTAACTCTCCTTTGCTTTTAAAAATGCTCTTTTTTCATATTTTTTCTATTGAATTACGAGCTTGATAATCTCAATGTTTCACTGACACGATGCTATAATTGTTATAATTGACATTATAATTAACTAAAGATTCAAATCAAATCAAATTAAAGCTTGGTAAAGGTACAGACTGTAAGGAACGTGCTCATGATATTGAAGATTTGGTGCAAAAAAATTATTACAAGACTCTGTAAGCAGATTTGTTTAAAACTTTAAAGGTCTTATTCAGAGGCAAAGTGCATTTTCGTTTCATTGGGAATGAGCAGAAACTGCTGTTTGTCCTGACCCCAACACACCTCGAATGTTTAGAGTACCCCTTGGCACTGCTGAGAAAATACGTTCTAAAAATACGATAAAACGGCTAAAAATCGTGATTTCAAATGACTGAATGAAAACGGGGCGTGGCTAAGGTCAAGCCTATGACGTCACTGGCCGGAGTTGTGTTGACATGCATAGGAATAACGATATACAAACGTAGTTATAGGCATATATGAGCATATAGGAGCATACTTTCAGCACAAACCAGTGAAAAATTAACAGACAAATAATTCTTGAAAGAGATACGATGAAGTTTTTAAAGGTTTTGCCTATATCATGAAGGGGATCACATACTACATGATCGGGTTTTCTTCGATCCTTAAAAACAACAGTTCATCGTCTAGTTGGTAAACGTCATAGAGTGATTCACTAACTTGACCTTCCCTTCACTTTATTTTGCTTCTTTTCTTCTGAAAAGAGACTTAGGTTAGATGGACTGAGATTTTTGGAAGGAATTGCTGACCGATATGGAAAGAAAAAAACTCGTTCATCCTTTCACCCCTCCTCCCCCTCCCCAAAACGGATTATAAACACCTAAAAACAGTAAAAAAGAACAACAATCTAGAACAGATACTGTGTAATATTTACCAAGACATTGTCTATTTGAGATTCAGCCAATCAGCACTTAGAACTGTAGGTATTCTCTTTCACGTCCAAATAGTTGCATATAATTAAAAGTAAACAAGCCACGAGGTCAACTGTTATACTTGCGTACGCGCGTAGTATCGTAACACACAGACTGAATGGATTTAATACTGGATATACATACTATGTATAGGCCTACCTGCTTTACCGAAAGTCACCATACATCTCTGAAGTAGAGAAAGTAACTTGTGGTGATCCTTCCAAAAGAAGAAAATTTCAAGGTCCTACAACTTGCTGTTGATAGTCCAGCAATTATCTTCAAGCCACAACCATTGGCCAGACTTCCGAATTTTCAGACTTGCTTCGACGAGTTCACTGATCGAATTTTAACGTTACAACTTTGAGATTCTTTGAGCAAGGGGGTTTGCAAAGTTTGGCGTCAGCCTGAGGAACACATTGAAAAGAATTGATTTCGGAAGGAGGAGAGAGGTCGTTAGACAAACTTCCCATGTCATCACTCATGAACTTGAAGGGTAAAGACAAGTTGAGGCACACCAGAAAGCCCAAGACGAAGACCTGGCATAGCCTGCAAAGAAAACCTGATACAAACCAAACAGCTCTCTTTTTAGGGCTACTAATTCCTTCCGAAAGAGTGGCTTCTTTCCTCTGCAAACATGCTTAAAATGTAAGATACTCTATAACGTTAAGGTGTTTTTTTCTTTTTTTGCAAGTCGACTCGAACCTAATGCTAAACCGTAAACGTTAGAGCTAACGAGTAACGTTACTAGGCCTTGGCCTATAGCTAACTAGCCTGCTCTCTGCCTAGGCTAGTACTAGTAGGACTAGCCTAGGGTACCTAGGCCTAGTTCTCACGTACACTTTGTTCCCTGAACTAGTATGGGAAGCCCCAAAGCTTCCCAAATACTAGGTCAGCAGACTACGGACTATAGTAGGACTAGGACGTATTCCAGGCCTACTCTAAAACCTTCCTACCTACGCTGACTAAAAAAAGGTAAATTTAATTTGATCATTACAATAATAAATCTTTACTATTATACTGTGCAATTTCCGCAATTTCCGATTACCAAGTGCAACTTAGGCAACTAGAGTAGCCTATGTTACTATGCTACTACGACTGACAGTTAGTACTAACTTTACCATATATTATACACTGCTTGCAGTACTGGTACGGTACATGCTGGCTAGCTGTGTGCGCTCGCGCTAGCACGACCTGACAGCTCGACTCCGGCCGGTGACGTCATAGTTTGACCTTTCGAAGAAATCACGTGATGTTATCGTTTCAGTATGGGCCAAAAACAAAAAATTTTTCAGAAAATGATTAAAAATGGAAAACGCGAATTTTTTGCTTTGTTTTTCCTGTAGAAAAATAATATAAAATTCTAGTTTACCTAAAATTATGCTTCTGAGTCGATTGCATGACCCTTATTTGCCTCTGAATAAGACCTTTAAGGTATACTGGGTACTATATCGGTTTTTGCAAGGCTTATCTTCTGTAATCCTACTGCAGTGATAAGGGTGTACTATACCTGATAATGTTTTTGAATATGTTCCTGATCCACGGTTTCAGAAATGCCATCAGTTGCATACAAGTCACGAACGTAGCCCCAGATGTTTGGATAATCAATGATTCGTTTCTTGTTACACTGTGAACAGAGTATTAATGAACATATTATTAGCCCCTCTTTTGATGAATAGATAATAAAATCCTGGGAGCTCACATATATTGGTATCAAACAAAAATTTGTTAAGGGGTCATTCATTTTTGTCATCACACTTAAAGAATAAAATGCTCACTCTTTCTTTAGAACATACTTTCAAAGAATGCAAACTGATGTAATTCCACAGAAATACATCAATGGTTCTTTGGCCTCCCTTCCCCGACTTACATTTATACTTTTGTCATGGTAATGGGTGGTCCCTAACAAAGTCTGGTAGCTACTTTAAACCAGGGTTACCTGCCAGCATAGAAATCAGGGATAACCTAGAACACAAGTTTCCCTCTTTTTGCAGTCAATGAAAAGTCACAGAATTTGATGAAAATGTCATAAATTGGGGAAAAGTCAGAAACTGGTACAAAAGAGAGCCACTCTGATCTTTCTCTGTTTTCCAAAAAGTGTATCCAGCATGTAAGCAAGTGCCAAACTACACCAGGGCAAGGTAATTATCCAGAAATTTTGAAAATTTTTCAGGGAAAACTCAGCCCAGTCAGGAAATTAAATACTTTTATGAAACTGGGGAAACCCTGACTTTGTCTTAATTATGTCCCTTAAATCATAAATTTCAAAAGTATATATGAAAGAGGTTGGAAAATGAATCTCACTGACCAAAGCCCAATCTTCACAGCTCACTTAATTATGTCCCTAAAATAATAAATTTCAAAAGTAATGTCAAAGAGATTGGAAATGAATCTTGTTGGCCCAAGCCCCACTCAATTATGTCTCTTAAATCATAAATTTCAAAAGCATACATTGATGAGGTTGGAAAAAGAATCTTGTTGGCTCTAGCCCAATCTTCACAGCTCACTTACTTCCTGATATGATTCTTAAATTAATCCACTGAATTTGAAAACTAGCACACTGTGAGGACAGGAGAGGGCTTGCACAGTCATGTGACTGTTTAATCATAAGACAGTGTATACACTTTGGAACAAGATGCAGTAACTTTAGAGAAAATAGAGAAAAAGCAAAGATGGGACCTGATTAGTACATGAGTGAAATCACAAATTACTCGCATAATCTGCCAATTTAAAATGACTGCACAAAGTTAAGAAATACACGAACCTTGAAGTGGCCAACATAGACTGTGTCAAAACGTAAAAGAGTAGTCAGTAAACGGATGTCAGCTTCAGTGATGCTGTTGCCTGTCAGGTAGCGTTTCTTACTCAAAATCTCTTCCACCTTTTGTTGTAAAACAAACATTTGGTCATTGACATAAAAGTACATGTCACATTCGGTCAAATTCCAATCAGACATACATTTGCTAACATGCCGATAAAACCTGAAGAATGTTTCATCCAAAATTTATGCACATCACTGGTTCAGAAAATCCCCAAAAGATGTTTTGAGTTGTTCTAAATATACTGATGACTAACTGAAGAAGCCTCAAAGTTACTTTGTCATTTGCTTTCAACCTTACTTTCCTTCGAAACTTATGAGAAAAATGTTCTATACAATTCGGATGCACAGGTGAATGATGCTCTGAACTGTTCTATCCACTTCCCCAACCTAGGAAGCACCATCACTACTAATAACTAGTCTGACTTTGAGATTGACTGAAGTATTAAAGTCAGCTTCAAAGGCATGTAGAGGACTTCAAAGATGTCTTTGGTCATGACATGAATTTTGCCCAAAGGCCCAGAAAAATTGTCACCCCCTCAGACACTTTTTAAGGACACATATTACTGTACTCACTCAGGCACAGTGTTGAAAGGGGGAGACTTAGGAGAGAGGTTAATGCTCAAGTCAGACTTACTTTGAAAGCAATGAAACCAAAGAACAAGTCAAAACAAAAATAAAAACAAAAGTGAAAGTCCAAACAAATCAAAGTAGCCTTTCCTCTAGGTGATAAAAATCGCAAATATTAAAACTTACTCTGTCTAGGCCCTCAAAAACATCTTTCACACCTTCATCATATGCTTCCTGGCTTCTTGCAAATCCAGCCCTGTAGACACCATTGTTTATTTTCCTACAAAAGAGCCACAACACACAATGGTAAGTTACAATTTGCCAATATCCTTACTAGCTATGTATTGCATTGTTTTGAAACTGATCTGAAAGTAAGCATACAGTGGTTTCACTAACCATACAGTATACAACAAAGGGGCAAAGGAGGGCTCAATACCCCATAAAATCCCCTGTTGTTTGAAACACAGTGCTACCTATGAAAATTATATTAACTGCATTCTGTCTTGAGATATGGTGTTAAGTTTTCAGAATTTAACCTCTTGTGGCCTCAGATGATCTTTGACCTCCATCAAAAACATAAAGGTATAGGGTTATACCTTTCAATATAACACATCTATATAGCACATATAAGAACCATCAGACTTCCCTTCAGTTTAAACAGGACCACCTGTCCATCCTAAATTGAGCTCAAAGTCTCATCTGTGGTGTATCTTTCAATGGCTGTGAATGGGATCCTTGGTAATACAATTTGCATGTCCTGGGTCCTGTTTCATATGAAAGAGTTACACTCAATCTTAAAGGTCGTGTGACAAGCCACCAAAAAGAGCTGTTTCACTTGTCATTTAAAGAATTAAGTCCTCCATAAAGATCCGTTGGAATTATTTCAATATCTTTTACTGTTCTCAAAATATACATCTTCAAAGTTTGATGGTTTCTAAAGAAACTTATTGCCTATGCAAAAAGAATGATGTGGAGTGTTGCACAGTATGAAGATTTCTTTTGTTAACCCTATATAAATTATCTCTTAATTACTGATCATACAGATTACAGTTTGGTGAGTGATATCAATATTTTTCAAGGAAAAAATTTTAACTTTTATAATAAACCCCTTGGAGAATAACTATGCTACCAGTGTCCTTGAAATTAAGGTTGAAAAAACAAAGTCTAAAATGTGCCATATATGGTATGTCCCTCTTTCAATGTCACATATTTGCATATTTAGCTCATGTTTATTCATGATACAAGTGTGAAATAGAAATTTGCCAGTAAAATGGTCAATATTTAATGGATTTTAGTGGGAATTGTGGCTATTTTCTGGATTTTTAATGCTTTTTACATCAAATATCCAACTGTCTTATTTTCATGTCACACGATTTAAGTTTGATTTCAGTAGGACAGTTTAGGACTATTGCATGATAGATCAAATTTAAGATCAATCTTGACTCTTTATGAAACAGGGCCCTAATCTATTGATATTTAATGAGTAACAATTGCCAGCATCTCACCCACTCCCCCACCCCCTTGCTTGCTCCCCTAATTCCCATCCCACTCATCAATTTACCTTTTATGTCACTGTGGATGGTTGTAACTGACTCTCCATCACGCAATAATCTTAGCCTTGCTCTTACTGTTCACTATTTTTTAACCATTCTTAATCATACTGCACAAGTGTAGTATTTGACTTAAGTGCAGCTACATGTTAAACTAGGTTCTAGTATAAAAATTGCCCACTCACGGATAAATCCATGAATTCACTTCATCTATTTCTGAGTGCAGCGCTTCAGGGTAGAGGTCCATCTCTTTCTGAGCAGGTGTTCCACAAAACTCATTAAACTCTGAGTTGAGCATTCGGATAATTTCAGAAGACTCATTGTTCACAATGGTATTGGTCTTTTTATCCCAGACAACTGGTACAGTGAAGTTCCTATCATAGTCTGAAAGAAAGAAAAATACCACATTGTTTGCACTCTGAGCAGCTGTATGCCACGATATTTCATCCATAAATCAAGCAAATACGTGAAAATTAATTTTTATGACTTGTGGGCAGGTAAAATGTAAAGGAGTGCTGAAAGCTTCAATTGTGGTGTTATTCTGTTATGTGATTTTCAATATTTAATAAAAATTTAACCCTTGGAGATGTGCAGCAAGCTCAATATCACTAGGTCTGACTAGCAATCATTTCAGATTACCTGAAACATGCAAAAGTATTTTTTCTACAGATAACTTATTTGGATACTTATTTGTTGTTCAAATTTCCATTTAAATCTTTGGGAAGTGGTTCATATCATAAAGGGACCTAGAATTTTCTGTTGTTCATGCATTGAATGGTGATTTAACCTACAACTTCTCCCATAGACTACACAAAGTCTGTGTGGTGAATTTTACTCCCTCTGGAATAAGATCTCTACTTTCTGCTCTTCCATTAAACTGTTCACTCCCCTTCCAGACTGTCAGGATGTGAATCTCAGGATGGACTCCCATCTGATTCAAGATTACATGCAAAAGCTGACAATTGTCTTCAAAGCAAGAACAAGAGAACAAGAGAAACATTCCATAAATTTGCAAAGAAAAACTTGAAATCTACTTCTACAGAAAGGAGCAGTTCTGAGGCCCCCAGGTCCAGCCACAAGGTCTCAAGGCCAATTTATATGGCCTTGCCTTGGCCTCAAGTCCTTCCACCTAAATTGTAAAGAACTTTCCACTTTTTCAACTGTCTGCAGCCAAAGCAGAAGGATTGGTGATCTGGTCCTTCCTCATTTTACTTCTTCCACAAAATGTGTGTACACTTATGACAAATATTTGAAAATAATTAATGGACATGTTCACACAATTAAAAATATGACCAAAGAACACTTAAAATTCACTGGAAAATACTTTTAACACTGTAAAAGAACTGGTACATTGTTTAAACAGAATTATGAGTTAGTAAAAATATGATCTCACTTGGATCAGCCTTGAAGTAAATTTCACGCAAATACTTTGCTCCATTAACAGGGTCTAAGGTGCACTTCGGCTTCTGAAAATATCAGAGAGAACATAAGTTTATGCAAGTATAGCATTACAGCTTCTTTTCAAAGGTTAGATTCTGAAATCACAAAGAATACCACAGACTTGTCTACCAGATAAAATACTTACAAAGCACTGTAACTTTAAAGCATAAGGCTTTTCAGTCAGGACCCTTTGTGGTGTATGAAGAACAGCTGAGCATGTCAAACATCAGTGTTCCCAAACCTTCAGCTTTTGTTTTGATGAATTAGAGCCGAGCATCTGACGCAGTGCTCACAGTTAGAAATGAAATCAAATTGAGTCTCTTGCATTTGAAAGATCTTAGGGATGGGTTGTTTTTAAAGTTCTACAAACTTTTCAACACTGTTGATGTTGCTGTTGAATGAATTGGCTGGTTAGGTACAGTACAAGGGCAGAGATTTGTTCTCAATATTTGGGGGGGGGGGGGACCAGATTTTCAAATAATTTACCGTGTGAAAAATCAAAGTCAATGGGCGATTTCTCCAATACTGGGGGGGGGGACATCCACCCCCCCCAAGCGCTGCCCATGGTCAGGTAGCTAAAAAAGTACAGCAATTTCCAGGATACAATTATTTTATTTTCTTTGCATGATATAAAATAAATCCCACTCAAATGCAGGACTCTCACAACTGTGCACCTCTGTACAAAGACTCTTCTATTGGGGAATTGTCTGCTACATGAAATTATCTCCTCACATTCTTTGTGCCATTTTTTTTTCGTCATCTGATTTCATGTAATGTGATTACAAAATTAATAATTTGTCATACAAAGATCCCAGGTTCAGCAGTCAATGAGCTGTGACCCTGAAATATGTCAGAACACTCAAATGCCCAACATTGTAAGTCTTACCAGAAAGCCAAAAGGCTTCGTGATTCCTTGCCGAAAGGGGGGTGCCTTGTTACACTGAGGTTCATCCATCAAATTTATACTTCTCTACTTCATCATTTTTTATGATGTGGTCACAATTTCACCCCTGCTCACATCAGCTCATGCCACATGACCTTTGAACCAAAAATTGAATAACAAAAAAAATGCAAAAAAACAAAAAAAAACAAAAAAAAAGGTTTTCGGACTTCCACCTCTGGTGACCTTGAATGACCTTTGACCTCTGTATCGGTCATTCCTATCTTGAGATATCGCGATTACAAGGTTTTTCTACTTTGACCTCTGGTGACCTCGAATGACCTTTGACCTCTGCCAAAAACAATAGGGTTCTTCCTCTCGACATGACATGTCTACATACCAACTATGAAAAGTATCGGTCATTCCTATCTCGAGATATTGCGATTACAAGGTTTTTGGACGTCGACCTCTGGTGACCTTGAATGACCTTTGACCTCTGCCAAAAACAATAGGGTTCTTCCTCTCAACATGACAAACCTACATATCAAATATGAAAAGTATCGGTCATTCCTACCTCGAGATATTGCGATTACAAGGTTTTTGGACTTTGACCTCTGGTGACCTCGAATGACCTTTGACCTCTGCCAAAAACAATAGGGTTCTTCCTCTCAACATGACAAACCTACATACTAAATATGAAAAGTATCTGTCATTCCTATCTTGAGATATCGCGATTACAATGAGTGTCACAAACACACATACACACACACATGCACACACAGTTGTGTTTTGCATTCAGTTTGAGGACCTCATTGTTTTCTCTATTGTGTTTGCTTCATTAACCCTAATTTTAACAACAGACTCTCTATTGTTAAACCTCTGAGGACATGAGAAATCTATTGTATTTCCTTCTAAGGACCTGAAATCCATTGTTTAGGTCCTCAATCTGAATGCAAAGTTTGTGCACATACACACACACACACACACACACGACATCACCATCGCATAGATTCCTTGCCTGCCTACGGCAAGGAATCAAAAAGCTATCATTGTAATGGAAACACTCTTGTTCAAAGGATTATGAGCCAGCCAGACTATCATATTCTCCACTTACACTTACAGTAGATGCACACTTAAACAGGTAACAGGAGGTAGGGCCACCGATTTTCCGTGAAAAAAAGAGTCAAATTCCGTTACAGCAATTTCAAATTCCGTGAAAATCCGTGCAAGCAATTTGCCAAATCCGTGACTTTCTGTTTTGCATTGATTAGTGTGTTAGGCCAGTGCAGCCTAACCAGACTAAAATCCATTCACCAGCCTTACGTCTAGGCCCCTACACATATACGTAATGGAGAAAAAAAAACCCAAACAACTTGACTTACGATTGTTTGAGTGTGGGTCCCTTCTTCTTCTTACATAGTAAAAGATCCGTATAAAATTATATCCAAATGATATGCAGGTACTAAATCCGATAATTATTCCACAATTGAAAGTGTAACTTGTCAGTTAGAACGTTATGATCGTTCGATCATGAACGTAACAACAGCAAAGCATGAAACTTGAGTAATGTGCGCAACAGTTTATTATGACGCACTCATGCATAGTACACCATACATACAGTACATGATACAGTATAAACAAGAATCAGCTACAGGCAACGGGATCGCGGGAAAACTTTGCAAGACTGAGCAACATTAGACCTACCGAAGGCTAGTAAATGCGCAACTCGCACCTGGTCCCACATACAGTAAGCATCGGAGGGGGTGAATTTCAACAGTTTTCTATCAGATTGTAGTCTGCTAGAGCCATCCAGTGTTACATACAGATTTTTAAACTTTTTTTTTTTCATTTTGCCCTCTTGATTGCAGACTTCTTTAGCATTCTGAGAGATTTTTGAAGTTCCGTGATTTTCCGTGAAAAAAGTAAAATTCCGCGATTCCGTGACAATTTCCGTGATCGCGGAAAATCGGTGGCCCTAAGGAGGCCAATAGCAGGTTACAGCTCTGTCATCCTGCAGTCCCCTGGTACTGCTGATTGGTACTACAATTAATCTATAGTCCTACACCCCATCATTACCACAACCCATTGCAGTCATGCAGCCAAGGGGGTGGGGGCAAAGAAGGCAGCTGCCCTCCCCCTTGAGCATATTATTTGTATTTTTCTATTTATATTGCTAGTAACTCAAAATAAAAAAAAAATGTTTAGATGCAACTTCCAAGGCCTGGGAAGTGCCATTTCCAGTGATCTGGGAGGTATTTTCCGCCATATTTTCTTGGTGCTTCACGCCAACTTATGGTGGCACTACACTTAGATAGTCTGCTTACAGGGTTCTCCCCCCCCCCCTCCCTTCCCCCGGCAAATTCCTGGCCACGTGTCTGACCCATTGGTACTACAGCCTACTAGTCCTACAGTCAACAGGATTTTCCATGTAAGTATGTGCTGCAGGAATGACTGATGGGTCAGGGTATCAATCAGTGGGGTGGGTGTAGTATCGATGGGATGTTTAATTCTAAGATCAATATGGGATGCAGGATAAATGGACAGTCATTTTCACTATTACTTATGGGACCAATAGGCTCTAAGGCTAAGTACAGTGCAGTTCCAACATAGCACAGTAGATAAGCTTTCACCAAGGTTGCAAGTAGGCTAATGCCCTTACAGATACTTCAGTCACAGGGAACCTCCAAAGCCTCAGTCTGTCGGCTACTGCTTACCTCATAACTCAAGTCTACTTTACTTATTTTTAAACCATAACAAACTGTTTTAGAAACACTCCCCTTTAGCATTGTTTCCATGGAAGTGTAAGTGGCCAACCAAAATACTCCATCATCAACAAAGCATCACAACCCACCTGCCAAACACTACTGAAACTTCAAAAACCCAGCCCTCTATAATATACATTTTCTCTCATTATGCCATTTGAAGAAATGAATGATGCAAGTTTAGCTGAAAAAAAGTGACTGATTATGAATTTAATAATTACCTGATCTGTAAAATTCCATCCATTTTCACCCAAAAGCCAGTCTACAACAGTGTATGGCAAAACCTCTTCCAGTCCCTTGAGTTTACGAACAATGAGTGTTCTGTGTGCCCAAGGGCATGCCAGAGACACGTACAGATGATAACGGTCCTTCTCAGCCTTGAATCCACTTGACCCATCAGCTGTGAATAAAAGCAAAACAAGAGGGCAATCCACGGAGTTGCTTATCTCATCGCTAGCACACGCATTAAGCCATATAAATCACAGGAAGAACTTTCTCTCTTCCTTGTGGCATAAGGCCTAAACATAACTGCAGGGACCGCTGAGACGGGAGGCTAAGGGGCTTTAGCCCCCACACTTTTTCTGCCGTGGGTATTTTGGGCCGCAGTAAACTGCATTTATTTTATTGAACATATTGGGCGACTTCGATTATTAACCCCCGCACTTCAAAATTGGCTCCCCGGTCTCTGAATAAGTGCACTTGAATATGAACGCACAATGAGTGGTTTGAATTGAAGCTCATAGTCTATCCATATGTATGTCAGTTTCTGTGGTATCTTCAAATTACTCATTTTAATATCGGCCTTTAATTTTTCACGCACTCACAAAGTGAAAGCAACTACCAGCGCGTTCGTCGATGATAACACAGAAGTACGTGTGAAGTATTCTAGATAAAAAGACAGGCCAACTAATTTCTGCGCGTATACAATGCTTACGCAAGCTGCGTTGTTCTAACAATGACGTTTTCCGTAATGCGTGCCTATTATACGCACATCACCTTATAGAAAGGCGCGTATGTCAAATCCGCACTGCCGCAATGATATTTGCATCTCCATGCGCCCTTTTGTTGTGCAAAAAGGACGAATTCAGTGCGCTCTACAGAAAATCTGTGCACACAATATGATATGCGGAAGGCACACTCATCATATGTGCGAAATTTCATGTATGAGGAATATTTCTTCTGGAGTTATACTTAAAATACTAAAAAAGTGTGATTTTTCACAAAAATTGACCTTTGACCTTATTTCACGTGACCTTTGATCCCGGTCGCCATGGCAACCATATATTATGGTAGTATTAGGCAGGATCATCATATGTGTGAAGTTTCATGTATGTGGAATGTTTCCTTCTGGAATTATACTAAAAAAACTAAGAAAATGTGGTTTCTCACAAAAATTGATCTTTGACCTTGGTTGCCATGGCAACTATATCTTTTGGTAGCATTAGACACGTTCATCATATGTGCGAAGTTTTGTGTATGTGGAATGTTTCCTTCTGGAATTATACTGAAAAACTAAGAAAATGTGGTTTCTCACAAAAATTAATCTTTGACCTTGGTTGCCATGGCAACCATATATTATGGTAGAATTAGGCAGGTTCATCATATGTGTGAAGATTCATGTATGTGGAATGTTTCCTTCTGGAATTATACTAAAAAAACTATAAAAATGTGGTATCTCACAAAAATTGATCTTTGACCTTGGTTGCCATGGCAACCATATATTCTGGTGGTATTAGGCACGTTCATCATATGTGCAAAGTTTCATGTACGTGGAATGTTTCCTTCTGGAATTATACTAAAAATACTAAAAAACCGTGAATTTTCCCAAAAATTGAATTTGACCTCTGACCTTTGACCTTTTCTGCCGAAAGTCACGGAGACACAAGTTTACACTCTGGGGTACCTACCCACCAAATTTCAAAAGAATCGGTCTAGCCCACAAGGAGGAGTTCATGGAACACTTTTTCGCTTAAAATGTTAATATCACGTGGTTTTTTACCTTGGTTGCCATGGCAACTACATATTTTTGTAGTGCCAAACACTCTTATTATATGTGTGAAGTTTCATGTTAATGGGATGTTTTTTCTTGGAGTTATTATAAAAAGAGTGATTTTCACATAATTTGACCTTTGACCTCTGACCTTTGACCTTTACTTCCGGGAGTCAATGCAGAACTGGGGTTCCACCTAGGGCACCTTCACACCAAATTTGAAGAAAATCGGCTTTACCGTTTTGGAGATTTTAAGAAAACAAAATTGGACACACACACACACTAAAAGTGACGAAAATCAAAATACAAGAGGGCAATCCACGGAGTTGCTTATCTCATCGCCAGCACAGGCACTGTGCTGTGTTTCCGCAGCGTGCAAAAGTGTCAAGTCAAGTATTCCGGATAAAACACAAAGAACGTTATCCTGCGCGTACACAACGCTCACGCAAGCCACGCTATTTTAGGAATGAAATTCCCTGTACGTATCTATTATTATACGCACATCACCGAATGAAAAAGCGGGTATGTCAAATCCACACTTCCACTCCCATATTTGCGTCTCCATGAGGATTCAATCTCCGTAACAGTGTAGGTATAGGACTATGGCAGCTATACTTACAATAGACCTTATGCATAAACATCACATTGACGTCATTTTGGGCGAAAACAGTGAGGACACGTCTGAAATGTGCACTCATGGCGTAGATTTCACTACAAATCGTGTGTACGATTTGTTACAAATCAGCTGTCTGCATTAATTGGTGTAACTTGCAATGATACGCAATTTTCCTCCATTTTCCTCCAAACGAGGGAGCACTTTCTCCTTTGTGACATCATATGCATAAGGTCTATATCTTTGAAAAGATAACAGACAATGCGCCGATCGCGTATGGTACACTGCAGTGGCGTAGCTAGATATTTTTTGTGTGTGTGTGTGTGGGGGGGGGGGGGGGCAATTTATAAGCGCTAAATAATATCATTGAAGTAGTGATGTACTATCCTAAGATATTATAAACGTAGATTCCAAACTTAAAATGGCGCACTGACTCTTCATGGAGGCCAAAATATCAGGGCGGAAGTGCTGATCACTGTTCAGTCATTTTGAAAACAGACAGATTAAAGTCTTGCGCAAGTGTAACTACATGTTAATTCGGAGCATTCTTAAATCTGAGAAATAATCACTCCTCAATATATTTCATTCACAAACAAGTTATGCTTCTTCCCCGTGAAGTCCGCAATCTATAAATAGGTCAGTTACCATGGTCTTGTCAAAAACGCTGTTAAAAAGGTGCGTCAACTTCTTACAAGCATTTAACGGGAACACAATTAGCGCAAAATGCGTGGTAGTGAGTTTCTCTGTGCATGAGAAAGGTATATTGCGCGTATAAAACGCTCTGTCAAAGCGCACGTGGGTCAACCTTTTTATAACAATGGCGTTGTCCGTAACGCGTTGTTTTTCATACGCAGATCGTCGAACAGAACGGCGCACTTGTCAATGCCACACTTCTGTCCCGATATTTGCCTCTCCATGGGGAGTCAATTTCCGTAAAAGTGTATGGATAGGAGTCTGAAATCTATGCTTATAGTATCTTTGGTACTATCCTAAGGTACTATCTAAGCGTAGCGCCACCATCATCTGGCGTGTAGCGCGCGGAAAAAATTAGATTAAATATCTCTGAGATTGCCTTAAATGACATTTCCAGGACTTGTCAGTGACAATTTCGATGTGAATTTCTGCTAAAAACATAAGAAGTGTTGTAAGTAAACCCCTACGAATATAATTTTAGCTACAATTTTCCGTTGTAAGAATTTTTAATTCAGGTGGTAAAAATTTCCGACAGAGACTAGACTATTTCCGACAGAGGCCTTCGGAGGCTTTGTGGGAGGGGGGCGACCGCCCCCTGGCACATTGATCTATGTGTAGGATCAACATACATAAACAGATCAGTGTGACCGTGTTTGAGGCATCTGCACGCGTAGGCCTACTAGTTTCACTTCATGTGCCCTTTTGTTGTTGTGAAAAAAGAACGCCTTCACTGTGCTACACAGAAAATATGTGCACATAATACGATGCGCATGCACGTCATTGGAATGGACAGTCAGTACCAAAAATATTAGGCCTACAAGCATAGATTCCAAATTTATAGAATGGCGTGTTGACTCCCCATGGAGCCCAAAATATGGGGCGGAAGTGCTGATCACTGTTCAGCAGTTTTAAAAATGCACAGGCTACAGGGAAATAAATGTCTTAAAAAAGTATTAATACTATTTCGGAACATTGTAATGTAAGAAGTATTCATTCCTCAACACTAAATTCTACTTACAAGACGCTTAATTCTTCCTGACAGCATAACAAATAAGTACACTTGAACATGAAAGCACAATGAGTGGTTTAAAGTTCATACACTTTAATATTCGCCTACATTCATTAGTCAGTTCCTATAGAGCTTATGCACCTACGTCACGTTTCTCTATTTTTCCATCCAGGCGTACATTGTGCAACAATTGTTACTAAGGTGCTGTCGTGAGCGCGTATCTTTAACACACCTATTACGTATGGCAGTTCCATCCAGTAAGCCAAATTGAAACGCGCTGACGTCACGTGCATAAGCTCTATATCTTTAAGTAACACACTTTTATATGCGCGTTTAATTTCTTACGCCCTCACAATGGGAAATCAACTAGCGCATTTGCTTCCCAAGAGCGCAGAAGTGTGCGTCAAGTATTTCTGATAACACACAGAGAAAAAATGTATTCCGCACGTATAGAACGCGCTGTAAAAAGACACGCACACTAACCTCTTTTAACAATGAAATTTCTGTAACGTACGCGTTTTTATTTCCCGGTTACGCAGATTGCCGAAAAGAACGGCGCGCATGTCAAATCACACTTCAATATTTGCGTCTACACGAGCAGTTACTGAGCGTAACAGTGTAGGTATAGGGGTTCTTCACCGACGTCACTGCGCTGTGCGTCTCTCTATTTTGACGGTCAGGCGTCCATTGTGCAACAATTGTAACTAAGGCCGTATCCTGCGCGCGTATCGATAACACACCTTCTGCGCATGTTAGGTGACGGCCAGTATGCCAAATTGAAACGCAATGACGTCACGTGAAGAACCTCTATACTAGTTTGGAATCTATGCTTATAATATCTTTGGTCAGTACTAGTAACAAGCGCGTCTACACTGTGTACTGTTGATTTACGTTGTTATAATCAATGTTAAGTCTTTGTGCATGTACCGAAACACTAAAAAAATGTGATTTCTCACAAAAACTAATCTTCGACCTTGGTTGCCATGGCAACCATATATTTTGGTAGCATTAGACATGTTCATCATATGGGTGAATTAAGTTTCATGTATGTGGAATGTTTCCTTCTGGAATTATATTAAATATCCTAAAAAATAAGATTTTTACCAAAATTGACCTTTGACCTCCTGTCACGTGACCTTTGACCTTGGTTACCTGGTAATCACATATTTTGGTACTATTTGGCACATTCATCATATGTGCGAAGTTTCATGTATGTGGAATGTTTCCTTCTGGAATTATACTTAAAATACTAAAAAAATGTGATTTCTCACAAAAATTAACCTTTGACCTTGGTTGCCATGGCAACCATATATTTTGGTAGCATTAGACACCTTCATCATATGTGCAAAGTTTCATGTATGTGGAATGTTTCCTTCTGGAATTATACTAAAAAAAATACTAAAAAACTGTGATTTCTCCCAAAAAATTGGTCTTTGACCTTGGTTGCCATGGCAACCATATATTTTGGTAGCATTAGACACCTTCATCATATGTGCAAAGTTTCATGTATGTGGAATGTTTCCTTCTGGAACTATACTAAAAATACTAAAAACATATGATTTCTCACAAAAAATTGATCTTTGACCTTGGTTGCCAGGGCAACCATATATTTTAATAGCATTAGACACCTTCATCATATGTGCAAAGTTTCATGTATGTGGAATGTTTCCTTCTGGAATTATACTAAAAATACTAAAAAAATGTGATTTCTCCCAAAAAATTGATCTTTGACCTTGGTTGCCATGGCAACCATATATTTTAGTAGCATTAGACACCTTCATCATATGTGCAAAGTTTCATGTATGTGGAATGTTTTCTTCTGGAATTATATTAAAAATACTAAAAAAATGTGATTTCTCCCAAAAAATTGATCTTTGACCTTGGTTGCCATGGCAACCATATATTTTAATAGCATTAGACACCTTCATCATATGTGCAAAGTTTCATGTAAGTGGAATGTTTCCTTTTGGAATTATACTAAAAATACTAAAAAAATGCGATTTCTCCCAAAAAATTGATCTTTGAGCTTGGTTGCCATGGCAACCATATATTTTGGTAGCATTAGACACCTTCATCATATGTGCAAAGTTTCATGTATGTGGAATGTTTCCTTCTGGAATTATACTAAAAATACTAAAAAACTGTGATTTCTCCCAAAAAATTGCTCTTTGACCTTGGTTGCCATAGCAACCATATATTTTGGTAGCATTAGACACGTTTATCATATGTGCAAAATTTCATGTATGTGGAATGTTTCCTTCTGGAATTATACTAAAAATACTTAAAAACCGTGAATTTTCCCAAAAATTCAATTTGACCTCTGACCTTTGACCTTTTTTGCCGAAAGTCACGGAGACACAAGTTTACACTCTGGGGTACCTACCTAACAAATTTCAAAAGAATCGGTCCAGCCCACAAGGAGGAGTTCATGGAACACTTTTTCGTTTAAAATGTTAATATCACGTGACTTTTGACCTCGGTTGCCATGGCAACCATATATTTTTGTAGTACCAGATATTCTAATTATATGTGTGAAGTTTCATATTCATGGGATGTTTTTTCTTGGAGTTATTATAAAAAGAGTGATTTCACTTAATTTGACCTTTGACCTCTGACCTTTGACCTTTACTTCCGGGAGTCAATGTAGAACCGGGGTTCCACCTAGGGCACCTTCCCACCAAATTTGAAGAAAATCGGCTTTACCGTTTTGAAGATATTAAGAAAACAAAATTGGACACACACACACACACACTCACTCACTCACTCACTCACTCACTCACACACACACTCACCCACCAACACACACACACACACACACGGACACGTTTTGACCCCTCCCTCCGTTATGGACTTTTGGTCACCCTTGGGTACCCCACCATGGGTTAGGACTTTAGACTAGTAACTTGTGAAAATTAACTGTTACCATGGCAACGGTTGTTATTTCTGCTGGCATTGCCAAATATAGCCCAACAGGTCAAGTGACTACAATATCTCATCCTCCTCACGGAGCGATGAGATAATTACAATATAAGTAGTGAGATTGCAATAGGCCACTGATCACTACTTGAAAAAGGCCACAAAATCACTTCTCGAAAAATCAATAGCTCTGAAGCTACTAGGTGAAATCTTGCAGCTTTAGTAAGTTACAAGAAGCTGTTAGTTTTTCTTGAAAAACATGCACCTACTGTACAGTGTGACTGCCAGAGAGTGAAAAGACAATTGTGCCTAAGTTTTCAACAGCTGGAGGGTGGAGAAGGGGGGGGGGGCTCTGGGGCAATGCCAGTTGCCCCCTAGTATTTGCACAGCTATTATTTCATGTTAGAGTGCTTGACAATGCTTAAAAACATGAGCAGTTGCCTACAGACTCCTCCACCTTTTCTCACCTAATAACTACTTAAAACCCATAAATTTCCAGTTTGCCTAGATGAATATACTTGAACCAAAAGCTCTTACCCTATATCCATATAAAGCTGCAACTCCCTGTTTATAGTCAGAGCAACCCTGCAGTGGGGATGGGGAATGCTTCATATATTTGGACTTCTTGATACCCCATTGACAGGAGAGTGAAAAGCCAAAATGAGGCATGGCCCATTATGACTTGGTTTATACTCCAGTGCTCTACTTTGGCCCCTACATGAAGTTTTCACAATACTGTAGCTTGACTTATGTCAGAGACTAATTTGGCCCTAATATGCTCCTGATTGCAGGAAATGCAATCTAAAACAAATCTTTCATCATGGTCCTGTGTCTACCCTACCATTCCGAGAGTACAACTGAGAGTTCATGGAAGGGATGTCTCCCAAATCACCCACTGAGAAACTTTGTACTAGTACTCCATACAACTACTTGTGAGACAAGGTTTTTCTCTGTTAAGATGGACATTAGCTGGAATCTACCTGCCCTGTAGACATCTCATAGTACACCTGTATGTGATTATGTGAAACAAATTAACTAGAGCAAAGGCTCTGAACTAGTAATTTTCCCCAAGCATCACTTCACTTCTACTTGTAATGGCTGGCCAAGAAATTAGAGAACTCAAGAGGCCAGGAGAGGATGTCACTCAGAACCCCCCACCTCACCCTCCCTTTAATTTTGTTATGACTGGCTTGCTATATCAGAAGCCAGAGGAAACAAAAACAAACTTGTCTTGTATAAAGCCTACTGTATGTTGACATCCTTCATTTATCACTGAAGAAATTACTGTACAAAGGGGCCCTCCCTGCTTGAAGGTTGCACATATTTATGCAATATTAACTTCTTTAAGCACCTACTTAGTGTATAGGAGTTTTCTAGACATACTCTAACTGCATCATGACATAGCAAATTTCACAGAAATGTTTGTACATCACGGTAAACTTAACTTGATATATCAATATAATCAGAGTGCAATGGACACAATGCAGTATATTCACCCAGTAGGCCAGAAGTAGTTTTAATGTCAAGCTATACAAGCATTGTACAATAAAGCTGCTGAGTCATTCTTTGGGGAGCTTGCACTGGAGGTCATATACTGTACACTGACACTTACAACAGCATCCTTTGGCTTACTTGCAAGTTGTACATGTACAGTATGCACATCAATAAACAAATGTGCAATATGCCTGCTACTAGAAACAACGGAGTTGGGACAGCTGCAAGCACAACATCATCAGACTTCTTGTGTAGCTTATCAAGCTAATAAACATGGTATCATAAATGTATGATAACACTCAAACTTTATATAGGGCAACAAACCTCACCCCAGACAGTAAAAATTCTCCCTAGGCTCACTGTACTGCTAGCCCCTCCTCCAATTCAAACCAAAAAACACCTGTCTACTGTAGCTGTGCACTTCCCTGCCTAAACTACAGTAGCCTACACTGAGTTTAAACTGTTCAAGGCCATATAAACATGAAATATTGTGTGCATATGTCACTCTTCTGGCTTGTGTGTAAGCTTAATTGCGAACACAATACTGAACAATTGCTGTTTGAATTAATGTATATTTAAGTGCAGTCACCAGTTGTATTTAGAAATATGATTATATTCCTAAATATGTTTGGGGTAATGCTACTGCTCTTTTAAAACTTGCTACTAGCAGCAGCACTCAGAAAAATATGCCTTACCAGCAAGACTGAAGCTCTGATCTTTCATGGGCTTCCATGGTACCCAGTCACTGCACATTGCCATAGCCACTTTAATCACAAGTTATGACTGTGAATTTCCCAAAACACATTCAGAACACCCCTCTAAAAGAAATCTGCCTTCCTATGCCAGATGATAGGAATTTTGATTAAATTGTACCCTCAGGCCCTCTTGAAAACATATGATCCCAGTAAGGGAAAAATTTTCACTGCAAATCCCTCATCCTGTTGACAACCATGGCTGAACAACTCTGCCCTGGTAATTCAACCTACCAGGATGACTCCCTCAAGTTATGACTTCCTCTAAGTAATTTCCCCCTCCCCCCTCCCCTCTCATAATTTTAATCCAGGCAACTGATTCCCAACAATGACAATTACAATTAAGCTCAGATAAGGAATATTGCCCAGATGGAAATTATGCCACAAGAGAATTTTGGGGCAGGATCATCCTCTGGGAGTTACAGTACCTAGGGGGAATGCAGGGTTGGGAACTGTCCAAACTAGTTGTCCAGAATGGGAATTGCCCAATGGGGAGTTGTCCAGGAACAACTGAAAACACTGCTTACCATACTGACTGTGTATATCCTCATAGCCTAAGACACATAAAATGACCAAGGTATGCCTTTAATATCCAAAGGATAATGAAACAAGATGCATCAGGAGAGCCTTTCTAGAATTTCACTTTTAACTTTGCACAGGGGTGGCACCACATGGGGCTGGGGGTAGGGAAGACTACCCCCTAATTGGGGAAATTTCCTAATTTCATTGGGAAGCCTTAATGTGTACAGTTACATATGTAATCCCTGACAGTAACAAGTCACGCCTTAGCAGGGCAGGATGACTCGAGACCGGTCTCAAATCCTGATTGTCATGAATTTTGGGAGTTTTTGTGGGGAAACCACAGCAAAGGACAGATTTTGTGAACTGTCCTGGAATTTCCCCGAACCACTTCTGATGGGGAGTGAAGTTATATGGGTTACTGGGGAAAGGTTGGGTGCATTCAGGTAACTTCTACCGTCTTTTATATACCAGGCACGGATCCAGGCTGAGCTCAGCTGAGGACTTTGCCCCTCCTCTTTATAGCCACTAATCTTTAAGAAGTCAGTTTTTGGTGTTGGAACTGTCAGTAGTAAATAATTCAGTTTCACATATACTGTTGAACATATAACTCTGGAAAGCTACTGAGAAAAGTTGATTTTTCTCTTATGCACTACACATGTGGTGAAGCATTGCTCTTCTACTGTTTAGTCGGCCCCTTATTAGAAATCGTAAATCCGTGTTTTATCCGTCTATGTTCATAAGAGGAAATTCAGTGGTCTTTTGTTATGTCAAGTTTACTTATTGTTTGGACCTATGGCCATCTTTAATATTAGAGGAAGGAATAAAGGACTTCTTTGAAGTTCTCTTCCTCTTGCACTCAACACAAAACAAGTTCAATTTACACAGGAAATTGGGGACTCTGACTCAGTGTTCGATTTTAAGGGGGGTCCTGTCCCCCGAGACAACCAAAAATTCTGCAGGACCAGATTTTGCAAAAATAGGTGTGTAAGGTTGTCCGTCGGGACAACCAAATCTTTTGAGGAAAGTGATGTGATGTTTACATTTAGCAGCTCGATGAATTGTGCAAGCAAGGAACTTTAAAAATTGCATCAAAAGATTTGCAGCAAAGTGCGGTGATTACGCACGTTCGCCACAACTTCCGATAAAGTCACTTTATCTAAATATGCATAGCACTATCAAGCCAAAATATGTGCCCCGTACAAACTCCACTAGAAGGCTACTAGTCCTGCACTGTACACAGAGAAGCTGAATTCCTTCATGCCAGCTACAAATTCGTAGTACTGATGTTGCAACACCAGTGCTTTCAATCTAGAGATGTTTAATTTATTAACTCGCAATGAGAACATCATAACATTAACTATGTCCACAATGTACACTAATTAATGCATGCCATGAGACAGCACTACTCTTATACAGTATATATCTGTTTTTGTTTTTTTTTTTGGGGGGGGGGGAGGGGGAGGTTGTCTAAAAGTGAAAGCCACTTTGGAATGCTGGTGATAATGGGGCATTATCAATTCCATGGTTGTGAACTTGCCAAAATGGTTACACTTGGGACTACCTTATTTTGAGCAGGACAACCAAATTTTACAATGTGATAGTCCTTCGGACAACCATTGCTAATTCCTTAAAATCGAACACTGCTGACTCATACTCAGACTCGGACTCATATTGAGGGGACTCGACAGTCTTGACGTCTCGACTCCAGCCCTGCCCCTTGGCAATTAAAGAATAAAATTCCGGCAATGAAAGGATCCATAGGAATTACCAATATCTTTTATTCTTCTCAAGATGTACCTGTTCAAAGCTTGATGGTTCTTGGAGTACTGTAACTCATTGCCTATGAAAAATAATGATGCAGTGTTGCACAGTGTTGGCATTTCTGTGGTAAAACACTACATAAATTATCTCTTACAATTACTCATTAGAAAGTTTAAAATTTGGTGAGTGATGTTAACTTTTTTCAAGAAAACAAGTTCATGCAACTTCCATAATACCTGTAAATCCCTCAAGGGATACTGTCTTTAAAATGATGGTTAAAAGAACAAAGGATAACATTAGCCATACTTATTGAGTCCATCTTTCAATGTCACTTATTTGCATATTTAGCTCATGTTTATTTAAACATGAGTAAACTAGAAATTATCCTCTAAAACAGTCAAAACATGATAGATTTTGTTGGGAATTATGGCTAATTTCTGGATTTTTAATGCTTTTTACATCAAATAACCACCTATGTAATTTTCATGTGACCAGAACTTTACGAAGTTGTAGTTAAAAACACACTTTGAATGTCACAGTGAAAAAGCAATAGGCCTATTCAGTTGGCTAGCTAGCCAGTCAAGTCACCACTGGGCTATGGCCCCATCAGCATGGGTGGAGTAATTTACTGTGCACAGCAATTGGTTACCATACCGGCACAACAATTATGAAATTTTAATTTCTGCAGAAATCATGTAATAAAATGATAATCTCCATATAACTGGAAGAAATGTTTTAATGCAGTTTCTTCTTAGAGTGGCCTTGTTTTGTCAATGCCTTCATTCCGATAAAGAGCCACAGCAATTGCCAGTATTTGAAGCTCTATAATCTCTAGTCTAGTAGAACCCCTCCATGGTAGAGCCACAGTAGCCTGGGTTTCAATTTGGACCAGTGCTGTGGCTGAGTGGATAAAGGCGGTGGCACTTGAAGCGATGAAGCTTAGCAACAGGGAGGTTTCGTGTTCGATTCCCGGCCTGGTCAAAGTAAGGTGGGTTTTCCATCCAAGAGCAGTCTACGGTTTTCCCATCTGAACTGGCCTTTCAAAAGAAACCAAATTTGATTTAAATTGTTGAGTTGGTTAGCCACCCAATGTGAAGCTGTAATTCATAAGCCATAGGCTTTTCCCACTTCCGTGGTCACTTAGCATCATTAAACGACTGCCCTTCAAGGCCTGGATTATTAATTCCTCAAGGCCATATTGACACACAACTGTGTGTGAGCTTAATTGCCTGGGAGCACAACTAACCATACAAGTTATCATTGACCAACCAGAGTGGAGATATTGTTTAAATGATGTGCAGTCACCAATTGTAATTACAGGGGTATTCCTCAATATGTCTGGGGGGATGTGTCACCGTTTTGGGGTGGCATGCACGTGCTCGCAACTCTTTACTGTGCTATACGATAAACCAACAAAATAATATATGAAACTCCAGTATAATTAATATTGATTAATAATTGTATTTAAACTTCAATAGAAAAAAAAATAAGTTCTTGCTCTCTCCTTTCTTGTGCGGAGTCGCTATAACAATTCAATGTCTTTGGAATACATAAAATAAGGTAAGTTCTTGCTCTCTCCTTCTTGTGCGGAGTCACGCTATAAACACCTTTAACATAGGCTATAATATACTTCAACAAAACAAAGTTCAAAAGTTCAACAGAGTTCACTTCAAGCCAAGGGTACGGTATATCCGTCGTTCCCTGCAGTTGAGTTAATATTACCGTATTATGACTTCGTCAAAAACAGTTCATAAGAAATATGGTATACAAAGCAACACTTCGTTTAAGGGTGTGGCGTTGGCAAACATCAGGGTTTCTCTGCCCTCGTCCACCAGTTAGGTACTGCTAATACGGTTACTGCTAGCCCTCAGTGTCGGTTACGCCCACAGTTCGTTGGCGGTTACCGCTAGCCTTCAGTCAGTTACCGACAGCCTATAAATAGAGTAAATATACCCTCTTAAAATAGTACCTATATCACTTTAATTTCCCTGTGGAAGTATCATAAACATTAAGTTCTATCTCTGAATTCGCTAAACGATTAATCATGATGAGTTATTCACCATACACCAGCACTCGTTTGTAACGGCATGATTTGAACCGCTTTCTTTTACCGTAGTATGATCCTTTTAATACTTGCATAATTTTAGTTAAAAATTTTGCTTAGCTATTTACACAATGTAGGATTCAACAAAGTAGCATTCAAATACAGAATTTACAAATTCAATTTCCACAGTCTTCAGACTAATTCATCTTTCTGTCTTGGAAACAACATAATTGCTATCTTTTGAGAAACTTAAATTACGTGTCACACCTCACATTACTTTGGAATTGTTCAAAAATGTTATAACATAACTCACCATATATAATGGCTAAATGCAGCTTAGTTCGGGAGGCGGCGATGGAGTCTTTCCGTCGGCGGTGAATGGACATTACCCTCGTCTACAGGTCGTGGAAATAAACGCCCCTTCTCTGAGTTTTAGTAAATACAATCACAATTTACGACGCCACAATGCTCGCATGATGTGTAAATAGAACTCAAGGCGACGGCCACGCCTGAAAACCACATGTAAGAACGAGTTGTCCCTATACTGCCACCTCCCTCGACAACGATGTTATTGTGTCGTGATGAATCACGTTGTCATTTGCTTTTAAATCATTCCATGGCCTTTTGTTATTTTGCACAAGGAATAATCTCCAAATACTTTACTAGAGCCAGTGCCATTCATCGCAATGTCACGGAATTTAGCTGCCCCGCAGTCTCAATGGATGCAGTATTGTTAATGCCTAGAAGAATTTGGCTTTCAACTTTAACCCTGTGACAGGATGCCACAGCCCCTGTGAAAAAGTCCAAATACAGTACTGTACTGTTGGTTAACTGTATAGTGGGAAATTTTCATGGGGGTTAAATTTTCACACTTTTTGCGACCAGGTATCTAATCGGGAATTTAAGACCCGTGAAAGTACTTTCGTTAGTTTGTACAAGACTATGTTGGTTGCCTGCAACAGCGAATTCTTCACTCCGCAAATATGTGAACAAGGTACACAGGGGTCGAAATTTAACTTTTTCTGCTGCTGTTCCACGGAACAGTGCTTTTTCCAAAATTACTGTTCTGGATCAGATTTTACTGTTCCGGAGCACAGTACCTCAGCATACGTGCAGTTTGTGCACACGTGCAAACTGCAAAGGCGCAAATTGCTGTCTACTGTATTTGAGTGGCATGACTGCACGACTTGACCATTCCGTGGGGAGGGTTTATTTCCGCCTGCAGCGGGGATTAGCCAGTGGGATATCCTGATTTTCTTTTGGTTCTCATTTTTTAAGCACAAATTTATCGCCTAAAATCTTTCATTGTCCCGAGACCTAGCATTGCAGTGTCCCAAGACCTTCTGTAGGATAAAATACACTCAAAATTGATGCAGAAGGCACAGCAAGCAAGGCAAGTGGGATTTGGGTGAGAGCAAAAAAGTTCCACCGTAAAGGAATATTTTTGCGTGATTGATCCTTTGCATTGTGGTTTAGTGCTACAGCAAAGCAATGAGTGGGTTCTCCAACATATGAGTGCACATACTGATGTTATTTTCTCGCAGCAAATTTACGTGAAATCGTTCTAGTCGTATCCTTCGCCATAACCTTGATTCAAGTATCATTCCACACAGTTAGTCAGTGGGAAGATCTTGCGAGGAAAAGCAAACACTTAGGACCCATTGACTTTGGTAGCAAGATGTCAGCAGTCAGAATTGCTTTTAGTCATTTCAAGTTTCGGTGCTTAGTTGCTAGCTTGGAGGGAGCATTCATACAAAACCCCCTAAAAACACAATAAAGTGGAGGGAATATTAATGACTAGTTTAATAAGAGGTCATTTGGAACATACCACGCAAGACAAGGGGTGTGATGCAAGATGACCTTCGCTTGCAGGGCAATAATGACATACTGTACTGAAAGTTTTTCTGCATTTGGTAGTGAAACTTCAATATGTGCGTTTGCACAGTACTGTACCATGCAGCATAGGGAATAACATACATGTGCAAGTGTAACCGACTTTAATTGATAACAGTGGAACGAGACTGCATTTCATACTTAAGCCAAAATTTACAGGGATTTTTTATATTCACGACATCATTACTTTATCAGAGATTAGCATGTGCATATAACTATGTGCACTTTGCTTTGTGTGGAAAAACACTGTTCCATGGAACAGTGGCTTTTGAAGAGTTACTGTTCCGGCACTAAAAGGACTGTTCTCGGAACAGCGGAACAGTGGGAATTTCAACCCCTGGGTACAGATTTGCCAAAAATTAGCCTCGCGGAAATTTCCTGCTATACAGTAACATGCATACCAGTAGTGTAAAACAATTATAAAATTTTTATAATCAACACATAATTGGAAAATTTCATCTTTGATGGGCTTGTTTTGCATAGGGCCGATGGATAAAGGGCTGTTGTAATTGCCTATATTTACAGTAATGCTCACAGTTGCACTGGAACTCATGGAAGACACTCAATGCTGTTCCAAGGAACAATGTGACATGCAGAAGTTTAAATGGGGCTAGAAAGAGCAGCAATGAGGCTGCCTGATAAATGAAGGCACCATTTTCAGCACTGTGGTACAGTGGGTCCCCAATGAGCAAATCCTGACCCTCAACATTGAATTTAAACTTTTAGGAGCAACTGTTGAATACCTCGCATATGGAAGCTGTTTGGAAAAAACATAAGGCTACACAGTCCAGGCAACAAATGTAACTTGAGTACGACACATTGTACCACTATTCTTTGGCTATGATTGAGGTATCTTGATAGTTAACTTTCAAGAGTCTACGAGGATACACAGTCAGTGGTCAAGAAGCCAAATGGATATCAGGTATGCATGCAGTAAAAGTTCAATACCACCTCACTGGAATATGTTTTCAAGAGGCTACAGGCATATGAAGTTGGTATTCTGAGGCAACTTCCACTTATCTAGCCTATGATGGTTAACTTGTTTTTTAGTGGCTAGTATGAAATCGAGGAAACGCAAAATTACTTTTACAAGGCTACGATCGATACGCTGTCACGATTCAAATTTGTCTTGAAGAGGGTACGAGGATACGCAGCGATTGCGTTAGTCTTGCTCAAGACCATAGTATTAGCACTACACAGTACACGTTCATTGGGACACCCTCTATCTGTCGCCAAATTTCTGTTCGATACTACGTTAGTAATGAACGAAATACTCGAGTACGTACAGTCTAGATAGTTGACAAGTGCCCTCATTTTGTAAAAAACATGAGAAGTGAAAATTTACCATAGAGCAGGATATAAGTTCTCCTGCTCTATGAAATTTACTAACGTCGTGACCAAGAATATGATTGCATAAGACCCATATCCCCAGGCTGAAAAAACAGGGATGTTGTCCCAGATCTTGCCGGTTAGTACAAACTGGCATCAACTATTACACAAACAGGGGTGTGTAATATTTCACGTTCACATTTATGCCAGTCTGGAAAGTTCGTATCTGCTACACCGAATTTTTACGCCAGTCACCTGTTTTCTTAACTTTTACGTACGCCACGCCAAATTGTTGTACTGTGTTTTAAGTACAGTGTGTATGTAAATGTAAAAGACAAGAAAATCACGCCATGAAATTGACGTATAAGGTCTTTACTGCACGCCGAAGATCTTCGGCGTAACATACATGTTTTCCAGACGGGCATTTATGATTACTCAAATGGTGGATGAAGTGTCCTTCTCAAAATAACCCTTCTGGAAGAATTTTTCAACATTTATGAAGTCGGTAGGCCTAGGCCTAACAACATTTTGAGAATGACTCTCTTTCACCAATGGTAAAAAAACATCCAAAGTAATGCCATTCCTTCCCCAATGCATAATGAACTAGGCCTAGCCTCTTAGATGTAAACCGGCAAGATCTGGGAAAAGGTCCAAACAGAGCTTTAATCTCAAGGGGTATTATGCAATTGTGCCCACTTTTATGCTTCCTTGCAAAAGTTACCTTAGCCTAACATTAACTTAGGCCTAACGTTAGGCTTAGGCCTAGGCCTAACTTATTAGTTTTACTCTTGTAATGTATACGTTACAGTGTGCAATTAGGCTAAGGTTATACCTCTATCATTAAAGTACAGTGCTGAAGACGCCTGTGTCTATTACTATTAGTCGACTCAAAAATCTGGGCCCTCTACTGGCGATGGCCTCCAGTGGCAGTACCAAGAAAACTACCGTCAAAACACTGAGCTAAGGGCTTATAATGCAGAGAAATAACATAGACGAACGCCCAGGGGCTAACTCCTAAAATGTGGATTAGGCTACAAAAATAAACCGGCTAACCGGTAATCCAATTTCTGAAGGCCGATTCTCTCCTCTTAAACTCTCCTTTGTTTGAGATAGAAGACGTCCACGATTGAGAGTTATTCGTCTGCTTCTTGTCGTCTGCCATTTTCGCTATTAAACGCTTTTTCGAATAGCTAAGTGGTAAACATGCACCGCCGAATGACTTCGCAAATTGAGGCATGCGAGTGACTGCACTCATCTTGTTTACAAAGCCGGCGTGGAAAGATATATGTTAAGAGCAAACTATCGAGCTTCTAGCTACTATGGTGGCCGACAAAGGCCAATAAAAAAAATGTTCACAGAGATTATCTCAAAATTTTGACTTATTATCTCAAAATTTTGACTTATTATCTCAAAATTTTCACTTATTATCTCAAACTTTCGACTTATTATCTCAAAATTTCGACTCATTATCTCAAAATTTTGACTCATTATCTCAAAATTTTGACTTATTATCTCAAAATTTTGACTTATTATCTCAAAATTTTGAGATAATAAGTAAAAATTTTGAGATAGTAAGTCAAAATTTTGAGATAATCTTTGTGATTATTTTTTTATTGGCCTTTGTCGGCCACCGTAACTAGCTGCCATCGAGCCTGGCGGGCAGATAAGATGTATTTGAGCACCATTTGCTCTTGCAACTGCCAGCTGCGTAAGGCACATGGAATGGGCTACGAAGTAACGGTGAGCTGTCAAAGCCGCAAAGGTTCGGCCTGGGATGGGTGTGGGGGGATATGGGTATATGGGGGAAGTGGCGTGTGCAGGATTTCGGAGGTGGGGGGCACAACCTGTGATTCCCCCGACTGACATGGAGGAGTGTCACAAGTGCACCGAATTGAAGGTACACCACGAGCGAGAAGCGCGAGTTTGAACGCGTGGGGTCCTCGGGCCCGCGCTAGGGCCCCTGGCGGGGTCCAGGGGCAGAACCCCGGTGGGGGTTCAGGGGGTGACGCCCCCGGAAGCTCCTGCAATATAAGGTAATAAGACCGCCGTAAATTGGTTCTTAAGGCCTTATTGATCAGGTTTCCTTTTGTTTCACATTTTGTGAAATTCGATGCCAATGACGGAGAGTTTAGATTATCCTCTATGTGTTGTAAGCTGCAGTGTGCAGTATGTGTCATAAACATTGACAGGACTGTACGACGAGACCAGTCAAGAAGGCTGCTTGAGATGATCGCAAAAGTGAACAGATATAGTTGTACCATTACAGATGGTTATAATTAAGTAATTAGGAAGGAAACTAAATGATAGTAGGCCTAACTGCACCATAGGCTAGGTATTCATATTGATAGCATCCTGTCTGATTATTCACTATAGGGCGATTGGAAGAGCTCTACCCTTTGGTAAACGACCAAATAATGAAAACATTCTCTCCTAATCTCATTCTGTAGGCTACTTCTAAGTTTTAAGTGCCAGGGATGGCGCCAGGATTTGCCCAACGGGTGGCCAGACGGGTGGAGGCCGCGACCTGAAGCCCCGATGCCGTCATAGGGATGGCGAGGAGGGATCTGAAGAAAACCTGTGTACTAAACCATACCATTGTGGGGCATATATTTCATAAAATGTGTATACACTAGAGGAACGTACTTTCAGTACTGACGGATTTAATGTTTTCCCCAGAATCTAAAGTGTAAAATTGCAAAGCGCGCGAAAATTTTTCGGGTTATCCTACACTAAAAAGAATCGGTACTTATTAAAAGCTAATAAAGGTCAATTGTCCTGGCAGTTGGTCCCTATCGGGCATAACTTACATTGTACTTCTGTCTTCATGTCACTATAGCCTTACCGCACGACAGACCCAAGAGGACATTGACTTGGCTAAATGAGGTGAAATTCCCAATATTTACATAAATTCGTGTATTCTACTTCTTCAGTTAGTACTTGAAAAGGTGAAAATGGTTTGTACTATATTTAGCTATAAGTAACAGAACTGAGGAAGAGTGGGCAAAGCGTACCAAAAATCTTGGGTCTCATTGCAGAAATGACCCTTTGAAAGCCAAAATAAGTAAACCGATCATGGATGGCGACAGAATTTTCCCGACAGAGGGCTGGGCCATCATGCCAGCAACCCCAAGCTTCGACAGCCCCTCTGTCGAAGAGGTGGTGGCAAGGGGATATGACTTAATATCCCATGCCATTCCAGGGCATATTTTGCATATCACTTTAATACTTCATGAGCCGAGTTGCGCACTTTATATAGTGTTCTTTCGAATCTGAAACTTGAGTTTGCAAAGCGCGCGAAAATTTTTGGTAAGCTTACACAAAAAAGATAATGTGATCATTACGAACATAAAGAAAAAAAAAAGAAAAACTTTAGGTTCTAGAACATATCTTGGATAGCATACATTTTATCGAAACACCTGGACTACCCTATGAAATAGCCAAACTTTGGTCCGTGAGTCGCTCACAAACTGACCGTACCGCATGATACACACAAGAGAACAGAAACTAGGCTTAGCGACATGGGATGGAATTTTCGACCTCCACATAAACAGTGTACTCTACCGACATGTTTCGTGGTAAGGTTGGCAGGACCTGTACTATCTAGCAATGTGGAATGGAACTGCTGAGGATCCTGGAGTGACTGTACAGCGCGCGTAGCGCGCCGAAAATTTTGGGTTCTTTTTAGAGAAATTGTCCTCTCTCACGCGCCGTCAGGGACTGCATACTCTATTGTATCGATTAAGACTCCCCAATGGGAGCCCCTTCCCACCTGGAGCCATCCCTGTTCAGTGTTCAGTGTGTCTCTTCAATCTTTTTCTCTTCCCCTAACCCTTAAATCCCCCGACTAAGGGATTTTTCCCCGACTGACTCCGAATTTGGGGGGGGGGGGGACTGTGCCCCCGGCCCCCTTTGAACACGCTACTGTATGGGGTGGGGTTATTTGGGAATGGGGGAGGTGAATATGAAGGCCGAAGGATATATGAGGGAATGGGAAGGATATGGGGAAATGGGGAAATTTTGGGCGAAAATCGGGGAGGGGGTTGGTGCGATGGGAGAGGAAATGGGGAAGGGAATATGGAGGGGGAAATGGGGAGGAGGAAATGGGGAAGGGGTAATGGGGAAGGGGTAATGGGGAAGGGGTAATGGGGAAATGGGAAATGGGAAAAGGGGAAATGGGGAAGGGGTAATGGGGAAAGGGGAAATGGGGAAGGGGTAATGGGGAAAGGGGTAATGGGGAAGGGGTAATGGGAAAAGGGGAAAGGGAAAATGGGGGAAGGGGAAATGGGAAGCAAGAAGAGGAATGGGTGAAGGGGAATGGGGCAGGAGAGATGATGAACACAGTTCCCACCGGGGGAAGGGTCTAAATGGAAGGGGTGTTTCCCACTTTGGAAACTAATTTTTGAGTATTAGCAGGGTCGCTGACAGGGGGGCAGGGGGGACAAATGTCCCAGGGCCGGGGGCAATTTGGAGGGCCGTGAAAAATTGGTCATAAAATGTATCATATCGAATTATTTCCTCGATCTTCACGCCTAGCTACAGGGAAATACGGAGGAATTTTGGGAATTTGAAAATCACAGGCCTGGACTACGGTCAAAGTTATTATTAGGCCAAACTTGGCCGATTTGGGTGGCGATCTAGTGTCAATGGTTATTCAGGTGAACGACCACACTTACTTTGGTGAGAGGGGGGCAGCATTGAAATTTTCTACCGGGCCCGGATCGGCTTTCGGCGGCCCCGAGTATTAGAAGGATTCTCACTTTTTCGATGCAATTTTGTGCAACATATTGTGTAAATTTAAGGAGAATTATCGTACTGAAAGTTTTGGACATTTTTAAAAAGGGAACAAAAAGGGGGTTTTAGTCCTTGAAAAGCATAATTCGTTGCTTCATTGTTGACCGGGGCTTTAGGTGATGGTAAGGGGAAGGGTGGGCATGGTAGGGGGCCGGGTGTGAAACACTGAACACAATTACACGGGGAAGGTGTGTCCGAATTGAACCCGGATTTGTCCAACTCTGCCCCAACTTTCAGAAATCATGATCAATCTGATCATGGTCATATGGCGCAGATCCTGGGGAGACAAGGGTGACATGTACCCTCCACTTAAGTTCGAGCTAGGGGGTATAGAACAAAATGCCACCATACTCCCCCCCCCCTGCACACTTTTGCAAATGTTCCTATACACCCTCCAGAAGATGAAGAGAGCACCAAGCCAGTTTTTGCTCTCAGTGAGGGCAGATTCAACAAAATCCTCAAATTTTCTGCTGACGGATTGAGAAGTTTCGTCTTTTAAATCAGGGAATTGTTATCCGTATGGAAATAGTGCGGAAAGTTTAATTTATGCTTATACTGATCTTCTTAAGTAGGAGAAAAATTACCAACTATTTGCTGGTGATAAGGCTAACAGGGACTTAGGCCCAGGGGCGTAGCTAGGATGAAATTTTTAGGGGGGCCTAGGTATCAAATGGGGGGGGGGGGCACGGCATTGATCGCCGTCCTTAATTCTTACACGTTATTAGGACACAAAAAATTGGGGGGGGGGCTAGCGAATATCTGGGGCGCCCAGGCCCCCGTAGCTACGAGCCTGCTTAGGCCCTTTATTCAATGATTTCAATTTGATTTCCATCTCCTAGCGACATCGATCACCTCTATGGTAATACTTTAACAAGGTGCTTAAGTAAAACAATGCTGTAGGTTGGTGCAGACAACATTTTAATGACAGGACTTTTAAACTCAAAAACGACTTTCTATGGAAGTTGATAAATTCAAAATACCCCTATCCATCTAAAGAGACCCATATATGCAAATGCGCTACAGAAACAGAGCCTCATTCTTTTACCGCATTCTGAGAAGTTTCCTCAGTTTCCTGAAGTAACTGGACACCAATCTATGCTCACAATTTCACATAAATCAACCCGACGTGCTTTAATTCACGACACCAGGCGACACCAGAGAGAACTTATTCTGGGGGCGTCTGGCAATGCCATCACAATGGATAAATTCTCCCCAATAATTCTACCAGGGAGGTGTTCCTTCGAAAAACAACCAAATCAACACCTTCATGGTTCTACACAAGATGTAGCAGACGACAGACCCCTTTGAGTTAAAAGATTTAGGGTCTAAGTTTGAATCAAGTTTTGTTTTGGTGTGTTAGAGGGGTACTCATTCTAAGCATTCTGGTGAAATTTGCATTGATATCTGATGTGTGGTTCTAAAGATATTCACAGTTAAAGTTGTCGCATTTTCGGCACAAAGTGAACCTGAAGCAAGCGCACATGATATGCAATTCCACAAACCAGATTTTCTGGAGAAATACTAATACCAGGAGCATGGGCGTCCGCAGAAAAAAATCAAGGGAGGGCGAAATTTTTTGGTGGCTCAACTTTTTTCATGGGAAATATTTTACTCCCAGAAAAGAGTTTAGATGCTACTTTTCACACAGTGTTGACAAAGGCGTAGCCGGGAATTTGTCAAGGGGGGGGGGGGGAGCCCATAGACAGACTCTCAGCGTTCCGCGCCACCATGGGTTGGTGCGGAACTCAAGAGAAATTTGGCCCCAAATGCTTCCCAGATCGCTGGAAATGGCACTTCCAAGGCCTATTTACCGCATATAAAAAGGGGAAATATAAGCAATATCGTAATTTACCAAAAATATGCTCGGGGAGGGCTGCTGGGGCCTGAGTGTTGATATTTTTATTTAATTCCTGTTTGAGAGCAGAAATTCACACTGATTCCACTGTTAAGAAATGTTGATGTTATTTTTTCTTCGTGTTTTCTTTATTTGTCGTCGTTTTTTCACGTTTTTGATTTTCCGGGGGGGGGGCAAGTCCCCCCTTGCCCCCCCTCCGGACGCCCATGACCAGGAGTCAGAGCTCACGGTAAGTCAAGTAGACCTATATACATATAACCTGGAAAAATAACCTCTAACATGGAATGGTATTACATAAAAAAATTCTACCAATCCCTTCCTCATCCCCGGTCGCCACCCATTCTGTGATCCGTCGCCCCGGTTGACAGGGCCTTTCTAAAGAATTTATTGGGGGGGGGGCATTTAACGAAAGGGACCATCTAAGCGAAGGGCCATTTTGGTTGGCGCGTAGTCTGAGAAGACATTTTTCAGAAAAATGCCTGTCCAGATTGCCAGAAATGGCACTTCCCGTGACTTACAAGTAAATTAGGTTGTTATCTTTTATTATCATTATCATTGTCTTTTACATGACACTGAAAAGGGACCTACTGGGGTACCAAATGAGCTGAACGGGGGACTGTGTATGGGACTGGGGGCCATGGTCCCCAGTAGGTATGTTAAAAAGGCCCTACCGGTTGAGGCTTTAGGTTGCTGCTCCCTTCCCGAGCTTAGCCACCTGTATAAATTAGCGCAAATATTGGCGCCATGACTGATTTCCTTTGTATTAATAGATATGATTTTCTAACATGTGTTACGAGCTGGTGAATTATTCCAGTGACGTAGCTAGATAGTTTTTGTGTGTGTGTGTGTGTGTGTGTGTGGGGGGGGGGGGGGCAAAAGCAAAAAAATTCCGACACTTCATGATCTTGAAGTAATGATGTAATATCTAAGTGTAGCGCCACTATCATCTGGCGTGTAGCGCGCGGAAAAAATTAGATTAAAATATCTCACAGACTGCCTTAAATGACACTGCCAGGACTTGTCAGTAACCATTTCGATGTGTAATTCTGCTTAAAAACATAAGAAGTATTGTAAGTGTTTCAAATGAATTGTTTTTATTTAATTCCGATAGAGACTAGAAATTTTCGACAGAGGCCTTCGGAGGCTTTGTGGGGGGGGGGCGACCGCCCCTGCTCTCCCCTCTAGCTACGCCACTGAATTATTCTGCTACATATCATACTTTCCACTTCTCATCCTAGTAAGGTTTCGCTTCCTATAGCTGTTTAGATGTAAGGTGACCAATCCGCTATGTTGAAAGAGAGATCGGTACCGTATTCATATTTGCCGAAATTGTTAAACGTCATTTTTATAGGCTGGGTCGATGCACCATCTCCCCACATGTTTAGCTTCCCATATATGTTCTAGAAATGGTCAGACACTGAAGTGTCGACATGAAACCGAGTAGATACGACACATTCTGTGGATTAATTACTTTAAAGCTCTCCCAAATCTCTGCAAGATAAAGCAGGTGCTATTTCAGGAATATTGCTCAAAACTCTTCCTTACCACCATCCTTTCCATCCAAAAGTTCACTGTATCAATAAATGGACAAGCCTTTGGTCCATTTAATTAGGCTATTTTAAATTAAAAGTGGTCAAACTGGATTTTGTGATCTGTTTAGTGAGCATACAATGCCATTTGAAATACTTCTAAGTTTTTCACTCTAATACCCACAACTTGGCAAATACCCTAAATTTTCCGGGGGTTTCAAATCCTGGACTCATGGAAACAGAGGCGCACCGGTACAGGAAGACGTCTCACAAGGACAGGTGTTTCGATAAAATTTGACCTAATTTGCCAGCACTCACGCCATGAATTTTGCCCTGAAAATCACCATTTTTGGCCTGAAATCTACATATTTTTTCTGGAGGGGCAGCCTCCACCAGACCTTGCCTCACACACCTATGGAAGGTAGCTTTGCCTTTGGGCCCCACCGGGTAACCTAAGGAGGGCCATAAATCTGACGCCGTTCAGGGAGTACTTTAGGCTCCAGAAGGACCATCGTCGCCCCTGGATCGACGTGTCCTGTTCCCGCCCCTCCCTCCACACACACACACACACACACCTGAAAAGAAATTCCGCGCAACTGATCATGGTTATCTCATACAATTACTTCCTGCTGGGCAGACTGAGTAGAATCATTGATGCAAAGCTCCGTGCAACTACCATCATCCATCCTTTACCAAAGGTCTCCTGCATAACTGACTTGACCAGTCGTTAATCTGAATTGGGCTATATACTTAGGAAATGCCTGCTGAATGAATAATGGTCAAGTTTTCATCTTTTCGTGGGGTCTGTTTGGTGAGACACGCCGAAAATTTTGAGGCCGCCATCCTTTCGGCAACTCCTCACTAGGGGCTTCGTGTCGCTGCCAGGTGGCCCCTTGCCCCCGTCGGGGAGCCTTGGGCCCCTGTCGGTCAAATCCTGGTACCACCCCTAGTAATACCTCATGCAGATTTTCGGAGGCTTGTTGTCCTGGTCCTCAACTTCGGCTTTGTCTCTGATCCAACCCAGGCCCCTGGAGCTCACGCCTTCGAAGGAGGGCTTTTTCTCTTGCGGCATTCACCATGTTCAGTCACGTATTCGCCCTCACATAACTCTGGTGCTTATACATAGTGCAGATGTAATTATGAAATAAAACACCTCACCCTTACATTGACAGGCCGTCGGTACGTTTAGGACCTGCTACTACAACAGTGACAGTCGTGTACCCCGTGTGGAGGGGCCTAAAGATATAATTATGTACATTCCCTTGATCGATGGTTAGAAAAACTGGGAGTTTACTGTAATTCACTTTGAAAGTTTCACTATTTTCTATTGAGCAAACTATAACCGTTACCGTTACTGGAAAATCATTTTGCAAATATAACCGTCGTAACAGTGGCGCCGCCAGGCTTTGGTGATTGGGGGGGGGGGGGGGCACAACAGATGAATGCGTAAAGGCGCTTCAGTTAACCTCCCAAGTCTGCGCAAAATGCGTTTTTGTGTGCTCCCTGCGTTCGTATACACAGTGGGGATTCTTCCTTTGTCAGGTGTCACTACATGAAGGTGCCGTCCTTGGGGAAGGGTCTAAGGGGAGGGGTCTAAGGGTTGCCCCTCCCCTTTGAGAAATTTTTGTTTATTTAAGGTTGCTTAGATGCAAAATGGTGCTATCTTTGCGATGTTTTTGGAGCTGATCACACACCTGTATTGCTGGAAAATGTCCCTAATTTAGTGAATTCTAATTTTTCCGACTGGCTGGATGTGTTTTTTTTCGAACTGAGTGGGGACGCTTAAATATTCTTTTTTTAATGCTCCCTGCGTTTTTATACAGCAGTGAGGATCTTTCCCTTGTCACTACATAAAGGTGCCGTCCTAAGGGAGGGGTCTAAGGGAGGGATGTCCCCCTTCCCTTTGAGAAATTTTTGCTAATTTAAGGTTTCTTGGATGCAAAATGGTGCTATGTTTGGAATATTTTTGGAGCTGATCATATATAGCTGGAAAATGTCCATAATTAGTGAATTCTAATTTTTGGTTAGGTGAAAGAAGAGAGTATGTTGTCTAAGAGAAGAATACGTTGTCAACAAACCTCCTTAAGACTTCCTTTTGGCTACTTTACCGCTTTCTATTCAGGCAAAGTTTTTACCCAAAAATACGTGCGTGGAGCCCACAGAAACATTGTTGGACTATAACGGATTTTTTCTTCCCCTTCATTGTGCATTATAAAAGGCATCTAAGGCTGGCAGATACCTGCATAGGGCCTCCTTGAAGCAGGCTGGATCAAGTACATAAAATGGAGCAATGATATTATCTGGCGTCCAAATGATAAGTATAGATTATGACGCAGAGCACTTTAACGCTATCGTATTTTTACTAATTTTGAAAGAAAATCCAGATGAACAAATTTCAGCAATAGGGAACGCGCAGGAGGGAGAGTACAGGTGCGGAAGGTGATATTAGACCTCCCTGATAGGTACAGTAAAAGGGGTAAACGACTAAACAAACGCGTTTTCAGAATGCTTTTGGTCGTAAGTATATTAAAAATCACCATCTATCAGGGGCTTAGCCAGGAATTGTCAAGGGGGGCGGGGGGCAAAGCCAATAGACAGACTCTCAGCTATTCGCGCAAGACAATTTTGTATCAAAATGCCTCCCAGATCGCTGGAAATGGCACTTCCCATGCCTATTTATCGCATATAAATGGGGGAAACACTAGCAATATTTTAAAAGTAAACATTTAAAATACCAAAAACATGTTCAAGGGAGGAGGTGCTTCCCTCTTCGCGCCATCCCCCCCCCCCCTCTTGGCTACGGCGCGCCTGTCATCTATACCGATAATGGCTGCGCGCAAAGCGCTCGATAATTTTTAATAAAATGTATAACGGCAAGTAGGCTACGTAATTTCAACTTTCCAAATCATGCTTCAACAACTTAGACTGAAAGATCCCACATTGATGCTAGGTCCCTACAGATATTGTTATTATAGTTCAATGTATTATTATTATTACCTTAATGATGGTCTTGAGATGGAGTGCAAACCGTAAAGTATGCGCGCAAAGCACGGGAAATTTTTCATTAAATAAGATTTCCATGACAAAACCTGCATTCAGAATCTGCATCGAGACACTTTCAATTGCCCAACAAAGCTACATGCCACTCAAAAAGCCAGTCTTTTACCTGGTAATTCGTGAACAGCTTTCAGCTTTTGCTGCTGTGCTTCTTCGGGAGTTGCTATCAGAAGATATTGATAATAAGAACATTGTAGTAAGGGTTGAAGCGCGTGAAATTTTTGCAAGTTTGGGAAGGATTTGCTAAAATTCTGATAGTTTCAGAAACTTTTGTGATAGAAAATGAGTAAATAGATCTGTCAATAAGGTAAAGCACACCTCACACTACCCCCTACAGAAATCTATAGCTTAATCGCTTTTTGGGATCATTTTAAAATTTTCAAAAATTTTTTCAAAGGGGGGGGGGGACACGCGCCCTCCGTGGCGGCGCCACTGCGTCGTAATCACGGCCATTGGCTTCTTTTTTAACGTAACTGAAATTCCAAAAATCAACTGAATGTTGGTTGTTTCCTTGGCCTCCTTTCAATTTTAGCCACCCTCGATCTTTGGAAACGAAATTGTGTTGAACAATTCGTTAATAAAAGTTGAAAGTTTGTTCATGGTTTTTAACCATACGCGTACGAGGCGAAGGGCTGGTATTGCAAAATCCGTCCCTCCCCATTCTAGCAGAATGTTTACTATTTGGGGGCAAACGTGCAGTAAAATTTCAGACAAGTGTTTAACTCGATCCCGACCCCCCCCCCCCCCCCCCAAGTGAAAGTAGTCTCATGTACTTATGTTTCAACGTAACAAGGTGGTCAACTTGTCAGTGATTTCTGGGAGGATGGTACTCTAATTCCGTGTGGAAATTTCATTCGAAAGTTAAATGGGTCATGGCGTCCCTTCACTTTTGATCGGTATACAGCAGGGGTACCGGTATATATGGGTCCTCGGGCTCGGGGCTGCAGGGCAAATTGGTGTAAAACGTTTGCTATTTTGATTGAATTAGGGTGTGTTATGTTATCACATGAAAATACAAAATGTGAGAAAAGTCCCCAAGAATTCCTTAACCAGCTTGAAAATTATTTGGAGGACTCACTGAAAAGGAAATAATACAGAATACAGAGCTGTTTTCAATGCATATCCAAATGGCCACAGTTACTTGTACTATTTACAATGGAAACGAGGAGTCCTCCACTGGTTCCCTGTACAACGCATCAACTAAAAAATTCTGTTAGTCACGTGGAAGGCTCTTCACGACCAAGCCCTTGGATATATCTCTGAACTTGTCATTCCATATGCCTATACTCCCGCTCGTCATGTCCGCTCCCAAAATGCGAATCTCTTGATAGGGTCTCACTTCAAGTCCAATTGCCATGGCGGTCGTGCCTTTTCCCGATTTGCACCAGACTATGGAATTCCATGCCACATGATTCACTGAAATGCAGTTCACTGAGTTGTTTCAAGAAACATCTGAAGACGGATCTCTTTGGAAGCGCTCTTGAATTAAGTGCCTACGCTATACAAATACTGATTTATGATGATTTTTGCAGAATTTCAAAACTTGTGTACAAAGGTATTGAAAAACGCACTCTAGTACCGTGTTTCCGGCCAAATGTTAATATCGGGTAAATATGCATTAAAATGTTACATAAAAGTGATCAGCCCCCCAACACACACACACACACACACACAAGTTGTCCCGTAGTTCTGTGGGCTTATGTTTATCAGAATAAATTTTGCAATATCACTGTCTTGGTCGAGAATTTGCATCGCTTCAAACTTGTGCAAAGGATTATCTTCTCTAAAATTGCGAGTCCTCTAAATTTGCTATTGAGAAAAGAGGTATCAAATTTCCCATTTTTCCAGTAAAGGGAACAAGAAGTCGTCCAAACTTTTTGTTTTTGGGGAATTTATATCTACAGAACAGCCTATACACCTACTTCCCTGACATGTATCTTTCATGATGTTTTGAGACAAATAATGCATATTCAATGTAAACCAAAGAATTTCTGCATGAATTAAACAATTTTTACAAAAACAGTGTAACATGATTTATAGAGCCATTATTTTTAGATACCCGAGTATTCGCTGAAAAGGCCACTCCCTCACATAGAGGTCAAGTTACGGCATCACTAGCAGAGCAGGACAGTGCTCATACCTGGGCTGTATTCAAGTCCAGCTAAGACGATTCCGATTCCAGTGGTCACCGATCCATACCAATTCCAAGTGCATTACCCTCCGATTCCAGTGTCCATAATTCCGAGTCCATTTGACAATGCAGAATATCATGCAAATGCTATTTATACTATTTTTCAAGTACATTTCATTAAACCCGTCATTTTTAGGAGTCAATTTCATAGTCTGGTCCACCCTGTAACTTAGTTGACTGTGCGCCACAACTCATACATTAAATCATGCACCAATAAGAATGTATTTTTCAGTGACATTAAAGAAACTTTCCTTTTCGTGGACTCGGCTCCGAGTCTGAGTCCAGCTGCAGCCAATTCCGATTCCGGAACCTCACATTCCGGGCCAATTTCGAGTCCAGTAAAAATGGACTCCGTCGAGTCCAAGTCCGGACTGGGGCATTACAGCCCTGGCTTGTACCCCTCTTTGTGGTATGATCGCGGTAGCGGTTCTACGACACTTCTTTAAAAGTCCCTTAAAAATTCCGTTCGCGTGCTTTTGGGGGTTGCGCCCTCCTTCTTCCTCCACCTGTTGTCAAGGGTAACGTTTTAGTGGTATTCAAATAGAAAGGTGTGGTCACGTCACGGAAAAGGAAGTCTTTAAGTCTTTTGGAGGGCATGGTCCTCCTTCTTCCTTCCTGGAAGTGCAAAGTTGAAATTTCTGCGTACGTAATCACACTTTTTTCTGTGGCGAGATTTGTGATAGACCTTACTGTACGGTGTCTTTAGTACTAAGAAAGATTAATCAATTTGGCAGTTTCAGCAGTGTCTTTTCAAGTATTTTTTTATCTTTTCAATCGGCATTTTGTTTTCTCAAAACACTTTTTATTCAGCCACAAGGACTTTTCTTGTACGTCCACACAATTGTGAAATATTCCATACCACACATTTCAATTTGAATACAAAAATCAACAGCATCCTAAATTCACGATTTTCTTCATTATTTTGTACTTATTGTGGAAGCAAAAAAATCATTTTAAACAAAAGAGACCGATATATATCACTCAGAAAGATTGGTTTCTGAGATGCACAAGATATATTGATATAGCATCACTTCTATGCTTTATTAAACATTATCCTATGTCATTGTTTACTGTATAATGTTTTGTTTCTACCAAGTACATGCAAAACAAGATAATGAGAAAAGTTTATGGCACAAAAATTAACCTTTAAAATAAGTTTCTCTCAGGCTTACATATTTTTGTACATAATTTCCAATTCATTGCAAACCATTGTTTGTACTTTTTTATCAATAAAGAAACAGACACCAATATTGCTGTATGGATTTTCATTGCACATGCTCTATTTCATGAGATAAATGTCTCCAATATATGTACAATTTCTAATGAGTTGGTCAGATTAAAATCAAATATAAGTCATACAGAGATACGAATATGGGACAGGGGTCTGGTGGCATCATCCAGCCAAAAATTGTAGATAACAGGAAAAGAAAATTATTTTTGACAAGGGGAAAGTTTATGTCATGGTTGTTTGCCACTTAGTGAAAATTTTGGAGTAAATACCTTCCACACATGTGAAATAATGTCTTCCCATATACCTGTGTGCAGAAACAGCTGAGCATAAACAGTCACTTAGGTGTTTGCTAATATATAATGCATATTAGGAAGGGAGAAAATGGTCACTTCCTGACAAGCGAGTCTAATTTTCCACAATTTTTACATTTTTTCATATACAAAACTTGCCAAATTTCCCTCCAAATACCAAAAGTTCCCTGCAAGGAGCTTCCCACAATCGAATTTTTTCCACCCATAAATTGTACATATAAGTAAATGTTTTAATAGTTGATCCTGAGTCACGTCTTTGGTCACATGACAGGCAAATGGTCAAAATTCCCTCTTTATGTGAAATGTACACAGTAACTAATATGCACTTATTTTGAGTTATGCTCATCTTGGCTTAATCTCAATAACAGATGCATCACAAGATGAAAGTGTGCCGGACCTTTCCTTCTTGGACTGGTTCACAGTCTATCAAGAGAAGCCTGAAGATCCAATTTAACCAAAACATTTTTGTATTTCCCTTTTATTGAAGTGGAACTTTTCAACTACAAGCTCTCAAAGTAAAGAAACTTAAATACAACTAAATAATATCAGCCATGGTGTAATTCTGTCTATGTAAGTTTATACTGAGCAGAATAGTTGTTTACTTCATATAAAACTAAAACTTTAAATACTTGTTGAAGAATAGATATTTTTGTTGCACTCACTTGATACCTGTAATGTTTTCCCATGTTCTCTAAATACAACATGAACCATAAACATTGCTTATGAATACAACAGTCATAGCTTTTTGCAATTGTTTGCAGGTTGAACAGTACATGAGGAAGCGTTCATCTTTAAAAAAAAAAATGTTATGCACTCCTTTGTTTGACTATATCTTATCACCTCAGGGAGGAAATGAAATCCATTGCATGGACACCTGATACAGGCAGTTTTCACATATAAGCAAGTTATGTCATGGGGAATCTGTTTTATAGTCAAGTATGTTTAATTCAATCTTTCCACAGTGTGAGCAGAATGAATACCAGATCACCAGAGGCATAGATCTGCTTGTGTGCTTTGAAACTAATCATACCCCACACCACCTTTGAAGCACTGAGGTGTCTATGTTCCATTTTGAAAGGAATATTACCAGCATTATTTTCCAGCTTAACTTTGACCTAGCCTACAATATTCCTGCAAAGGACATGCACTGGCAAAGCTACCAAGCATAGACTCTTTTCCAAATAGCGACTACAAAGATTGTGGGATAGAGATTCCATGTGCTTTTTTTTTTTTGCCACAATAAAATGCCACTGACAAAAACAACTTGTGCCAAAACTCTATCCCATAATCCATTGTAACTGGCTACTGCTATTTGGAAAAGGCTCTACATACATGATGCTTGGTGCTTCTGCACATCAAAAAAAAAATAAATAAATAAATATGGAAATGCAGGAAACAGTACAAAGAACAGGTAATGTAGGGTATTTTTGAGAAAAATGTGCACAAAATAGGAAAATATAGTATAAACAGGATCTCTGGACAGTACTTTCATTATTTCAGCTCATAATTAAACATTATGAATTTTTGTTATTTCAGCTCATAATTAAACATTATGAAATTAAAAGGCGACATAACCACAAACCCAAACAACCTAAACCACAATCCAAACCTAAACCACAAAACCAAGGAACCTGAAGTACCCATGCATTCAGTGAAGGGGAAGTGATACTTTAAATGCTAATATCACAGAAACTTACATGTACCACAGTTACAGCCTTTAACTCTTACAGCCCATTGGTCTTATGGTCCTTCCATCATTAAAGTCTATTGGTACTACAACCACTGGACACTAAATAGGTGCAGAAGGCAGGGGAGGTGGGGAGGGGAGGGCTTTAGCTCTCCAGTCAAAAATGTGGTTGGGCAGAAGTTTACCTAAGCCTCGCCTCCCCTCAATCCAAAACCCCTTGTTTGTTTCATGTGTAAAAAATGTCAAAAAATTTGCAGTAATTTCACTTAAAATTTGCCCAACATGTACCAAATTGCATCTAAGCACCCTCAAATATTTGAAAATTTCCCCTCCCCTTAGACCATCTCCCCAGGATGGCAGTCTGAAACAATGTTCAGCCCCCCCCCCCCATTTCAAACAGCTTCCTATGCCTATGGGACCCTACAACCTATTGGCACTACAGCTCATTAGTCCTACAGCCCATTGGTCCCACAGTCAATGGTATTTTGTACGTATGCACTATAGAACTATTGCAGTGGCAGTAGGGCCAATGGTGTGTAGGACTAATTCATTGTCATTTTCACTGTTAAAAGGGTATGCAGGACCAATGGGCTGAAGAAACCCTGTAGGATTATATCCTGAGGGCAGTTCCCAATCATGCCACCTATACAGGGTACATTAAAACCATAAACTTGGTTAAATCTGAAATTTTTGTCCAGCTTATTTGAATAACTTGTCCCTGTTGTGAGGAGCGTTGAAGTCAATATCAGGACCGATGGCAAGGATGCCATGAGGATTGATGCTACGTTGACTGAGCTGTGATGAAAGAGAAATGGAACAATTACCATGACAATGTACTTGTAGAGATTAAACATACTGGTGAGGTGGCGAGTTTTGATATATGGGGGCATGATGGACAGGCCCACAGCCCAATGTGGTATTGAAAGGGGTAAGTAAGTTCTGGTCCTAGGAGGGTGAAAAAATTTTTATGGGGCAAGATATGCTAAAATGCATAAAGGCAATGTTAATTTTTAATTTTCTAGGAGGGACAAAATTTTTTCAAGGGGGTGCTGCCCCTGTCCTCCGACTATGGGCTTGGGCAGGGGGGCTCTCGGTGGGGTTAATGGGAAGCTCCTAATCACATACATGTATGTATATTATGTGCCCCCCCTTCTCTATTTTGCATAGTTGTTTCAACTTGCACTTTTTAGTATTGGTTTTAAAGTGCTCTTTTGAATTCTGAATTTTCAAAGCACTCATGGCAAAAAGCTTCTCGTTACTCTTTTCTTGTGCTCAAAAATGACAAGTCTTTAAGATTTCATCTTAAATGCAAGATGGACACAGTGTTGATATGCCATAAAATGATTACTAATGCTTTAGATTATGAGTTACTCAAAGACATTGCTATCAATCAAAGACTGCTTAAGGTACAGAGCACTAAACTCTGACGTAATGGTGTAGGCATGGGAGGTGCAGTCCCCTGTTAAGGTTTTCAAATGATGAGGTTAACCTCCTTTCATAAAGCAAATATTTATAGATTATAGCCACAAAATACTTGCTGACTTACAAAACCTCATCGAAAATTGGGGGACACCCACTAGACTGAAGGTTCATTATACCAGGGGTCGGCAAACTAGGGGTCGCGACCCTCAAAAGGGTCGCGAAAGCATTTCGGAGGGTCGCAAAAAGGATTTCAGAGCGAAAAATAATTGCCAAATTTCCCATTAAAAATAAGCAATGGGAGTGATTCCAATCTAAGAACAAGTGATCTGCTTCATTAACACTGCATATCCAAGTCAAATCAAACTCCTCTTACCGACAGGTCAATTTTAGGGCCACCAAGATTCCGGAGTAGAATGTTGGGGCCACCAAGCAAAAAAGTTTGGAGACCCCAGCATTAGACCAATGATCCTCTTAACCAAAATCTACTTCAGGTTAGTGGTAGGGTTAGGATTTGGTTTAGACACAGCATTAAATTTTAAATAAGCATTAGGATTAGCCTTGGGTAGGATAAGGGTTTGGGTTAGGACTATGTTTAGAGTTAGAATTAAGTTTATAGAGTTTGGATCTTCAAGTCTAGTGAACCTTCAATCTAGTGCACCCTGTCCTAAAATATTGGCCCATCCTTATATTCTACTCATCAGCTTAGGCAGTTTGCAGCAAAGTGAAGCTAATTCATGTGAAAAATCAGCTCAACCCAATCACAACCCCTCCCTTCCCCCCCCCCCCCCACCATGCAATATGTCTGCCCATTACACCACTGTACCTTAGGAACTAGTATCAATCTAAAATACAATTTGCTAATGTTGGTGAAGATTCAGTACACATAAAGAAGCAAAAATGTATTTAATCATTGGAAAAGCAATATTGTTTTTCAAATTTCAACAAATAGCATTTCAGTTTACTCATTTTTTTCTGCAAAACTACAAAGATGAGGATATACAATACCTGATAACACTTCTGGATATGTTCCTGATCCACAGTTTCAGAAATGCCATCAACTGCATACAAGTCACGAACAAAGCCCCACATGTTTGGATAATCAATGATTCGTTTCTTGTTACACTGTGAACAAAGCATAAATAACTCATTCATTAAAAGTCTTTCAATAGAAGATGGTAGAAATCCTGGTGGAATAGGCATGTAGGAAGAAATTTCAGGAGTGGGAAGCAAATGTTTGTCCTGAAACTTTCCTTTACTGGACAAAAAGGCATGACATAAATTCTGCCCCGTAGAGCAACATTTCATCCCCCAAATCAACAAAATTTTTTTCTCACAAAGGGGAAAGGGGGGGGGGGGTGCCGCCTCATACATCTTTGTCTGATGACTTAACAGATTTGGCATCAAACAAAAAGTTTGGTTAGCAAATGTTGTAACCACTTTGTTAAGCAGGTTCAGAGTGGTTGGGATACCCTATGACACAAACTGTACTTAATATCTATACTACAGCTCATCAAATGATTTTGATGGTATCTGCAAAAGCTTAAGAAATTATACCTTGAAGTGGCCATGATAGACAGTGTCAAAACGTAAAAGAGAAGTCAGTAAACGGATGTCTGCTTCAGTGATGCTGTTTCCTGTCAGATAGCGTTTCTTGCTCAAAATCTCCTCCACCTTTGTAAAACAAAAATATCCTTGTAGCAATATTAAACACTGGTCACAAACGTTGGGGAAACTCTCCATTCAAAAAGTATAAAAAGTTCTGTCTATGAACTGGTTAAAAAAATTTGTAATTCAGAAAATATGAACCAGAGTGCAAAAGTACACTGAGGTTTACATTTCATTTTTCACAAGGCTCCAGCCTTCACCTGAACTTGCCCCTACAATGTAAATGCATGTACTGGACATGCAATGTAATTCTGGACCACTATTTTAATTAATGTGAAGCATCCACAAAAGTAAGACAAGTATCTATGGTCCCTACCTTAGAATATGCTTACAAGATTTTCAGTATTTGAACTCAAATGATGATGTCAAATGACTTTTTACTCATGCTTAAGAGCAGTAGCAGGATTCTTGTCTCAATATAGGTATTATAAATAAATACCATGTATAAAATTGTTTTCTACACTTCTAAGCAAGAGATATCCTCCATACAAAGTTTTCATTTTTGACCATTATTAACTACAATGGATGTGCATAAGTATGTGCTCAAATCTAAAGAATGCAGGTGAGTCGAATGCCTTCCTTTGAATGGCTATGCGTGCACAGACATTGTCCAGCCTAGTTGTCTAAGCATTCAGCTCTTAGATCTCATTGAGTCAACTTCAGCTACTCTAATCTCCAGTATGTGAGACTTGTACCTTACTTTCACCCCAATACTTTGGCAAGTTTAATTTTGAGACTACCATGGGTGTGGCTTAGAGCCCCAAAGGAGCCTGAACACCGAGAGTTTAAACTATTTGCAATGTATGGTCAGTTGGAATGTTTTTTGTTAATTCAGTATTATTTTATGATTGTACAAGTGTCCTTGAAAATAATGCACTATTTTGTATGTTATCACTGAGGTTTACCAATAAAAAGTAAGGGGACCCTTGGATTTGAGTTTTTCTTCTTGCGTCTGTGAGCACTACCATAACAGTAACCTCAGGGGACCTTTGACCTCAACAAAACCTGCAAGGTTCTTCTAGTTAATATAACATATCATCAACATGCTAGGAATAGCAACATAAACATACCTTCTATATCTTGAGAATATCCTGTTTACAATGTGACCTTAGATGACCTTTGGCCTCCACAAAAGTAATACAGCTCTTTCTCAAAATATAATACATCTGTATACAAAATGTGAAAAGCATCCAAGCTTCCTACCTTAAGATATTTTGTTAATAAGGTGTTCAGGGTTTCACCTTTGTTGACCTCAGATGACCTTTGAAGTCCTACAAAAAGGATAGCATTCTTCCTCTCAATAAGGGGCATCCACATATTAAGTGCCTTCTTGAGATATCATGTATAAACAAGCTAGGCTTCACAAACACACACAAGTACACACGTACACATGCCAACTCAAATTCATCGGTTTCTCTCTTCATCCAAACCAACCAAAATATGTTGGGTTATTCCAATCTATTGATGGACATTTAAGCCACCTTAAACTCAGTTTTCTTTCTTAAACCAAGTTCAGGCTCTCTTCCCTTACTCAAAATCCATATCTGGCTTTATATCTGGAAATATCTGGTTGATTAAAGACTTTATATGGCCATATAAAGCCAGATATAACTTGATATAATCGTGATCCAGATATGTATATAAAGTTTGATATGGCCATATAAAGCCAGATATAACTTGATATAATCATGATCCAGATATGTATATAAAGTTTGATATGGCCATATAAAGCCAGATATAACTTGATATAATCGTGATCCAGATATGTATATAAAGTTTGATATGGCCATATAAAGCCAGATATAACTTGATATAATCGTGATCCAGATATGTATATAAAGTTTGATATGGCCATATAAAGCCAGATATAACTTGATAAAATGGTGATCCAGATATGTATATAAAGTTTGATATGGCCATATAAAGCCAGATATAACTTGATATAATGGTGATCCAGATATGTATATAAAGTTTGATATGGCCATATAAAGCCAGATATAACTTGATAAAACTGTGATCCAGATATGTATGTTAAGTTTGATATGGCCATATAAAGCCAGATATAACTTGATATAATCGTGATCCAGATATGTACATAAAGTTTGATATGGCCATATAAAGCCAGATATAACTTGATATAATCGTGATCCAGATATGTATATAAAGTTTGATATGGCCATATAAAGCCAGATATAACTTGATAAAATGGTGATCCAGATATGTATATAAAGTTTGATATGGCCATATAAAGCCAGATATAACTTGATATAATGGTGATCCAGATATGTATATAAAGTTTGATATGGCCATATAAAGCCAGATATAACTTGATAAAACTGTGATCCAGATATGTATGTTAAGTTTGATATGGCCATATAAAGCCAGATATAACTTGATATAATCGTGATCCAGATATGTACATAAAGTTTGATATGGCCATATAAAGCCAGATATAACTTTATATAATCGTGATCCAGATATGTATATAGAGTTTGATATGGCCATATAAAGCCAGATATAACTTGATAAAATGGTGATCCAGATATGTACATAAAGTTGATATGGCCATATAAGGCCAGATATAACTTGATAAAATGGTGATCCAGATATGTATATAAAGTTTGATATGGCCATATAAGGCCAGATATAACTTGATAAAACTGTGATCCAGATATGTATATAAAGTTTGATATGGCCATATAAAGCCAGATATAACTTGATATAATCGTAATCCAGATATGTATATAAAGTTTGATATGGCCATATAAAGCCAGATATAACTTGATTAAAACATAACCCAGATATGCATATTAAGTTTGATATGGCCATATAAAGCCAGATATAACTTGATATAATCGTGATCCTGATATGTATATAAAGTTTGATATGGCCATATAAAGCCAGATATAACTTGATAAAACTGTGATCCAGATATGTATATAAAGTTTGATATGGCCATATAAAGCCAGATATAACTTGATATAATCATGATCCAGATATGTATATAAAGTTTGATATGGCCATATAAAGCCAGATATAACTTGATATGCTAGATATGCAAATGAGCATTTTGTTAGTTTGTTTTATTATTTATTTGATTTGATTCTTGGATTATGCTTGTTACAAACTAAGACATGTTTTGGATACAGCATCACCTTCCCAGACATTGCAGTTATTTAGTGGCTACACTTCTGTTAATACCGCAGTGTACTAACTGAACTTAGGCAAATAATTTGCATATTTGGGCGGAGCTTGTATCTAAACCTACATTTTTCATGATTTAGGAAGTTGAAAGTAAAATATGCACCATGCAGTAAACAAAATTTAGAGTCAAATACGTAATTAAGTTTAAAATAAGAAGCCCATATCACTGTGATTACATAAAATAGGAAATTTCAAGGCATTTTTCTGTTCACTGTTATGAAATAAGTTGAATTTATGTACTTAAGTCAATTCAACCTAATACTTACATTAAATTCCAATTCATGGAGCACTTAAACATTGTTTTCTGGTGTTCAAAGTCTCCATGAGGAGTGTGGACTATAAGTCCTAACTATGATTCATAACTAGAGCAGATCTGTGCCATATAAAGGCTTGATCCAGATAGAACTTTATCTGGCCATATATGGTTTTTATCCGATCTGATATAAATTCCATATCTGGTGCAGATATGGGCCAGATATAAATTTCCATATATGGGCCAGATATGGGCCATATAAAGAGTGAGCCATATAAAGTTTTGTATGGGTCATATATGGCACAGATATGGGCCAGATATAAATCTCTTTATATGTGGCATATATGGATTTTCCATATATGGGCCAGAAATGGAGTAGCCATATATGGGGCATATCTGGGCCATATAAAAAGTGAAACTTTACCTGGGCCATATATGGCCATATATGGCCTTTATATTATATCAAGTTATATCTGCCCAATTCTTGTACAAGCCAGATATGAATTCCATATCTGGCCCAGATATGGGCCAGATATGAAATCCCATATCTGGGCCATATATGGATTTTGAGTAAGGGTTGGAACCTATAAAGAAACAAATTACACCAAAGTATGTCATCAAAGGGCCTAAACAGCCACTTCAACCTTATTCTGAAATATCAGTCAAATTTTCCAATTACGTTGCATTAATATTTTAATATTCTGTGACTTAAATATTTTCAAATGTTGGAAAGGAATAACACATAAATTAGAATTGCTAGCTGCATCCTCATTCAAATGGTGTGATTGCACTTTTGCTTTCAGTACTCTTTTAAAAGAAATGACTACATTTGTCATTTAAAATGTATTTTTGCTAACATCCACAAACTGAAAGAAAAATGCTTGTCTGGTCTTTGCTTCACACGTCAATATTTACTTTGGACAGAATTAGGGGCTTGCTAGCTTCTATTGAAATTACTACAGTGACTATGTTTGGCAAAAGGCCTGTTCTGGCATGTTTTAGAAAATGCCGCCTTCAGGATTATTGAAAAATTCTTTGCTCTAACACCCACAATTCTAACCCCCTATGCTGGATGTTCAGCTTTATGCAATCAAACTCTGGGGGTGTCCCATTTCAACTGTACATTTCCTCTTATCTTGACCTTTCATATAAATGACCCCCTTCAGCTGTCCATATCCACATGGAGTAAATGAACTTGATGCTCCAGCTAAACAAGTTGACAATACATTGAAACATAATTCAGGAGGTAATCATAAGGTGGGGACAGACCTAAACATCTTTATACAAAAGTAATGAAAGCAAAAATCCCACTCCAACAAAGCAAATGCCAAATTATGCAGATCCCAAGCAAAACAAAAATTGACATTAAAACTTACTCTGTCTAAGCCCTCAAACACATCCTTAACAGCTTTATCATATGCTTCCTGGCTTGTAGCAAATCCAGACTTGTAGACACCATTGTTTATTTTCCTAAAAAATGTCAACAGATAAAATGGGAAATCACAACTTAGCAATATCCTCAGGAGCTGCAGAGGAATTCATTATTTTGTTACTGATGATCCAGTCAAATCAGCTAACAAAGTGTCTATAGTGTCGCTGGTAATGTATTTGCTGCAGGGCAAGTGAACTGAGATTGATCATTCCATTGCAAACTGACTTCTAATTTTCTGTTTCCATTTTTGGACAAACACTTTGTAAAACTGAAATTCTTGAATAGTACCACCCCAAAAATGGTAAATGATACTGGACTTAGAACTGAAAAACAGTAACTCTGGGTGAAAGAAACAGCAAATTTTATTTTCAAAATTTTCACCTCAAAGTACCCCATGAGCTGTTTATGAGCTTCAACATACCTTGGTTTCTCCTGACAATACACCTTCACAGATCCCCCACTCCCATCCTCCTAAGAAAACCATAGCTGTATTGTCATCCAAAATGCAGCTAAGGATTTGATCTGTGGTGTACATTGAGAATCATCGAGTTATATCACCTATGAGACCAAGGTCAGTGGTATTTATAAGCCTGTCCTTGTCCAATCTTCATCAGTAAGAAGCAACTGTCTGTATCCCCCCATCCATCCATCTATTCAGTGCCCTCCAAAAATAGGCCACTTTGGTTGGTCAATGCTGATGTGTGCATATTAATGAATATAGCATTACCTGCACTGCATAGCAGGCAGGTGTATTCGGCAGAATATAGCCACAGGCAATACTTTAATATTATAGAACTTTGTATGGAAGGTGCCAGAGACAGGTAAGTTATAAACTGAAAGACATACTTAGATATAAACTAGTAGCTCTGACAATTCACTATTTGGGACTACAAAATGGCCTCTAAAAACCATTCCAAGTCACTTTACCACGTGTGGCAGGTAAGTGAGGCTAAAATGAAACATACTAGGTTCTAAAGTGGCCCACTCACGGATAAATCCATGAATTCAGTTCATCTATTTCAGAGCGCAGCGCTTCAGGGTAGAGGTCCAACTCTCGCTGAGCAGGTGTTCCACAAAACTCATTAAATTCTGAGTTCAGCATGCGGATGATTTCAGCAGACTCATTATTCACAATGGTATTGGTCTTTTTATCCCAGACAACTGGTACAGTGAAGTTCCCATCGTAATCTGAAAGAAGACACTCCAATAGTTTACACCCTGGGCAGCTTTACATTGCAATTTCTTCAATCAATCAATTAAATTAATGAAAGTTAATTGATTTGTCAAAGGGCAAGGAAAACTGTATGGAGTGTAAAGTGCTTCCACCTGTGATGTGATATTCTAATGGTTCTACTCCTGGCCGGGCCATACTGAAGACTTTAAAAATGGAACCTACTGCCATTGTGCTTGGTGCTCAGCAAGCAACAGAGTATGAAAAACAAGCCAGTGAGCCACAACTGGAAAAATGGTGTGGCCGGCCTGATTTACACCAATTGGTTAGAAACTGAGCCGAAAACCTCATCTAACTCTCTAACTCTAATGGGTGATTTTCACTATTTAATCAAGTTCTCTGAAACCTTAGGGATGCTAAGCAAGTTCAAATACTTGAAACATGCAATATTTCTCCCTAAAGGTAACAATACTTATGGATATGGTACACATTTGTTGTTCAAAATCTTTGAGCTGGGGTTCATATTGTAAAGTGACCTGGAATTTTATGTCACGGTTCATGCTAAAATAACTGTTTGATGAATAAACTGCTGTTTGTCCCACAGAAAAAAGCAACCTCTGGAGCCTCCAGGCCCAGCCTTCAGGTATAAGGCCATTTTTTGTGGCCACGTCCTCTACCTCAAACTCTTTTGCCTAAATTATGGAGAACACTTTACTCTTTCAGCTGTATGCACAAAAAGCTCCCAAATCTGTGACCTCATTCTTCTTCATTTCCTGAATTGTACTTCAATAAAATGTGTGTACACTTATGACAAAACATTTTGAAAACAAAAAGAACATGTTCACATAATAGCACCAGTAAACACTTCAGATACAAAGGAAGATACATTTTAACATGACTGGTACATTTTTTAACAGAATTATGAGTTTGCAAAAATATGGTCTCACTTGGATCAGCCTTGAAGTAAAGTTCACGCAAATACTTTGCTCCATTAACTGGGTCTAAGGTGCACTTCGGCTTCTGCAAAGATTAAAGAGAATGTTTGTTACAAGTAAAGTATCACACACTGTTTGCACTAAAGTGCTGGACTACAGGATTCCTACACATAAGTCAGATTATCCCTCAAAGAAACTAACTGTCAGCAGGAAATTTCTGTACATTTTTAGTACACCAGACCAGCCAGTACTAGAACACAAACACTTAAACTGTAACAGATCCTGCAGACCTCTAGAACACTTCTGCACAAAAATATTTCAAAGGCCAAAATTCCATTTCCTATCACAAACACCAGTATAACAGCTACTTTTGTAATACCAGAAAGATATTCTGAGATCACAGAGAATGCTAGAGATTCATAATTGATACTGAAAAAGTATTGTAACGCTAGAGCATGAGGCTTTTCAATCAGGACATTTTGTGAAGTTTCGAGATCAGGAGCGCCTTCCAAACGTGGATTGCCTTAAAGGGGGAGTCCAAACCTGCAGTTCTTGTATTATTTGCTGAATTAAAGCCTGGAATCTAAGCCTGTAGACTTCATAGAAACCAACCTCAAACAGAAATGAATGCAGCACAGTGTTGTTGGACTCATGGACTGTAGGACCACAGGCCTGTAAGTTAGTACCAATTGTGATTGTAGTATCAATGGGATTTTTCACTAAATGATCTACAGGGCTAATGGATTTTCATATTCAATACTTACTGTGGGACCAATGGAATGAATAAAGGATGGCATAGGGCAGTCCCAACATAGCGAGGAAGCTTTCACTAATGGTTGTAAGCCTATTGATGTCCTTAATACAGCTACTTCAATCCACAGGCACTGCTAAAGCTATAGTGTGCAAACTATTGCTTACCTCATAACTCAAGTCTAGTTTTTTCTGTTTCTTTTAAAAACAATTTTAATCTGATGAATACACTTATTCAAACCTTAAAAAGGATTTTTTCTTCTTCTCCTCTTTAGCATTATTCCCATGGAAGTCTATTAGTGGCCAATCTAAAAACACCATCTGCCATTGGTCCAAACTTGCATGCCAAAACTACTGAAACTTGCAAACCCTTTACAATAGTTCAACTTATAGGGCATTATGCCAAAGAAATACACAATGCATGCCAAAGAAATGCACAATGCAAGTTTAATCAGAAAAAATAACTGATTAAATAAATATAATAATTGCCTGATCTGTAAAACTCCATCCATTTTCACCCAAAAGCCAGTCTACAACAGTGTATGGGAAAATCTCTTCCAGTCCCTTAAGTTTGCGGACGATCAGTGCTCTGTGAGCAAAAGGGCATGCCAGAGACACATACAGATGATAACGGTCCCTCTCAGCCTTGAATCCACTTGAACCATCAGCTGTTGATTACAAAAAATCACATAATAATAGATCAAATATGCAATTTCTGATTAAATCCACAAATGGCAAACAAGAGTTAATTTGCTCTGACAGAAGTTCAGTTTTCATTGTTTTTTTTTTTAAAATAATTTGTCAAATGCTAAGCTGGAGAGGAGGTAGCGAACGTGATGAGCCCAGGTGGTTAAAAGGGATCTGTTTTCATTAACTGTAAGTTATATAGCAAGAATCTAATTTCTGATAAGGCCTCATACAGTTACATGTAGGAATACCCTTCCATACAGCCTGTGATGCAGGCTAGTCCTCACATGGCATTGCATGTGCTGAGAGTATAGGCCACAAGACCACAAAGTACAGTACCTGAATAGGGGTACAACATCACTTCTTGAAAAGTCAATACATTTGAAATCACTTGAAGAAATCTTGCAGCTTTGGCACTTAGATACAGCTAATATTTTTTTTTTTGTCTCCATGGGTGTCAATAGGTGGGGGATATGTGGGGAACACGTCTCCTCAATTTAACGTGGAGGGGATTATCCCCTCTCCTCCCACTTTTTTCCAATACCCTATTATGACCAGAAAGCCCAAAGGCTTAATGATTCCTTGCCAAAAGGGGGTGCATTTTTACACTGACATACATCTCTCAAATTTTTATCTCTTGACTATATCATTTTTAACAATGTTGCAAAAATTCGAACTCTGCTGACCTCACATAATCTTTGAACCCCACCAAAGTTGTTGTATAATAAAAAAATTAAACAAATGTCTGTGCTTCCCCCCTTGTAATATCATCTTAACAAAGTATGTTTTTGACCCCTGGTGACCCAAAATGACTTGTGACCTCCACCATAAACAAAAGGCTTCCTTCTCTCAACATGACAAATCTATATAAAAAGTATGAAAAGTGTCTGTCATTCCAATCTTCACATATCATGTTAACAAGGTTTTCAGTTTTTGACCTCTGGTGATCTGAAATGACTTTTGACTTCCACCAAAAACAATGGGGTTCTTCCTCTGAACATGGCAAATCAATATAATAAATATGAAAAGTGTCTGTTATTGCTACTGTATCTTGAGATATCAAGTTTACAGGGTTTTCTGTTTTTGACCTCTGGTGACCTCAAATGACCACTGACCTCTACCAAAAACAATAGGATTCTTCCTCTCACCATGACAAATCTATATACTAAATATGAAATGTGTCCATCATTGCTAACTTGAGATATCGCGTTTACAAGCTAAGTGTCACATATACATACACCCATACACGTACATGCATATACACACACTCAACATCACCATCACATAGATTCCTTGCCTGCCTTCGGTAAGGCATCAACTTAAATAGAAGGCACATGTTTGGTGCCATACCTTGCAATACTGCAGATTCAATGAAATCAAACTCAAATATGGTGGAAACGGCCATTCATTAAATGCATTAAATTAAATTATGGGGAATGCCTCAGATTACCCCACAGATCTGGAATCCAAATTTTTCTTTTAAGTCCGTCCCACAGTCCTCGTTTCTAGGGGTTTTCGTAATTCATGCTTCAGGTAGTCCTGGTCAAGGTTATGTCCCACCCCAACCCCCACTTTTGTGAAGTCATTGACACTCTTGAGTTTTCTTGGAAAGCATACACTGATAACTGCCAAAAAGTGCAGAGAATCCTACCTACAGAGAACAGGGTTACTCTGAGAACATGCCATAAAGCACTGGCAAAGTTTAAGATATTTCGTAAATGTACAAGTATGCTTTCAAATTCATTCTGAGTTATATCTGGTGAAAGTTAATATACTTGGTTTAAGTACAGTACCTGGTCCACCAAAAACTAGGCCTAGAATGGCTAAAAATCCCCAGTGGCTCTGCTGGTTAATGGGGCAAACAGCTTTCTCAAGCTTGTTGCATACAGTACCCCCCCCCCCCCCCCAATCTTCTTATAATTCGAATTGTAGAATATAACAGCTTCTGATGGCACATAATTCCAATCATCAATGACACCCTTAGAAAAAGTAGTAATGTCTCAGTATGAGGTTTGATCACTGCTTAAGCAGGCCTTGTGATCACTTGGAAATTCTGGTGACTTTTCAAGACAGACAGACTGACAAACAAAATCTAACTTACAGTCTACAACAGAGAAATAGGATCATTTAAAAGCACAAATAACAAGGGCTTTCAGCCTGCTGTTACACCCTCCTCTACTTAAAATTTTACATGCCCTCATAACGTTTTTGAAAAAACATCAACTTTAAAACTTGATTATGTGTAAAAAGCTGCTAAAACAAAATATTGCACAACCCTTACATTTTCAAAACACAAACTGCAAGCTATGCAGATTTGGACAGGGCTTGTAAATCAAGAACATAAATAATTACAGGAAGTGTAAAAAAGTTAAATCAACTTGGCATACACACAAAATTACCAGAACAAGAAACTGAGTACTGTATAGCGGGAAATTTCTATCAGGCTAATTTTTGGTGAATATGTACCTTATTCACATATTTGTGGAGTGAAGAATTCGCTGTTGCAGGCAACCAGTGAACCAACATAGTCTTATACAAACTAACCAAAGTACTTTCGCGGGTCTTAAATTCGTGATTAGATACTTGGTCACGAAAAATGCAAAAATTTAACCCCCATGAAAATTTCCCACTATACAGTATATCGCTTAAAAACCACATAAAACTCCATAATGTCCATAAAACAGTCTCTGTGACAAACTACACAATTAACAAATATTGTAAAAATATGCAACCAGCATATTGCACATAACTTGGCTATGGGATATTGCACATTCTATACATGTCGTATCACTTACAAGAAATGCGATGACTAAACCTGCAACTACGTTGTATCTAAGAGTACCTGCTGAACAGGTTTCTCACACTACCTTGATGCTAACATGAAACAAAACATTTCAGATGAAAATAATAACTCCTAAAACTTTCAGCATGACACAATGTTAGTTGTAATAAACTTGACAAACCTGGAGTAACATCTGTTACACACACCCGAAACAATTTTAAAATTCTCCATCATATCCCCTCTTAGTCTACAATATACTAGATAGAGTTGGCAGCTTAAGTCTCTGTAATCTTTCTGTGTACTGTAACCTAAGCCACAAAAAGAGTGAATCAACCTAGTTGCCCTCCTCTTAATGTTTTCAATACCATCAATGTCCCACTGAGTACAAGGTGATCAAACAGCAAAGCACTGCATATTATTACTTTTCTCATTCAAGTATAAAGTTTATTTAACGAGACCCATAATACTAATTGCCCTTGCTAACTTGATGCTGAATGTGCTAAAATCCAACTTGTTGTCAACAAGAACACAGGTCAATCAATATCCTTCTCTCAATCAGACTAATCCAAAAATACTTCATCTCCACAATCATTGTATAAATGATTAATTCTAGGGGAGACATACATGTACAGTACAGTATGGTGTCTTCTTAAAAACTGTTAGAACTTCACACTTATCAGGATGAAAATTAAAGGCCACTTGTCTGACCATGTCTGAAGTTAGATGAGGTTTTATGGCTCAGTTTCTAACCAACTGGTTTAAGTCGGGCCGGCCACAGCCTTTTTACAGTTGTGGCTCACTGGCTTGTCTGACCACGTCTGCAGTTTATCAAGATCCTTCTGCAAACTCTTAATGCCGCCAATACTGTACTATAAACTTTCTTAAATATCTTTGTACTGCATTAATGGTAATAAATAGGCCATACCATCAACACACTTTTAGCCTTAGGTAAATCATTTATGTAACTAACAAACAAGATAGGATCTAAAACACTAGCCTAGGGAATGCTATACAGTACTTGTAACTACATGCTCTCTAGATAAGCTTCTATTGTGATAACCTTTTGACTTAGATGTAGGTAGGCCTAACTGCCATTCAAGAAGCCTTCAGTCCATTGCCTCACACTTTTTAACAGGTTGAAGGGCAATTAAAGGAGGGCTAAGACCCCATAAGATGCCCTGAAGTCCATAAACCCTTAAGTGAAAACAAACAACCAAACAACACCAAAAGAGCCCAATACAATTAGATTCTACCACAGTCATGGAAGAACTTGTCCATGTTAACCTTGAAGCAGCACACTGATGTGGAGTTAACTACCCACTCAGGGCAGACTATTCCACTTAAAATAACAGGTTAAAGGGCAAAGGAGGGCTAAGGCCCCATATGATGCCCTGAAGTCCATACAACCTTAACTGAAAACAAACAACCAACTAACACCAAATGTGCCCAGCACAATTAGATCCTACCACAGTTATGGAAGAACTTGTCAATGTTAACCTTAAAGCAGTGCACAGATGAAGAGTTAACTACCCACTCAGGCAGACTATTCCACTCGTTGACAACTCCATGAGAGAAGCTGAACTTCCTAATGTCAAGCCTTGCAAAACACTTTACTAGCTTCTTACAATGGCCTCTAACCCGAGAATTACTTTGAACCTTACAAGATAACAGAGGATTCCTTTCAGACAGAAATTTGTACACCTGGAACATGTCCCTCCTAGTCCATCTCAACTCCAGGATGGTAAGCCCAAGATGTTTAAGTCTAACATGATAAGGTAGCTAGATGCCTAACCTTGGGTATAGGGTGAGAGGCCCTCCTCTGAACTTGCTCTAAAAGAAACTTGTCCTTTTCGTAGAAGGGACTCCACTCGTAGAAGGGCTGCATAGTTGAGATGGGGTCTTACCAAGTTTACCTAATTTCTTTACTAAAACTATTGAAATTCCTCTTGATCAATCCAAGCACCCTATCAGCCCTAGCAGCAGCTGCACACTGTCTAGTTGGCTTTAAATCGACTGTAATAACTACACCCAGATCTTTCTCAAAAGCCACATCACTCAAAATATTACCATTCATGTTATAATCATAGCTGAAATTTTTAGGACCAAAGTGAAGGACTTTGCACTTATCTGCATCAAAAGACATTTGCCAAGTCTGAGACCATGAAAATAACCTATCCAAGTCTCTTTGCAGCAATGAGGCATCATCCTTATCATTAACTTTCCTATAGAGGGATTTCAGTCACGTGACTTTAACCAACTACTGTAGATGCAATTTTGAAGGGCAAGATCGCGCGCCGTTTTTGTTTTGACGAGCACGCGTCCATTGTGTCACAGTAGTATCTATGGTTATGCCGTGCGCGTGAGCTGTAGATTCGCTTACTGCGTGTGTGTTTTGCCCTTCATTGCCTGGATCTCCATTGCGCGTGACGTCACATGAAATCCCTCTATAGAGCTTAGAATCATCAGCAAACTTACTTATACTAGATGTGAGAGCTATCAATATCATTGATGAAAATTAACAAAAGAAGTGGGCCAAGAATGGAACCCTGTGGCACTCCACTTGTGACTTCTTTCCACGAAGAAATATTGCCACAACTGAATCCATCATCTCCAGTTGCAGTACACATGATTATCCTCTAAACTGCATATGAACTTCATCTGCCAAGCTTCATATCAAATTACTTTAACTGCATTATGACTTGAGCATCAAACTGTACAAACTACATATTTGGGGGAACAGGCAAACTTGGTCCCCAACCAGCTTGCCCCCTCCCCCGGCCCTCTGTCAGGCAAATCCTGGTACCACCCCTGAATATGTATAATGTAGCAATATGGCCAAGGTAAAGCTAGAAAAGGCAACATTTCTGTCTGGCTTCCTTGGGAAATTTGCCTAGGGTACCATGTTTAGGCCTAGTATAGGCCTAGCCCTATAGGCCCTAAATCTGTAAAGTGCAGGGTTTCCCCTGGGTTTTAGAGAGTGTGAGGTGATATTAGATCATGGGGGTAATATTATGCCAGCTTTGGCACCATCAGTGAATGAGAACTATCAATACTGCCATAGCTTGTACAGTACAGGTGTCAAGTATAGCAAATTTCTGTAAAGTGGTGGCCAAAACCTGTGAGGTGGCCACCTCACAAAAAGAATGCCAGGGGAAACCCTGCAGTGCTAGGGCTAGGGGCAGGCGTTCGAAACATATTTTATTTGGTACAAAATAAAACAATAAACACAAACAAAAGCATAGACATTCAGAAAGGCATACTACAGGCCAACAGAAGAAAATAATACATAAAAGATGAGAAAAAGGAGTTACAAAACAGAACCAGGGATAACCCAAACAGCTTACTAAAAGCTTATTTCCATTGGGGTCCCTAAAGATGGAACGAGGAACACTTAGGCTACACAAGAAAAGGTAAATTAGCAGAAATAATCCACTAGATGAAAGACACCGGCACTCGTGTCAGTGAAAAAAAGAATTAGAGACATTGCTCCGCTAAAAGTGATTTGCTGGTAAGATAGTTCTTAACATACAATTTAAAACTTGAAACATTTTTAATTGTTTGTACAGCCCTGTACACCAGATTGGAAAGTTTGCCCTGCGCGGGGGATTTATCCCCCACACAAAAATATGAATTGCGAAGTTGCCAGCCGCGCAATTCAACAACTGACAACTGCAACCGCACAAACTTGTTGGCAGCAACCCAAGCAAGTTGGCCGGGCTGGGAAAGACAATTTCCTGCAATGTAGGAGGTAGTTTTGACTTAAATTTTCTTGCTATGTTCCCTGCCAACTCATTGTGGCGCTCCGCTTAGATAGTATCGGCCGCGCAATTCTCTTGGCCATTATTAATATCCCCCGCTCACCATTGCAAGCTTTCCAAAGGCCTAGGCCCCTACGTACGTAATCTTTCGAATGCCTGTGGTTTTGATTTACAACAGGCCTAGCTCAACATCTACAGAACACATCTATAGAAATACAGGCCCTATAATAAAAGTTAAAACAGAAATTACAATTTCATTTACAGAAATGACGACCCACTCCGACTCAGCGTTTAACCATGGAAGTACTACTAACGTTAGGCTAGCGTACTAACTTTAGTAGTAGGCCTACTGTACTTTCAATGGTTTAATAGCCCGGCTTACCGGTTATCCTATTTCTGAAGGCCGATTCTCTCCTCTTAAATTCTCCGCTTTTTGTGATAGAAGTTGTCCACGATTGCTTTTTGTCGTCTGCCATATTCGTTATCTAATATGAAAATCTCGTATTCGAACAGCAAAGTGTTTATTGACGTCTTGCTCTTATTATGATGCAGTCAACTTTGTTCTAGCCGAACGTGTGTAAACAAAACAGCTACACGAATGCTACACGAGTGCCTGTTTCTTGTAGTGCTTACCTGGGAAACTTCTGGCACATATTTACACCTGCTACGACGGTTACCTGGTAAAAGTGGGAGGGAGAGCCCAATAAGATGCCCTGGGACTAGTGAGTAGGAAGGTAGAGGGAAAGGTAGAGGGAAAGGTAGGGAAGGTAGGAAGGTAGGGGAGGGGAAGAGGGTGGAGTTTCGTTGCGTTTCGTTTGGTATATTGTTTTTTGCTTTTCATATATACATACAAATAAAGAATATGACTTTTACACAGGACTTTATGTACATACATAAGCGAAAGGATAACTTCTCCACAGGGCTTGAGAACGTGCACTCCCTATAAAGAAAGAGAAAAACAAAACAAGTGGAGAAATGGGGGAGGAGTGCCTGCTGGGATACACCGTAGGCTCCTTTTCACTTCATTCAACTAATAATACTAAGAAAGAAAGCCAGAAATTACCGAGAAGGAAGTAATAGTGGTTTCAGGCGATAGCAACTTGAAGTTTGCGCGCATCTGTCCGAGTCGAGGATAGCCTGTCTCTTAATTACTTTGTGTAAGGCAGATTGAGTGGAATTATTGCTGCAAAGCCTCATGTACGTAACCTGTGTCATCATTCATCCTCCACCCTCGTCTCCTATCCTGCATTCACCGACATGATCAGCTGTTAGTCCCACGGAGTAATAATAATACCGCCGCCGCCACAGGCACAGCCACCGCCACCGTAATAATAATGATGATGATGACGATGAATTAAAAAATGCCACTTAATAAAGAATGGTGGAATTTTGATTTTTCTTTGGTCTGTTTGATACTTTATCCGATTTAGCGGGTGTGGCTGCTTGGGATGGTAGCGATAGGGGTGGAATTCATGGCTTACATGATGTTGTCTTACGACTGGCCAAAGGTGAAAAGGGCGGACTCGTCCCGACGAGTATAAAAACAATCCTAGCAGAAATCAAATGAGTATAGAATGGTGTATTTCTGCAACTGAATAAAGACAAGGGCAGTGTTTTGCTGAAAATTGACCTAATTTTCAAACACTCACGCCATGAATTTTTTCCTGAAAATCACCATTTTGGGCCTGATCTACATTTATCCGGAGGGGGAAGCCTTCATCAGACCCTGCCTCACACGCCTTTGGAAGGTAGCTTTGCCTTTGAAACCCACCGGGTACCCTAAGAGGGCCATAAACGGCGCCTTTCAGGAAGTGCTTTGGACTAGCTCCAGCAGGACCATTTCTACCCCTGGATCGGCCTGTCCTGTCCCTGCCCCACACATATCTGAAAAGATATCGGCGCCCCTGATCATGCATATATCATATAATTACTTCCTGCGGGGCAGAAGCACCAGCACGGGGGCATGGGGGCGCGTGCCCCCATTGATTTCGGAAAATTTTTTTTGAAAATTTTAAAATGATCCCAAAAGGCGTTTAAGCTATAGATTTTTGTAGGGGGTAGGGTGAGGTGTGTTTTTGACCAAGTGATGGATCTATTGTAATCATTTTCTCTCACAAATGGTTCTCAAACTATCAAAATTATCGCAAACCCTTCGCAAACTATCAAAATTTTCGCGCGCTCCGCGTGCTTCAACCTTCAAGTTACCTCGAGTTTGTCCTGATTATCAATAATTTGCGGTAGCAATTCCCGCAGAAGCACAGCATCAACAGTTCAAAGCTGTTTACGAATTCTCAGGTAAAAGACTGGCTTTGTGGTTGGCATATAGGTTAACTGGGGAATTAAAAGTGTCTCAGTGCAGAGTATAAATGCAGGTTTTGTCATGTTAATCTTATTTCATGAAAGATTTCGGCGCGCTTTGCGCGCATTCGTCACGGTGTGCACTTCATCTCACAACCATTATTAACGTTTTAATACATGGAACTATTCTGATCACAACACTTTACGAAAAAGAGAAGTACATCTCCAACCTCTGTAGGGCACTATGGGATCTTTCAACCTAACCTGTAGCATGCTGTTGAAGGTTGAAAGTACGGCTATTTGCCGTTGAACATTTTTCAAAAATTTTACCCAGCGCTTCGCGCGCAGCCATTACCGGTATAGATGGTGATTGTTAATACACTTTCGACGAAAAAGCATTCTGAAACGCGCTTTTCAGTCCTCAGCCCCTTTTGTTAAACCTACCAGGGAGGTCTAATATCACCTCCCTGCACCTATACTCTCCCTCCCATTCCCCCGTAGTAAATATACGATAGTTGTAAAGTGTTCGACATCATACTCTATAGTATCATTTGGATGTCAGGTAATATGTATAACGTCAGTGCTCCATTTGATATAATTAATCCAGAACTTCCAGGAGGTCCTATACCGGTGTCTGACATCCTTAGATTCCCTTTAATAATACACAATGAAGCAAAGGAAAATTTTCGTAATAGTCCAAGAATGTTTCTGTGGACTCCACACACGTATTTTTACGCAAAACCTTTCCCCAAATAGAAGGCATTAAATTAGCCAAGGGGGGGGGGGGGGGCTTCAGGAGGATCATGTTGACAACATACCCTTCTCTTAGACAACATACTCTCCTCTTCCTTCTAACCAAAAGTTAAATTAACTAAATTATGGATTATTTTTCTCCAGCCATAAATGATCAGTTCCAAAAATGTCCCAAAGATAGCACCATTTGCATCTAAGCAACCTTAAATTTACAAAAATTTCTCACTTTGCATCTAAGCAACCTTACATTAACAAAAATTTCTCATTTTGCATCTAAGCAACCTTAAATTAACAAAAATTTCTCAAAGGGGGAGGGGACACCCCCTCCCTCAGGACGGCAACTTTATGTAGTGACAAAGGAAGAAGGATCCCACAATGCTGTGCACAATCGCAGGGCGCATACTCTCCTCTTTCACCTAATCAAAAATTAGAATTCACTAAATTATGGATATTTTCCAGCCATATATGATCAGTTCAAAAAGTATCCCAACGATAGCATCATTTTTCATCTAAGCAACCTTAAATTAACAAAAATTTCTCAAAGGGGAGGGGACACCCCCCAGGACGGCTCCTTTATGTAGTGACAAAGGCAGGATTCCACACTGCTGTATACACATAGCAGGGGCGCACAAAAAAAGTACAAATTTAGTACGCAGACTTGGGGGCTGAGGTGGCATTACGACGTCATGTGTGGTGCCCCCCCCCCCAATCACCAAATCCTGACGGCGTCACTACTGCTGGGCAGACTGAGTAGAATCATTGCTGCAAAACTCCATGCAATTCGATCCCACCATCATCCATCCTTTACCACAGGTCTCCTGCATCATTATTGACTTAACCAGTTCATGATTCTGAATTGGGCTATATACTTAGAAAATATCCGCTGAATGAATTATGGCCAAGTTTCCATCTTTTTGGGGGTCTGTTTGGTGAGGCATGCCGCAATTTTTGAGGTCACCATCCTTCCTGCAACTCATCGCTTTTGTCGGGTTGCTACCCTCTCCCCTGCCCGTCGTGGAGCCAGTGGCGTAGCCAGGGGGGGGACAGGGGGGCAAGTTGCCCCCTCTGGAAAATCTTGGGGGAAATTTTGAAAGTGAATATATGGTGAAATTTGCGCATGATCTGGTAAAATTTTAAATTTCTCAGCCAGTACACTTTACTTATTTAAAAGTTTATGCCACACTGGCACAACCAGTCCTCATTATTAAGGTTTTCAGAGACGGAATGATGACACCACGCTTATAGTTGTACTAGTTATGTTTTACTATCTGTTTTATACAGCATGGGATCTCTGACAAGGGACTCTGTCCTTTCACTGTATACTTTCAATGTTTCTTGATAATTAAAGCAGCAGCATTGTGGTATATGCAGTTGTTAGAATGGGTCAGTGGTCAAGTGCTATACTCTGCTACAAGGGCAGGTCCTCGTAAAATTTGGACTGATTGTGGTGAATGTGGTGAACTGATGAAGGGAAAGGTGTACCAGGGTTCACTTAATTACTGTACTTCACCCATTGTGATTCTGATCTACCAGTAGGACTCAAGAAAAATTCACCATGACCTGAAGACAAGCAAGATAAAAAAGCTTCCTAAAAAAATAGGAATTCTTGGTGATGTATTCAGTTTACATTTAGCACCAAATGTGGCACCATTTTGCATCTAGCCCACCTTATATGAGCAAACATTTTCCAAAGGGGAGGGGGACACCCCCTCCCCTTAGACCCCTCCCCCAGGACGGCGATCAGTCACATCAGCCAGGTCAGAGGAAAGCACCCGGACAAAATTTGGACCTGCGGAGAACACTGATTATTAGGAAACAGATCACTAATGGGGGGAAAACTTGGTGCTCTTGCCCCCCTGACAAAAAACCTGGCTACGCCACTGCGTGGAGCCTTGGCCCCCTGTCGGTCAAATCCTGGTGCCACCCCTGGTAATACCCCAGATTTTCGTAGGCTTTTTGTCCTGGTCCTCCACTTCGGCTTTGTCCTCTGGATCGAGCTCAAGCCTTTGAAAGAGGCTCTCTTTTGCGGAGTCTTTGACATGCAGCGTTCATTATGCTCAGTCCCTTATTCGCCCTCACATAACCCTGGTACTTAAACATAGGGCAGATGTAATTATGAAATAACACCCCTCACACTTACACTGGCAGGCAGTCGACACGTTTCAGACCTGCGACTACAAGTGACAGTCGTGTGCCCCACGTGTGTGTATGGGGGGGGGGGGCTAAACATGGGCGGCTCTATGAAATTTTGTTTGGGGGGGCAAACTTAAGTCCGTATTCAGGGAGGTTCGGAAGACCCCCCAGCAAATATTAATGGTCAGCTCCGGATAGTACAATAGCCTCAATAGGAGTATGCATAGGCGTAGGGGCCCAAGTTGATGGGGGGGGGGGGCCGGAACCATCTGCCCGAAAAATAGAAACAAAACTTTCCAATATTCCATATTGGTTATAATTCTGGGGGAAATCATTACAATAATAATGAAATAATGATAATAATCAGTGGTGTAGCCAAGGTTTCTCTCATGGGCGTGGGGAAGGCACTATGTTGTGTGATCGCCGGCCTGGGGGAGGGCCCCCCCCCCTTAGAAAATTTTTTGAAAATTAGGTGTCCGTGCATGCAATCTGGTGCTACATATGCTACCTTTGGAGTAAAATTTTGTGTTTTATTTTAGGTATTAAAAAAAAATCGGCGTCAGTGACGGGGCATGGCTTAATGGCTCCCCAAATACACCTCTGATAATCATCATATAAGTTTAACCATGAAAAAACACACTGTTGAATTAATACCGAATATATAGGTGATGGTGCAATCCAAATCAGAACTATATTTTAATTACCAAGGAAGTTTTTTAAAGTATCGATTTCCGTTAAGCTACATTATTGCATTATTTTTCTTTTAGTAGGTGTCCGAAAAATATTGCCCGAATTTTCACAAAAATATTTTTTAATAGTCCCCCCTACACCTATGGGAGTATGGTTATTATTATGTATTACAGCGATGCCCATGTAGTTTTTCAAAAGCTCTTCAAAAACCATTTCAGGCAGTTAGTCATGGGCTGACTACTTTAAAAATAAATACAACCATATCAACCGATCGCTACCGTACTACTATAGGGGTGGAGTAAGAGGTAGGTGAAATGGGCAAGGCGGCTTGATCCATTTGTATAAAATGAGCCCCACCTTTAAATATTTGATTGTTTCTTTCATTGTGTCACAATATGTTTCAGCTTTGCCAAGAAGCCATAAAATGTTTGTTTTCTGGATTATTTTCTTAAACTAACGAAAATTTCGAGCATGAAGACACTTGAAAACGATGAAATGATAGCACTCGTATTTTGGATCTCAGTACCGTTCCGAAACGAATTTTTTTAAAGGGAGAGGAATTCCCCAACTCAGAACGACGTCTCATCCTATATACAAATAGCTAAGCCACTGGTCAAAAGTCTCATCACACTGAACTTAGATTGACTGTTTGGTGTGTTTATTTTAAATCAATTGGAACGGTATACTTTAACACAGAGGTGGAGAACCTTTTACCTTATAATAGGCCATTTGACAGTCATAAGACCGCCCGTGGGCCAACGGCGCTGTCAATTTGGACAAGGGAAGGGAAACCTCTCCTTCTATGGGAAACACAATACTTTTAGACTACATGCCCGTTACAACTTTTTGTAGACAGACCCTATGCTAATCTGGCCAGGTGACACCCTGGCAAAACTGCTTTTAGTCGTGGATGATAATCAACACGGCTAATGGGTTGTGTATCTAATGACCCCGAAAGCTCTGAAGTGTCTGCAAAACTATGGGCATTTAACTCCAGCATTGCCGTTATACTCTGTAAATGACATTATGAGGCCTAAGCTAATCAGATTACAAATATCACGCGTGATCATTTGTTTTGATTACCTTAGCTCACACTAACGGCAGTTCCATTTATAATGTCTGAAGTATATATAGTAGCAAACAAGCAACTGAGAAAACGCGCGCGAAGCGCGCCCAAAAAAATGTCGTTTTGAAAGCACTTTATTAACGTTTAACTTTCGCATTGCATTGGAAAGTTATTCTCTTCTTTAATTTTAAGCCCACTGAAGGAAAAGGGAGGGCCTAACCTATCGCGAATTACATGTTTTTTTTTATTTATTATTTTTATTTTTGAAAATTGAAGACACTTTTGGGGGGAGGCAAGTGCCCCCCGTGCCCCTATGGCGAGCTGCTAATGGGGCTAAAGATAAAATTATGTAAATTTCCTTGATTGATGGTTAGGAAAATGGGGAGTTTACTTTAATTCACTTTGAAAGTTTTACTATTTTCTAGCCAAAAGTGTTTATGGGTCGAAAGACTATTTGATGGACCCTTGCCTTTACTGGAAAATCATTTTACAAATATTCCCGTCGTAACCACGCCTATTGGCTACATTTTTTCAATGTAACTGAATCCAAAAGATCAACTGAATGTTGCAAATTGTTTCCTTGGTCACATTCCAATTTTAAACACCACCCCCTCAACCCTCTCCTTACTTTCAACTTTGGAAAGGAAATGATATTGAACAATTCGTTAATAAAAGTTAAAAGAAAGGTTCAGTTGTTCATAGTTTTGAACTATATGTGGACGAGGCGATGGGCTGGTGTTGCAAACTCCGCCCCTCCCCATTCTAGCAGAATGTTTACTACTTTGGGGCAAACGTGCAGTGAAATTTCAGACCAGTGTTTAACTCCCGACCCCCCCCCCCAAGTGAAAGTAGTCTCATGTACTTACGTTTCAATGAAACAAAGGTGGTCAACTTGTCAGTGATTTTCTGGGAGGGTGGCCTTCTAATTCCGTGAGGAAATTTCATTCGAAAGCTAAATGGGGTCATGGTGTCCCTCCCTTCGCTTGATATCGGTATATAGCAGGGGGGTGTATAGCCAGTGGCTTACCCAGGATTTCTCTCAGAAGGGGGGGGGGCGGCGCATGCAATATGTTGTGTGATTGCTGGCAGGGGGAGGCCTCCCCTTTGGAAATTTTTGAAAAAATAGGTGTCCTTACATGCAATGTAATTGATGCAACATATGCTACCTTTTGAAGTAAAATTTCTGCTAAAATATTTACGTATTTTAAGGAAGAAAAAAAGAATTGCTGGCCTGGGGGAGGGGTATAAGGGGTCCCCCTCCCCTTTAAAAATTTTTGAAAAATAGGTGTCCTTACGTGCAATCTGGTGCCACAAATGATACCTTTCGAAGTTAAATTTGTGTTCAAATTCTTACTTATTTTTAGGAACTAAAAAAAAGAATCGCTGGGATGGGGGAGGCTGGGGAGGGGAGTAAGGGGAGGGGGTATCCCCTTCTACCCTTTGAAAATTTTTGAAAAATTGGGTGTCTGTACATGCAATCTGGTGTCAAATATGCTACCTTTTGAAGTAAAATTTCTGTTAAAATATTTACATATTTTAAGAAAGAAAAAAAGAATTGCCGGCCTGGGGGAGGCCCTCTCCCCTTGAAAATTTTTGAAAAATTAGGTGTCCTTACATGCAATCTTGTGCCACATATGCTACCTTTCGATGTAAAATTTGTTTTAAAAAATTTACGTATTTTTAGATACTAAAAAAAAAAAAATGGCATCTGTGAGGGGGGCCATGAGCCATGGCCCAATGGCCCCCCTGCATACGCCACTGTATATAGCAGTAGGAGGCGGGGACCAGGGCGGGGGGAGGCAGGTCTAATTTATAAAACGATTGCTATTTTGATTGATTCATGTATGTTATGTTATCACATGAAAATCTAAAATGTGAAAAAAGTCCCCAAGAAAGCGTTACCCAGCTTGATAATTTGGAGGACTCACTGAAAAACCAGGCAAAAAGGAAATACAGAGCTATTCAAATAGCGGCATATTCAAATAGCCGCAGTTACTTGTACTATTTACAATGGAAACAAGCCGTAGGAGTCACCACGTGAATCGTAAAAAAATGGTGTTGGAAGAAAAGTCTTTGCAGCACTTCAAAACTTGTGTACAGAGGTATTGAACAACGCACTCTAGTACGGTGTTTCTGGCCAACTAAATGTTATGTCGGGTAAACATGCATTAAAATGTTATGTAAAAGTGATCAGCCTCCCCCTCACCCCCTTGCCCCACACACACACACAAAACAAAGTTGTCCCATAGTTCTGTGATGGCTTATGCATGTGCATCAGAATAATTTCTGCAATATCACTCTCTTGGTCGAGAATTTGCATCGCTTCAAACTTGCGCAATGCATTATCTTCTCTAAATTTGCTATTGAGAAACAAAATACCAAATTTCCCATTTCTCCACTAAAGGGAACAAGAAGTCGTCCAAACTTTCTTTTGGGGGAATTTAAATCTACAGAATATATACCTACTTCCCTGACATGTATCTTTCATGATGTTTTTTGATAAATATTGCATATTCAATCTAAACCAAAGAATTTCTGCATGAATTTAACAATTTTTACAAAACAGTGTAACATGATTAATAGAGCCATTATATACCCAAGTACTCGCTGAAAATGCCACTACGTCACACAGAGGTCAAATTATGACATTGCCAAAAGAGCAGGACAGTGCCTATACTTTGTGGTATGATCTCGGTAGCGGGTCCCATGACACTTTTTTAGAAGTCCCTTAAAGGTCGTGTGACATGCCACCAAAAAGAGCTGTTTCACTTGTCATTTAAAGAATTAAGTCCTCCAATCAAAGATCCGTTGGAATTATTTCAATATCTTTTACTGATCTCAAAATGTGTGTCTTCAAAGTTTGATGGTTTCTGAAGAAACTAATTGCATATGCAAAAAGAATGATGTGGAGTGTTGCACAGTGTGAAGATTTCTTTTGTTAACCCTATATAAATTATCTCTTAATTACTGATCACACAGATTACAGTTTGGTGAGTGATATCAGTATTTTTCAAAAATTTTAACTTTTGTAGTAAGACCCTTGGGGAATAACAATGCTACCAGTGTCCTTGAAATTAAGGTTGAAAAAACAAAGGCTAACATGTGCCATATATGGTATGTCCCTCTTTCGATGTCACATATTTGCATATTTAGCTCATGTTTATTCATGATACAAATGTGAATGGAAATTTACCTGTAAAATGGTCAATATTTGATGGATTTTAATGGGAATTGTGGCTATTTTCTGGATTTTTAATGCTTTTTACATCAAATATCCAACTATGCTATTTTCATGTCACACAACCTTCAAAAAGTCCATTCGTGTGCCATTGGGGGTTGAGGCCCTCCCTCTTCCTCCATCTGTTGCCAAGGATAACGGCGTTTTAGTCACGGTGGTATTCAAATAGGAGGGTGTGGTCACGTCATGGAAAAAGATGTCTTAAATTTTGGCGGGCACAGTGCCCTTCATTCCTTCAAGAAAGTGGAAATTGAATACTTTTTAAATTAAAATTTTTGCGTAAGTAATCACTTTTTTCTAAGGCGGGATTAGTGATAGCCCTTAATATTGTACGGTGCCTTTCAGTACTATGAAAGATAAATCAATTTAGCAGTTTTGGCACTGTCTTTTCATGCACATGCACTATTTTTTCAGTCGGCATTCTGTTTTCTCAAAACACTTTTTATTCAGCCACAAGGATTTTTCTAGAACATCCATATAACTGTGAAATATTCCATACCAAATATTTCAATCTGAATATAAAAAATCAACAGCAGCCTAAATTCAAGATATTCTGCATTATTTTGTATTTATTGTGGAAGCAAAAAATCATTTTAAACAAAAGGGGCTGATATATATCATTTAAATTAATAGAAAGACAGGCTTCTGAGACCCACAAGATATATTGACATAGCAGAACTTCTATGCTTTATTAAACATTATACTATGTCATTGTATAATGTATAATGTTTTGTTTCTATCAATTACATCAAAAAGATAATGAGATGAACTTATGGCCCAAAAAGTAACCTTTAAAATAAGTTTCTCTCAGGCTTACATATTTTTGTAGAAACTTCCAATTCATTGCAAACCATTGTTTGTACTTTTTTATAAATAAAGAAACAGACACCAATATTGCTTTATGGATTTTCATTACACATGCTCTATTTCATGAGTTGTCTCCAATTTATGCACAATTTCTAATGAGTTGGTAAGATTAAATTCAACGAGAAGTCATACAGAGGCAAGTACATGGTACCGGGGTGTAGGGGCATCCTCCAACCAAAAATTGTTGATATCAGGGTAAAAATTATTTTTGGCAAGGGGAAAATTTATGCCATAGTTGTTTGCCAATTAGGGAAAATTTTGGAGTAAATGCCTTCCACACATGTGAAATAATGTCTTCCCACATACCTGTGTGCAGAAACAGCTGAGCATAAAATGTCATTTAGGTGTTATCATATAAAATGTACAAGGGCTGGAGAAAATGGTCATTTTCAATTCAGTCTAATTCTCCACAATTTTTACATGTTTTTGTGTACAAACTTGCCATTTTTACCTCCCACTGCCCAAATTTCCCTCCAAGTACCAAAAGTCCCCTGCAAGGAGCTTCTCACATTCCTAATTTTTTCCACCCATAAATTTTACATGTAAATAATAATGCATTATGTTTAGTTGATCCTGAGACAAGTCACTGGTCACATGGCAGGTAAATGGTCAAAATTTCCCTGTTTATGTGAAATGTATACTGTAGCTAATATGCACTTATTTTGAGTTATGCTCATCTTGGCTTAATCTCAATAACAGATGTATCACAAGATGAAAGTGTGCCCGATCTGTCCATCTTGGACTGATTCATAGTCTATCAAGAGAAGCCTGAAGATCCAATTTTACCAAAACATTTTTGTATCTCCTTTTTTTGAAGTGGAACTTTTCAACTACAAGCTCTCAAAGTAAAGAAACTTAAATACAACTAAATAATATCAGCCATGGCGTAATTCTGTCTATGTAAGTTTATACTGAGCAGAATAGTTGTTTACTTCATATAAAACTAAAGCTTGTTTAAATATTTGTTCAAGAAAATATATTTTTGTTGCACTCACTTGATACCTGTAATGTTTTTCCATGTTCTCCAAATACGACATGAACCATACACATTGTTTATGAATACAACAGTCATAGCTTTTTGAAATTGTTTATAGCTTGAACAGTACATGAGGAAGATTTCATCTTAAAAAAAAAATATAACACACTCCTTTGTTTGACTGTATCCCACCACCTCAGGAAGGAAATGAAATCCATTGCATGGACACCTGATACAGGCAGTTTTCACATATAAGCAAGTTATGTCATGGGGAATCTGTTTTATAGTCAAGTAAAGCTTGTTTAAATATTTGTTCAAGAAAATATATTTTTGTTGCACTCACTTGATACCTGTAATGTTTTTCCATGTTCTCCAAATACGACATGAACCATACACATTGTTTATGAATACAACATTCATAGCTTTTTGAAATTGTTTGTAGTTAAACAGTACTTGAGGAAGCGTTCATCTTTAAAAAACCAGAATACACAAATGCATTGCGGTTTCGATGAATATAGCACTTAATGTGTAATCCCAAATAATGCCAAAATGTCCTGTTTCTTTCAGTCATTGGTTGAATGTGGTCTTAAAGGGCTGGAAAATTACAGTTTCATGTTCACATTTGACCTTGGGAATTCTTCGGAATTTTTGCTTTTTGGCCTCTGGTGATTTCAACCAGCCTCTGATTCTGACAAAACTTGTAGGGATTTTCTGATTGATTAAATACAACACCATGTGAAGTATCCAACCTTCCTAACTTGAGCTATCTTGTAAGCAAGGTTTTCAGAGTTTGACCCCAGATGACCTTTCACCTCCACCAAAAATAACAGGTACTGCCTCTCACCATAAGTCATCCACGTACTATGTATGAAATCTATCCAAACTTCCTACCTCGAGATGTCGTGTTTAACAAGGTTTTCAGAGTTTGACCCCTGGTGACCCCAAATGACCTTTGACCACCACCGAAAACAATAGGGTTCTTCCTTTTACTATAATGCATCCACACACCAAGTATGAAATCTATCCAAGCTTCCAACCTCAAGATATCGTGTAAACAAGGTTTTCAGACTTTGACCCTTGGTGACCCCAAATGACCTTTGCCCTTCACCAAAAACTACAGAGTTCTTTCTCTCACCATAATGCATTTACACACCAAGTATGAAATCTATCCAAGCTTCCTACCTTGAGATATCGTGTAAACAAGGTTTTCAGGTTTTGACCCCTGGTGACCCCAAATGACCTTTGACCTCCACCAAAAACCAATAGGGTTCTTCCTCTCACCATAATGCATCAACACACCAAGTATGAAACTATCCAAGCTTCCTACATTGAGATATCGTGTAAACAAGGTTTTCAGAGTTTGACCCCTGGTGACCCCAAATGACCTTTGACCTCCACCAAAAACAATAGGGTTCTTCCTCTGAATATGGGGCATCTACCTACCAACTTTGAGAACTGTCAGAGTTTCCCTTCTTGAGATATCGTGTAAACAAGAAAAGTGTCACAAACACACACACACACATACACACATACACACACCCATACACCCACACATACGCACGCACACACACACGAACACACACACATACATACACACACACGCCATCATGACTGCATAGGTTTCTCTTTTCATCGAAACCAAAAATGTTATGCACTCCTTTGTTTGACTGTATCTTACCACCTCAGGAAGGAAATGAAATCCATTGCATGGACATCTGATACAGGCAGTTTTCACATATAAGCAAGTTGTGTCATGGGGAATCTGTTTTATAGTCAAGTATGTTTTAATTCAATCTTTCTGCACTGTGAGCAGAATGAATACCAGATCACCAGAGGCATAGATCTGCTTGTGTGCTTGGAAACTAATCATACCCTACACCACCTTTGAAGCACTGGGGTGTCTATGTTCCATTTTGAAAGGAATATCACCAGCATTATTTTCCAGCTTAACTTTGACCTAGCCTATAATATTCCTGCAAAGGGCATGCACTGGCAAAGCTATCAAGCATAGACTCTTTTCCAAATAGCGACTACAAAGGATTGTGGGATTTGGTATGTGTTGCTTTCCGCCACAGTAAAATGCCATTGACAAAAACAACTTGTGCCAAAACTCTATCCCATAATCCATTGTAACTGCTATTTAGAAAAGGGTCTACATACACGATGCTTGGTGCTGCTGCACATTAAAAAAAAAATACAGAAATGTAGGAAACAGTACAAAGAACAGGTAATGTAGGAAACAGTTTTGAGAAAAATGGGCACAAAATAGGAAAATATAGTATAAACTGGATCTCTGGACAGTACTTTCGTTATTTCAGCTCATAATTAAACATTACAAAATTAAAGGTATCAAAACCACAAACCCCAAAAACCTATAACACAACCCATACCACAACCCAACCCAAATCTAAACCACAACCCAAACCTAAACCACAAAACCAAAAACCCTGAAGTACCCAAGCATTCAGAGAAGGGAAAGTGATACTTTAAATGCCAATACCAAAAGAAAGTCACATGTACCACAGTTACAGCCTTTAACTCTTACAGCCCATTGGTCTTATGGTCCTTCCATCATTAAAGTCTATTGGTACTACAACCACTGGACACTAAATAGGTGTAGGAAGCAGGGGGGGGGGGCTTTACCTCTCCAGTCAAAAATGTGGTTGGGCAGAAGTTTACCTAAGCCTCACCTCCCCTCAATCCATGGATGAAAATCCCTTATTTGTTTCCTGTGTAAAAAATGTCAAAACAATACAGTAACTTCACTTAAAATTTACCCAACATGTTGTACCACATTGCATCTAAGGACCCTCAAATATCTGAAAATTTCCCCTCCCCTTAGACCCCTCCCCAGGATGGCAGTTTGAAACAATGTTCAGCCCCCCCCTCCCCCGTTTCAAACAGCTTCCTATGCCTATGAGCCACTACAACCTATTGGCACTACAGCCATTAGTCCTACAGCCCACTGGTCCCACAGTCAATGGTATTTTGTACGTATGCACAATAGAACTATTGCAGTGGCAGGTAGGGCCAGTGGTATGTAGGACTAATTTGTTGTCATTTTCACTGCTAAATGGGTATGCAGGACCAATGGGCTGGAAGAACTCAGTAGGATTATATCCTGAGGGCAGTTCCCAATCATGCCACCTATACAGGGTACATTAAAACCATAATGTTACCTAGAATAAATCTGAAATTATCATCCGGCTTATTTTAATAACTTTTCCCGGTTGTGAGGAGCATTGAAGTCAATATCAGGACCGATGGCAAGGATGCCACGAGGAGTGATGCTACGCGGACTGAGCTGTGATGAAAAAGAGAATGGCACAACAATAACCATGACAATGTAATGACTGGACGGCTTGAAGAGATCAAACAAACTGACACAATGGTGGTGAGTTTTGATATTTGGGGGGGGGGGCATGGGGGCAGGCTCACAGCCCAATGAGGTATTGAAGGGGGCAAGAAAAGTTTTGGCCCTGGGAGGGTGAAAACATTTTTTATGGGGCAAGATATGCTAAAATGCATAAAGGCAATGTTACTTCCTAATATTTCAGGAGGGAGAAAATTTTTCAAGGGGGTACTGCAACTCCCCCTGTCTATGGGCTTGGGCAGGGGAATTCTAGGTGGGGTTAATGGGAAGCTCCTAATCACATGCATGTATATATATTATGTGCTCCCTTGCCCCTTCCCATGATTGCTTCCTTGTACTGTCTATTTTACAAGGTTGTTTGCACTTTTGAATAGAGGTTTTATCATACTCTTTTTATTGGTGAATTTTCAAGCACTTGTGGCAAAATACTCAAACACAACGAATCTATTAAGATTTCATTTTAAATGAAAGATTGAGAGTGTTGATTTGCCATACAATGATTCATACAGGGAATGCTTTAGATTACGAGTTACTCAAAGACACTGCTATCAATCAAAGCCTGCAATAAGGTACAGAGCATAAGCTCTGACATACTGGTGAAGACGTAAGAGCTGCAGTCCCCTATTAAGGTTTTCAAATGATAGGGTGAACCTCCTTCCATAAAGCAAATACTTATAGATTACAGCTACAAAATTCTACACTCTTGTTGACTTACAAAACCTTGTCAAAAACTGAGGGATACCAAGTAGACTGAAGGTGTATTAGACCAATGGTCTTCTTAATCAAAATCTACTTCAGGTTAGAGGTAGGGTTTGGATTCAGTTTAGATACAACATTAACTTTTAAATAAGGATAAGGATAAGCCTTGGGTAGGATAAGGGTTTGGGTTAGGCCTATGTTTAGAGTTAGGATTAAGTTTGTAGACTTGTTGTTAGGGACTTCAGACTAGTAAATGTTTAATCTAGTGCACCCTGTCCTAAAACATTCAGCTGGCCAACTGAGGGAATGTGAAGATAATTCATGTGAAAAAATCAGGTCAGTCCAATCACAACCCCTACCTCCCCTCCCCCCCCCCCTTGAATATTTCTGCCCATTACACCACTGGCCCTTAGGAATGACGATCAATCTAAAATACAACTTCATCATACTGAAGATTCAGTACACATTAAGAAGTAAAAATGTATTCATCACTGGAAAAGCAACAATGTTTTGCAAATTCCAACAGATTAGCATTTCAGTGTTCACATTTTTTTCTGCAAAACTACACAGATTAGGAAATACAATACCTGATAACACTTCTGGATATGTTCCTGATCCACGGTTTCAGAAATGCCATCAATTCCATACAAATCACGAACATAGCCCCACATGTTTGGGTAGTCAACAATTCGTTTCTTATTACACTGTGAACAGAGTATAAATCACTCACTTATTAAATCTCTTTGGATAATAGATGATAGAAATCCTGGTGGAACAGGCATGTGGGAAGAAATTTCAGGAATGGTAAGCAAATGTTAGCCATGAAACTTTCCCTTACTGACAAAAAAGCACGACATAAATTCTGCCCGGTGAAACAACATTTTACCCCCCAAATCAACATTTTTTCTCATGAAGGGGAAAAAGGTGGAATGCTGCCTCATACATCTTTGGCTGATGACTTCAACAGATTTGTTATCAAACAAAAAGTTCATTAGAAAATGTTGTAACCACTTTTTTAAGCAGGTCAGAGTGGTTGGGATACCCTATCATAAGGTGAACAACTGGGTTAGAGTCTGAATACCATCCTCTCTATGTCAATCATCGAACATAATCTCTGTGATCAACAATCTTGGGCATCGCTAATTAGCCGATTATTCGCATGACTTCTTCCAGTGGAGAAGGGCACAGCGAACACTAGCACCAGCTCTGACTCCAGTCATTGTTAAATTGGCATTGCATGTTATTGATAGCATTACCTAAAGAAACGTGAGCAACCTAGTGGCCGGCCAAGCAAGCAAATCAATTAGCACACTTGAAAGGAAGCTAGGTGGATCACCCGGGCTTTCATATCAAAGCCCAGGGAAGCATGTAACATTTCTCTAACAGACTTGTATGCGATATGTTTACCAAGACACTGGGACACAAACTGTAATTAATCTTTACACTACTCATCAAATGATTTTGATGGTATCTGCAAAACGTTAAGAAATTATACCTTAAAGTAGCCATGATAGACAGTGTCAAAACGTAAAAGAGAAGTCAGTAAACGGATGTCTGCTTCAGTGATGCTGTTTCCTGTCAGGTAGCGTTTCTTGCTCAAAATCTCCTCCACCTTTGAAAAACAAAAATATCCTTGTTGAAATATTAAACACCTGTCAGTCACAAAACTGAGGAAACTCTCCATTCAAAAAGTATAAAAAAAATTTTTTCTATGAATTGGTTAAAAAAATTTGTAGTTCAGAAGATTTGAACCAGAGTGCAAAAGTGCATTGAGGTTTCCATTTCACTTCACCAGACTTCAGCTTTCACCTGAACTAGTCCCTACAATGTAAATGTATGTACTAGACATGTTATGCAATCCTGGACCACTATTTTGATTTATGTGAAGTATCCACACAAGTAAGACAAGTATCTATGGTCCCTACCTTAGACTATGCTTTCAAGATTTTCAGAGTTTGAAATCAAACAGGCTTTAAAGTGGTCCACCAAAGAAATATAGCTTTTATATAGGGTTTACCAGATGTCTAGTTTTGCCAGGACATGTCCTCTTTTTACTGGTTCATGCTGGGGATTTGTAAAATAGCCAACAATGTCCAGATTTCACTTATTTCTCACATGATCTGATGAGTTTTCCCTAATTTTGCTTTGCGGGCTAAATATTTTGAAAGCTTTACTGACAGTATTATTGGCCTGACCAAGTAATATGCCAATGCCGTGAATAGTGGATAGAACTAACGGTATCCTGCCTTGTATTTCTTTGCAAATACAAAGACTGTAGATGGGAACAGGCCAAGTCAGCCCCAAACCAACTCAGCACCAAACCAAGTCGGCCCCCGCCAATTCGGCCGCAAGCCAACTCTTCCCCATGCTAACTCTTCCCCATGCCAACTCCGCCCAAATATGAAAAATCATTACGGAAGTGTTTGTGTTCCAGTCACATTTTGTTTTTTGAGAGAGTACTTAATCGATATGGAAAAAGTGACTTGCTAAATATTATCTCTCTAAATATTATCTCTGGTTTTTGTTGGTATAATATGAGTTTTACTTACTAGTTTTTAACTTCTTTCCAATTTTTCATAATAGAGCTGTTCATATTTTCCCAACACATTGCCATTTTGTTTAATCTTGCACATACAAAATTTTGTAGAGGGTGGATTCCCAATTCTCTTTCACCTCCAATTCCTCTTCATGTTCTGTCACAGAGTAAGTTTGGGATCTACCTCTTATAATTAATATGTAATGTTACCAATGATTTATCTTCAGTATGCCTCACATTTTCAAAGGTATTTTGAGTGGACAACTACCCTCTCGTAACTTCCATAAAAAAATATCTTTGGGAATTCTTACTTGAGGTCGAGTTGGTCTGGGGCCGACTTGGCTTGGAGCTGACTTGGTTGGGGTCAGGTGCATAGCCAAGGCTTTGCCCCCTCCTTGGCAAATTCCTTGCTACACGCATGGTTGGGGTCGAGTTGGTTTGGGGCTGACTTGGCCCGAAAGACTATAGATTCCCTGTACCCATGTCCCACATTTGCAAGTTGTACTACTTCACTTGTTGTGACCGCAAAATGCATCACCCCCATCACCTACTGTTGTACAATGAGTACGGTATCTGCTACCTTCCTTACCGAACAACACGGTCTGACAGCCACGTGTTCCAAGATGGGAGACATGCACCACACGAGGTATGACAAACCTGTGCACAAAGTCGTCTGTAGCATAGACACACCCCAAGTTATACTCATAACCTAATGGCCCTAAGTCTGAAGCTCTGACCACTGAGTTAATCCATGCGACGTTTAAAGAAACTGACTCATTCTTTAGGACTTTTTCAGGATTTGACTTTCAAAACCAAAACATACTTCATTCAAGTTAAAGAAACTCTGATAAAAGCAACAAATATTGCACCACTTTACATCTAGACAACATGAAAACTGAAAAAATATCCAAAGGGGAGGGGGAAGACCCTTAGACCCTCTTCCCAGGACAGTGATCCATGTCCTCCTTGCCAAAAGGTAAATATGGTAACCCTAGTATTATAGGAAGGATATTGATGAATATATTGGATTTTACAAGATTTTTCCAAGGCAATACTGGGTAAATATAGGAATGTCACACACTAGTTGACCTAATTAAAAAAAGTGATAGAAATGTGATTAACAGTATCACAAATGTGGGCAAAGTAGCAGGGAGTGTAGTTCTACCATCAACAATGAATTTAGGAAACCACCTAAGTATTTTGGTGGAAGGGCAAGGGTATATCCCCTGAAGGTGGTATATCTGCATATTTTTGACCCTGGAATATAAGCATTCATAAATGTTTCTATTAGTGCATACCAAAGAGACAGCCAAAGTTGCAATATTAAAAGCTGTGAACATGGAATGTGACTACATGTGATGATGCTTTGAATGGATGGGTAATTATAATGTGCTGTTCCTTATGTCTATGAGTACACAGACAGAATTCACCAAAGCTTGAATAATAATGCAGTTGAGGAGAGAAAAAGTCTGAATTTTTTGCTCCTGAAATAGCAGGAAATGAACTCTTAAGGCACAATTTTGGTATAAACTTCACACTGTGTTGCTAGTCAATCTAAAAATTGTGAGAGATGGGTGATGACAGTAAGATCATATAGGCCTATGGCAACTGCATGGTTGCTATGAATACTTTCAAATTCACTTTCAGTTGCACAGCCAGAAGCCAGAACTGTCTCATGGGGGCATGCAGTATGTTCTGTGATTGGGGTAGGGGTCTAAGGGGAGGGATGACCCCCTCCCCTTTGAATATTTTTTGAATGATTGGGTGTCCTTTCATGCAATATGGTGCTACATGTGTAATCTTTTGAAGTAAAATTTGTTTCAAAAATTTACATACTTAAGGTTATTATGAAAATTAAAAAATAATCTGCATCAGTGAGTGGGAGAGGGCATGGTCCAATCCCCGCTGCCCCCAAGAAAAAGGGCCACTGCTCACTTTGAATCTGTGCAACTTGGCAGGACAGTATAGTCAACATGTCTAGATGTCTACAGTATGCAGAAATGTCTGTGCATTAACACACTTATATCTAATTATTGTGTTAATTGTGGCATCCAGGGCCTGTCATACAGCCTCCAGTGGAGTTAAGGGAAAAGCTTAGACATCTGCATATTGTAAACTTGTAAACATTAAAGGACTGAGACTCCCAATTTTCTCAAAGCACTAAGTTCTTAATCTTTAGGAGAAAATTGTTATTGTATAACACCTTGAATGATCAACTGAATTAATGGCTTGTCTGTCTGAGGAAAGATGGTAGATAGCAGGGAAAATAATTTGTATTTAGAACAATTGTACTACAATATTTTGAGTTTAAGAATTAATCACAGACCAGCTACATGTGCATAAAAAGTGAAGGTAAGGGTTTTAAAATGTGGAGGATTGCATGACCACAGAGTATGCCAGGTACAGGGACCTCATCCCACCCCTTGTCAATAACACTACAGCTATTGCAAAGGGATGAAATCATAGAGGGCTTAAAAACAAAGGTGTGAGAGTGGCACATTTATGGTACATGAAATATATGACCTTTATATTAGTGCACAAATGCAGTTTCATTAGAGAATATTTAAGAATCCTGTAACTGCCATTGCATGCTTGCATCTGATTAAGATATACTTGGCATCAGTATATACTGCTACCAGTATGTGTCTGACCACATAAGCCACTCTAAGTCTAAGACACTATATCTTGGAAAAAAGAATCCATCTAAAAATTTCACCCCAGAATACCATAGCAAAAACATGTTTGGCAAGATCAGAAAAATATAAGAGAATATAGGTAAACAAGCACAAAATCATACAAGTATAGGAAATATATAGGATTTTTTGAAATATATAGGAAATTATAGGAAATATAGGATTACTTTGATGCCTGCTCAAATGATCTCAAATGACATTTTACTCATGCACAACAGCAGAAGCATGATTTCTGTCTTAATATGGTTTAAATACATACCATGTATAAAACTGGTATCTATGCTTCCTAGCAAGAGATATCCTTCTATACAAAGTTTTCATTTATTGACCACTAGCAACTGTATTGGATTTGCATAAGTATTTGATCAAACCTAACCAAAGCAGGCCTGTGGAATGCCTTCCTTTGAATGGCTATGTCTGCACAGACATTGCCCAGCCTAGTTGTCTAGTGGGCACTCAGCTCTTAGATCTCATTTAATCAACTTTGGCTACTATCAGCCAAAGCTGACTCAATTTGGTAACAAGTATGTTAGAAGTGTATACCTACGGTAACCCAATACTTTTGCGTAATTTCAAGACTGCCATGGGTGCGGCTAGGAGCTCCCAAGGAGGCAAGTTGCGAGATTAGATATTTGATATATATTTTGTATATCATATATTTGAAGATATTTCCAAATTATCAGGTTTGTTTTGTTACCTCAATATTCTTGTGCCGCCTGCAAACATGTGGGTTTGTATTCATTTGTGTGGTTCTCTTCGCTACCAAAGAGAACCACACACCCCCTAAAACCGTTACAATATACAGGCCTATATATACTACCAAGATAGGTCAGATAAGCTGTAGTCAGCTCCTTGATAACTTTGGGCTAAAAGAGAATTCATGTCATGAAACCATATTGTTCATTTGTATGTTGTACTGGTTCACGAGTTTTCAGGTCATGTTCTATTAAGGGGTTTAAAATGTTACTACTTAAGGGTTCACCAAAATGAGGAAAGCTGTAACTTTTATGTAGTATTTAATGTTATAGAAATACTTTATACAAATTTAGATCCCCTGTATAAAGATGTTCTCGAAGAGGATGTGACACACCATAATCTAGTTTTTCAGCAGCAAGTTCATGAGTAGTTTTGGTATCTTGGCAGGCTTATGTCCTGAAGCCAGTACCATTTGCAACAGACCTCTGAGGCTGTATTTCATCGTTCTTTTTTTGTAGCTGATCTGTGTATTTTGAAAGCTGATTTATTTCATACTTGTTTAGGATGAAGAGGTCCATTTTACGTTTTCTTTGATATTCCGTTAAGGAAATACACTGTTTTTCTATACTTTTACCTGGATTGTTTGGATTATATTTACTCGTGTTGGCTCCACACTATTTCGCCAACCTTGTGGCCAGTCATAATACCACACGAAGAATCCCACCTTGCAAGTCACAACGCTACCGAAGAGAACCACACACCCCCTAAAACTGTTACAACATACAAGCCTTTATATACTACCAAGCTAGGTCACTTCTCTAGAGGAAACACAAAACTGGGCCCATTTTTACACTCTTACTCTTACTGCTAACTTCAAAAGACTGTCAATTATGTCATCTATTCAAGCATAACATCCAACACCGGCCTCTTCAGTTACAACTTCGTGCATAGGATTACTTCTACCATGTCGTCTTTCTCACAAAAACACGTAACAGTGGCAAAACATGTTCACTAACAATGTGATATCGTGTGGACAACTCATTTATTACGCATACGTATAATGTACATAGAATAAAGTCTATCCTGTTCAAGTGCGCTGTACAAGGTGCAAAATTTATTACAGTATGTCCGTACATAGAGACTACTACAACATATAGATAGCGTAACTCAACTAAGAACCGTATATCATACTTAGTGTAGTGAAGCCAAAACCATGCACTAGCTCACTGACTGGGTAAATGGCAACCACATACCACAATCCAACAAAATAGTCACTTACAGATACCGACATCTAGCAGTACATCATGATTGATCTTCTGGATATGGATGTCCATGAGGTATGGGTAAAGTTTTGCAGAGTGTGTAGTTAGCATACGTAGATGGTTATGACATCACTTGATCTCCAATGGTCGATCAGAGCTATTTGACCAATTTGACCTCAAATGACTTTTAATCTCCATGAAATTTATGGACAAGTATGTACTAAATAAAAGCAAGTTACACAGCAAGTTTCAAGTTAAACCAAGTTATACACTCACGGGTATTGTGTTTGAAGGAGTTTGACCCTTTTGACCTCTGGCAACCCCAAATGACCTTTTACCTCTAAGAAAACAATAGGGATCATCTTTCTTATATAGGCCATGCACATGCTAAGTATGAAATTCCTGGAAGTTACATATCTTGAGACAGAGTGTTTACAAGAAATTCAAGGTATAGCTATTTGACCTCTAGCGACCCCAAATGACCTTTGACTTCCATCAAAAACAATAGGGATCATCTAATTAATATGGGCAATCTACATGCCAAGTATGAGATCCCTCACTTACCCTTTTTGAGAAAGTGTTTACAAGCAAAGGGCCATGCATGTACAAACAGTCATACATATATACACACACCCCACACAAAGACACACAGAGCATCACCATCGCATAGATTCCTCTCACTCTTTCAAGGAGTCAAAAATGACAGGGATCATCTACTCAATACAAGCAAGCCACATGCTAAGTATAAGATCCCTCAAAGTCCTTCTTGAGATACTGTGTTTACAAGGTTTTAACCTTTCAACCTCTTGTGACCCCAAATGACCTTTTATCTCCACCAAAACCAATAGGAAGAATCTCCTCAACATGAGCAATCCACATGTCAAATGTGAGATCCCTCACAGTTACCCTTCTTAAGATACTGTGTTTGCAAGGTTTTGATCTTTTGACCTCTGGTGACCCCAAATGACCTTTGATCTCCACCAAAAGCACTAAGGATCATCTACATAATATGGGTAAACCATAAGCTACATACCAGATCTCTCACGGTTACCTTCCTGGAGATATAGTGTTTACAAGATTTTGACCTTTTAATCTCTGGTGACCCCAAATGACCTTTGATCTCCACCTAAACACAAAAAGAATCATCTACTTAATATGGATAATCCACGAGCTAAGTATGTGATCCCTCACAGTTAACCTTCTAGAGATATCATGATATCATGTTAACAAGCTTTTGGACTTTTAATCTCTGGTGACCCCAAATGATCTTTGACCTCCAACAAAAATGACAGGGATCATGTACTTAATGCTAAGTATGGGATCCCACACTGTCACCCTCATGGAGACATCATGTTTACAAGGTTTTGAGCTTTTGATCTCTGGTGACCCCAAATGACCTTTGATCTCCACCTAAACACAAAAAGAATCATCTACTTAATATGGATAATCCACGAGCTAAGTATGTGATCCCTCACAGTTAACCTTCTAGAGATATCATGATATCATGTTAACAAGCTTTTGGACTTTTAATCTCTGGTGACCCCAAATGATCTTTGACCTCCAACAAAAATGACAGGGATCATGTACTTAATGCTAAGTATGGGATCCCACACTGTCACCCTCATGGAGACATCATGTTTACAAGGTTTTGAGCTTTTGATCTCTGGTGACCCCAAATGACCTTTGATCTCCACCTAAACACAAAAAGAATCATCTACTTAATATGGATAATCCACGAGCTAAGTATGTGATCCCTCACAGTTAACCTTCTAGAGATATCATGATATCATGTTAACAAGCTTTTGGACTTTTAATCTCTGGTGACCCCAAATGATCTTTGACCTCCAACAAAAATGACAGGGATCATGTACTTAATGCTAAGTATGGGATCCCACACTGTCACCCTCATGGAGACATCATGTTTACAAGGTTTTGAGCTTTTAATCTCTGGTGACCCCAAATGACCTTTGATCTCCACCTAAACACAAAAAGAATCATCTACTTAATATGGATAATCCATGAGCTAAGTATGTGATCCCTCACAGTTAACCTTCTAGAGATATCATGATATCATGTTAACAAGCTTTTGGACTTTTAATCTCTGGTGACCCCAAATGATCTTTGACCTCCAACAAAAATGACAGGGATCATGTACTTAATGCTAAGTATGGGATCCCACACTGTCACCCTCATGGAGACATCATGTTTACAAGGTTTTGAGCTTTTGATCTCTGGTGACCCCAATGACCTTTGACCTCCACCAAAAACACAGGGATCATTTATTTAATATGGACAGTCCACAAACTAAGTATGGATTTCTCACAGTTACCGTTCTTAAAGTATAGTGTTTAGGAAGTTGTACCCTTTGGACTTCTGGTGACCCCAAATGACCTCTGACCTCCACCAAAAACACAGGGATCATCTATTTAATATGGGCAGTCCACAACCTAAGTATGGATTCCTCACAGTTACCGTTCTTAAAGTATAGTGTTTACGAAGTTGTACCCTTTGGACTTCTGATGACCCCAAATGACCTCTGACCTCCACCAAAAACACAGGGATCATCTATTTAATATGGGCAGTCCACAACCTAAGTATGGGAACCCTCACAGTTACCCTACTTAAATTATGTTTACAAAGTTTAACCTTTTGACTTCTGGTGACCCCAAATGACCTTTGACCTCCACCAAAACAACAGGAATCATGTGCTTAGTATGGGTAATCCACATGCTATATGTGAGATCCCTCACAGTTACCCTCTTGGAGATAATGTGTTTACAAGGATTTTACCTTTTGGCCTCTCTGGTGACCCCAAATGATGTTTGACCTCTACCAAAAATGATAGGGGTCATCTACTTAATGTGGGCAATCCACATCATTATGAGATCTCTCACATTTATCCTTCTTGAGATATTGTGTTTACACGCAATTTCCAAGGAACTTATCATTTGACCTCTGGTGTACCAATTGACCTTTGAGCTCTACAAAACAACAGGGGTCATCTACTCATGGCCAATCTCCATGCAAAGTATACATTCCCTCACTGTTATCTTCCTTGCATGAGATATCATGTTTACAAGGTTTTGACCTTTTGACATCTCATCAGACTTGTAGTGCCAGTACAAACTCCCGAGTACAAGTATGAGTACAATGGCATGAGTACGAGTATGAGTACCTGATTTTTCAAACCCTCTGAATATGAGTACAAGCACAAGTACAAAGCCATGAGTATGAGTCCAAGGCCATATGAGTATGAGTACGCGTGCAACTACAGAAAAATGTTCTCGAGTATGAATGTGAGTACATTTCTGAGTACATGTCTAGGCTGGAGAAATATGTAACAGCAGTAACTTAAAATTGCCTTTAAGGGAATTAAAAGTCTTTTATTGTCTTTAATTAAAGACTTTAATTGTCTTTAATTAAAAAAATAAATAGAATTTAATAGTCTTCAAGGTTAAGGGAGAGTTAGCCTGGTGATGTGAGTGTACTGCTTTGCATATTAGAGGCCCCGGATGAGGGCCAGTATCTGGTTGTCTGACAAGGGAAATTCTCCCATTCAGCAAGTCATCTGCTCTGTTTGGATCAGCTGTCCATCAGAGGGGCAGAGCAAGGAACCTCCACCCTCCCTACGAGTACAAGTACAACTACATGTGCTCCCAAATGACCTTTGAACTCCACCAAAAACAATAGGGATCATCTACCCAATATGGGGCATCCACCTGCCAAGAATGCGATGACTGAGATCCCTCAGAGTTATGTTTCTTGAGATATCCTGTTTACAAGCAAAGCATCACATACATACACACCCACACACACGACACCACCATCGCATAGATTCCTTGCCTTTCTTTTGCAAGGAATCAAAATCCTTTGCCCCACCACAATTCTTATCCCTATATCGGATGTTCGCCTTAATGTGATAAAACTCAGAACAGGGGGTGTCCCATTTCAACTGTACATTTCCTATAATTGTGACCTTTTATATAAATGACCTCCTTCAGCTGTCCAATTCCAGATGCCTTGGAGTAATGAACTTGATGCTCCAGCTAAACAATTAAGTTGACAGAACATTGAACCATAATTACAGAAGTGATGATAAGGTGAGGACAGAACCACGTTTTGGTCGAAACATAGACAGGTCGGAATATAGAGACATGATGACGTCTCTATGTTTCGACCTCTCTATGTTCCGACCGCAATTTAAAAAAATGTCGAAACAGAGAAGTCGAAACACAGAGACTCTGGACGTCTCAATGTTCCGACTACTCCATATTCCGACCTAAATTTCAAACGTGAAGAATTCGGTACATAGAGAAGTCGAAACATAGAGACGTTTTACACATTTCTATGTTCCTACTTCTCTATGTTTCGACCACAAATGAAAACATGCATTTTGGTCATATTCAATCTTTGGGCAGTTCTACTAGTCCGAAGGTTCCAGAATACGCTAATTAATTAGCGTAAATTGCGTAATTTATGCAACATTTCAAAGTTTGCTGATCGCGCATCGAGGCGAAACACTAGGGCAGTGGCACAACCAGCGGGGGCAGAGGGGCACCATTCAGCATAGAATTAGCCTTTGAAAAGTACTCTGCATGTGTCGGAACATAGAGAGGTCGGAACATAGAGATGTGACCCTTATTGTTTAACTTCTCTTTGTTTCGACCAAAACGTTTATAAGTCGGAACATAGAGAAGTCGGAATATAGAGAAGTCGGAACATAGAGTAGTCGGAATATAGTGAGGTGGGAACATAGAGTAGTCGGAATATAGAGAGGTCGGAACTTAGAGTAGTCGGAATATAGAGAGGTCGGAACATAGAGAAGTCGGAACATAGAGAGGTCGGAATATAGAGAGGTCGAAACATAGAGAGGACCCCGAACCAAACACCTCAGTTAAAAGAAATGAAAGCAAAATCCCTTTTCCAAAAAGCAAACCCAAGTACGCAGATCCCAAGCAAAACAACAATTGTAGCATTAAAACTCACTCTGTCTAAGCCCTCAAACACATCCTTAACAGCTTTATCATATGCTTCCTGGCTTGTAGCAAATCCGGACTTGTAGACACCATTGTTTATTTTCCTAAAAGTTTCAACAGTTCAAAAAAATGGGAAATCACAACTTACAGTAGCAATATCCGATCAGGAGCTATGTAGGGATTCATTGTTTCGAAACTGATGATTTACTCAAATCAGATAACAAAAGTGTCTGTAGTGTTCCTAGTAATGTATTTGTTGCAGGGCAAGTGAACTGAGATTGATCATTCCATTGTAAACTGACTTCCAATTTTCTATTTCAACTTTTGGACAGACACTTTGTAATAATGAAATTCTTGAACAAGAGCAGCAATGGTGCAGTAGCTCAAACCAAAGAGGTGACAGTTACACTAAATTCTAAACACATCTATCAACTGCTTTTTCTAAAGCAATTGATACACTGAGGTTTCAGTCATCATAAGACAAGGAATTAAGTCCTAGTCTTTAAAAAGTTAGTTGTTAGTTGTATTTTGGCCATTTTTATTAACTATATTGTTGAACACCTTTATGATGGCATGGTAACAGTTGGTGTAACAAGGGTGGGGGCAATGTGTCATACCCCCTCATATCCCCCATGTATAAAAATTCCACGAGTGTAGTGCAAAACTGAGGGTATTTGGGGAACATGTCCCCCCGAAAAACTTTGGGGTTGATTCTTCCCACCCACCAACCCACCACCCACCACCCCTCCCCTTGGCAAAACCCTGTGTACACCACTGCATGGTATGATTGCAAGTAACACAGATAACCAAAGCAAATACATGTACATTTAAATACAAAGGAGAACTCAAGAGTCCCCCCCACCCATTCTTAAAAGCAAGGTAAGGAAATGCCCCCTTTTTTCCTGAGTAAAATAATAGAACTAAGCTATTTTTAAGTTCAAAGCATTGCCATACCAATTATCTTCATAAAATGATACTAGTCAACATCATAGTGATCCAAAGATTCATATTTAAAATCTGAGAGTGACAATGTTGTGGCAGTGAATAAAATCTCCTAGTCCTTTAGTAGCAGAGGACATATCTCTTTTGTATCAACTTTTAAGTCTTGATTACTGTCTGACCTTAGCAGTGCAATTCTTAATTCCAACAGCTTAGAATCTCCTTTTAATCACAACTCCTTGCGCCATCTAAATGTCCAGTAGCTTTGGGTCTTTACACACAATATGCAATTAAAGCTAGTAAACAATCTGATTTTAGCTCTCTGCTGCCAAACGAAACTTAGAATATACTGTTACCAGTCAAGCAGGTAACTTTACAACAAGTAGGTTTTGTTAATTACAATTCATGCAAGATGATGAATTATGATGCCGACAGAATCATTCCAGTCAAGCACCGTAGCAGTCTAGCTATGGTGGGAGGCGCCGGGTGGGGCCGACCAGCACTCCTTTTATGCGCCCGACACTCACAGTCAAATGTACTGTCCCGCTGGGCACAGATTTTCAGCAACAAAAAAAAGGAAAAAAATGCCAAAAACATAAAATAGTTAATCATCAACTACAAAACTGAATGAAATTAGACATATATTAACTCAAAAAATTACCAGAAAGCCAAAAGGCTTCGTGATTCCTTGCCGAAAGGGGGTGCTTTGTTACACTGAGGTTCATCCATCAAATTTATACTTCTCTACTTCATCATTTTTTATGATGTGGTCACAGTTTCACCCCTGCTCACATCAGCTCATGCCACATGGCCTTTGAACCAAAACTTGAATAACCAAAAAAGTGAAAGAAAAAAAAGGTTTTTTGGACTTCGACCTCTGATGACCTTGAATGACCTTTGACCTCTGCCAAAACAATTGGGTTCTCCTCCTTGCCATGACAAATCTACATACCAACTATGAAGTGTCGGTCATTCCTACTTCAAAATATCACAATTACAAGGTTTTTGGACATTGACCTCAGGTGACCTCGAATGACCGTTGACCTCTGCCAAAAACAATAGGGTTCTTTCTCTTGACACGACAAATCCATACACCCAACTATGAAAACTGTCTGTCATTCCTATCTCAACATTCTCAACATATCACGATTACAAGGTTTTTGGACTTCGACCTCTGGTGACCTTGAATGACCTTTGACCTCTGCCAAAAACAATAGGGTTCTCCCCCTTGACATGACAAATCTGCATACCACCTATGAAAAGTGTCCGCCATTCCTACCTCGAGACATCATGATTACAAGGTTTTTGGACTTTGACCTCTAGTGACCTCGAATGACCTTTGAACTCTGCCAAAAACAATGGGGTTCTTCCTTTTGACATGACAAATTTACATACTAACTATGAAAAGTATCAGTCATTCCTACTTCTAAAATATCATGATAACAAGGTTTTTGGACATTGACCTCAGATGACCTCGAATGACCTTTGACCTCTGCCAAAAACAATAGGGTTCTTTCTCTCGACATGACAAATCTACATATCAACTATGAAAAGTATCGGTCATTCCTATCTCGAGATATCGCGATTACAAGGTTTTTGGACTTTGACCTCTGGTGACCTCGAATGACCTTTGACCTCTGCCAAAAACAATAGGGTTCTTCCTCTCGACATGCAAACTCTACATACCAACTATGAAGTGTCGGCCATTCCTATCTCGAGATATCACGATTACAAGGTTTTTGGACTTTGTCTTTGACCTCTGGTGACCTCAAATGACCTTTGACCTCTGCCAAAAACAATAGGGTTCTTCTCAACATGACAAATCTACATACCAACTATGAAAAGTTTCCGTCATTCCTATCTTGAGATACCGCGATTACAAGTTTTTTGGGCTTTGACCTCTGGTGACCTCGAATGACCGTTGACCTCTACCAAAAACAATAGAGTTCTTCCTCTCAACATGACAAACCTACATACCAATTATGAAAAGTATCGGTCATTCCTATCTTGAGATATTGCGATTGCAAGGTTTTTGGACTTTGACCTCTGGTGACCTCGAATGACCTTTGACCTCTGCCAAAAACAATAAGGTTCTTCCTCTCAACGTGACAAACCTACATACCACCTATGAAAAGTATCGGTCATTCCTATCTTGAGATATCGCGATTACAACGAGTGTCACAAACACACATACACACACACATACACGACATCACCATCGCATAGATTCCTTGCCTGCCTACAGCAAGGAATCAATAAGAGGTAGCACCATTTTGAATCTAAGTCCCCTCAAAGATACAAAATTTTCTCAAAGGGTAGGTTGACACCCTCTTCCTTTAGACCCCTCCCCCAGGACAGCATTTTGTAAACCAACTGATGCCCAGCACTAAATATGCTCTAGCTAGAACCCTGTCTCAAATAATGTATATTTCAATCAGAACTTAACGCAGTTTGTCATGTAGCACTGTCATATGTAAATCTGATACATCCGTGATTTATAAAAAACTCATTTCAGACAAATGTATACATAGGCCCAAATGAAAAATTCTTTCACACCTTATCTGAAACACATCTCAAGGATTACTCTAAGTTTCAAGAAAATCCACCATTATTTGTGGGAGAAATTTTGAAAGAATACCCAAAAATGACCTTTAGATGACCTCTGACCTTAAGTTCTCGGACACAGCATGAGTCACTACTAAACGACTACAGTGACAAGGTTTCAAGAAAAAGTATTGTTGGAGAAGCAACACTGGATGTATTTTTAAAGAATAGCCCCCTTACAAAAGTGCACAAAATGAATTCAGGTCTTAAATCCTACACAACCATGCACACCACCACTTAAAGATTCCGGTTGTCAGAGAATTTCTAAAAATATTCCGGTAACCCTCTGACATTCCCGTTCCCACCTCTCTTCTGTATACTGGGGTGTTTACACTAGGCAACAAACAACATTAAAAGAAAGTTTTGTGAATATCCTCATAAACCAATATATTCAACACATATTTAACTAATGCGGTGCACCACGAACATATAATTTAAAGAGAAATAAATACAAAATACAAAAATACGGAAAACAGAAGGTCTGATACCAAAAAAACCTAAAGGTAAAACGGATATAGACTCTCAGACCACCATTTTACTTGCTGACTGCTCTCATCTACATTTCTTAAGTTTCTCAAACGTTCAACCCTCTTCCCTTGCCTTTGCTGGCTGGTTCTCTATTGCCTCGTCACCTCTATTTAAAGTCTCGTTAAGTTCATTAATACTATCATTCTAATTGCAGCCATCTCACTCGAGAGCTATGTCCATCCACTAAAATGCGATGTGCCATACATATAAAAAGTTCTTTCAGGTGATCGACTATTTCTTTAATGTGCTAAATGCTATACTGTCAGACTATAATTTTCAACAGTTCGCCTGAACAAAATGTATGGAGTCTGTACACTATCCTGCTTTCAAACCTTCAAACCTCTGGGTTGACTTATAGAGTAATGAGCACTCGACCACGCCCTCGTTGTGCGGTACGTCCCCGCTCTAGATCAGAAAGCGTTATACGTCACCCAGGCCCCAGTAGAAAGCCTGAAAATTAGCATTAATAATATATAAATAACGATGTTACATCCATGGGAAGGGGTCTACCGTAAACACTTTGAACAGGCATTCACCTAACATATTTATGTCTAAACACATTCATTTAATAACACACTACAAACATATAGGGGGGCCTACATTTGGTTGCCACGCCCAAAACATCCCTTGATCGTTATGTGGTCAGTCCACATACACTGTACAACAAACATAAAATAAAATTCAACGAGCAGTCCACATTATTCCCGACTATTTTCAACACTAGCTCCACGCTATATTCGATACATTTTCGCAATTCTCAGCCTGAACATAAAATGACATGCACTTCCTTTTTTACAGGAATAGAACTTGACATAAATTGAATTAAGTTAAAGCAACATAAAGGGGATTTATAACGACGAACCCCGTCCGTCTAGTAATACCCTACCACGCCCATGCACAAATAGTAGCCTATGACTCACATACGCCATGTGTTTGGCAAAATTCGGATTACTGGATGCTACAACTGTAAAATCTTCAATGCTACTCACACATTTTCGTTCAGAATCAAAAATAAACAGAACTTACCATCCAACTGTTAGAATGGCTTTCGTTGTTTAAACAGGGAACAGGCTTGGACCAACGTCCAGGTTCTCGAGAACAGACAAAGAAACTCCTCGACACTCAAAACTACCCTCACTATGCCCCGACGCCCTTGCTCGGCAGCTATAGCCCTAGAAGGTGCTCTGTAAACTTTGAGGCAACTTTCTATCTGTGTCTACATGATCGGCACGCTGTCTGCCCTGCTTGAAATTGTGCTTAGAGTTTTCGCATCGGATTCAGCGAATGGAATGGCAATTTCCTCCTTAGCTTCTGCACGAGGGAAACTGCATCGAACAGTAACACATGCTTCTGCCCCCTTTTAATTTGCACACCCTTTTCTTTTACGCCACGTCGACATACCGAACCACATACCTACCTAAGCGGGACACGTTTCACACAATTGCATAACAACACAGCAGAATACTTGACCTTTAACTTCGACTACTGAGAAGATAAAAGTACGGTAACCCTGAATGACCCGAAATTGTGCCCCTAATTGATTAAAATTTCCATTTCACTTGTGACAAAACTCCCCCCTTAAGAAAATGTTATCCATAACTTTTCCCCGGAAATTTAAATCTACGGAATTGACCTACTAAGAAAATCTGCACCTATATTATCCCGACCTTTAATAACCTGAATACGGTATCGATAGGGCTGCAATACTAAAGCCCATCGCATTATGCGACCATTTGCTACCTTTGACCTTTGGATACATTTGAGGGGTTGATGGTCTGTTTCGATGACGAATTCTGTACCATATAGATAAGACTCAAATTTTTGGACCGCCCATACTATAGCATAACATTCTCTTTCAATTACAGAGTAGTTCTTTTGGGCTACGGAAAACTTTTTACTTGCATACGCGACCGGGAATTTTACGCCATTGTTTTCTTGGAGCAGGACCGCTGCCATGCCAACGTCGCTTGCGTCTGTTCTTAAGATAAATTGCTTGCCTAGATCGGGGAGATGGAGTATGGGGGAATCACTCAACTTACGTTTCAAAGACTGGAAAGATTTCTCTTGAGCTTCTTCCCATCTTAATTTGTTAGGTTCACCCTTCTTCAGCTTATCTGTCAGGGGTAATGCGGCTTCGGCATAGTTGGGGATGAAGGATCTATAATACCCTGTCAATCCAAGAAATGATCTTAACTGGGACTTTGTTTGCGGTCGGGGTGCCTTCATAATGGCTACTAATTTTTCTGGTCTGGGCGTTATTTTGCCTTGACAAACAACATGTCCCAAAAATTCAACTGTGGAATAGCCTATACAACATTTTGAGGGTTTGGCCGTGAGGTTATTTTCCCTTAATCGTTTCAATACTTCCTCCAATGACATTAGATGGTCTTCAAAAGTAGCAGTGTGGATAAGTATGTCATCCATATAATTATCGACATTTTTAACCCCTTTTAGAAGTTTTCTCATTAGTCGACTAAATGTAGCGGCGGAATTAACCAAGCCGAAAGGCATTGTTTTAAATTGATATAACCCGTGGTAAGTGATAAAGGCTGTCAAAGGTCTAACCTCTGGCTTGACTGGTATCTGCCAATAACCTTTTGTAAGGTCCAGTTTTGTGAAGAAATTGTCTTTTGCTAATTTAGCAAAAATTTCAGAGATATCTGGAATAGGTTCTGCATCAAAAATTGTCTTAGCATTTAGGGCCCTGTAATCAACACAGTATCTGTTCGTGCCATCGGGCTTTTTAACGAGGACGAGTGGACTTGCGTACGGACTGTCACTCTGCTCAATTATACCTAATTTAATCATTTGATCCAATTCTTCTTGTATTTCTTGTCTCAGACTATGCGGAGTAGGGTATGCCTTTTTCCTTATGGGTTCTTCATCTAGAAGTTTTATATCGTGTTCTCCTAGAGTTGTATTACCTGGTAAGTCAGTGAAGACATCAGGATATTTGAAAATTAACTGTTCAGCTTCCTTAGTTCGGTCCTTACTAAGGTCCTTATTAATACGGACATCTATAACACCTTCTTTTGCAATAGTGCTTGGGAGCCCTACAAGTTCTTTCCCTGACACGAGGTTACATTCATGATCAACAATTTCTGGGTCATCTTCAACTTCTGGAACTTCGACGACTTGTAATAGCTGAGATATCTGTATTGGCTCTTTAAGAGTTTCTGTTACCTGTAGGGTACTAGCCCTAAAATATTTCTTCAGCATGTTAATGTGGAAGGTCTTTTGCGTGTTGCCTAGGTCTATCGTATAATCGACATCATTTAGAACTTTTGAAACAACATAAGGGCCTTTCCACTGCATAATCAACTTATTTCGATCGGTTGGGAGCAAAAGGAGCACTTCATCGCCTATAATGAGTTTTCTGGGCTTGGTTCTTTGATCGTAATAAGACTTGTACTTTGCTTGGGATTTTTGCAGTTCTCGGGAAGCCATTTGGCAGGTCTCGCGCAATCTTTGTTTGAGGTCCAGTACATATTGATAAGTGTTCTGGGTTTCAGTTTCATTTGTTTCCTCTGTCCACAATTCCTTAAGAATTTGCATAGGCCCTCTTACCTTTCTACCGTATAATAACTCAAATGGCGAGAATTTTGTGGAGCCTTGTGGCGCTTCCCTATAAGCAAATAAAAGTGGCTCTATGTACCTGTCCCAATCTTTGGGGCGCTCTTCACACATCTTACGCAACATTGATTTAAGGGTTGCATTGAACCTCTCAACTAAACCATTACATTTAGGGTTATAAGGGGTTGTGGTTAATTGTTTGATAGATAAGAGTCTTCCTACTTCTTTCATGACCTTTGAAATGAACTGGGGTCCCTGATCGGTTAGGATTTCATTTGGAAAACCCACTCTCGAGAAAATATTGAACAGCTCTTCTGCTACCCTTTCTGTTTCAATTGACTTCATGGGGACTGCTTCAGGGTACCGCGTGGCATAATCAACTACCACTAAAATATATCTATGTTTACGTTCAGATGACGGGAAGATTGGGCCAACAATATCGGCAGCAAACCCGTTGAAAAGGTATATCAATTACAGGGGATGAACCTAAAGGTACTCTGGAAATTTTTCCTTTTGGAGTTGTGCGCTGACAAATGTCACATGATCGGCAGAAACGCCGCAAGTCAGCTTGAAGTCCCGGCCAGAAGAAATTTGACAAAATTCTATCGACCGTTTTCTTGGTCCCTAAGTGCCCTCCAAGTATCGACTCATGTGCCATACTGATAACATTCATTCTAAATTTCAAGGGTACCACAACTTGTAGAATTGTATTTCCACAGCCTAAGTCCTTTTCTGTAAATTCTCTAAAAATTAAGCCATTTCGAATTGCAAAGGTTGCGGAGCTGCCTTTCCTGTGAATTACCTTCTGCCCTATTCTCTCACGAACCTTAGACAACGAAGGATCTTTCTGTTGTTGTTCCTTTAAGCCTTCGGCGGTAACAATGTCAGGCATAGGCTCTTTTACTATGAGCGGCTTGAATAGTTTCTCTTTTACTTGGCTGCGCGTTTGGACTGCACCTACAATTTCCGGGGAAGATTGCGTTTGCCTTGATGGTTGCCAATTTGAATCTGGTTGCCAAGGCAATTTTGCACCAAGAATGTTACCAATTAATACATCACATGTGGGATTGTCAACACATGCAGCTGAAACTGTACCTACGAAATAAGGAGAATCAATATGGACGGAGGCTATTGGGACATACCTTACAGTCCTATCAGCAAGTAGACATGGGGTAAACTCTCCTGTAAGAGCCTCCTGGGAAACCAAGGATGGCTTAATCACTACGCCGTTACATCCAGTATCCCGAAGTACCCGTACTTTAACCTGTCCTACAAATCCTTTAGCTACTGGCATACTTTCCTCACTTAATTTTGTTACAGCATTAACCATAGGTATTCTATGTCCACATTTTAATTTAAAATGGTCATCTAACACACTGGTGTTTGTGGGTCTACCAACTTCTGTGAATGAAATTTCAATGGGGTTGTTGGTTTGGTTCAACTCTGGGTTGCTCTCCTCGCTGCCTAACATATCAATATCATTTTCAGTTTCGTGCTCTAGAGTTACTTCATCCTTTTCGCAACTGGCACGTACAATGTCGACAAGCATGGCCATAGTTGGAACAAAAGATTTCGGGGCCAATCTACACTGTTTCCAAAAGTGCCCTGGCTTCCTACAATAATAACACACAGGAACTTTCTTTGGGGGAGATGCTTGATTACGTGAGGTATCAGGACCCTTATCCGTACCAAGTTTTGGTTTTGAATCGTTACTAGCATTACTGGGTTGATTTGAAATTCTACCCCAACCCTTATGAACATCGACATAATTATCGCCTAATTTTGAAGCTTCCTCTAACGTTTTAGGTTTTCTCTCTTTAATGAAAACCGCTAGTTCTTTGGGAACAGATTGGTAGAACTGATCTAGAACCAAGTGATCTCTAAGGGAACCATATTCGTGTTTTACTTTGGACGTGTCTATCCATCTATCAAAGTATTTACATAATTTTGTCACAAACTGGGTAGGAGTTTCGTTTCTTTCGGGTTTAGTGGACCTAATTTAGTCTTATAACCAGTAGGGGTCAGGTTATATCTCTTTAGCAAGGCTAACTTCAATGCATCATAGTCTTTAGCTTCTGCTGCAGGAAGAGTACTGTACGTAAACAACGCTTTGTCAGTAAGGAGCGCGGATAAATTCAAAGCCCAATCGGATTTATCCCACTTTTGTGAGGTGGCGTATCTTTCAAATCGTTCGAGATATGCATCTAAGTCATCAGCCTCCTTAAAGCATGGTAATTTCGGCGGCTTAGCTCTATGCGTTACTGTTTGAGATGGATTTCCCCTATCACCCGCATCATTATCCTTTTTCAGTGACTCTAACTGAATTTGCATTTTTACTAGTTCCCTATCGTCCGACCTACGCTGCCGTTCCTCATCTCTTTCTTGCTTTAATTTTTCCCTTTCTTCCTCCACAAATTTCTGCAGTTCTGGACCTTTAAGCCCATACTTTTCGCCTATTTCTACAAGCGTTTGAATTTCTAGGTCCCCAACTTTTGACATGATAGAAACGTAGCCAGAAACTGACGAGTATGAATAAACAACTAAACATAGAACAACTGACAAACTCACGATACAGCGTGTAATGCAGCTATCGGTGTCGGAGTAGCGGTACGCTCGGACTGCCCAGACGATCGGTCCAAACCTGTTTCCTGAAAAAGGACAAAACATGAAGCTTAGACGGATAATACACAATTGGCAAAAACTACAAAACACACCCTTTAATACGTATACCTCTCACTTCTAACGCCTAAGAAGAGCACTCTCCTGGATAGGCCCCCAAAATTGTCAGAGAATTTCTAAAAATATTCCGGTAACCCTCTGACATTCCCGTTCCCACCTCTCTTCTGTATACTGGGGTGTTTACACTAGGCAACAAACAACATTAAAAGAAAGTTTTGTGAATATCCTCATAAACCAATATATTCAACACATATTTAACTAATGCGGTGCACCACGAACATATAATTTAAAGAGAAATAAATACAAAATACAAAAATACGGAAAACAGAAGGTCTGATACCAAAAAAACCTAAAGGTAAAACGGATATAGACTCTCAGACCACCATTTTACTTGCTGACTGCTCTCATCTACATTTCTTAAGTTTCTCAAACGTTCAACCCTCTTCCCTTGCCTTTGCTGGCTGGTTCTCTATTGCCTCGTCACCTCTATTTAAAGTCTCGTTAAGTTCATTAATACTATCATTCTAATTGCAGCCATCTCACTCGAGAGCTATGTCCATCCACTAAAATGCGATGTGCCATACATATAAAAAGTTCTTTCAGGTGATCGACTATTTCTTTAATGTGCTAAATGCTATACTGTCAGACTATAATTTTCAACAGTTCGCCTGAACAAAATGTATGGAGTCTGTACACTATCCTGCTTTCAAACCTTCAAACCTCTGGGTTGACTTATAGAGTAATGAGCACTCGACCACGCCCTCGTTGTGCGGTACGTCCCCGCTCTAGATCAGAAAGCGTTATACGTCACCCAGGCCCCAGTAGAAAGCCTGAAAATTAGCATTAATAATATATAAATAACGATGTTACATCCATGGGAAGGGGTCTACCGTAAACACTTTGAACAGGCATTCACCTAACATATTTATGTCTAAACACATTCATTTAATAACACACTACAAACATATAGGGGGGCCTACATTTGGTTGCCACGCCCAAAACATCCCTTGATCGTTATGTGGTCAGTCCACATACACTGTACAACAAACATAAAATAAAATTCAACGAGCAGTCCACATTATTCCCGACTATTTTCAACACTAGCTCCACGCTATATTCGATACATTTTCGCAATTCTCAGCCTGAACATAAAATGACATGCACTTCCTTTTTTACAGGAATAGAACTTGACATAAACTGAATTAAGTTAAAGCAACATAAAGGGGATTTATAACGACGAACCCCGTCCGTCTAGTAATACCCTACCACGCCCATGCACAAATAGTAGCCTATGACTCACATACGCCATGTGTTTGGCAAAATTCGGATTACTGGATGCTACAACTGTAAAATCTTCAATGCTACTCACACATTTTCGTTCAGAATCAAAAATAAACAGAACTTACCATCCAACTGTTAGAATGGCTTTCGTTGTTTAAACAGGGAACAGGCTTGGACCAACGTCCAGGTTCTCGAGAACAGACAAAGAAACTCCTCGACACTCAAAACTACCCTCACTATGCCCCGACGCCCTTGCTCGGCAGCTATAGCCCTAGAAGGTGCTCTGTAAACTTTGAGGCAACTTTCTATCTGTGTCTACATGATCGGCACGCTGTCTGCCCTGCTTGAAATTGTGCTTAGAGTTTTCGCATCGGATTCAGCGAATGGAATGGCAATTTCCTCCTTAGCTTCTGCACGAGGGAAACTGCATCGAACAGTAACACATGCTTCTGCCCCCTTTTAATTTGCACACCCTTTTCTTTTACGCCACGTCGACATACCGAACCACATACCTACCTAAGCGGGACACGTTTCACACAATTGCATAACAACACAGCAGAATACTTGACCTTTAACTTCGACTACTGAGAAGATAAAAGTACGGTAACCCTGAATGACCCGAAATTGTGCCCCTAATTGATTAAAATTTCCATTTCACTTGTGACACCAGTGACCTAATTTCAAAAAGATCCATTGATAGTTGTAGAAAAAGGAGCGTCTGGTATATTTTCAAACAATGACCACAAATGGCCCCTGAATGACCTTTTCACCTTAAACTTTTGAACACACTAGCTGACCCATGGTCCAAAGACCAATATATCCAATTTTCATAAAGACCCATTTTGCAGTGTGGAAATAGCAACACGTTTTTGCACAAGTTTAACAAACGTAGCTTTTGACTTCTCCTGACCCCAACTGACATAAATCCAGAATCCTACAGCCACAAAACTAGGCTACCCACGGAACATTCTCACCAACCTGCGGGATCATAAAGTGTTCTGGGTACAAAGAGATCCCTTTTGAAAGTTTTCCTCTAATGGCCAGCAATGACCCCTAAGTGACCTTTGACCTAGACTTCCTTGTGGTCACACGTAGCCCACCCGCCCAGGACCAATGTGTCCATGTTTCACCAAAATGCATTGAACACTGAGCATTTGAGAGCACTTTTAACAACTGTGGACAGGCATGATAGATATATAGATAGACTGAGAGTGATGATAGTGGCAGATCACAATATAGCCCCAAACAGGGAGGTGATGTAGATGGAGATCCATCGTAAACTTTAGTTTATGCTAATCCCATTGTTTGACCTCAGAGTGGAGACGAAATCCTTTAATTCGGGATTAGTGAACTAAAGGGCATTGAATTCCTTTGTCTAATATCTAGGCAATCTCATTCATACCTGCAGTGACCCCAACAAAAGGGGTTATTGGAAAAAATGCTTTAATGTCTAACTAGTAAGCGACAGTCAAGTACCAAACACCGGTCTGACATTCAGAAATGGCTGTTTACTTCAAAGGAACCTAATGATACTAGCAATAAACTAATGCTCATGGTTTATGCAAATGAGTGAAAGAAATATAGGACTAAAATTTGCTGTCGGATTTTGACTAATTTTCACATTCACTGGAATGATTTAAATGACACACCCATATTGAGCAAGTTATAGGGAACTTAGACAAGTATGTTGTACACAGCGTCTAAACATGTCGAAACCTTCAAATTAATTTACAGCTTCAGCGACTGGCAATGTTAAGGCATGGGGCTAATTTCCCAATCTGCTCATCAAGATGTAGCAGATGATGTGTCCTTCTTGTACTTAGTTCTTAACACTCTTAAGCCTGATTTTCTCCTGACAATATACATTCACAGATCCTCCACTCCCACCCCTTCCATGACACCATAACTGTATTGCCATCCAAAACATGGCTCAGGATTTGATATGTGGTGTACATTGAGAATTGTCCAGTTCTGTCATCTGTGAGACCAAGGTCAGTGGTATATGTAATATAAGCCTGTCCTTGTCCAATCTTCACCAATAAGAAACAACTGTCTGTAGGGGCATCCCCCTTCTCCGTCCATCTAATCGGTGCCCTTGAAAAATAGGCTACTTTGATTATGGTCAATGCTGATGTGTGCAGATCAATGAATATAACATTACCTCCACTGCATAGCAGACAGGTGTATTCAGTAAAATATGGCCATGAGCAATAGTTTCAGATACAAAACTTTGTTTGGAAGTTGCTAGAGACAGATAAGTTATAAACTGAAAGACATACTAGATATAAACTTAGTTCCAAAAATTTACTATTTGGGACTAGAAAATGGCCTCTAAAAACCATTCCAAGTCACATTACTAGTGTAGTAAGTAAGTGAAGCTAAAGTAAAACATACTAGGTTCTAGTATAAAGTGGCCCACTCACGGATAAATCCATGAATTCAGTTCATCTATTTCTGAGCGCAGGGCTTCAGGGTAGAGGTCCAACTCTTTCTGAGCAGGTGTTTCACAGAACTCATTAAACTCTGAGTTGAGCATTCGGATAATTTCAGAAGACTCATTGTTCACAATGGTATTGGTCTTTTTATCCCAGACAACTGGTACAGAGCAGTCCCCATCATAATCTGAAAGAAGACACTCCAATAGTTGACACCCTGGGCAGCTTTGCATTGCAATTTCTTCAGTCAATCAATTAAATTAATGAAAGTAAATTGGTTTGTCAAAGGGCAAGGAAAATGCAAGGAGGGCAAATTGCTTCCACCTGTGACATGATATTCTAATGGGTGATTTTCAATATATAATGCACGTTCTCTGAAACCTTGGGGATGCTAAGCAAGTTCACATACTTGAAACATATATACATGCAAATGTTTCTCCCTACAGGTAACAATACTAATGGATATGGTACACATTTGTTGTTAAAAATCTTTGAGCTGTGGTTAATTTCATTTTATAAAGTGACCTGGAATTTTATGTCATGGTTCATGCTAAAATCACTGTTTGATGAATAAACTGCCACTCCTCTACCAGAAAACAGCAACTTTGAGCCTCCAGGTCCAGCCTTCAGGCATAAGACCATTTTTCGTGGCCTCGTCCTCTTCCTCAAATTCTTTAGCATGAATTAGGAAGAATTTTCTACTCTTTCAGCTGTATGCACAAAAAGTTCCCAAATCTGTGACCTGATTCTTGTTCATTTCCTGAATTGTACTTCAATAAAATGTGCATACACTTATGAAAAATATTTTGAAAACAAAAAGAACATGTTCACATAATTAAAAAAATGGCCAGTAAACACTTCAGATACAAAGGAAGATACATTGTAACATAACTGGTACATTTTTTAACAGAATTATGAGTGTGCAATAATATGATCTCACTTGGATCAGCCTTGAAGTAAATTTCACGCATATACTTTGCTCCATTTACTGGGTCTAAGGTGCACTTCGGCTTCTGCAAAGATTAGAGAAAATGTTAATTATGATTATAGTATCACACATACTAAGGTGCTGGACTGCAGGATTCCTGCTCATGATTCACATAATCCCTCAAAGAAAACAGTTGTCTGTAGGAAATTCTCAAGCAGAGCTTTATAGCAGTCCTACACAAAAATGTTTCAAAAGCCTGAACTCCATTTCCTATCACAAACACTAGTGTAACAGCTGCTTTTGTATTAATGCTAGAAAGATATTCTGCGATCACAGAGAATGCTAGAGATTCATAATTCATACTTAAAAAGTATTGTAACGCTTGAGCATGAGGCTTTTCAATCAGGACATTTTGTGGAGCTTCGAGATCAGCGGCACCTTCCAAACATGGATTGCCTTAAAGGGGAAGTCCAAACCTGCAGTTCTTGTATTATTTGCTGAATTAAAGCCTGGAATCTAAGCCTGTGCACGTCACAGAAACCAACCTCAAATGGAAAAAAGAACAGTACAGTAGGAACCTACTAATCCTAGTCACTTCAGGCTATTCAGCCTATTGAATTTCTTTGAGATGTTTATTCATCTCAGTTCCAGGTATGCTTCCAAATCCAAAGTTCTTGTTTTATTTTGCTGAATATTTGTAAGCTGGGTTCAAGTTTTCAAATTTCTTCAATTTTTTTTACACTCCGGGAGTTGCAGTTAAATAACTTGTTAGTGAAGGCAGGTGAAAAGGTGCAGCAATTTCCCACACACATATTCTTTGCAGGTTATTTAATCCCAATCAGTGGCAGGGCTCCCCCAACTGTGCACCTTAGCATGAACACCACCCTAAGAGGCATTGCTGGCTTCTTGAAATCTTCCCTCTGGTACTAGATCCTACTGATACTACAACTCATTAGTCCTACTATCACTACGATTTTGCATGTGAATATACATGTATGTTGTTGGACGTATGGACTAAATGATCTGCAGGACTAATGGGTTGTCATTTTCAATACTTATTGTGGGACCAATGGAATAAAGGATGGCATAGGGCAGTCCCAATATAGCAACGTAGCTTTTACTAATGGTTGCAAGCCTGTTGATGTCCTAACAGCTACTTCAATCCACAGGCACTGCTAAAGCTATAGTTTGCAAACTATTGTTTACCTCATAACTCAAGTCTAGTTTTTTCTGTTTCATTTTAAAACAATTTTAATCCAAAGAATACACTCATTCAAACCTAAAGAAGTTTTTTCTTCTCCTCTTTAGAATTATTCCCATGAAAGGCTATTTGTGACCAATCAAAACACACCATCTGCCAAGGGTCCTAACCTGCATGCTAAAAACTACTGAACCTTGCAAACCTAACCTTTTACAATTGTAGTTCAACTTTTAGGGTATTTATATGCCAAAGAAATACACAATACAAGTTTAACCAGAAAAAATAACGGATTAAATAAACTCAATAATTGCCTGATCTGTAAAACTCCATCCATTTTCACCCAAAAGCCAGTCTACAACAGTGTATGGCAAAACCTCTTCCAGTCCCTTAAGTTTGCAGACAATGAGAGCTCTGTGAGCCCAAGGGCATGCCAGAGACACATAGAGATGATAACGATCCTTCTCAGCCTTAAATCCACTTGATCCATCAGCTGTTGAAAAAAGAGTAATAGATCAAATAAGCAATTTCTGATTAAATCCTCAAATGGCAAACAGAGTTTGCTGTGACAGAAAGTAAGAGTTTCATTGTTTGTTTTTTGTTTTTGTTTTTGTTTTTTTGAAAATGATTAGTCAATTAGTGATCTGGAGAACTGGAGAGGATGTAGGGAACATGGTGAGCCCAGGTGGTTAAAAGGGATCTGTTTTCATTAACTGTAAATAAAACATTTAATTACTATAGAAAGAGAATCTAATTTCTGATAAGACACAGTCTGCCATGCAGGCTAGTCCTCACATGGCATTATATGTGCTGCAAGTATTGGCCACAAAGTACAGTACTTGAAACGGGGTACAAAATCACTACTGTACTTGAAAAGTCAATACATTTGAAATCACTTGACAAAATCTTGCAGCTCTGGCACTTTAATACAGCTATCAGTTTCTTTTTGTCTCCATGGGTGTCAATAGGTGGACATGTCTCCCCACTTTAAAGTGGAGGGGATTGTACACTCCCCTCCCCCACTTTTCCAACAACCTATTACAAAACAGAAGGCACATCTTTGATGCCATACCTTGCAATACAGCAGATTCAATGAACTCAAACTCGAATATGGTGGAAACAGGGAGCTGTTATTTGGATGGAGATACATTGCTTTGAAGTGGGGTTAGTGCTGCCAAGGTCACTCAGTAATCCATCTCTTGTATTGTTCTTTACATTTCTGTAAGACTTTACACCGGATTAGGAAGTTAACACTAAAGGGATTTGTCGTCTGCTACATCTACAGTAAGACTGGGGGGTTTCATCCATAGCCACATTACCAGTCGTCAGGGAAATAAAAAAATATTGCCCCTTTAGATGCTCGGCGACGTGCATGACAGTATGGCAGTTAGGTTTTACATCCAAATATGAACAAGAATCTATATCTGATTATTTCAGGAAACGTCCGGAAACTTTTCTGTTGTTGTAACAAAAGTTAGACTTCTGCCTCGTCAACTCATTTGCATGCGGTATCTTGTAAAGGAACGTACTAGCTGTATTCTTCTATTTCAAATAAACAGTCGTTTCGAGTTTAATATCACCTGCTCTAAACCCGTTGGCGGCACAAACCTACACATCAAAGAACTGTTCTGCGCAAGCCACTTGTTAAAGAATTACGTGACTTGAATGATGTTGTAAGGTGAATGATATCAAATTGGAGCCAGCAAACAAAGGAAAGAAATTCCCCTGCCCCAAACAAACGGCTTATCGTTGATAATCTCACCTCGATCTAGTGGGTCTTAAAGTACTTACATAAATTTAGTGTTCGATAGAACTCCATCCAAATAACAGCTCCCTGGTGGAAACAACCATTTATTAAATGCATTACATTGTGGGGAATGCCTCAGATTACCCCACAGCTCTGGAATCCAAATGTTTCTTTTAAGTAAGTCCCAGATTCCTCGGTTCTACGGTTTTCGCAATTCACACTTCAAGTAGTTCTGGTCAAGGTTATGTCCCACCTCAATCCCCACTTTTGCAAAGCTGTTGACACTCTTGAGTTTTCCTGAAAACCATACACTGATAACTGCCAAGAAGTGCAGAGAATCCTGCCTATGCTTTCAAATTCATTCTGAGCTATATCTGGAGATAGTTAATATACTTGGTTTATGTACAGTACCTGGTCCACCAAAAACTAGGCCTAGGATGGCTCAAAATCTCCAGTGGCTCTGTTGGTTGGTTGCTGATTTAAAAAGTTTTGCAGTAGCTACTCTGCCAGTGTCTGAAGCATTGTAATGCCCCCAAATGTCTTCACAGACATTTGAAATTACAAAGGCTAATGATGGATTCATGGCAGTGACTTCCAAGACATAAACCCTGCTAAGGCTCTAAACTTGAGCAGTTGGTTATACAGACCCAGCGAAAAACCTCTTTCCCCTTTCCTCACTTGGTATTCCGTATGCCTATGAACATACTTTGACCAAGAAGCTCCAAGCCTATAATCAAAGCTGAATCAACTCCTTGTTCAGTGAGAAATACTGTACCCTGCATGTACAACTTATGAGGGGAGAATATGATTAATAAATTTGGGCTCGTCAATAACCCACTGACAAAAGAATGACAAACCCAAATGAACGATGACTCATTACTGGGGGTTACTCCAGTAACCTTAGTGACTACAGTCCATGAATTTTTCACAATGGCTTGGGTTAGGTCAGAGCATTCCCAAACACCCTAGACTGGAGGGAATACAATCTAAAATAAATCTAACTACAGTCCTGTGTCTAACCTAGCACTTATGAAGCACAAGTGAGCAATATTACTTATCTGCTGAAAAAAAATTATAAAAGCCTCTCCCTGTCTGAACGTCATGCTGCACAAAGTACAGCTATAGCCAAAGTACTGACCTACAGCACATACCTTAGGAACCTCAGTGGACAACAGGTGACCTCTATGTCCACCTCTTGTTGGTCCTTTTCTTTTCATCAGTAAACTGTGGTACAGTGTAACAATCAAAACTGTGGGTGACTGCCATAGTTAACTTTTGCAAAATCAGCCCTGTAATCATAAATCATCTCTTGGCCTTCCCAAGGCCCATTCAAAATGAATAACAGACTTAATAGCTAAAACTGCACTCTCAGGTACAGCTAAGTTATTCCAAACATCAGCAACTCTTCTGAAAAAACTTAATTTTCTACAAAACTCTTTGAGCAATTTCGAACTATCACCACCAAGTGTGAATACAGTAGTTGTAATAAGTAATAAATTTGATAAACCTTGAATAACATGTCATGTGTGATACACACCTGAAACAATTTTAAAATTCTCAACCTTACAGTATCACCTCTTAATCTACAATACTAGATAGAGTGGGCAGCTTAAGTCACCGTAACCTTTTTGTGTAATCTAAGCCACAAAAAGATGGAATCAATCTACAGTAGTTGCCCTCCTCTAAATGTTTTCAATACCATCAATGTCCTGTTGATTACAAGGTGATCAAACAGCAGAGCACTGCATGTTCCACTTGAAATGCAGCCTGACAAGGGCCTGAAATAAGAGCTTTAAACTTTTCTCATTCAAGTAAGTTTATCTAATGTGACCCATAATACTACTTGCTCTTGCTAACTTGATGCTGAATGCACTAATATCCAACTCACTGTCAACAAGAACACAATATCCTTCTCACAATCAGACTAATCCAAAAATACTTCATCCCCACAATCATTGTATAAATGATAATTCTAGGGGAGACATGTACAGTATGGTGTCTTTTAAAAAAAAACTGTTAGAACTTTAAACTTATCAGGATGAAAATTTAAGGCCACTTGTCTGACCATGTCTGAAGTTTATCAAGATTCTTAAAGACTGCAAACTCTTAATGTCACCAGTGCTGTACTATAAAAACTTTCTTAAATATCTCTGTATCAATGGTAAGTAAATAGGCCATATACCATCAACACACTTTTAGGTAAATCATTTATATGTAAATAACAAACAAGATAGGATCTAAAACATTAGCCTAGGGAATGCCACTTGCAACTGCATGTTCTCTAGACTAGCTCTGATTGTGATAACCTTTTCACTTAACTACATGTAGGTAACTGCTATTCAAGCAATCTTTAATCCATTGCCTCACACTTTTGTCCACAACTCAGTGAATCCATGATCTGCAGTTGCAGTACACTACACTTGATTACCCTAATACCCTCTAAACTACACATGAACTTCATCTGCCAAGCTTCATGACAAACTTCAACTGCATTAAGACTTGAGCACCAAACTGTACAAACTACTTTTGGGGGAACAGGCCAACGTACTCTGTCCCAAACCAGCCTGCCCCCTTCCCCCAACCCGATGTCAGGCAAATCCTGGCACCAACCCCGAACGGTGGTCGTACAATGTAGAAGTAGCAAGAAAGAGGAAACAGAGGGCATGGGGAATCTATAAACAGACTGGTAGTTACCATGACCATGTGAGGTACAAGAAAGCTTGCTGCTACTAGAATTGTGAGGTTTGCTCAGTGTAATTTTGAAAGTAAGCTGGCTCAGAATATTGTAGATGATCCAAAGGCTTTCTACAGGCGTGCTCGTAGTAAGATTAAGACTAAGGATACAGTAGGTCCCTTGACTGATGAAAATGGTCACCCAATTCAAGATGACAATGTTAATGCCAGACTGTTAAATGAGTACTTTTCTGTGTTTACTGGGGAAAATGTCAATAATCTGCCGGCCGTCTATGGTTGTCATGATAGTAATGAGGTATTGTGTAATATTGATATTTCTCAGGAGGTGGTCTTCCAGAAATTATCTAACTTACGTCCTGACAAAGCGCCTGGTGCTGATGGTATCTGTCCTGTTGTGTTACGGAATCTTGCAAAAGTATTTCCAAGCCTTTAAGCATTATTTTAAGCAAGAGTCTGCAGTGTAATCAGATTCCTGTTGATTGGAAACTGGCCAATGTGACTCCTCTGTATAAAAAGGGTCCTAAGAACCAGCCCAGTAGTTACAGGCCAGTCAGTTTGACTTCACAGGTTTGTAAAGTGGTGGAATCAATTATGAAGGACAGGACTGTTAGTTATCTGGAAGGTAACAATGTTATAGCCGATTCTCAACATGGCTTTAGATCGCAAAGGTCTTGTCTTACACATGGGCAGCTCTAAGAAATTTTGTTTGGGGGGGCAAACTCAAGTCCGTATTCAGGGAGGTTCGGAAGACCCCCCCCCCCTCAGCAATATTAATGGTCAGCTCCGCATAGTACAATAGGAGTATGGTTATTATAATGAATTACAGCGATATCCCATGTAGTTTTCAAGAGCTTCAAAAACCATTTCAGGCAGTCAGTCATGAGCTGACTACTTTAAAAATAAACATAGGCACAGGAAGCTTTGCGAGACAGGGGGGGGGGGGCTGAACCTTGTTTCGGATCGCCATCCTGGGGGAGGGGTCTAAGGAGAGGGGGTGTCCCCCTCTGGAAAATTTTTGGGTATTTGAGGGTCCTCAGATGGAATTTTGGTGCAACATTTTGGACAAACTTTAAGGTAAATTACAGCAAATTTTTGATATTTCTTACAGAAGAGACAAATAAGGGGTTTTTGCCCTTGGATCTTGGGGGGTGGAAGCATACTTCAGCCCCCTCACATTTTTGACTGGAGGCTTTCGCCCCCCCCCCCCCCCCCCCCCCCCCGCTTCCTACGCCTATGAAAATAAATACAACCATATCAGCGGATCTCTACTCCATAGTAGGAGTAAGAGGCAGGTGAAATGGGCAAAGCGGCTTGATCCATTTGTATAAAATGAGCCCCACCTTTAAATATTTTGTTTTTTTTTTCATTGTGTCACACAATGTGTTTCAGCTTTGCCAAGAAGCCACAAAATGTTGGTTTTCTGGATTGTTTTCTTAAACTAACGAAAATTTTGAGCACTGAAGACACTTGAAAACGATGAAACGATAGCACTATTTTGGATCTCAGTACCGTTCCGAAACGAATTTTTTTAAAGGGGGAGGGGAATTCCCCTAACTCAGAGTGACGTCTCATCCTATATAAATAGCTAGGCCAAAAAGTCTCACTACAGTGAACTTAGATTGACTGTTTGGTGTCTTTATTTTAAATCAACTGAAACGGTATACTTTATCACAGAAGTGGAGAACCTTTTGCCTATAACATGCCATTTGACAGTCATAAGACTGCTCGTGGGCCAACCGCGCTGTCAATTTGGACAAGGGAAGGGAAATCTCTTCTTCTATGGGAAACACAATACATTTAGACTACATGCCCGTTACAACTTTTTGTAGACAGATAGCTATGCTAATCTGGCCAGGTGACACCCGGACAAAACTGCTTTTAGTCGTGGATGATAATCAACACGGCCAAAGGGTTGTGTATCCAATGACCCTGAAAGCTCTAAAGTGTCTGCAAAACTATGGGCATTTAACTCCAGCATTACCATTACCCTCTGTAAATGACATTATGATGCCTAAGCTAATCAGATTACAAAAATCACAGTGTGATCATTTGTTTTGATTACCTTAGCTCACATTAATGGTAGGTTCATTGGCGATGTCTGAAGTATATATGTTAGCAAACAAGCAACTAAGAAAACACGCGCGAAGCCCGCCGAAAAAAATGTTTTGAAAGAACTTTATTAATGTTTAAACTTCACGACATTGCATTGGAAAGTTATTCACTTCGCTAATATTAAACCGAGTCAAGGAAAAGGGAGGGCCTAACCCATCTCGAATTACATGCTTTGTTCTATTTAGGCCTATTTATTATTTTTTGGAAAATTGAAGACCATGCTTTGCAAACTTTTGGGGGGCAAGTACCCCCCCCCCCCCCCCCGTGCCCCTATGACGAGCCGCTAATGGTCTTACAAACCTCCTCTATTTCCTGGAAGTTGTTACTCGAAAGGTTGATGAAGGCCATCCTGTAGATGTCGTATATTTTAGCAAGGCTTTTGACAAAGTCCCTCATAAACGGCATTTTAAAGGTCAAAGCACATGGTATTGGTTCAGTAGTGGCTGACTGGATTGAGAATTGGCTGGATAACAGGTTGCAAAGAGTTGTCCTTAATGGACATCAGTGTTCTCCACTAACTGTTTTGTCCGGGGGCTCCGCCCGTACAGAATCTGCCACACTACTTTAGCGCCCGGACAAAACTTTGCCGCCCGCACAGAAAATTGACCCGCCCGGTCAAGAAGTTGTCTGTACACTCAATCACAAACACCACAACTTAGTCATTTGACTGTCTTTTATATTTGATTTCAAATACACATGACAAGCAATGTGTAATAAAACATCGGTGGTGCAAACCCAGCTCACTTGCACCTCAGCTCTTATATCATTCAATGTGCACTTAAAGGCTACTGCATTTCTTTCATCAAAAAAAAAAATGGCCACAAAATGCCCAGATTTGAACACATAGGGAAGGCTAAGAACAAGGCCGGAGATTGCACCATCTGCGATCTAAGCCCTCCTAATTTGTCAAAATTTTTAAACCCCTCCCCCAGGACGGCGATCACAAGAGCCCCCGGACAGAAAACAGATCAGTGGAGAACCCTGGACATATGTCTAATTGGCTTCCAGTGACTAGGCGCGTGCCGCAGGGTTCAGTCTTAGGTCCTATACTTTTTACAATTTACATTAATGATCTGGACATCAATGTGAATAATTCAGTACTGAAGTTTGCAGATGACACTAAGGTCTTTTCTGATGTCCATTCAATGGATAAAGAAGCCGAGATGCATGAGGACTTGAATAGGTTGTATAAATGGTCTTGTGATTGGCAAATGCTTTTTTTATGTGCACAGAAGTGTAAGTGTCTTCAGGTCATTCAAATGCTCAAGCTAATTATTTTGTAGGTGGTGTTCAAGTTGAAGCCATTGAGTATGAGAAAGAGTTAGGTGTGCTTATTGATAAATCTTTGAGTCCTAGTAGACTGTGTACCTTGGGTGTGCACAAAAAAAAAAAAATGCAGAGTGCAGTGTGCAACAAGGTGTCAAATGCACACTTCAAGTGTGCACACGAAAAGTCAAGTGTGAAATAAATACTTGGGAGAAATTTTGGAAACAAAACCCTTGAAGGCCTCCTTAACATAGGCCTATCACACGTGCCTGCAGGGCTGTCAACTTTTAGTGACTGGTGGAAGTGAGATTTGCTGGGAGACTACTGACACTGAGGGTGACCATCGATCCACAAGGAGCGTCCCGTCAGGGGGACTTTTTGCCCAAACTACCCCTAGATTGCAGGAAATGGCACTTCCCGTGCCTCATTACTGAATGCCAAGAATTACCAGTTTTCAGATATTTCATATTCATAGAAATTTTTAAGGAGACATTTTGGTCACATTATAAAAAGGCCTACGAAAAATTGAAATTCTGAGGCCTATACACGTATGTATTGCTGCCAGCCTAAAATCGTAAATAAATATATCCAGTGGACACAGGCATAATTGTTTACGTTTGAGTTGGAAGGACTTAGCTCGATGATGGCAAGATTAATTATACTGTATACCAGTACTGCACTACTGTCAGTGTATTGTAGACTGACAATAATCAGTTGGAGGAACTCAGATAGCCTGACAGCTGGTGTTTTACCGACACCTGACACATCGTTTGCTTTATGAGTATTCCGTGAGAAACTGATGCTTTGTTGTGAGAGCGTGAGATTGCGCCGAAATGCGTGACTCTCACGCTGAATGCGTGAGAGTTGACAGCCCTGTGCCTGTCACAATTAACTGACTGAAAATTGAAAAGCTAATGGTCACTCTCTTGAGTCATAGTACGCAGGCGGCCAATGGGCCAAGTCAATATAACATATACCTAGGGTTATACGAGGCAATCGCTGCCGGCTTAAAAAATCAGGTGTGCAATGTGAGTTTTCAAGCGTGCAATAAAAATCTAGAAAAAAAATCTCAGGTGTGCAATTGCCATACTTTCCATACTGGGTATTGTTAATAGAACCTATGACTGTAAAAATAGTAGTATTATCCTAAAATTGTGTAAGTCACTAGTCAGACCACATCTTGAGTACTGTTGTCAGGCATGGCACCCTTATCTTCAGAAGGACTTTGATAATATTAAGAAAATATGACGTTGTGCAACAAAAATGATTGCAAAGCTATCTACTCTCAGTTATGATCATATAGCCTAACGTTAGGCTTAAGCGAACTGGTCTACAGTAGTTTCACTACAAATGCATAGACTTAGAGCTGACTTGATAGAAGTTTTTAAAATTGTTAGGGGATTGGCTAGAAAATGTAGGCCTAGATCTGTCAGTCTTTTTCAACCTGTCAGAAGCAGGGTTTCCACTCTTCACTTTTTTCAGGAGTCACTGACCCTTGAGAATAAATTTACAAGAGGCAAAAATAAAACAGAAGGGGTCAAAATAAATTTGAGTTTAATGCAACAAACTCTCTTCCTGTTTTATCTTTATTTTCTGTATCATTACATATTGTTGGGGTGCAAAGCTGTGGGTCAGTTTGACCCCAGAGGTTTTGTGCCTGTGCCTCAAAATCAAAAGTTGTGCATCGTTGACCCTGGTGCCCGAGTCAGTGATGAAATCACAGAGAAGATAGTAGAACTAGCTAGAGGCCACCATGCAGCTAAAATTCCAGAAGCACTAGGCCTATGCCTACTGTCGACTGGATATTATGAAATACTTTTTGAGTCAACACATTATTACAGAATGGAAAAACCTGCCACAGGAAGCTTTTACTGCTACAATGGTTAATCTTCTTGATCTTGATTTGAATCCACACAAATCGCCCAGTTCAAGAGTGTAACTGATCCCATTTAACGGAAAAGACGGGGGCTCTACATACGCCAGAAACGGCTGTCTGCCCCAGTTTTTAGGACCATCGGCAGTCACTGCTGGTGGGCTCCGGTGAGTTCTTCTTCTTCTTCTTCTTCTTCTTCTTTCGGATCACGGTGACACATCCAGAGGACATTACTACACCGCGCATGCGTCAGGTGGTGCCCTAAGCCCTAATAAAATTAGTTAAGTAATGAACGGGGTCTAAGTGACCGTCTAAACCATCAATCAAATCAGCAGGGAGATTATTCCAATCCTTCAAAGTCTTGGGAAAGAAACTAAATTTATAACAGTTAGATCTAGAATAGAGTTGGCAAAAATGGAGGTTGTGCATCCCACGAGTAGTACAGGTAGGGTGTCTAAGTCTGTCCATGGGTAGCCTTGCCGAAAAAACCTTTCGAGAAGAGAATAAGTCTACTTTGCTTGTGACGCTCAGCAAGCATGGGGAGATCAAGGTCCTTCAAAATGACAGTCATTGACCCTGGCTCACGAGAAAATTCTGAACTTCAGGGCATCTTATGGGGCCTTAGCCCTCCTTTGCCCTTTAACCTGTTATGTTATGTTAATAAAACGAGCCGATCTCCTCTGAATGCTCTCTAGCTTATCTTGTAAATAGGACTGATGTGGATCCCATACGCAACAAGCATACTCCAAGACAGGCCGGAGGAGACCCTTGTAGGCAGCTAACTTCACGTCGCGAGAGCAAAAAGATAGGTTTCTATAAAGTACTCCCAAAATCTTATTACCCTTGTTGCAGATAGACTGAATGTGCTTATCCCAGTTTAGTTCATTAGAAATCATGACCCCTAGGTACTTTATCGAGTCCACCTTAACTAACTTTACATCGTTCAGGACATAATCGAATTTGACCGGGTTTTTTCCTGGCGAATGTAATGATGTTACACTTAGAGGGCTGGAATCTCATGCCCCAAGTCTTGGCCCAAAGACCTAGATTGTGGATGTCAAAAGCTACGGAGTTACGGTAAGCTACGGTGAGAAATATAGCTTAGGGCTAAGCCCTAGAATAAAAATGAGAGGTTACATTTTACAAAGTTACATTTTACAATAATAACGACCCACGGACCCAGCGAACCATGGAAGTACTAGCTAGTCTACAGTAGCCTATAGGGCCTAGGCCTAGGCCTAGGCTAACTTTAGTAAGCTAGCCTAAGCTACTTTCAATGGTTAGCCCGACTTGCCGGTTATCCTATTTCTGAAGGCCGATTCTCTCCTCTTAAATTCTCCGCTTTTCGTGATAGACTGAGAGCTATCTGTCTGCTGCTTTTTGTTGTCTGCCATTTTCGCTATCAAATGTGGAAATCGCGTATTCGAACAGCCAGCCTAAGTGTTATTCATTGACGCTTTGCTCTTTAATTTGATGCAGAGTCAAGTCGACTTTGTTTATATGAACGTACGTCCTACTAGTAATTCGTGTGTAAACAGTAACAGAACAGGCAGCCTGCCACATGAATGCGTATATTGCTCTTGCTGGGTGGGCTTAGCTAGCTGGGTATTACTATTATGGTACTCATTTACACCTGCTATACTACGGTTACCTGGTAAAAGTCTTGGGGTAGGGAGAAGGAAGTTGGGGAAAGGAAGTTGGGGAAAGGAAGTTGGGGAAAGGAAGTTGGGGAAAGGAAGTTGGGGAAAGGAAGTTGGGGAAAGGAAGTTGGGGAAAGGAAGTTGGGGAAAGGAAGTTGGGGAAAGGAAGTTGGGGAAAGGAAGTTGGGGAAAGGAAGTTGGGGAAAGGAAGTTGGGGAAAGGGAGTTGGGGAAAGGGAGTTGGGGAAAGGAAGTTGGGGAAAGGAAGTTGGGGAAAGGAAGTTGGGGAAAGGAAGTTGGGGAAAGGAAGTTGGGGAAAGGAAGTTGGGGAAAGGAAGTTGGGGAAAGGAAGTTGGGGAAAGGAAGTTGGGGAAAGGAAGTTGGGGAAAGGAAGTTGGGGAAAGGAAGTTGGGGAAAGGAAGTTGGGGGAAAGGTAGGGGAAGTATATATAGGTGAAGGTAGGTGAAGGTAGGGGAGGGGAAGTTAGGGAGGGGAGGGGAAGTTAGGAGGGGAAGTTAGGAGGGGAGGGGAAGTTAGGAGGGGAGGGGAAGTTAGGGAGGGGAATAATGATGATGATGATGATGATGATGATGATGATGATGATGATGATGATGATGATGATGATGATGATGATGATGATGATGATGATGATGATGATGATGATGATGATGATGATGATGATGATGATGATGATGATGATGATGACGATCATGGGCGTCCGCAGAAAAAAATCAGGGGGGCAAAATTTTTTAGGGGGCCCAACTTTTTTATGGCAAATACTTCACTTCTAGAAAAGAGTTAAAACGCTACTTCACACAGTGTTGACAAAGGCTTAGCCAGGCATTTATCAAGGGGGGGGGGGCGAAGCCCATAGATAAACTCTCAGCGCTCCGTGCCACCATGGGTTGGCATGGAGCGTAAGAAAATTTTGGCCCAAAATGCTTCCCAGATCACTGGAAAATGGCACTTCCAAGGCTAGTTTACGGCATATAAAAAGGGGAAACACTGGCAATATCGTAAATATAAACTTTAAAAAATACCAAAAAATATGCTTGGGTGGGGGAGGGGGCGGGGCTGCTGGGGCCTGAGTGTTGATATTTTTATTCAATTCCTGTTTTGAGAGTAGAAATTCGCACTGATTGAACTGTTAAGAAATGTTGATGTTATATTTTCTTCGTTTTTTTTTCTTTATTTTTTCTTCGTTTTTTCAAGTTTTTCATTTTCCAGGGTGGGGGGGGGGAGTGCCCCCCTTTCCCTTCTCCGGACGTCCATGATGACGATGATGACGATGACGATGACGTCGACGGCGACGACGGTGGCGATGACGGTGGCGGTTGCGATGGCGGTGATGATGGTGATGATGATAAAAAATATGCCACTGAATAAAGAATGGTCGAATTTTAATGATTTTTCTTTGGTCTGTTTGATGCTCTTCCAACTCCATTTGAAGACAGCTAAATGTTTCATTCTAATGCCCAAAGATTTGTTAATAGCCCATCTGTAGCTTTCGAGAGTTTTCTCTTGGTACCTCACCTAAGTCTTGATTGCCCCTGGGCCAAACCTGAGGGCCCCTGGACTGAACGTCTTTGGAGGAGCTTTCCCACTCTTTCAGCGTCTTTTGCGCAGTTCATCGTGTGCAGTCACTTATCCCCATTAGCGGCTCGCCATAGGGGCACGGGGGGGGGCATTTGCCCCCCCCCCCAAAAGTTTGCAAAGCATGGCCTTCAATTTTCAAAAATAAAAATGATAAATAAAAAACATGTAATTCGAGATGGGTTAGGCCCTCCCTTTTCCTTGAGTGGGCTTAAAATTAAAGAGGTGAATAACTTTCCAATGCAATGCGACGGTTAAACATTAATAAACTGCTTTCAAAACGACATTTTTTCGGCGCGCTTCGCGCGCGTTTTCTCAGTTGCTTGTTTGCTACTATATATACTTCAGACATCACAAATGGACCTGCCGTTAGTGCGAGCTAAGGTAATTAATCAAAACAAATGATCACGCTGTGGTATTTGTAATCTGATTAGCTTAGACATCATAATGTCATTTACAGAGTGTAACGGTAATGCTGGAGTGAAATGCCCATAGTTCTGCAGACACTTCAGAGCTTTCGGGGTCATTAAATACACAACCCATTAGTCGTGTTGATTATTATCCACGACTAAAAGCAGTTTTGCCCGGGTGTAACCTGGCCAGATTAGCATAGGTATCTGTCTACAAAAAGTTGTAACGGGTATGTTGTCTAAAAGTATTGTGTTTCCCATAGAAAGAGAGGTTTCCCTTCCTTTGTCCAAACTGACAGCGCCGTTGGCCCACGAGCGGTCTTATGACTGTCAAATGGCCTGTTATAAGCAAAAGGTTCTCCACCACTGTGCTAAAGTATACCGTCGTTTCAATTGATCTAAAATAAACACACCAAACAGTCAATCTAAGCTCAGTGTGATGAGACTTTTGACTAGTGGTCTAGCTATTTGTATATAGGATGAGACGTCGTTCTGTGTTAGGGGAATCCCCCCCCCCCTCTTAAAAAAAATTGTTTCGGAACGGTACTGAGATCCAAAATACTAGTGCTATCACTTCATCGTTTTCAAGTGTCTTCATGCTCGAAATTTTCTTTAGTTTAAGAGAACAATCCAGAAAACCAGCATTTTATGGCTTCTTGGCAAAGCTGAAACATATCGTGACACAATGAAAGAAACAATAAAATATTTAAAGGTGGGGCTCATTTTATACAAATGGATCACGCCGCCTTGCCCATTTTACCAGGCTCTTACTCCACCCCTATGGTAGTACGGTAGCGATCGGTTGATATGGTTGTATTTATTTTTAAAGTAGTCAGCTCATGACTTACTGCCTGAAATGGTTTTTGAAGAGCTTTTGAAAACTACATGGGGCATCGCTGTAATACATAATAATAACCATACTCCCATAGGCGTAGGAGGCGGGGGGGGGGGCTGCAGGTCCCCCAACAAAATATTTTTGTGAAAATTCGAGCAATATTCTGAGAATTTTTCGGGAACCCACTGAAAAAAAAATAATGCAATAATGTAGCTTAACGGAAATCGATACTTTAAGAAACTTCCTTGGTAATTAAAATATAGTTCTGATTTGGATTGCACCATCACCTAGGCCTATATATTAGGTATTTATTCACCAGTGTGTTTTTTAATGGTTAAACTCATATATTATCATTATCAGTGGTGTATTTGAGGAGCCATTAGGGCATGCCCCCGTCACTGACGCCGATTTTTTTAGTACCTAAAATAAAACAAAATTTTACTTCAAAGGTAGCATATGTGACACCAGATTGCATGTAAGGACACCTAACTTTTCAAAACTTTCAAAGGGTAGGGGGTGATGCCTATTTTTTCTTTTAGTACTAAAATACGTACGGTAATTTTTTCACACAAATTTTACTTCAAAGGTAGCATATGTGGCACCAGATTGCATGTATGGACACCTAATTTTTCAAAAAATTTTCAAAGGGGAGGGGGAGACCCCTTCCCCTTGGACCCCTCCCCAGGCCGGCGATCACACAACATAGTGCCTGCCCCACCCCCATGAGAGAAATCTTGGCTACACCACTGATTATTATCATCATTATTGTAACGACTTCATCCAGAATTGTAACCAATATGGAATGGGTAGTAACGTGGCAAATTATTGTATGTAACTGGCATGCGGTGTGATAACGGATGCGTGCCTATATGATATGAACATTAACATTTTGAACGCGCGCGGAGCGCGCGGTAATTTTTGTTTCTATTTTTCTGGCAGATCGTTACAGCCCCCCCCCCCTCCCATCAACTTGGGCCCCTACGCCTATGCATACTCCCATTGAGGCTATTGTACTATCCGGAGCTGACCATTAATATTGCTGGGGTGGGGTCTTCCGAAACTCCCTGAATACGGACTTGAGTTTGCCCCCCCCCCAAACAAAATTTCTTAGAGCCGCCCATGCTTATCCCCCTCAGTTTTCTTCGCTGATACTTGAACATACTGAGTGCCGGTGTTACTACGTTATACAAAACAAACTGACAAAGTGACACCCGCTCTTACAAGTTGGAACCTCCCACGTTTCGGACCCCGTGGACTACGTCAGTGATAAGTATCCAACAAGCTAGTTGGCAAAGGCGTAAGAGCAGTTGGAGGGTCAGGGCCTTTCCATGTTTCCGGCGATAAACATGGTTCATCGCCGAAAAATTAAGATTAATCACTGATAAACCAGGTTTTTCGGTTGAAAATCCATCTTTATTGTCGGTAATCCAAGTTTATCGATCAAAAAACATGGATTTTCAACGGTAAACATGATTTTCGGTGGTAATCCAAATTTATCGCCGATAAACCATGTTTATCGATCGATAATCCAAGTTTATCGGCGATAAACAACATACATACATGATCACTTTTCGGCGATAAACCTGGTTTATCGGTGATAATCTAAGTTTATCGGCGATAATCTTGGATTGTCGGCCCAAAAGCATGGTTTATCCATGGGCGTGGATCACGGGGGGAGGGGGGACGCGTCCCCCGAGAGGGGCCCCATTTTTTTTTTTTTTTTTTTTTGGAAGAGGGGAACATCTTCAAAAAGTCCCCCTCACTTTTTCAAAATGATGAAAACTAAAACTGTGAAGAAGATAATATAGATTACAGATTGACACTACATTTTAAAAGCAAAATTGTGCCCAAATATTGCACCATTTGCCATCTAGACACTTTCCAATTTCCATTTTTTTTCACAGGAGAGGTGGCCCCACCGCATTTCCATGTTTGTGGTCTTTACTCATTGCTCGAAATGAGAGACAAAATCGTAAAATTACTTAAAAATTGCTAACGCTGACGTCAAAAATGGCCGTGATGCAGTTTGCCGTCGGTTCTGTGCCACAAAATTCCACTCGCACGTACTTTTTACTAAAGCTCCTAAAACTAATTTATGCTAGTTGAAGAAAATATTGGAAAGGTTCGTTGACAGTCGACTACTATGCAAGGACAAGGTGTACCGCAGTGAAATACTGAAAAGATTGCTACCAGTATCACCTCTATCAGACTTTCGAAAAAGCTCTCATGCACAGTGCTGATCACTTCTAGATCAAATTTTATTAGATATGAGTAAACAAGCTAATGACAGGGGCGTAAATACGGAGGGGGTGGCTCCAGTGAAAATCAAAGGTCGGTCTCTGCGCGCCAAAAAGTCCGTCTCAAATCCAGTTCAATATGCTTTTGTAACAATAGACCAGACATGAACAACATTTGAAGTGAAAAGATTCCCCCAATTTTCTACTGAGTTCCCGATGTTTTGATCGAATGCCCCCAAAATGTGCAAAAAGTTTCGCGCGCCTCGCGCATGTAGCGGTTTAGTGGAATCCAGGTAAGTATGCCAGACATGAAAACATTTGAATTGAAAAGATTGCCCGAATTTTCTACTGAGTTTCCGAATTTTTGATCGAATGCCCCCAAAATGTGCAAAAGTTTTCGCGCTCTTCGCGCGAATGTAATGGCTCAGTGGTCTATTTTATGCACCTGAACTGGAACGAATTTTGGGCAATTTTTTGAGATTCGGGCCAAAGATTTTCTATCCCCAAATTGGAAGAGTCCCGTATGCCTATGATCAGGGGTGGAGCCAGGATTTCCCCGACAGGGGGCCAAGCTCCCCGACGGGGGGGGGGCAGCGACCCAAAGTCTCAACGAAGGAAATAAAGTGCCGAAACGATGGTTGAAGGAAAATTTTGGGCTCTTTTTAAAGAAAATTTGAAAAAATTGCCGGCATTTTCCATGGGAAATTTGAAAAAAAATGGGACTTTGAAGAAGAAAATTGGAAAATTTGGGGTTTTTATTGAAGCATTTGCCCTAATTTAGACCAAAATTAAGTAAATCGTCGGGGCGACTAGGCGTTGTCGGGGACTGCATATTTTATCGTATACATAACAGCTCCCCGACGAAACAGAAAAATTTCCCCGACGGGGGGGGGCACAGCCCCCCTGTCCCCCCCCCGCTGGCGCCTCCCTTGCCTATGATTATTACTACCGTCCTGTAAATTGTAATTATCTATGTCAATGGGAGTCAGTCTCCAAGAAATGTAGTTGTAGTTGGTCCCAAAATAGTTCACCCCCCCCTTGCAAATTCATGTGTATACGCCCCTGGCTAATGGTATATGTAGTCTAACGATTTACTGTTCACTTACTTCACACCGTGTGGTCCTGATTTTCCCCCAAGAACTAAGTAAAAAATTCACTAAAGCAAGGAAGATGAAAAACTTCCTTAAAAAATAAAAATTCTTGGTTATATATTCAATTTAAATTTAGCACCAAATGTAGCATCATTTTGTATCCAGCCCACCTTTCGTGAGCAAATTTTCCAAAGGGAAGGGAGACAGCCCCTCCCTTAGACCCCTCCCCCAGGACGGCGATTCGCAAATGGTGAAAAGTCCCCCCCCCCTCATCTTTAGAGATGGATCCACGTCCTTGGGTTTATCGGCAATAAGCTTGGATTATCAATAGAAAATCAAAGTTTTTCGGTCGATAATTAATCCATGTTTTTCGAGTATTGAGCATTTAGCTTGCCATATACGTATGCAAAATTTTCTCATAGTTGGCACCTTAGGCGTTACCACTTCACACCCTGCAAAAATCGGAAAATGGGAATATTCATTTAGTAATGAAAATTTTAGACCATTCAATCAGTCCTTTGTCAAGGAAAGCCTCATATTTCATCTGAACATATACATAAAAAATTCAAGGGTGAGGGTGTCACCCTTTCCCAAAGCACAATACCTCTTCCTTTAAACCCAGCCAAGAAGAAAGAAATATTCACTTCACAATGAGAATTCTAACCATATAATAAATTCACAAGTTTTTCAAAACTATCACCAGTTTGCAACTTAGTTGACTTACATAAATGTCACCCCTCCGTTTAAGCCCCTCCCATAGGGCGAACGGTGGGGGAACAAAGGAAGAACTCATCCGGATGTCAACTATGCTAAGAACTTCCGTGAGGTCTCCACTTACATAGTGCCATTAATTGCCCCCTTAGGATTTTGGGTTCTTCCGAGACATCAATAGATACACAAAAACACCTAGCTCTTCAAGTAGGCCAAGAAATGCAGATCCCACTTCCTCAATAGAAGAAAACCAAAAGTATGATCACCTTCATTGTGGGAGACGCTGGATTAAGGCTACACAGTGTCTCCCGATGGCCCTGAAACCATAGGCCTAGGAACCGGGGAGGGGGCTTTAGCCCCTAGTCAAGAATGTGGTGGGCGGAACTATGCTTCCTCCCCCTTCCCTTCCCCTCTATACAAGGACAAAACCCCTTATTTGTTTCCCCTGTAAGAAAGGTAAAAACTTTACAGTACTTTACCTAAAAATTTGCCTAATATGCAGGGGCGAAGATTTCTTGTCAGAGGTGGGGGGTTACACACTTGGCAAAGCGAGGGAGCGAAGCCATCGAGCGCGCTTGCGCCGGAGGGGGGAGGGTGTGGGAGGGGGTGTCCCCCTCCCATGGTGTGAAGTTTTTTGTTTTTTAATGTGAAATATGCGATTTGACGCATACATTATACGGTATTTCATATGCATAAGGAGACATATAATTATGTATTTTATGAACTATTTTCCCAGCTTGCTGGCAAACCGATTGCCTCAGCAAGCTGGGATGGTCCATCAATATACAGGTACATATTTATATGGTTTACTCATAGATCAAAACTGACTGATGTGTATGTATTCTCATTTGAGGGTTTCCGCTGTCTGGTGGACATGGTAAGAATCAGAAAAAAAATCCAAACATGTTCTTCCTTGTTTGTGTCCTCCCAGCAAAGTCCTTGGCTTGCTGTGTAAGGTCCAGCCAATGGTGCGTGCGATCTATGAGCATGCAGTGCAAAGGTACACTTCACTCCATCACCGCTCCAGGTGTATCGGACCTTTTTTTTTGACAACTGACTGATCACTAACGTTAGTGACAGTTTAGTTGCGTCTAGTCTAGGAACCTGGGAGTAGTTAAAACTAAAGATCGCTTGTTTTTATTATTATCTCATTTGCCCTTACACAAGCAAGGATATCATATTCTTTTAACTGGTCATTAGGTAAGTGGCACACACAAATGCTAAAAATTAGTCTTGACCTCAGCGGTGACGTCACACTTTTTCATAGTGCGTTAATCCAAATCGAGGTGACTACATTTTCTTTTCCACCTGATTGGAATCGCAAATTTAAATGTGCTAGGCTGGTATTTCATTCAGGAGGTGAAACTTTCATACTTTAAGTTTGAAATTGTTGCATTGTCTTCTTGTATGTTATTTGGTTTTGCTCACTGTGGGGATTTGTGGTACCCCAGCTGTACTTGCTTTCCAGTAATATGCAAGCAGAATCGATCGATCATTTCAGTACTTCCACTTTTTCAGCTGCTCAATGAATTTAAAATTATAATTTTTCAAGCGGAATTTTTTCTGAAAAGAAGACTTTTTCTTCCGAAAAGAGAATGTTTTAAACATCTATCCAAATGTTTAATATTTTGTACCAAATATTTCATTTAAAGTCGAAAATGAAACAGCAATAGACGAATATCCACCACTTCATTCGCAAATTTTATACTTATTCTGAAATAAAACAAATAATTTAAGCAAAAGGAAGCGATGTGTTAACACAAGTTTGGTTGAAAGAAAGGTATAAGAGATTTGCTTAGCATCTCTGCCTCTGCATTGTTATCCTGCTTGATTTCCTTCATTGTGTTTTCATTCTATTGCTTACTGTATGCTTTGTTATATGCAAAAGATAATAAATGTGATAAAGAAACAGACACAAAAGTGTTTGCCCTGTGAATTTGGGAAAACAATTATGACATTAAAATTGCACTAGAAACGACATTTTTTCCCCCAAATCGACATACGTCTACTAGGGAATGAATACGCTTATGCCTGGTGGCTTAAGTGAGTTGGTAGCAATCAAAAAGTTTAGTGGGAAAAGGTGCTAACCCCTTTGCTTATTAGGTTAAGTGTGTATCACACAAAGATAAAAGGATGTTTAATTAACCATTTTTCCAGAACATCTCATCAAATGATTCTGATTGTACTTGCAAGAAGTATATGCCTTGAAGTGGCGATGTAGAGGGCGTCAGCGCTTTTATTTTAGTCAGTAAACGGGTGTCAGCCTAAGTGATACTGTTTCCTGACAGGTAGCGTTTTTTTGCTCAAAATTCCCCCACCTTCTCCCATTTTTAAGTCATCATTTGAGAAATATGTTTTAAACACCTGTCACAATACCTTGGGGAACTCTTCATTCAAACTGTGTGGAAAGTACTCTGAGACACGAAAAGTTTAAGGAAAGTTGAAAATAAATATGCTAAGTTGTTTAAATCTATTGATGAACATTTAAGCCAGGGGCAGGGAACCTTTTTCCTCCTATGGGCCGTTTTGAAGGTCATAATCCACTCGCGGGCCGCACACAGAGAGGGTGCAATAAGCTTTACCCATAGAGCACAGGCCAAGGGGCCCGGTGGTGATCTAGGAGACTTGAAAGTCTAGATAAGAACTGGGGCAAAGCCCCCGGAAGCTTTGCAATTTGTACTAAGTTGTAGGCAATAGAATTTTCATCCACTACCATTAAATGACATAGAATGTGCAAGGCCACACAGACCAGAAGCATCACAATATGACCAATTAATTGTCTTTTTACCTATGTATAAAGTAACATTGAATAAGCAAATATGAGAAGTGCGAGCGAAGCGCGCCGAAAAAAAAAAACGGCGTATTTTTAAACCAACTTTATTTTTCCTTATTTTACATTGCAAAATTACCCACTTTCTAACGTTTTATCCACTCTTCCGTCGGAGGTATAGTACTAACCCCCCATCCCCCTTCCCGAATCTACAGGAATAGATACAATGCCCACTGAGTTTCCTACTCTGATAGACATACACATGTGATAGTGTAATTCTGTACAATTTTATGTAGCCTATCTGCCACGTAAAGCTTCTGTTACCAAAAGGATTCCGCATCTGAATTATGGCTAACGAAACGGTTGGCATGTTACATTGTGCATACAGGGGTTTTAGTAATATATACTGTTAGTGTTTCGCAGCAGATTTACGTGAAATACCCGGAAAGTGGTACTGCATAACCAGGATAAGCGGTGTACGCCGTGGGCTGGAAGATAATTGTCAATTACTTTTCAAGTGATTCTGAATTTATATTTATGAATAACCTCGGGGCCTGATGAAATAGGGTCGCGGGCCGATGGTTCCCCACCCCTGATTTAAGCCATCTTAAAGTTTCCTTTCAAGTTCATTACTGATCCAGTTCATCACTCAAGCTTGACACTTGCAAAGAAAAATTATACGTTACTGAGTCGTATAAGAGCATAATCACTCATCCCGACACATAAACTTTATTTAGAAACATCAGCCACATTTCTGCCTCTTTTCGTTCCCCTTTTGAACATCAAGTGTCGCAAGAGTCAATTTTCTGGACAAAATCTTCGCGACCCCTGCCCCACAGAGCTGACCCTGTTTGCTCAGCCCCTCTTTCGGGCTCTCTTAAGAAACTAAACAAGGAATACCATTTGAAACTTTGGGGGTTTATCAGAGAACATTTGAAAATTTGGCTTTTTCTTGGCAAAAATTTGAAAATATGTTGTTTTAGTAAATAAAGGGGGGAAAATTTGGGGTTTTATTGAAAGAGTGTGCCTTCCTTGAGAGCAAAATCATGCAAACCATTAGGGTTGTCGGGGCAACTGCCCTCCGTCTTGGACATTTCATAATTTATTTTGCCCATCGATCTCCCAGACGAAATTGAAGAGATTCCTTGATGGGGAAGGTGGGCAGCCAGTAAGCTTTGCACTCAACCACCATTTCTCCATCCTCCCCCTCCATTTTTGGATCTAGGAAAACTTAGAACAAGGCAAATTTCTCAAAGGGTAGAGGTTTCATTCCTCTCCTGAGGCAACATCCCCTTCAATAACAAAAAAAAAAAAAAAAATCACAAAAATGAGGATTCCTAAACATATTCTCAAAGAGTGGAGAGTGTCATCCCCTTCTCTTATTCGGCATTTCTTGACTTACGTCCAGCCAAAACAGGAAGAATATCACTAAATACCGAAATAATGACAATTTTTAAAGATTTAATCATTTCAAAGCTTTGCCAACTGTAGCACAATCTTGCACATAACCAGGCCTAACATGTAGCCCTCCCCTCAGGGTCCGCCCGGGTGTGAACTATCTGTAGGCACGCCACTTGGTGCTCCGCTTAGATAGTGTCATGAACTTGCCGCCCCCCCCCCCCCCCGGGATTTCGCCCAGGCTACGGTCCTGGATTCCATCATTTTGTTCTTTCAATATAATAGAGAGCATGCAGCATACTCATTCAAAGTGGGTGATTGTATTTGTCCTTTAAAATGTACTTTTACTGGCATCCATAAAGAGGAGGACAAATATGTGATTGGTGTTTGCTCCACAAGTGAATATTTACTTTGTCTGAAAAGAGGAGCCGACAATCTTGTATCATATGATGACACTAGTACAAAAACTGTACGATGTTTAAGTTATTAACCCTCAGCCGGTAAGAATCGATATGAAAAGGAAGTCAAAAATGTTTTCCTTTTAATGCTTATGATAAATAGTCCAACTGAGGTCTACGATTAATAAATTTCAAAGGCCAAATCATTATTAACGAATGCATGATTCTGTGTAAGTCCATTAATAATACCGTTTGATATTTTTTGTTCTAGTTATTTGGAATCGACCGATGGTGACTCCCCCAGTGGCGTACTAAGAGCATTAGGGAGAAGCCCGCACTGGGTACCAGCCTTTTAGTGATGTCTTGCCACAGCCAAAAAATTGAGTCAATAATTAAAATTTTAGATCAGTTCAAAGCTTTATCAAAGATAACACCATGGATCTAGGAAAACGTAGAACAAGGCATAATTCTTAAAGAGTAGACGTGCAGTCCCTCTCCTGAGGCAACATCCTCTTCAATTACACCCTACCAAAATACGAAAAAGCACAAAAATGAGGATTCCTGGACATATTGTCAAAGAGTAGAGAAAGCCTCCCCCTTCTCTTAGACAGCAGTTCTTGACTTACGCCCAGCCAGAAATAGGAAGAATATATTAAATAATAATAATAATCTGTAAAGATCTAATCAGTTCAAAGTTTTGCCAACGACAGCACAATTTGCACCTAAACTAGGGCTTACATGCGTCCCCTTAACATCTTCCCCCGGGATGGCACTCATACACAGGTGAAAGAGAAAGGGTCCTCCTGGGTGTCAACTATCTGTAGGCACGCCACTTGGTACTCCGATTAGATAGTGTCATGAACTCCCCCCGCCCCGGATTTCGCCCAGGCTACGGCCCTGGATTCCATTATTTTGTTCTTTCAATAGAGAGCAGCATACTCATTCAAAGTGGGTGATTGCATTTGTCCCATAAAATGTACTTTTACTGGCATCCATAAAGAGAAGGACAAATATGTGATTGGTGTTTGCTTCACAAGTGAATATTTACTTTTGTCTGAAATGAGGAGCCGACAATCTTGTATCAAATGATGACACCAGTACAAAAACCGTACGATGTTTATTAACTCTCAGCCGGAAAGAATCGATATATAATTGATGAAAAGGAAGTAAAAAATGTTTTATTTTTAATGCAAATGATAAATAGTCCAACTGAGATCTACGATTAATAAATCTCATAGGTAAATCATGATTATCGAGTGCATGATTCTGTTTAAATCCATTAATAATACCGTATGATATTTTTTGTTCTTATTATGAGTTAGATAGGGTTTAACGGTTAAGTTTCTAACCAATTGGTTTAAGTCGGGCCGGCCACGGCCTTTTTTCCAGCTGTGGCTCACTATCAACTTTAGTAATATTCATTTTCAACTGAAGAAAAATGGTGAAAATGCCGTTTCCACCATATCAAAATTTCTAAAGTGGAATCTCGCACCTTAATACTAAAAACTTTGTTTTGATTTTGCCAAATGGCAAAAGGAATCTATGCAGTCACGCTGGCGAGTTTATGTGTGTGCGTATGTATATGTGTGTTGGTGACGCTTAGTTTGTAAACACGGTATCTCAAGACAGTAATGATGGAGACTTCTCGTACTTTGTATATGGATTTATCACATTAAGAGAAAGAACCATATAGTTTTTGGTGGAGTTCAGAGGTCATGTTAGGTCACGAGAGGTCAAAACCGAAAATTTGGTTAACACGATATCTCGAAATAGGAAACATTTAGATACGTTTTAGTTAGAAATAAGCGCATTTTTGGCAGAGGACAAAGATTATCGAAGGTCAAGGCAGGTGAAAATACAAAAATGTTAAAAATTGCTCGTAAGCACGATATCTCAAGATAGGAATGATAGACACTTTTCATACTTGTTATATTTGTTTATCTATCATATTAAGAGGAAAGATTCTCTTCTTTTTGGTGGAGGTCAAAGGTCATTTGAGCTCCGTCTTCAGAGGCCAAAAACCGAAAACCTTGTAAACACGATATTTCAAGACGGGGGTGATACTTGGTATGAAGATTTGTCATATCAAGAGAGAGAATCTTATGGGCTTTGGTCTAGGTCAAAGATCACGTGACCAGATTGAAACTTCGAAAACCCCGTGAAGTGAATAGACAGTGGGTTGTATCTCCAAACTGTGTTGTTTCGTGACCACCAAAAAGAGAGGGCTGATTTGTTTACCATTCCAAAGATAAAATTACAGAGAACAACATAAATCTTTTCACAAGCAAAACTCTAGTGGATTTATTGTAGTTCCTATTTTAATCACCCAGTTATGAACACGTGCGAAGGATGATGTGACTATTACATGATGAGAAATACCTGCTGATGAATGTCTTTGTTGATCGTGTAGTGGAAAGGGTTCGGTTTATCATTCTGTCGGTTCGGGTTCTAATTCCAATCCAAGACACTTACCTCTTTTATTATTCAATTTTTGCCTCCTGTTATTTACTATACGTAGAATATATCTTTGTAATATTGATAGGAAGGTTCCTATTGTTTTGGTGGATGCCAGAGGTCATTTTGAGTTCACTGTGACAGAGATGGAAACCAAAAATCTTGTAATTACTGATACTTCAACTTAGGAATAATGGACACTCCGCACCAACGGCCCGACACAACCCGGGCCCGGCACCGCCCAACACCACCTGGTGCCGACCCGCACCGCCTGCCCATACAGAAAAAAGGAAAAAAAAAAAACTTGACAAGGACTACTTTTTCGGCAAGGAATCATAGAACAAACCCTCTGGTTATTAATACACGTAAGGAGGATGTCAGCGCGAGAGAGTCAGCATAAGCGAGGGCGCTGTGCAGGAAAAGTTAATATTTACACTGAACGAAAATACTTCTGTGAGCATGCAGGAGGACAAAATCAGTACTAGTGGCGCAGCCAGGATTTGGTGAAGCACCACAGATAACGTCGTAATGCCACCTCAGTTAAACCCCCCAAGTCTGCGTAAGTTTTAGCTTTTTTCAATGCGTCCCTGCGATTTTATATAATACAGCAGTGGGGAATTCTTCCTTTGCATTTTTGTTAATTTAAGGTTGATTAGATGCGAAATGGTGCTATCTTTGGGATATTTTTGGAACTGATCATATATGGCTGGAAAATGTCCATAATTTAGTGAATTCTAATTGTTGGTTAGGTGAAAGAGGAGAGTATGTTGTCTAAGAGAAGGGTATGTTGCCAACAAACCTCCTGAAGCCTCCCTTCCCCTTGGCTACTTTACTGCCTTCTATTAGGGGAAAGTTTTTACGTAAAAATACGTGCGTGGAGTCCACAGAAACATTCTTGGACTATTACGAAACTTTTCCTTTGCTTTATTGTGCGTTATAAAAGGGTATCTAAGGCTGGCAAACACCCGCGGTATAGGGCCTCCTGGAAGCTCTGGATTAATTATATAAAATGGGACACTGACATGATGTTTATTACCTGACATCCAAATGACACTATAGACTGAGTATGATGCCGAGCACTTAACAACTATCGTATATTTACTAAGTTTGAACGAAAATCTAGACGAGCAGCTTCCAGCAATGGGGAATGGGAGGGAGAGTATGGGTGCGGGGAGGTGATATTAGACCTCTCTGATAAGTATAGCAAAAGGGGTGAAGAACTAACGCGCGCGTTTTCAGAATGCTTTTTCGTCGTAAGTGTATTAACAATCACCATCTATACCGATAATGACGAAGAGCTCGGTAAAAATTTTGAAAAATGTATAACGGCAAATACGTACTTTCAACCTTCCACATCATGCTACAAGTTAGATTGAAAAATCCCATATTGATTTGAGGCCCCTCCAGAGGTTTGAGATTTACTTCTGTTCTTCAGAAAAGTGCACTGATCAGAATAGTTGCATGTATTATTACCTTAATAATGGTCATGAGATGTAGTGCAAACCGTGACGAATGCCCGCGAAGCGCGCCGAAATTTTTCTTGAAATAAGATTTCCATGACACAACCTGCATTCATGCTCCGTATCGAGACACTTTTAATTCCCCAGCAAACCTGTATGCATATCGCAAAGCCAGATTTTTACTTGAAAATTCGTAAACAGCTTTCACCTTTTGCTGCTGTGCTCGGGGAGTTGTTATCGGAAGCTATTAATAATAAGAGCAATACAGAGGTAAGATTTGAAGCGCTCAAAAATTTTGATAGTTTGCGAAGAATTTGCGAAAATTCTGATCGTTTGAAAACCATTTGTAGGCCTAATAGAAAATGACTACAATAGATCCATCAGTCGGTCGAAAACACACCTCACCCAGGGGCGTCGCCAGAGCATTTATCATGGGGGGGGGGGGTGCCGTATTTGCCGACTGAGAAGAAACAAATGCCGACTGAAAGTTCTGATAAGAGATGCAGTTAGAGCTGAGAACCATTAGTCCAACCGGTAGTGGTTCAGCAGTGGTGGCGACAGGATTTGCCCAACGGGGCGGGGGGGGGGGGAGAGGGCAACGACCCGAAGCCTCGACAGCACCGATGCTGTCGAGGGGTTGGTGAGGGAAGATTTGAAGAAAACCTGTGTACTATATTTTGCCATTGCGGGGCTTATATTCATAAAAGTTTGTATATACTAGAGGAAAATAGTTTCGCCCGATTTAAGGTTTTTCCCGAAATCTAAACTGTGAAATTGCAAGAGCGGGAAGAGCGCCCGAAATTTTTGGGTAAGCTTACACTAAAAAGAATCTGTACTTATTTAAAGCACTTATTTAAAGCTTATATAGGTCAACCAGTGGCATACCCAAGATTCCTCTAAAGGGGGGGGGGGCGTATGCAATATGTTGTGTGATCGCCGGCCTGGGGAGGGGTGTAAGGGGGGAGTGTCCCCCTCCCCCTCTGAAAATTTTCGAAAAATTAGGTTTTCTTACATGCAATCTGGTGCCACATATGTCACCTTTGGAAGTAAAATTTGTTTTAAAACATTTACGTTTTTAAGGACCTGAAAGAAAAATTAGCATCCATGAGGTGGATATGGCGCCCAATGGCCTCCCCCTGTGTACGCCACGGTCGTCAACTGTCCAAGCAGTTGGGCCCTATCGGGCACAGCATACATTGTACTTCCCTTTTCGAGTCACTATCCGTACTGAAAGACAGACTCAAGAGAACATTAACTTATTTATACGAAATGAGATGAGATTCCCGGCATTTACATAAAACGATAAATTCTACTTAAGTTACTTGAAATGATGGAAAGGGTTTGTTCTATATTTAGCTATTAATAACGAAACTGAGGGAGAGTGGGCAAAGCATACCGAAAATTTGGGGTTTCATCGCAGAAATGACCCTTTTGAAAGCTAAAATAAGTAAACCGACCATGGGTGGCGACAGAATTTTCCCGACATGGGGCTGGGCCATGCCAGCGACCCCAAGTTCCGACAGCATGTCGAGGGGGTGAGCAAGGGATATGAAGGAGCCTAACTATCCCATGCGATTGCAGAGTACCGTATATTTAGCATTATATCACTTAATATGTCAAGAGCCGAGTTACGCACTGATACTGTTCTTGAGTCTGAATCGTGAAATTGCAAAGAGCGCGAAACTTTTTGTTAGGCTGACACAAAAACATGTTATCATTAGGAACAAAAAGAAAAAAAGAAACACTGTAAAGGCCGGTTCATACTTCATTATATCGCTATAAAGCTGTGTTTAAGGATGTTAGCTGGGTCGCGATATGCCGATGTAAAATTGATTCATACTTCAGTTTTCTCGCATAGCTCAACTTTCGCAGTACTGCCATGCAATGCAGTCTCCCAATACCTGCCTATGCAAAGGCCAAGTACAGTACACATGTGTATGCGGTTGATCGGCTCTACGACAAAGTACACTATTGATTACCGCGATAATTTTAGGGAATACAAGAAAATCCTGCCTTACTAACCTTTATGTCTTATTCGTGGGAAGCAATAACTGTTTCCCTCCATTCCTACAACTCTCACTGTCACAATCAGGCCGCCGATAGTCGCACGGAACCCGAATACATGTAATGAGCCGGTATCTGAAAAGGTCCGCCATTGTTGTCGAGTAGGATCGTGAGCTCGTTTCAAAAGGTCGTTCACCTACCAAGCAGCCAATTAGAAGCCGTTTCCTTTGCGATATCTCGAGAGCTTGCGAGAAAAGTTGAACAATGTTCAACTCCAAGCGATGACCGTGAATCGAACTGGCCGCACAGATATTTTGACCATATATGGTTATTGATCGCTTTATCGCGCGAGAAATTTGGAAGTATGAACCGGCCCTTAGGGTTGTAGACTGTATTGGACAACGTACATTGTGTCGAAAGTTTCGACACGAAACCACCTGGTCTACCCGATGAAATAGCCAAACTTTTCTCCGTGAGTCGCTCACCGACTGACTGTATACGGCATGACACCCACTATTAAGGCTTTGTGATATGGGATGAAATTTACGACCTCTACATAACCTGTGTACCCTGCCAACATGTTACTTGGTAAGGTTGACAGGACTTATGCTATCTAGCTATGTGGAATGGAACTATACTGAAGAAACTGGAGTGACATTACAGCGCGCGTAGTGCGTCGAAAATTTTGGGTTCTTATTACAGAAATTGTCCTCTCTCTTTCACTTCTTTTCATCTTTTTTCCCCCCATGTTTCCTTCATTTTGCCGACTTGGTGCAGAATTTACCAAGTCAATGCCAGAAATCACATGAACGATGAACTCCTTTAGTATACAATGATACTGAAAAGCCCTCTGTAGCTTTTTTGCCGACAGAATATGTTTAAAGTTTCAAAAGTGTTGCTTACGGGCTTTGAAAATATTGTAATAAACGTTGTCCACAAAAACATTCCAGTCCCCTGTCTTCCGTTTGCACCAGTCCCATTCTCTTGCCCTGGCTTTGTCCCTCCTTCCCCTATTCTTTTCTCTGTTCGCTCGGTCTTTCTCTCTCCCTCTTCTCTCTCCTCTTTTTTTCCTCTTTCTTCTTCCCTCTAACTTTCCTTCGTTTGCATTTCCCTCTTTCCTTCATTTTGCCGACTAGTGCAGGATTTTGCCGACTGCGTGGATGATTGGGGGTGTAACACCCCCACACCCCTCTCTAGCATCGGCCCTGACCTCAACCTACCCCCTACATAAATCCAGGCGCGGTTTTACGGGGGGCTTTGGGGGCTCAAGCCCCCCCCCCAAAAAAAAAAATCGCTCAAGCCCCCCCAAAATTTTCAGAGGTTGTGTTATGCTATATTTGCGTGTACTGAGAAAAACAAAATTGCCCAATACAATTGTGCACATCTTGGTCCAGTGGATTTAGTTTGTCAAGGATTTAGTTTGTCATTAATCATCTGTTGGAAGTTCAAAACGAGTCATTTCGTCTCTGATCTCGTCAAGCTATACTAGCAGTCCTTTTAAGTCAAATCTACAGGCCGAATCGTTATTCCCATTAATGTGAACAGGTCCAGTTGCTCGTATCTCTCGGTAACGTTTGCTACATTCTTCCAAATAAAAAAAATATATGCCTGTATATACGTTCACATCTATGTCATGGTCAGGGGTGGTACCACTGAGGGGGAAGGGAGGCCTATCTCCCCCTGTAATTTGCAGGAAAAGAGAAAAAGAGTAGGAAAAGAAGACGGAAAGGAGAAGAAAAGAGGAGGGCGGGGTAGGCCTATATCTGATCCATATATTTAATCCAGAGCTTCCAAGAGGCCATATTCCGGTTTCTACCAGCCTTTATAGATACGATTTTATAATGCACAAATGAAGCAAGGCAAATTTTCTTAATAGTTCGAGAATATTTCTGTGGACTCCATGCACGTATTTTTGCGTAAAACTTTCCCCGACTAGAAGGCAGTAATGTGTCCAAAAGGGGACTTCAGGAGGTTTGTTGATACATACCCTTAGACAAAAAGGCTCCTCTTTCACCTAACCAAAAATATTAAGAATGTTTTGAAGCCATATGATCGGGTCCAAAAATATCCCAAAGACAACACCATTTTTTGCATCTAAGCAACCTTCAAGTAACCAAAATTTCTCAAAAGGGGAGGGGCACCCCTCCCCTTAGACCTATCCCCTAGAACAGCCCTCTTTTACCCAACCAAAAATTAGAATTCACGAAGTTATGAACATTTTCCAGCCATATATCAGTCAAAACTGTGCCGAAGACCGCACCATTTTGCATCTTAGCAACCTTAAAGTAACCAAAATTTCTCACAGGAGGACAGGAGAGGGGAACACCCCTCCCTTTAGACCTCTTCCCTAGAACCGCCCTCTTTCCCCCAACCAAAAATTAGAATTCACAAAATTATGAACATTTTCCAGCCATATATATCAGTCAAAAAAATAACCCAAAGCCCGCACCATTTTGCATCTCAGCAACCTTAAATTAGCAAAAATTTCTCAAAGGGAGGGGAACACCCTTCCCCTTAGACCTCTCTCCTAAGAAGGCCCTCTTTCCCCCAACCAAAAATTAGAATTCACAAAGTTATGAACATTTTCCAGCCATATAGTCAAAAAATTACCCAAAGAACGCACCATTTTGCATCTTAGCAACCTTAAATTAGCAAAAATTTCTCAAAGGGAGGGGAACACCCTTCCCCTTAGACCTCTCCCCTAAGAAGGCCCTCTTTCCCCCAACCAAAAATTAGAATTCACAAAGTTATGAACATTTTCCAGTCATATAGTCAAAAAATTACCCAAAGAACGCACCATTTTGCATCTTAGCAACCTTAAATTAGCAAAAATTTCTCAGAGGAAGGGGACACCCCTCCCCTTAGACCCCTCCCCCAGGACGGCGATCACTCAACCCATGTCCCCTATCAAAATAACCTTGCGCCGTCCCTGGTTATGGTACTGTTTTTATTATCATTGGTTTCAGCGTGCGCGTGGCCGATTTACATATTTGAGAGAAAATTTTATGATTCTTCCCTTTCAAGCCCCCCCCCTAAGCCCCCCCCCCCCCCCAAAAGTCTCGATCTAGAACCGCGCATGCATAAATCTATAGCTTAAAAGCCTTTTGATCATTTTAAAATTTTCAAACAAAAATCTGATTGGGAGGAACGCCCCCCCCCATGCCCCCCCTACCGTGCCGGCGCCAGAAAGTGACGAATAAATGATCAAGAAAAAAGTTTTTTGGCAGAAAGCTTATAGAGTCTGTAGTTCAGACAGTGGCGTAGCTAGAGGGGGGCAGGGGGCGGTCCCCCCCCACAAAGCCTTTGAAGGCCTCTGTCGGAAATTTCTAGTGTCTGTCGGAAATAAATTAAAAAAAAATCATTTGAAACACTTACAACACTGGTTATGTTTTTAAGCAGAATTACACATCGAAATGTCAACGTGAAAATCAAAATTCGGTCTCAAATTGCCCGGAAAGCAAAAAAAAAAAAAAAAAAAAAAAAGGTCCCCAGATAAGAACACATCGAAATGTCAACGTGAAAATCAAAGTTTGATGTCTCAAATTGCCCGGAAAGCAAAAAAAAAAAAAAGTCCCCAGATAATAATCTGTCGGGAAATTTTTGCTTTTGCCCCCCCACAAAAAATGTCTCGCTACGCCACTGAGTTCAGAGATCTTCTGCTTGAATTCCAGACCAGGACTCGACTGAACGGAGACAGACGTTTCCTCTTTCCCCAAAACTAAGTTCAATTTTGATCCTTCCCGACTGTTCTCTGGGGGTGAGCTGGAGTCAGTCGTGAAGCAGTCTGCTCGCAGTCGGATCGTAGGTTTGCCGCACACTGTGCAGACGCCACTGCGACCAGGTTGACCCACGTTGGTGACCCCGCACGCGTCCAAATGGGGGCAGTAATGTTAACTTTCTCAAACACCACCCGATTCCACACGTCTTTTCCTTGTCTCTCCCAAAGAATCGGGTCGCACTGAGCCGGATCGGTGACAGTTGCATACTGCCACGACTCGACTCAGTTAGAATACAACTGCGCACGACTCCCTGCCGAATATATGCCCGAATTGGTCGGGACGAGGACCGACCGTCGGACCGCAGTCTGGTCGGGAACAAAGGGCATACTGCACCCAGATATATATATATATATATATATATATATATATATATATATATATATATATATATATATATATATATATATATATATATATATATATATATATATATATATATATATATATATTGGTTCCCTAGCTTGACCCCTTGGGAAGTGTGACGCCTTTTATACTAGAAGGGTAAAATGTAGCGCTTTTCATTATACTCGTTTTACTGAAATTCATTTTCAATACTGCATCCAACTGATCAATGATCAATGAAATCTGGACAAGAGTCATTTTAACTCAACTTTCTAGGATGGGGGCAAACAGGCGTGTAGCTAGGATTTTATCTCGGGGTAGGCAAATTCGGGTTACAATGACGAGTCCGCCCGGCAGGGCAAAGCACCCCCTCAACAGCGTAGGTCCAGGGGTCCTCCTTATGAGGAAGGAATTTCCGACCTTAAAAAAACTATGTTACCTAAGCATTTTTTATTATGCAACTTGGTCAGGGTTTACTGCTATCTACTTGAAATAAATCTATAAAAAGACACAACGAATCTTATTGTGCGCAGAAATTGTCTTGGTTCGTAGTGAAGAAACTGTCTTCCTTCGAGAACAAAAACAGTTAATCTTCGGGGCGACTGACTGCTTTCTGGGATTTACTTTTTATCTTGCCATAGTGGCTCGATAAGAAACTATAAAAATCCCCACGAACTACTTATAAGATCAGCTTAACATGTATATCTTCATTGGAAAGATAATGAAGATAATAAAAACATCTTTTTACTCCCGACGAATTTTCATTTTCACCTAAGCCGGGCTGGGGGGGGGGCATGGGCGGCTCTAAGAAATTTTGTTTGGGGGGCAAACTCAAGTCCGTATTCAGGGAGGTTCGGGAGACCCCCGGCAATATTAATGGTCCGCTCCGGATAGTACAATAGGAGTATGGTTATTATGTATTACCTTCGCATTGCATTGGAAAGTTATTCACTTCTTTAATTTTAAACCGAGTCAAGGAAAAGGGAGGGCCTAACCCATCTCGAATTACATGTTTTATTTATTTATCTTTTTTTTTTTGGAAAAATTGAAGACCATGCTTTGCAAACTTAGGGGGCAGTGCCCCCGTGCCCCTGTGGCGAGCCGCTAATGCGGGGGGAGCAGTGGCGTAGCGAGGTTTTTTTCAGGGGGGCAAGAGCACCACGATTTCCCCCAATAAGTGATCTGCTTCCTAATAATCAGTGTTCTCCGCAGGTCCAAATTTTGTCCGGGTGCTTTCCTCTGACCTGGCTGATGTGACTGATCGCCGTCCTGGGGGAGGGGTATCCCCCTCCCCTTTGGAAACTTTTTGCTCATGTAAGGTGGGCTAGATGCAAAACGGTGCCACATTTGGTGCTAAATGTAAATTGAATACATTTCCAAGAATTCTTATTCTTTTAGGAAGCTTTTTTATCTTGCTTGTTTTGGTGAATTTTTCTTGAGTCCTACTGGTAGTTCAGAATCACAATAGACCTTTTTCCAAATAGCAATTGCAAAGGATTGTGGGATAGAGTTTTTGGTACGTGTTGTTAATGTCAAAGGCATTTTACTGTGGCCAAAAAGGATGTGTACAAAAAATCTATCCCACAATCCTTTGTAATTGCTATTTGGAAAATGGTCTATGGGTGAAGTACAGTAATTAAGTGAACCCTGGTACACCTTTCCCTTCATCAGTTTACCGCATTTACCACAATCAGTCCAAATTTTACGAGGATCCGCCCTAGTATCAGAGTATAGCACTTGACCACTGACTCATTCTAACAAACTGCATATACCACAATGTTGCTACTTTAATTATCAAGAAACATTGAAAGTATACGGTAAAAGGACAGAGTCCCTTGTCTGAGGTCCAGAGATCCCATGCTGTATAAAACAGATAGTAAAACATAACTAGTACAACTATAAGCATGGTGTCATCATCCCATCTCTGAAAACCTTAATGAGGACTGGTTGTGCCAGTGTAGCATATACTTTTAAATAAGTAACGTGTATTGGTTGAGAAATTTAAAATTTTACCAGATCATGCGCAAATTCCACCTTATATTCACTTTCAAAATTTCCCCCAAGATTTTTCCAGAGGGGGCAACTCACCCTCTGCCCCCTGGCTACGCCACTGGGAGGGAGGCATAGGTAGACCTACGTGACAGAGGCTCTGGCTCCCTCTTCCTCCTCTGGCGCTACACCCATGCCGGGGGGGGAGGGGATGGACGCTCTTATATTCGTAAACTGTTCGCCTACATCATGCAGTGGACCAGCCTTACCAACTTCTGTAACACTTCAGGACAAACCCTCTGAAATGACAGGTTTGTCTTTAGAAGAAAGCTACTTTATAATGATGCCATAGGCTAGTACCCGAATATTTCACGTCGGAGGAGCCATGCACGTACCTAGAAAGGGCAGGTAGGCAGGTAAGGCGCGCATCCGGCTCTGCCATGTCTACGTCTCATCTGCGTAAATATGAATCCCATAGCAGATGAGTCTAAAGCAGGGTGATGGGGACGTTGCAGTCGAATCTGAGCATAATGAGTGCGCGAGGGCGCCGAAAAATTGCATTGTAAAGACATTTTGCAGGGACGATTCCGGGATTTTACAAAAGGCAGGGGGACTGACTCCGAGAGGACAAAAATCGAACATACGAGCGTCAAATGTTCAAAGACTCGATAGAGGAAAAGGGGTGGTCAGTGGAAATAATAGACACTGCTAAATGGTATTTCATTCAGTTGCACCTGAAATCAAGATAATTGCACAAGCAAACATCATTCTTGTCCATCACCAGTCCTTTGAAGTGCTACCGTCCACTGCTATTTCGGAATTAACCCGCGGAGCGGACTTTATGTGCTCAGCCCCTCTTTAAGGCCTCCCACCCATAGGGATACCATAGCGACAGGGATACTACTGAACAAGAAACATCCAGTACATCCTGCTACGTAGGCAATTTCGGAATAGGCTTACCAGTCAGTAGGCGTATGATCATATACCAAGACACAGGGGCCTGGGAAATGTTTTTGAAATCAACAACTTTTAGATTCGATTTCTTGGCAATTGAGAATAAGATAAATACATAAACAATCATCGTTTTCTTGCATCCTCGGTGGTATGAAGTGTGGCACTCTTAGCCTATTTCGGAAATGGCCTACCAGCAGGCTAATAATCGTACACCGAAATGATTGTCAAGAGGCGGGCCTGGGAAAATTTTGTAAAATCAAACAGTTATGTGATTTCCTAACTTGTGAGAAACGATGTAAATAGTTTGTGCACAAAGAATTATTTTGTATGAGTACCATTATTATGCAGTGTGACCAGCGCTGCAAAGTTTGGGTTATCCAACAAGCCTGTTCGGCACACTGATTGCCGTGAAAGGTTGGGGGTAGAGAGTTCTTCCCCACAAACATTTTGGCATTGGGCATTGTTACACTTGATTTGCTGGAATCCGGCATTCTTGTTACCAAGAAGGGTAAACTAGGTGAGAAGTAACAAGGGCAGGTTGTAACACTACCCTGTATGCCATCGTGAAGGATCAAAAGCAAATGGGAGTTTAATATTTATAAGAACCTTTTCTACAATGACGAAATATACCTAACATTGTTGAATTATTACGGGTATGCCGATGATTATGCACTAAAGATAAGTTTCTTAGGAGGGTGCAGGGACTCTGAATTGTCAACCACACGTCTTCTTGAAAAGTTAATTCAGGTCAAAATCTGGAAGGAACACAAAGGACCAAAGATGAATGACTCGAAGACTGAGTTAATTCAGTCTGGATCTGCTAAGCGATCATGCAAATACGTTACTCAAACATTGTCTGTTAATAATTGTGAACTATCAGAAGTCAATGTTATAAAATAGTCCTACTTGGGGGTTCACCTGGATAAGAACCTTACGATGAAATCACACATACAAAGTAAATGTAGACCTGCTATGGCAAATTACCGTCGGATAACACGCATCAGAAAATATATTACCATTGATGCTTGCACATGGTTTATTTATATCACACTTTGACTACTGTAGTACCGCAGCCTTCTATACGTTCCCCAACTGTGAGATTAAAAAGTTGCAGCCAATTCAGAACATGGCTGCTAAGCTTGTCTTGAATAAAAATAGACTAGATAGTTCAACAACTTGTTTAAAGGAACTGCACTGGCTTCCCGTTACACTTCGAATTCAAGATCATCACCTTAGTTTGGAAGTGCTCAAATGGACAGCCCCAGATTGCCTGACTCAAATTAAGAACTAACAAACGAGTTCTAAGGTCTGGTGCCAGGAGAATCCTCCTCATACCCAGGACACACTGCAAATCTTTCTGGCGATCATTCTTTTGCATCCCTTAGTGTCTTTTCCTTAATGCACGCTTGCCTATTTTCCACGTTCTATCATGTGTTTGTACAGTGCCTTATAGATTACTTTTGGTTGATAGTGCGTTTTATGAAATATAATCATCATCATCGTCGTCGCCATCGTCATTGTCACCGTCACCGTCACCACCACCACCACCACCACCACCACCACCACCACCACCACCACCACCATCACATGCCTAACCCTAGCTAATCATTCTATTTGAAAGAGATGTATTTCAGGAACGTTTTACTAGCGGGAGTTTGTTTAAAATGATCTAGTCTGTTACAATGCCACTTTTAACTAGAAAATTAGCCTACGTTGGGATAGGCTAACCAAGAGGAAGTTAGCGGGAGGAGAACCATAAATCCACATACTCTTTGATGCAATGTTCTTTCCCGATGGTAACCTTGTGTTTCTCCTCAACATGTTTATCACCGAATACCTTGCCTACGTAGCAGGCTGGACGGCATATTCCTTGTTCTGTCATGTCCCTTGGGAAGCTGAGGAGCTGAGCAAACAGTCCGCTCCGCTGGGTACGCAATACCCCGTTTTTTCTGTAACTTGTTTCTTTTTTGTTTCCTTCTTAGAGGGTGTTCTTGTCTTTAAGCCCACGAGGGTGTTTACTTCGACTAGAAGACCTCTAGTCGAAGTAATGCGAACGCCACAGCGGGTTTTGGCGCGGCGTTCAAAGAATTTGCCTTTGAATTGCGTTTTCTTGGCCGTTTTGTAAGCTATGGATCTGAAATTTGGAGAGGATGTGTCACGTGTCACGCAATTTTACCACTAAAAATTTTGTGTTGATCGATGGTTATATGACGTCTCTAGAGCTTATTTTCAATTTCTGGCCATAAAACCTATCTTCCTCTAGGGATTTTGATATTTTTGCCCGAAAGTTTGCACACTAGTTCGTGGGTTGTCCATGTTCATATCTTGTACAGGAATAATCGATGTCACGAGAAACGATGTTTTTAGGGGGCAATTTTGAATTGAATATTGACCGTTCTGCGTTGGCAGGATTTACTCCTGATTGGAACAAAAAATAAAAAATTAACTGGTGCTAGTTGCTTTTAAATCTTGTCAGTAATCTTCTCTGCAAATTTCATTTCACTTCATGGAAGTATGTCGGAGAAAATCCGATATGAAATTGCCTTCTTTTCGTCCGAAACAATCGATTCTGCTATGTGCAGACACTTGTTTGGCGTTCTGAAGCCAAGACCGTCAAGACAACGCCAAGTGAAATCATTTGGCATTCAGTGTCGCTGTATATTTCGCGTACGAATTGGCCAAATGAACAACTTCTCGGCCAAATGTACCGAATAAGAATGTACATGATAAGAAACACAGGACTCGCTGGAGTAATCCATCTGTCTACATACAGGGCGAAGCTTCACAACGCTATGCATTGTTTGCAATTTCGCTTGTGTTTGCAGGGAGCTGCCACAGAGTAGCAGCTCGCCTGTTCGAACAATGAAAATAGTACACCACGAAGCGGACTTTGTTTGCTCATCTCCTCTTTGGAGCTTCCCGAACATAATTATGACTGAACAACGAATATGCGGTGCAGCCTGCTACGTAGGGCAATGGCAATAGTCGATCATGAGGGGAGCTATTTCGTTGCCCCTGTTACTTATAAATGATTCAGTTTCCTTTCGAATAATATCTTTGCTTTTGAAATGATGTATCGATTTAAAATATAGGATTTTTACGACATTTAGGGATTTTTACGACATTTGCTTAATTTTTCCTTCAGGATGTAATTTAAACAATCGAATCAGGAATTACGAAAGATACACATATTTTTTTTAATAAACCCAGGGTTTTGGACTGCCAGAAAAATCACTGCCCAAAGATCAACCCTTCTCTTGTTAAGGAATCAGCTTGAATGAGATGCCATTGAAGGGCAGTAAATGGCTGTTGACAAGTAGTGTTTTCCCATATAGGCATATTGGGTGGATTGTCCAAGCGAACGTAGTTTCCGTGTTGAAAACGTATATAGGGCAGAATTTGCCCTTATGGAGTTAGTCCTCTCCCTTTCGTGCTTGGAATCCAGAATCCGCCGAAGTCGAAGTTTACACCATTGGTGGTCTAGTTAAGAACACTTCCTTCCACAGCAATCATTATTTTGTTTGTTTTCAATCTATGTTGTTAATCATCTTTAAGTATTGATGTGAAAAAACAAATAAATGAATGAAATACCAGGATAAACTAGGATCATTGATATATTGTCAAAATGACAATGAAAAGAACCACTGCTTGCCTTGAAGTGGTTAACTTATCATTGGCAATCGTCATATGAAAGTGTTAATTTAAAACTTTCATCGTTTTTTGTCTCGATAAATCTCATTTCAGTTAATGTCATTGAAGAAATTTTTCGAGTATATTCCTAAGTTATGCGGGAAATTGCCAAAACTGAGAGAAATGTATACGGCTGGAATAAAGGTATATAGCAAACGACGCATCAAATTTGCAAGGAAACATCGAACAAAGGTAGTACAAAATTAGACGTTTATTGACCGGATCGTTTGGCTGAAAATCTCGATTTCCTGTTGGCCATTGTCGGCAACAAACCTCAAATAAAGGCCTTTGTTTCAACAGGGAGTTGCTATTTGACAAATAGCAATTCCCTGGTTTCAACATGACTTGGATATGAAAAGAGCAGATCACTATGGCCAAGGGCGGCGATTTGTTCTCAGTACTGGGGGGACATGACACCATCTTCAAATAATATAACTGTGTGAAAAAAAAATCAAAGTCAATTATCGACTTCTCAGATATTGGGGAGACCTGTCCCTGCAGGCGCTTGTCCAGTATTTTCAGCAGGGGAGGGGTCTGGCCTGACATTTTTCAAATGAGGCGGGTTTTTGGGTCGAAAACTCTTAAAAACACTCTTGAAAATCTTAAGGTCGGCACGAGCAGGTGGTCCCGCCGGACCCCCGAACCCCGCCCCCTTGAGAACCCCGCCTGCCTTGTCACCAGGGATCACTAGTCATGACCATGGCAGGAGGGTTTAATAAACAGTTAGTGGCTAAATAATAGGAACAAAGATCCTGTCAATACGATTTTGATACCTGAAAGGGATTAAAGATGGAAATCTCCTCATCCCAGGCAGTTCCAATTATCCCAACTAAGTTAGTTTTAGCCCCACCCATAACTGTCCTAAGCTTCTCCTTGGGCAGACACAAACATAGTTTATTGCTCGAGGTCATATCTTGGTGAGCACAATCTCAGTGTATGTTGTGTAATATGAGCTCCTCTGCATCTTTTGAATTTTGGAACTCTGATGTTAATCAAAAAGCAGTCACCAATTGAAACTTTTACTTACCCCAAGTGAAAGTCATACTTGGGGTGACGAGTATCTGTCTTTAAATCATTTTTCGAGTAGGACAGTTCTAGTTGTGGTTGTTGGGTCTCCTTCCTAACACCTCCCTGCTTGCATGGGCACATGAAGTGCGGGCTGAAGTTCTATAGGCGTAGGAGGCGGGGGGGGCTGCAGCCCCGAACCAAAATATTTTTTTGAAAATTCGGGCAGTATGCTGAGAATTTATCGGGCGCCTACTGAAAGAAAAATAATGCAATGATGTAGCTAAAGGTAATCAATACTTAAAAAGACTTCCTTGGTAATTATAATAAAGTTCTGATAACCGAGGCATGCCTATATGATATGTATACTAACATGTTGAAAGCGCTTGGGGGCGCGGAAATTTTGGATTATATTTTTCGGGCAAGTCGTTACCGCCCCAAAATCACCTTGGGCTCCTACGCTATGCCCTGCATACCTACAGTCTAAAAATGTCAGGATAACATTTGAACCTAGTCCGGATCGAAGGGGCATACACCTACTTAACAAATCCGAATCATTAATTTGATCAAATAAAAATGATAAAGATTGGATCAAGATTGGATCAAAGTGGCCCCAAATCTAGTTTTGTATTTAAAGAGAACATTAGGTAAAATGCTCCACATGTGTTGGGACTTTACAATGAAATATTCCAGTCAGCTTTAGAAATATTCGTTTTTGTCTCTGCGGAATAGAAAGCTTTTCAACTTGTAGCATGCCATGTATGTTACAGTCTGCCCAGACATTAGGCTGATTGCAAAAATCGCTCTCTCATCACCTTCCTGCTCTCACAAATATTGTCTAGGCCTATATATGTGTTTTTCTGTGATCTTTTGAAATGCAGTCATGATATTACCCTCTCTTATAACAGGACACGTTAATGTTTAGTTTAGTATGGATCTCGAAAGAAAATTATCCACAAACAAATCCCAAAAAGTGTAAAAAGGAAAAAGGGGACTCGAATTCGGAGTTGAGTCCGAGTCCTAACTCGGGCGTTACAGCCCTGCATGTAACCGCGGACTGTTTGCTCAACCCCTCTTTAAGGCTTCCTAAACACCGACTGATGAACAAGGAATATGCCGTACAGCCTGCTACGTGGGCCACCTGCATGTATCCTATTGAAATTGGCAACACAAGGCGGGGCTTATTTGAAATTACGCTATGTCAGATGCAATTTACTGGAATCTGACAACCAAAATAAGTATACATAAACTTTGGAGTTCAACTTTGGGAGCGTCTAAAAAAAAAAAAAGGATTGTGATGCCGGCAAAAGGGGTGGGGCTGGAGTCGGAAAAGTCCCCCTTCTGGATTCTCTCATGTTGTAGTGATGTTTCACGTCATTTTACATGCGAAAAATTTGTCCATCTATTCCCCAAAGTAGTGATATCAGTCACAAAAAATGAGAAAAATTTGCTCAAGGGAGAAGGGTGGTCCCCAGCGTCGCTACGCACCAGGGCAAAATTGCATTTCAGGGGGCACATTGTGTCACACAGCTAAACCGACAATTACCCCCAATCAAAAATGTGCTGGGGAGGAAGTATGATTCCGCACCCCCGTCCCACAATTCAGGGACGAAAACTCCTAAATGTTCTTTCTTTAAAAATGTCAAATTTGGCAGCATATTCCTTAAAATTTGCACAATATGCACAATTTTTTGCACAATAATACCATCTGTTGACCCTCAAATCTTCAACAATTTCCCAAAGGGGAAGGGGTACGTGCATTCCCCCTTAGACTCCTCCCCAGGATGGCGGTCCGAGATGTTCACCCCCAACTGTGAATAGCTTCCTACGGCCTATGCTTGAAAGTAAGCGATCCTAACACTTTGGGATGGGGATGGAGATCAGGAGATGGTAGGGTGGGGAGAGAAGGCCATGCACTATTAAATTTCGCGGTTCCTTTTCCACAATCTTTACCCGTATAGGTTCGGTATGATCTGATAAAACTCAAAAGTTCCTTCAGCCTATAACAACTTTGCCAGTCCGTCTGAGCCAGGGATTGTCCCATTTCAATTGATCTTTCTTTTAACCACGACCTTTCACATAAACGACCTCTTTCAACCTTATTGAGGAAGTAAATTTGTTGCTCCACCAAGGAGGTTGACAGTAGGTTGAAGTAGACATCATAATACTGCAGGTAACGTTTATATAGGTGTGGACAGACCCAAACATCATCTCATTTTGAAAGTAATGAAACCAAAGAACTAGTCCAAAGAAAGCAAATCCAAGTACCCATTTCCTAAGTGAGATAAAAATCTTAATATTAAAACTTACTTTGCCTAGGCCTTCAAAAACATCCTTAACAACTTGGTCATGTGCTTCCGGGCTTCTTGTAAATCCAGCTTTATAGACAATATTGTTTATTTTCCTAGAAAAGCGCCACAAGAAAAGGGAAATTACAGCTTGACAATATCCTTAGGATCTATGTACTAGCATATTTTATCGTTTTGAAACTGATCTCAAAATCTGCTTTCAACGAAATAACCAATGTCTATAATGTTGCTAACAATTGATTGCTGCAGGGCAAGTGAACGAGGCCGATCATTCCATTGAAAAGTGGCATTTATTTTACTATGTCAACTTTTGGACTGACACGTTGCAAAACTGAAAGTCTTGAACAGTGTCACCATAACATGACAGAAATTATGAATGAAGATTTGGAAAGAATAATCAAAGCGGCTGAAAAACAGTAATTATGGGAGAAAAAAGAAATACAGTTATTTCAACATTTCCATCCCATATTGCAAAATGTGTCATTAGGAGCAGCAGCATACCTAGGGTACGTTTTCCATACAGTATATCTTCACAGACCCCCAGGCTACACTCATGAAACCAGAAAACTGCATGTATGGCAAAACTAAGCTTGGGATTTGATCTGTTGAGTTCATCCAGATCCTTCTGGTCCCACGATCAATTGGTATCCAATGTCAATTAATGTATTTAGAAAGTTGTGAGTTCTGCTCGGTTCAGCTGTCGAGCAGTGGTGTAGAACAAGGAACCCCCACCCCTCCCAGCCTTTGAGAAAGTGGCTAAAAACTGGGGATACACTCACGTAGGTTGGATGAGCACATTAAAGGGAAAATGCAGTCATCCCAATTTGAATTAGTATAGTAGTCTATCCTATTTCATGAATGACTCTTGAGAATCATGTGACAATATTTTTCTCACTGAATTCTAAAATTTATGGGGAGTAACTCATTGGTTTACCTTGGATATGCAATATTAAAGTCCTAAATTATCATGAAAGGTACCTGAAAGAGTAATAAGAAGATATTAGTGAAAATTAGCTGTTCTTTCAAAATAAGTTTGGGGGGACTGCTTTTGCCCTTTAAATGGCGGTTCCAGGAGCAGGGTTGGGAGCGATTAGTACACGCCTGCCTCGTTATCCCCTGAGCACTAGTCGACGGAAGAGAGAAGGCGAATCATCGCCGGTGTTCAACCACACTCACTCTGGGATGGGGTCCTCGATGAGCCAATGGGCTTCCTGACTCTCAAAAGTTAAAGGTAAACTTAACTGAAAGTAATATCAGTCTTTCCTCGTCCATTTTTCCCAGTAGACCGTCAGTAGCATTCCCCTCCCACCCATCTATTCGCTGAGGATACTGACAATGACTCTCACGGCTCTTGCATAGTTAGATGTATAGTTAGGAAATTTTCGCCCTAAAAAGTTAAATATTACCATTGCCTTAATGCATTTAAGCATATTTCCCTCCATAAAACTATTTATACCACCCTGGAACTTATCTCGCCCCCTTTTAGGCTAGTACCCTGTGTGGCTATAGGCCTAGGACGAAGAAGATACGGTTCTCAATACCAGTTTACTTTTATCTCGAGGGTGTGCACAGCAGCAGTTGCCTAAATGTAACTAGCCTGAACTAGATTTTTTTCATATTACTTGCAAAATGTAAAATGTTCTTTCAATGGATAATTTTTTGTTGGTCACGGTCTTTCTTGAGTACGGAAATGGTTCATAAGAATGGTCAGGAATTTTACGCCATGACATGGGTCAAAGAATACAGAAAGTCACCAATCGACTCTCCGCTGCCTACCAAATAGATGGTGTCATTGGGGATATGTTTAATAACAAAACTGTTACTCATATTTTCAACAAAGAAACACTGGTTCTCAAGGGCGGAGGCTTGGGGTGGGAGCTGGTATGTGGAAGATTTATTTGCCTTTGGGCCGCCGCTTATGCGCACTTCCTTTTGAAACATTCTAGATCCGCAACTGGTTCTCTTCTCATTTTACCTTCATAGCAGTGTCGAATATGTCCTCTTTTGACGTACATACTCTGGTATTTCGAGCGCAGCCAATATAGGTGCAAGAGTAATACACGTCCTCCAAGCGGGCATTTTCTCATTGTGCAAAAGTTTGACTTTGTCAAATCACGCTCAGGCTGAGTCAAGGAACTATACTGGTGATGAAATCCCTAAACTTGGAAACAAATGTCCATATACTAAGCTCACTTTCAGGCTCCTCCAATCTTAAAAAAAAAACAAACGCCTGCCTACCGCACCTTCTGAACGAAACTACCATGACCTGTGCGGGGTATGAATTGAGCAAGGCCATATCCTTCAGTCGGTTGCCCACTAAGCGACCAATGGCAACCGGTTGCGAGCTAATTGCTCTCACACACCTAGACACCTCTTACAACCAATACGTGCAACCAGGCCAGTTTTGGTGGACTTTTGTGATATGCATGCATAGGCCTACATCCTACTAGTACCACATATACCCAATTCTTCTGCCTTATCCGCCCATATCTTTACCCCCTCCCCTTTTTTGCTCTGTGGTGGAAACCTCCTAATGAAATATCATACAGCAAATATAGGGTTGTCCTCAAACAATTAACTACAGCTTCCTCCTGTTCTAAGGGCGGTTCTAGTCTTGCCTTGATTCTTACAAGAGCGTCGACGGCTTCCAGGGCCTGATCTAGGGGGCCGAAACGGCCCCGCCCCCGCTTTTCAAAATGCAAAAAAAAAAAAAAAAAAAAATGAAAGGGAAAAAAGAGACAAAAAACGGAAAGGAGAAGAGGTAGAGAGAAGGACAGAGAGTGGAGTGATAGAGAATGAAGCTGTAATTAACAACCTCGAAGTATGGGAGTCATAGCGCACAGCAGATTAGTTTGAACGTCGATTGGGACAATTCACACGCATGCTATCTTACTACACATGATTGTGTTTGCCACGCCTTGACTTGTTTGTCAAAATCTGGCATTGTTTGTTCGACAGAAATGGAGGGCCGTCGACCAATCAAACAGTTAGAATTCAACCACCCTCCCTTTTTTCACTAACGAACTTATGGTTGTCTTTTCCCAATTAAATTGGGAAAACCTCAAAATTATTTTGAGGTCGGAATATGAGAGACCATGCTCTATTCGCAAGTTCGAGGCCGATTTTAAACCTATTCTAACCCAACCTTAATTTTGACACGTTTTCGTGTAATTTTGAAAATACAAAATGCCCATATCGGAGAGGGAAAAATTAGGCCGTTAATATATGACTACTAAAGATCTGATTAGACGCTTTGAACAGGATGCATTGTAGTAAGGCCCTTGTACCTATGATAACTGCCTTCTGTTAATAACTTGTGGAAAAATTAATGTGTTGAGAGTTGAGACATGAAATTATATGAAGCAGAAAATGCAACCGTAAAACATGGGAAGTGCTATTTCCGGCGATCTGGGAGGTCTATTTTGTCAAAAATTTTCTTGTACGCTCCTCGCCAACTGATGGTGGCGCTCCGCTTAGATGGTAAACGCAGTGGCGTACACGGGGAGGCCATTGGGTCATGCCCCCTAACTAATGCCGATTTTTTTTTTTTTAGTTCCTAAAAATACGTAAATTTTTTATCACAAATTTTATTTAAAAAAGGTAGCATATGTGGCACGAGATTGCATGTAAGGACACCTCATTTTTCAAAATTTTCAAAGGGGAGGGGGACACCCCTCCCCCAGGCCGCCGATCACACAACATACTACATGCCCCCAGTGAGAGAAATCCTGGGTACGCCACTGAGTAAACGGGATTCAAACTTGCAGTAATTGGACCAAAAGTCTGAACAGCTGAGCTCATCCGTCCTCACAGAAATTTGTAATACAATAAAATCAAACTTTACATTTTGTTCATAAAACTTGCACTTCTTGATGCCTGCTATCAAGCCTGGCAAGTGCCATTTCCGGCGATCTGGGATGTATTAAACTCTCAGATTTTCTTGGTACGCTCCGCGCCAACCATGGTGGCGCTCCGCTTAGATAGTAAACGGGAGGCCCCCACAAAAATCTCCGGTCCCCCAGAGTCCTCCAAACAAAAATCCTAGCTACACCAGTGCATCAATCACAGGTTGAACAGCTTCTACCGCCTTTTCAGAAATCCTGGATCAACCCCTGGCTTCTCAAATGTTGAGGGGGGGGGGAGGCATGGCCTTGACCAAACTAATTCAAGCACAAACCGCGAAGTTCTTGAAAGGAAGACTCCAGGACCAGCTTAAAGCGCCACGGAAAAACCTGGATTTTAGTTGAGACTAACAGTTATACATGAGACTAACAGTTATATGTGATCGATAATGCTGAGGGTTTGAGAAAATAGGGGAGAATGGATTATTCTGAGGGTCTCCAGGGGCTTTGGAACAATAATTTTAAGAATGGGAGATCTAGGATTCAGAATGGGTGCGCTCGAAGCGCGCTGAAAAAATCGCATTTTTTATACTTTTTAGTAATATGAGTAATCGAAATTCTAAGAAAGAAAAGTATTTCCAAGGAGAGGGCTCTTGCCCCCCCTCCTTCAATAAGCGCCTGCCTCTTATAACAGTACCGAAAATGACACTTTCTGTGTCTTACAACTTGCATCTAAACAATGATTAAAGAGTAGTCGGTAAATTTACTCGGATGGTGATAAAAATGCTTTGAAAATTTCTGGGGAAGGGGAGCTTCCCCTACGCTGTATGGGGGCATTGGGGGGAATTGATGGTTTCAATGATAATAGAAGAGTTTGTACAAACCTATGAAAAAGCAGGATGTTCTACAGGAGGTAACCTCGAAACCCCGAAGTAATATTTAAAACGGGTACGCGCGAAGCGCCCAGAAGAAACCAGTAGGGGAGTCGCGATGTGTAAAATAAAGAATGTAATCCCCGACTACGACCATGTAGTCACCTCAACAAATTTCATGGTTTTGCTCTTTAGTTCGGGCAGATTCTTTGATAAAAATCCAAACTTTTTCAACTTTCCTTAATGAAAACAAAAATGTAAAATCTTTTTCAATATAACCCCAAATTTTTCGGCGCTCTTCGCGCGCCTTATATTTCAAGTTTGGCAAGATCGGGGCTTAGAGTAGGCTGGCGCGGTCAGGGCGCTTGGCCCCCATGTCGGCAAATCAAAGCACCACCCTTGGCTGAGCCAGCATGCAGCTTTTTTCATTTTGGCATTGAAGCATACTCCCAAATTTTGGCGCGCTTTACATGCCATCCTCACAATCCACGTTGTATCACTTATGAACATCATAAGCACAACGTACCAGTGAACTTTTCTAGCATAAACTACGGTAGGTGTACATTCTAAAACGCGCTTGTTAGTCCTTCACCCTTTTGCTTGCAATACCTGTATCAGGGAAGTCTAATATCACCTTCCTGCACCTATACTCGCTTTCCCGCCCATTCCCCATTACTGGAAGCTGTCCGTCTGGAGTTTCGTTCAAACTTAGTGAAAATACGATAGATGTAAAGTGCTTGCCGTCATACTCAGTCTATGTTATTATTTGGATGTCAAGTAACAAGCATTAGGGGAAACCGGGTACAGTGGGGATATACTGTACAAAGCGGATCATAAGCTTTTCGCGGAAGTGAAGTAGAGGAATACTTTGAAAACTAGTTCGGTACAAACCGACGTAGCAACCACACACTTGTGGTAGTCTGAACAGCAGCGGCACAACAAGAACAGAGGAAATTTTCTCGATTCCAGAAATTGTGTGTGTGTGTGTGTGTGTGTGTGTTTTTGCTGGAAATGTAAATTGCTGAATAACTTACTAGTTATAAAAAGAATGTCAGGAAATAATTAAAAGTTATGAATATCCTACACATGTGCTTCTGCTAGGCGTTGTTGAGTTCGGTGTCCTGCTTTGTATTTTTTGTATATGCACGTTTCAACATTGGTTAGGTATGGTGGCAAAGTGGATCAGCCTGCATGATCCACTTGCATATATTTTAAAACATATATTTTTCCATTTTGATTTCAAAGTTTCCCACACGTTTATAACATTTTTGGAGAATTTTTTGTTAGTATGCAGGTTATTTTTTTTTAAAGCACCCTATCCACTTTGCCATGCCCAAGTTTCAGTGGGTCCACTTTGCCCGGTGGTGTCAGGGCAAAGTGGATACCTGCTGATTTTTTTAAATATCTTATAAGTCAATTCTTGTTTCCAGAAGGACCCATGTGTTATGCATGTCAAAGCATTTTTTGCCCCCTCCCACTTAATATCGATAACATTCCCATCTTAGTTACTTTACGTCAGAAATTACGTCATAAATTTTGTGATCCACTTTATCCGGGTTTCCCCTAGGCCTTTGTCATCGTCCCATTTTTAATAATTCATTCAGAGCTTCCAGGAGGCCTTATACAGGTATCTGCCAGCTAGCCTTAGATGCCCTTTTATGAATTAAACGAAAATTTTCGAAATAGTCCAAGAAAGTTATGTTGACCGCATGCATGTATTTTTCGTAAAAGCTTTGCCCGAATAGAAGGCAGTAAAGAAGCCGCAACTGCTTCAGGCCTAGGAGGTTTTTGACAACGTATTCTTCTCTTAGGCAGAACACTCTTTGATTTTACCTAACCAAACATTAGAATTCACTAAATATTTCATATTGCCATTTTCCAGCCATATATGATCAGTTCCAAAAATATTCCAAAGGAACTTTTTGCATCCAAGCAACCTTAACTTAACAAAAATTTCTCAAAGGGGGAGTCCCCTTAGACACCCCCCCCCCCCGGACGGCACCTTTATGTTGTGACAAAGGAAGTATCCCCACTGCTCTATATAAAACGCAGGTCGAATAAAAACAGGTGCAATCTACGCGCCACCATTCACGTCGATTGAGAACTCCCCACTCCCTCAGGATAGCTAGCCGACGCCTAGCATGATGCTAGAGAGTACAAGTTGCAGTACGTCGTGCGGTTTCCTCAGCTGGAGGGCTCGTCGACACCAACCATCCGCCCGCAGGACTTAGCAACATCCACAGCAACGCTTGGCAAAGCTTACCACCTGCTGGTGGCCTTCAGTGATCCGGGCCACCACGAAGGTAAATTTAAGAGATGAGTAATTGTTCGTTCATTGGAAACATATTGAGTACATGGGAGGGCATGGTGTTTCTGACTCGAGGCAAAATTTAATTTCGTACAAAAATAGACCGTTTTAACATTTTAATACTTTTAATTACCGTAACTTCAAAATGATTCACAGCAGAAAATGGGCAACATCCTGTACGTTAGCATCGGTTTATTGTGGTCATTATGCCCACGATATCCAATAATCGGTTTGTTGTTGTTTATATTTAACAGTGAAAAGCAGTGAAGCACCGTAAAATAGTTTTGATCATTCCCACAAAGGGAGTAGGCGAATTTGAAACAGGAATAAATTTAGGCTTACGAGACTGATACACAATAACCCCAATGCAAATTACAACTCGGAAGTTAAATGTAGGCTTAGTTCTTCCGCAATTGCCAGCATAGTAGCAAACTTTCGACAAATACCATGCAACAGACAGGCGAGAAAATCCAAGCTTATTTAAGTGATGCATGACAGAGAACAACCGCCCACATAGGGGCCACAAACTTTTTGTTCAAGTTGAGAACGGAATATTTTATCCACTTGCCTCGTAAGAGTTTTACAGACGATTTTGTATACACAGCACCGCCTCAGCTTTTCATCTTATGGCAAACAGTTGTGCATTGTTCCACTTTGGAACCCAAAGCTGTGTCCGACATTACTAAAGTATGTACTTCCTGTAATGTGAACACATAAAAGGTGCATGCTATCAGCGGTGCACAGCTGTGCATCTGATAAAGATCAACAACAATAAATAGGCCTGTATCACGGACTTCAATACATGGACAGAGGATTGCGCAATCAATACTGTCGCCACCGTTCGAACAAATTTAGGCTAACCAAGATGGCCGCCGGGATACTACCATTTGCCCGATTTGACGATGAATCTGCAACATTTCAGACAAGATATCAGCATGAATGGAAGAACAATATCACAGTCCTTCATTCTATTTGATGAATTTGACCTGAGCTTGCATTCTTTCGAAAATATTACAAGTTTTTCACGCAATTTGTCGATACCGAGCCACTTGAGCAAGTCCAAACTTTTACACACAAGACTATAGCAGGCAGCCATATTGGTAAGCCTACTCGTGTACGTACACGGTGGGGACAATTTACGCATAGGACGTTAGTGCACTATGCTCTGTCCATGTATATAAGAAGTCCGTGGCCTGTATTCAGTATTATGTTCAGCATGCACTGAAGATAGCTAGATGGCTCAATGCAAGTTCACTCATTTAGTGCTAACCTCAATGCAACAAAAGCATCAGCAACAGGCAGAATCGTGTGAAGGAGAGCACTCAGTGACTGAAGAGTAATCCGTCAAACGATCGATGGTATCACCATGTGATACTATCACCTCCAGACAGCTAAATCGGTAAGTGTCTTGTTTAAACAAAATATTATTGTTGAAGGACTTACGGTGTTCATCAATAAACCAAAGGCAAAGCGGTTCAAACTTGTCAGCTGCAATAAACAATGTAGCCTAATACTTAAGTTAGGCTTGAGGAGTTCAATTCTCCAAATCCATATTACTAGGCTACAACGTTATGTTAGGGTAGGCTACTAGTACTACTCAATGCGTGTCGGACCTAGTATAGGCCTAGGTCTGAGTACTCTACTGACCTGAAAAAGCCTACAGGGTCCGGTAAATTTTTTATGCCATTTTCATGAGCCTGGACTAAGGCTGTTTCTGTTCCACAGGTTATGTGCTCACAGGTAAGGCCACGTTCAAAGCACAGGCGCTCGGTACTAGTATAGGCTGGCCAACACTATACATATATATAACACGTGTTATATATATGTATAGTGTTGGCCAGCCTATACTAGTACCAAGCGCCTGTGGTTCAAAGTTGGTGGATCTTATACATAGTTCTAACATGTTAGGCCTATTGCATTGTGTTTATTAGGTTAGTGATATGACTGCAGATGCTTAATTGTTAACTTACAGGAGCCATACTGATGGGACATGCATGTAAGGCCATATAATTATGCATGATATGTATTAGGCATATGTAGGCCTAGGCCTAAGTGGCCTTATTAGGTTTCCTGTTTGAAGTTAGCATCTAAGTCTAGGTCCCTTGCATAGTGGTAGCGTATGAGTTTCTGTTGATTTCGGGCCACGTCAGACCCAAGCCAAATCGGCCCCCATATTGAAAAGTTTGCTAAACCCCCAGCACAAAAATATGAATCTCAAGAGTTGCTAGCTGCTCAAATTTAACAACTGACAACTGTAACCGTGCAAACTTATTGGCAGCACCCTGTAAGTTTGACAACACGTTCGCAATTCACCCGCACAAATGTTACCTCACTCGAAAATCTTGAAACCGTACCGCAGAGATTAAACTGCACATTCTGGATACCCTGCAGTCAGAGCTAGTACTGTTTACACACCGGTTCTTATTGTAATCGTGTAGAAGGCATGGTCGTATACTATCCATGCATGTAGGTACCCCACCAGTTTCCCAACCCCTGTAGCCACTGCCCTGATAGCAAGCCGACGGCGGCCGGATGGCGGACCAGCGGCGGCACCGCCGGCGGGCCAACGGCGGCAACCGCCGGCGGGCCGACGTAGATTTGTCCAGCGGTCCGATGGCGGCCCGCCGGCAGTTTCCGACGTTGGCCCACCGGCGGGCCGACAGCGGGCCAGTGAGTCGGTATAGCAGCGGCTAGCGGGCGGTTGCCACCGCTTTACCACCGTCGGACCGCCGGGGGGCCAACCGCGGTCGTAGAGTCGGTAAGACAGCGGCCCGCCGGCGGTTAATTGCCACCGCTTTCCCATTGCCGGACCGCCGGTGGGCCAACCGCGGTCGTAGAGTCGGTAAGGCAGCGGCTCGCCGGCGGTTAATTACCACCGCTTCCCCATCGTCGGACCGCCGGTGGGCCAACCGCGGGGATAAGACCGGTTAATCGGCGGCCCGCCGTCGGCAGAGGTATTATACGCGTACCTCAGGTTTTGGTTGGTCAAAAGGTGGAACTTTTTTTAGAAAGGTTTTCTTCAAAAAGCATTATTATCTTATTTATGCAGGACAAATTTTTTATAAATCATGTAAATGTTCCTTTTCCATCTGAAAAAAATACTCTTCTTTTATATCACTTGTAAAAGACGTTTCTTTTCTGGGGAATGCTACATTAACCTCACTTTCAATTAAAGTATTAATTTCGCTTTTCAAAACTTTACCCAAAAGGCACTATAGTCTTTAAAAGTTCAGATGATAGCCTAAAGATTAAGTGCTTTATACCTATAATTGAGTTTCCGCAAGAGTACAAAGAAAAAAGTTCGTGGGTTGATAACTTAGTTTGCAATATTGTATTCCTGTCTGAGAAGACTTTTATGTACTATATGTACAATTTACCGAGCGAAAGCATGAAAACAAGAACAAGATTATTTTTAATGTAAAGCATTTCACAAGGATTTGTATTTTTAAAACTTAAACCCCAATTCTATACATCTTACAGAATGACATGATTTTAAAAATAAGAAAATCAGAACTAGTACAGCTATGCCATCCTAAATTAATAAAAAGGAACTTTCTTTTCTGATTCTCACTCCAAGCTAGTTCCAAGTTTTCCTTACCCACCTCCCCCATAAAGTAAAGAATCTAGAATGAAACAAGTATGAAGAATATGTAACAAGTATGAAGAATATGTAATGAAAAGAGGAAAAATCACTGTTAAACTGCAAATTAACTTGACCTGACACTTTTAAAACCCATATCAAATGTTACCACCTATACATGAAAATACTACATGTCATACTTCTTTTGATCCATCCATCGGAAAAGGACAGGCCTACTTGCCTGACTTTAAAGTTTGAGTGCCACATTCTGTTTTAGGAGGGTGGCTTTGAAATGAACCTGTTTCACCCCTCATTCCATACCCTTGTCGTTCCTTTTTTGTAGCATCACTGATGATTAAAGTACCCAAGTTTTATTACAGAGAAAATTCAGTCACCCAAATATGAATTAGTGACAAATATCCTGATCCGTAAATTACTCTTTAGAATTATGTGCAATATTATTGTAACGGAATTGTTTAATTCATGTATGAAAACTTCTTGGTTTGCTATTGATATTCGAACATTTCATGTGAAAACAGCACAAACTTGTAACGAAAGTAAGAGAGTTTTATATCTCACATTTGATTTCAAAATTCAATTGAGATCAGATGACTGCTTTTTCCCTTAATGTAAGTTGGTCCACAATTTTTACTTACCGAAAACATGTTGGAACAGTTGAATAATATAAGTTCATACTTACAACTGCCAATTTGAAAAGGACATATGTGCAAGGGTTTTGATATGGTGGGGGAGGGGAAGGGGGAGGGAGGGAGCAATGTCTCTTTACCTTTTGAGTAAAGTAGACTTATGCATTTTATTTTATTCCCCTAATTTATTCTAACATGAAGCCCTCAAATTATTTTGCAGCCTTTATTAAATCAGAGAGAATTATTATTTTCAAAAGAAACAAACCAGAAAACTTGTTTGAAAGGTTCAGTGGGTATTGGAATATTGAAACATGAAGCACCATGTTACTTTCAGGCACTTACTTCTTTTTCATGCAAATTGTAAGGGAACACAGGAATGGCTTCCCCTTTTCTGCCAGCCAGGATGACAAGTCAGTGCCCTCATCACTTTCAAAACAAATGTTTGTTTCAAGAATATTTAGATCCAATTTGCAGTAAATTGTGATGTCACATTGCTATCTTCACTGAACCCACTATAAATTTTAACATAGGCGTAGGAAGCGGGGGGCTGTGGGGCTAAAGTAAAAAATGTGGTGTGGCGGAAGAATGCCTCAACCCCCCCCCCACCTCAATCCAAGGTTGAAGCTCCTTCCTTGTTTGTTTCCTTTGTAGAAAATGTCAAAAATATGCAGTAATTTTCCTTAAAATTTGTCCAAAATAATGCACCAAATTGCATCTAAGGACCCTCAAATATTCAAAAATTTTCCAAAAGGGAGGCTCCGTCGTCCAGGACGGCAATCCTAAAAATGTTCAGCCCCCCCCCTTCTCGTTTTGAACAGCTTCCTACGCCTATGAATTCTAAGATTCAATTAATTTCGAAATTGTTACACATTGTTTATGTGGAACACATGTTTCTTAAAAAGCCTCACAATATGAGTCACTTTTAAATGATATCAACATTTTCGAACTTGGAAACAGAATCAAAATTTTTCGGAGCCAAAGTGACGCAGGGCTCAAAATAACCAGCAGCACCGACAGCCAATTTGCTCATTTTGGCTGTGCCCTTTTTCAAGCTTATTTCGAGCCCTGGTGACGACACGAAATATTGTGACCACAAACACAGAAAAGCATTTCTTTAACAAATGTCTTCTAGGATTAAGTAAAATGACAAAAATGAGAATGTGCCTTCACCCATTTTGCCATTTCCCTCAGCACATGTACAAAGGTAAGCGAAGACAGTGGAATACCACACACTCCTTGTACATTTTATCGTAGATGAGACGGCGACGATTTTCGTGCAGCATCTCGAAAGTCACGAGTATCACACTTTTCATAAATTACTGAACTGACTTTATATTTCCGCAAGAAGTGCAAGAATGAGTACCGTACTAGTGACAGTTGTATTCAGAAGGTACCTTTTAACTTCTGATAAGAAACAGGAACTAGTTTTCTTGACCTACTGTTCTCAATGAAAAAGAAGTCGTCATGAAGTCCACCAGTCCATTCATATTTGCTGTGATATTCTTGTGATCTTTAATACTGATAATTTGCACTCTTCGTTGGCAGACGAATCAGGGCATTCTTCCAACTCTCTTGTGTCTTTGCATGCCTACAATTCCAAAACGGTAAAAACTGTCGAGCTTCTATTCCGTCCTGTAGTTCCCCCTTCTGATTTTTTGGGGCCATTTTGGCTAATGCTGAAACAATGGAATGCGATAAAGATAAAAATGTGTTAATTACACTGTACAGTAGTTTACATCCAAGTCTCAATGGAGGAAAAACACTAAAAGTCTGAAAATAGATCAACCATGCACATCAGATGGTCCCCATGCAAGTGTAGTTCTTGTGACCGTTATCATGCTTGGTACGCAGCTCTCTGTGTAAACTGAAAATCAATTTCTTTGAATAGTAATGCTCTCGGTGCTTCATGTAATATGACGAATTAGGCTTTTTATTGTACCCAATCCACTTCATGTCCCCTGTGAAATGAATTGCCATAGCTACTGTAGGTCCAGCCCAAGTTATGTTATACACAGCCCTCTTTTAATGTGTAGCCTCTTACTACCAGAGCTGTTGCCGTTAGTTTTCTTTTCTTCATACAGTAGCAAAGAAATAAATATGAAAACTTTGTCCCCAATCCCATGCAGGGAGCTAATTTATACTGAGCAGATTTGGAGCATGTGGAAGTTCCTGGTCTTGTAGATTTAAGGTTCAGCTGTCCTTGGTGTCATCATTCCATGACCAAGCAGGGGCCTTGTTTCAAATCATTGAAAGTGCATTCAGCATAATGATGGAATAACAATGGATATAAGAAGTTTGAACATGTAGGACGATACACACAAGAAATGAGCTCATAAACTTATGTCATTGCATGTACACATATCAAGGAAATTTTAAGTGCCCTGATCAAGATGCATGCCTAATTGCTCTCACTCATTAAAATATTGACTTCAGTATTAGGTTTAATGTTAAACTAATGGTGGTGGTGGGGGTGGTTGCATGGATAAAACCAGGTGCTTTGTACAAAAATGGCATGATGCCTGGTCATATTGTTTAAAGGCATACCAGGCACTAAATCTCAGGGACCATGGGGTAAAAATCACCTGGGACCGGCTCAATGTAAAGAGTCCCTGCAGGCTATTAATTATCAAAAACTGAACATTCATCAGAACCCACATTCTCTGTTATACTGTATTAAGTTTACATGTTTAGTTTTTAAATTCGTTTTGTGTGAGTATGTGTGTTTTAATTTGGGTCAAATTTCAGTATGTAAATATCTCAGCAGTGAAAGGTCTTGAAAATGTAGAAATTGACAAAGAATTTTGAGTTTTTCTTTTTCATTTTGGAAAATCTGCATGTGTTATTGCTGATGTTACTATGTCTCTTTTATTATTAACCATAGTTGAGGGGAAATAAACTTCTGACCACAACAAAATAGGAAACAGGAAGAATCCTGTAAGGTTAAATCATTTATTTATATGTAACTTACCAAATTTGTAAACTTTGACATGCACAATGAGGTGCTGGAAAGCTGCAGCTCTTCTCTCTTCCAATCAGTCACAATGATGTCCGTTGCTTAGGTGGCCTATTATTTGGTTCCTTTTCTAGTATAAAAGGAGTAGGACTGCGCCAAGTCACTGTGTTCAAACATCCATGCTGAACCCTTTTCAGTTTTAGAACCCTGAAATTAAATCAAAGTTTCTCTTTTATCATCACCAAAATAAATCAAAATGAAATTTCTTTGTAACTGAACTATTCAAACTTTGAGGTAGCCTAGCCTAAGCCTGATCTAACGTTAGTAGTACAAACTTTCCTTGAAGGCCGAAGCCTATGTGTGGGCTTCAGTATAACCGGTAGGCTGAGCCACTTTAAAATGAAATTTGTTGGCCTACAGTAGCCTGTGCCTCTTTTTTACAAGATTTTATTAGAAAGGAAAGTAGCCCTAACGTTAGGCCTACTGTAAGCTTATTTGTTATTACTAGGCTACAGTAATTGGGTGTTTATTTTAATTAGGGTGCCAGACTGTGACATGACATTTATAGCCCTAATTTCATGTATCATAATTTTTGATGTGAAACCATGGGTGGAATTGTTATATTTACTAGTTCATTGTAGGCTTAGGCCTAAATGATGTTGTACAAGTTGTTTTATGAATGCTCAGATGATGTTTGACCTCAAAATAGCCCCATTGCATGGAGATTATAGGTTTCACATTGTAACATGAACACCAAAAATATGTTTATCCCACTAAGACTACATATTGAGTTATTTTATATCATTTATGGGTTTTCTATAGTTAATCTGAGCAGTCTGAAGCTAAAACCTCTTGTGATTACTTAGTCAAGGGTTTCATCTCAATTCTGTGGTACAAACAATACGTTCCACGTGTAACCTAGATTGGGAGAACACCAAAGTAATATTGTATGATATTTCAAATCATAAACAAGGTGGCACAGTTTTACTACCTGTAAGTTAAAAGCTATGTTAAATACTATAGTTCAGCTAAAAATGACAACATATCAAGTTTAGGAAGTAGTAGTATTTTAACTGCAAAGGTTCACTATGTAACATATTTCCATGACACCAAAGTGGCCTGTCAAAATGCAAAATGGCTATGTTTTTATTTTCTGTACAATTGCTTTTGTCCAAACCTATATATATGCATTAAACAATTGCACAGGCTTCAATCAACCACTAAAACAAGAGAGATTTAGTATTTACTGTAGGTAATTTTTGGAAAATAAGATACTAAAATTTCACACTGTAACGGTAACACCAAATGTTACACATGGAACCTCTCTTTCGTCGAATCCCAGGAAAGAGTTAAATGTCAGTTTCTCATAACATATGAGTTTCAAGGGTACAATTGATACCTCATCAACCATTTAAGTTAAAATAACTGAGCAAGATAAGTGTAAAAATAAGGGAAAATCTAATTTCTGCTATGGTAGTTTAAATGTCACACTTTTTGCCCCAAAATTGCTAATTTTAGCCAATTTTTTCATCAAAATTGGGAGGATTCACTACAATGATACTTATTTTTTGAAAGATTATGCACTTACATAAATAGTGAGGACAAAATGAAAGCATAGCAAAGACCATGTGGATTAAAATAGCAAGACAGTTGCCTTAAAAGCATATTTTACCATTGGTACCCTAATTTAAATAATCACCCAATTACCTGGCCTTATTAGCCTAAAGGAATTGCACGGAATGAAGTTTCAACAACAGCCCTTCAACTTTAGGGCCTACATAGCCTAATAATTTTAACATTTGCCTGTAACATATGGGCCTAGCCTATCTTTACGCCTAGCATAAGTTCATGGTTAGCCTAGCCTAGGCTAGACCTAATTGGAGAACAACTCAACAAATGAAGTCTAGCCTAACGTTAGGACTTCTTTGATGGCATAACCTAATACTAATAGGCTATAGGCCTAGCCTAGGCTAGTCTATTAGGCCTATCTAGGCTACTCTAGTCTAGGCCAAGGTAGGGGCCTAGGCCATGTAGTGGCTCGATCTATCATGGCAAGGCACCTAGGCCTAGTGCCTAGTCTCTAACGTTACTGCTGGTTTAACGGTCGACCTATGAATGATTTTGCCTAGCCTAGGCCTAACGTTAGGCCTAGGTAGGCCTTGGCCTATAGCAGCCTAGACATATCCTTGGCCATTTTACTGAAGGTTGACCTACTGTAACTTAGGCTTAAGTTATGCCTTAATTTACCGTCATAGTGACGCCAACCGAACCAGTAACGTTATGCCAAACTTTGGCACTCTAAATAAGTCTTACTCTTAGCCGTTTACTGTTATGATTTTAACGTTTTCCTGGCTACATAGCCTAACGTTAACATCCTAACGTAACGTTTACGGAACAAGTTCACAACATTCACAGTCGTCGTCGCTAAAGCTGAAATGAAATTAGACATACTAAACCTTACGTATTATTTTCTGAAAACAAAGTATTACCTTGCAGGTGGCCTCTGACCGGTCCGGACTCTACAACATGATGAATGTTGAATGGACAATTATTTCTCTAGTTTAGGACATCAAAATGTCAACAATATTCCCTTCAGTGTCCACCTAGGCCATAGTTAAGTTCTGAGTTACAACGTATGGCAGTTAGTGTGGATAATTTTGTACGTTCGGTCGTATGCAAGTACGTACGTACGTAGGCTGGGTACGTACCCAGGCGCTCGTGCGAAGCATGCACTGCACATATAATAGCGATAGTTATGTGCGCGCACACGCTAAGGTAGCGCTCGTATGCATGGAAAGTTCCAGAGCACACATAATACAATTTTTCATTGGATTACGTACAGCAAAAACTATCGTCTGCTCACACATACGTTGCAATGAAGCTGGCCCGGCTGCGCGCCCTGGTTGGCATTTAGCCAAATCTAGTGATTTGCATATCGAGGGTAGCTATGTCAGGCGTCAGAGCTGGATATAAAAGGTTAACTGTGTTGTGCGTAGCTGAACTTGTGTTTTTATAACATTCACATTGAAACTTGATGCGTGAATGGGAGATGAATGCTGTGCACAGCGCAGATCCAAGTTTGTGCGAACTTTGTGAGAGTGCTGGCCTGGCGCATATACACAATACATAATTATACAAAGACAGCTCTGTAGAAAATAATCTGCAACTCGTGCTCTAATTTGTGTAAACTTCACTATATGTTCATTGCCAAAAGTCGTTGCGTTATTAAATTTCATCGCCGAGGATTCGCAAGTGAGGTCATGTAAATTTAAATGACCTATCTCTGCAAAATGTGCAAACTTTTAACAACAAATGAGGATGTCAAAATGCGTGTAAATGTAGCACGAGCAACTGCAGCCGGCAAATGGGATTCTGGTCGCACTCATTTTATGGAACGTGAGAGAGGAAATCGCCTGAAGTCGCTCAGACGGGAAGACAAGACGGGGAAGGATAAAAAAGATCACATTAAAGGATAGAAACTACCAACACTATCATACCCATAGCCAGAGGGGGCCGCAGGGGCCCGAAAAATTTTCGTGACATGGCTAATGAAAAAATTACCATCAGTTTATCTCGCCCACTTAAAAATTTTTCTCCCCCTCCCCACCGGAAGCTATCTCGATTGCCACTTACAGTAGCCTGCTTTGTGGATACGGACCCACGCAATAGGCCAATGTCTTCTTACTCTTGTGATTTGCCGCAAAGTAGGCTAATGGTTGTAAAAAATAATATACCATCCCTGTATTTTACATCCAATAATAGTTGAAAACACTATAGCAGCAATTACCCATAAAAGCAAGGCCCCTGTACTGTGTGCCGCCATATTCTTGTCCATTAATCACAATTAGTCCATTAACAGCCCTTGGTATAAACTTGTGTTACCCTTCTTTTTTTGCCTTTTTATAACTGGTGGGCCGCTGGTGGCATACCGTTGCTTTGCCGCCGTCGGGAAGCCAAACCAGTTTAGCCGGCGGCGGCCGAACAACGGCACGCCGACTCAATGCCGCCCTCGGTTTGCCGACTTTTAGCCACCGTTGGCATGCCGCCACCATTCCACCTTCGGCATGCCGACTTTTCACCGCCGTCGGGCCGCTGGCGGCATGCCGCAGTAGTCCCGCCGCCGGCATGCCCACTTTTCACCGCCGTCGGGCCGCCGGCGGCATGCCGCTGTTATCCCCCCGTCGGCATGCCGACTTTTCACCGCCTCTGGGCCGCCGGCGGTAAACCAGCGGCACGCCGCTGCCGCCGTGCCGTCGTTTAGCCGACGGCTGCCCGCCGTCAGCTTGCTATGTGGGTGTGCGGCTAAGTAAACACAACTCTCTAAAGTGTTACAACCAGGTATGATATTGTGAGGTACCAAATTGACATGCAGAGTTCGCACCACATGCGTGTTTACGTTACAGTACTTTCTCATGCAGTTTACAGCAGTGTTGTGCAAAGGTGAGATGCAAGACTCAGATTGTGGGTGTGCGTATTGTGTACTGTGTACAACATTACAGGCACTGAGTTTTACTGCTACGTTATAGTACTTTCTCGTGTAATTTACAGCAGTGTTGTGCAGTGGTGAGATGCAAGACTCGGAAAATGGGTGTGCGTATTGCGTGCTGTGTACAACAGTACAGGCATTTAGTTTTACAGCTGGCAGTTTTGTAGGCTCGTGTGTATGTAGGCTGACCGCAAGACATTACACATGCACAGTGCATACAAGTCTAGGCTGGACATATATCAGCATCACATGTTTTTTCAGACTTTGGCGGTTAAAGAACTTGAAAGGATGGAGGACGGAAGAGGTATTAAGCACAGTGCCTGAGAAAGGCGATTTCCTGCAATCTAGGAGGTAGTTTTGGCCAAAATTTTCTTGGTACGCACTGCGCCAACCGATGGTGGCGCTCTGCTTAGATAGTATTGGCCGCGCAATTCTTGGCCATTATTAAAATCCTGCCGCCCACCTTTGCAAGCTTTCCAATCAATCTGGGTCGGCCCCACGCCAAGTCAACCGCCCCACTGCAGAATACAACACCTCTCCAAGACATATCACAGAGACTCTGGAGGCAGTCGCAGTCACTGCGACTGTGCCTCCAAAACACAGTGGGCGTAAACAATGAACACAAGACTCACATTGAGTCGTTCTCAAAATAACACAACCTTCATGTTCCACCAAGTGCTGCGACTGTGACTGCGCTTCCACTCCAGATTGGAAGCTTCATGTTCGACCACAGCAACTTCAACCGCTCCCACTTCAGGCTTCATCTTCCCCCAACAATTTGTTTTCCTTTTCCCTTTTTCTTTGTTTCTCTTTTTGATTTGTCATGTTTTCTTTGTTTTTTCTCTTACATGGTCACTAGCATAGATAACAGTTTCTCTGTTTTCTAGTGCCCATCATAATTATGCTGTCTGTAAAACTGTATCATAATTTTAATCATATCGTGGAATTACTTGTGACAAAGCGTATGAAAAATAAATTTGAAATTGAGATTGAAAAACAATGAGCTATGCAGCACTTACTGTAATGGGCAAGCTATTATGGGATTACGGACTTGAAAAGTAGAAGGAACAGAGAGACTGTGTACATGTGCGACTTCATGCTCTTTAAAAGGTTGCTGTTTGGAGAGGCAATTGTATTCTGCAGCTTCTTGGTCCCAGGCCAACTTGACCCAAAGCGAACCCAAGCCAGCTTGGCCTTAGGTAAGAATCCCTAATTAATCATTAAGATATTTTTTATGGCAAGTTATGAGGGGCCAGTTGGCCATCAAAATACCTATGAAAATGTCATTGGTAACATTACATAATAATTATAACTTATAAGAAGTAGATTCCAAACTTACTCTGTGTGACAGAACATGTTTGGAACTGAAGGCAAAGAGAATTGAGAATCCATCCTTTTTCCTTAACGATTTAGTACTCTGTCAAAAAACAAAATGTGACTGAAACACAAGCACTTCTTCTGTCATGATTTTTCATGCTGGGGCTGAGTTGGCTTTGGTCCGAGTTGGTATGGGTACGAGTTGGCTTGGGAATGAGTTAGCTTGGGGCTGAGTTGGCATGTGGACGAGTTGGCTTGGGCTGAGTTAGCCTGGGGCCGACTTGGTTGGAGCTGAGTTGAGGGGGTCGAGTTGGTTTGGGCAGACTTGGCCTGTTCCCTTTCTGTAGCACTCCTCCAACCAAGGGTGCATTCCGTGTAAAGCTGATGCCAAAGTTACGACGAGATGTCAGCATTCACATGCTAACAAACCATAGATGTGATTTTTGCCACACAATATCTAGGGGTGCACCAGAACTGAATTTTTAGTTCCGGCCGGAACTGGAACTGGCTGGAACTTAAAAAAGTTATGGCTGGAACGAGTATTTTGGACGTATTCTATTTTTGCAGTAACAGTAATTTAGGATCTGTGGAACAGATGGGGCTACAAGTACTAATGTCTTCATATACAGTAGTGTGGGCTAACTTAAAAGAGTGGTTCAAGCCAAATGCCAAAAGTTGAAAAAATAAAAGAAGTTTGATATAGTGAAGGAAATGGAACAAACAGGGTTGAGTTCCTGAAAGAAAGGGTTTAAGCAAAAATTAATTTTCATATGTGAAAGAGGAACTTAATTTATGCAATTTGGAGAAATTTCCATTCAAACGGACATGTACCCAAGATATCAGCAAACGAAGTTTCTACATTTGTGACCCAAAGTGAACTTGAGGCAAGCAGGGGTTATGGTATCTCACTTCCTCACATTGATGAGAAATGCTTTGTTCCTTTGTTTTTTTCAGTCTGTTGTGTTGACCTTGAAGTTGATGGGGATAGATAGGAGCTCCCAGTGGGGAATCTGAAGTTTGTGAAATTCCCATGCCTCTCAGGTATTCACATTCTAATAACATGGGATTATGAAGGGGTTTGTGAAGTTTAAAGAAAAACAAAAGAGAACTCATTAGTGTGAGGTTATGATGTCGTACAGGTATGTGCTTGCTTCAAGTTCACATTGTGTTGAAAATGTGACAACTTTCACTGCTAATATCTTGAGAACCACAAATAAGATTTCAATGCAAATTTCATCAGAACACTTATGATGCTGTAATAACCCTCTAATATATCGAAACTTTATTTGAGCTTAGACCTTCTTTTACTCAGTTCCTACTGTATGTGGGATTTGCTTGAAGCAACTTCAGTATGGATGTCAGTTTCTCATACTTTGATATTTTAATTGCATGTTTCTGACATTAACAGTTGGCCAATTGCCTGGACAAGTTGTGACTCCATAGTCAAACTTTAAGTAATGCAAAAAAAAAAAAACATTTTCCTATAGCAACAGAGGAAAACAAAAAAACCCACAGTTCACAATTTGTGCTGACATTGATAAGATGGTGCAGGAAAACTAAATCAAGCCTATTTATTGAACACTGCATGCACTTGTACTTGTCACTGGAGTCAAGCAAAATCTATGACTGTTAGGACAAGGTATACATTTTCAAATGACAATGAGAATAACCACTCCTTGTATTGAACTGGTTAACCTTTTTGGTGCAAGCTGTCATGCATACATGTGAAATTTTAACCTTTCATGCTTGTTAGTAACACTAAATATCATTTCAGTTTAACCTCAGCAAAGAATTTCTTTGCAACTTACTTTTGGAATATGTTCCTTACTGATGGGGAAATTTGCCAAAATTGAGAAAAATGTATAGGCTTGAACAACATTTCCTGCAGATGATGAGGTACTAAAATCATTGGGGCACAAAGGAAGTATTGTACATTATTTAAACATTTGTTGACAGTCGTTTTACTGAAAAAAATTGATTAAGCCTTGGCCATTGGTGGAAACAAACCTCACTTCAAAACATGCCTAAACAATGACCTCTGTCTCGGGATTACTTGGAAAAGAAAGGAGCAGATTATCATTAAAGGGTTTAGGGTCAAGTTTTGCGGAAAAACATGGAAAAAACAGAATTTATTTTTCTGCTTGGAATTTAGCAAAAATTATCGGCTCAAAATACATGTATTTTTGACAAAAAACTGAGTTATTTTTCTTCAGAACCATGTCAAATGAATCGCACCATATACCAGAGACATACACAGACATTTTAATCATCTAAAATGGTTGCAAATTCACCTTAAAATTATCAAAACACCTTGAAGTTACGATCAGACACAAGCAGGACATTTACGAAAATCGGCAAAATTTTGCCGGTATAGGCTTCAGTTTGCCTTTGCTATAGTGTGTTAGGCTTGGTCATTTGTGTTTTACGAGTGTTTGCTGCCTTCAAGATTGTAACCAGACAAGTCTAGGACTTGTTTTCAACATAATTACTCCAAAATCCGAAAATCACAGAAAGGGGTTGTGCTTTAAACAGAATTTTGTGGAATTTGAAAAGTTAAAACGGAATTTTGTGGTTTGTGAAGTGGAAAATCATTAGTCCTAAGGGTTTAGTCAACACAACCATAACATGTAGGAACAAAGAGACCTGTTAGTCAAATGATGATGCCTGAAAAGAATTTAAATAATTTTCAAGTACGCAAATATGACAGATTTGGTCATTGTATCTCCTGCCTACTGTAACTCCTCCCTGGTTAAAGAAGGATACAACTTAATAATTGTGAAGTATAAATTCAAGGATTGTTGTCACCACAGTCGCCCCTTAACATTGTATAGTATACCATATACTATGTATTATATAGACGGAAAGGTATGTCACCAATCTCCTAGCTCGAACAAACAACTTACGTTTCTGGCACAATTACTGCACTTTTCTCGCCAAATTTGTCTGTGTCGAGACTTTTGATCATAAGGTACCTCAAGGCAGCTCTTTTTCCCGAATAATTTCACTTGGCATTGTCTGAAGGATGAAATTTCGATGGAGTAACAGTCTGAGGATGGTAGCTGCTGATAGAGAGCATTCAGGACTTCCACACTATATAATAAAATACTCCTCACATATTCTCTAAAGTTCTCTTAACTTTCTGAATTTCCTCCAAAATTTGTCAATTATGTTTTGCTTTGATTATTACAAATCTTACAGATACATATTAGCATTAATATGCAAGATTTTTGAACATAGAAATTCATAAAATTTGAAAACCTTTTGAAAAGTGGAAGGGCTTGCATTTACTATGAGCATTTGTGGCAGTTGAAGACTGTAAAACAGTTACAGTTCAACTGTCACAAGTGCTTGCAGAAAATGCCTTGAGGTACCTTATGATCAAAAGTCTCGACAGAGACAAATTTGGCGAGAAAGGTGCAGTAATTGTGCCAGAAACTTAAGTTGTTTGTTCGAGCTAGGAGATTTGTGACATACCTTTCCATCTACTGTATATATACTACATAGTATATGGTGTACTGTACAATGTTAAGGGGCGCCTGTGGTTGTCACTAGTACTAAAGATTGTATGGAACCAACTGAGAACTTAATCTTTTGTCTGCCCCATTAGCCTATTAGAAGGGCAAGTGAAAAAGTGCCAGGGTAAGCAGATTTTAGAGACTGCTTGCCCAACTTGACAAGTGAGTTTAAAGGGAAAATATAGAGCCCCATGGTGATTATTTTGACCCTGAATCAGGGGTGGGACTACCTAAATTTACTTAACATTTGTAATCCTATGGCCTCATTCCATCCTTGCTGAAAAAAAAAAATCAAAAAATTTGTATCATTTGAAGCAAAACAACACAATAAAATCAATATCGGGATATGTCAAAGTATCTCTGCTTTGAACAGTACAGTATAGTATGACTATACAACAGTACCATGGACATGGAGACAATATACAGTTTACTGTCATCCTTTAGTTGCTCATTATTTTGAACATAATTAAAGAGGAAACTGAAGTACAGTTTACAAAGCTACACTCAAGCAGAGGAGTTGCATCTTATCTCTGAGCTGCTAAAAATATGAAACAATGAGAGGGAAACTGCTGCTTTCTTTACACTGCGAGAATTTGCTATAAATGATTTATTTCCCACTAAACAAGGCAAAAATAATTTTAATTTGCCATTTTGCCAAGTGTACATTTTGAGTTAAAGAAAGTTTTGCAATCATGTCATGATAATGACCATTTTTTCGCTCTTATTTCTCATTTCCTTATCACTGTCATAGTCGCATTTTGTTGATCCATTTGATATTTTAAGGTGTTAGTCCACAAACAAAAGAGACTGGAAAAAATGTTTTGAGTGATTTTGAATTGCTTTTCTTTAAAGTTAAATCAAACTCTGTGTCCACATGTCCAGGGATAGGAGCATGCATCATTCTGTCGATAAATGCGTAATGCCAGTGGGGCTATTCCATTGTAAATAGAGGGGTGTGACCAACTATCATTTCATATTTTTAGCTCATACCAGCATGCTGGTGTGAGCTATTGTGATCACGTGGTGTCACTCTATCCATCCATCCATCCATCCATCCATCCATCCATCCATCCATCCATCCATCCATCCATCCATCCATCCATCCATCCATCCATCCATCCATCCATCCATCCATCCATCCATCCATCCATCCATCCATCCATCCATCCAACCACTCACCCACCCACCCACACTTGCTCAAAATGCTTCTCCTCCCACATGCTTTCATGGATTTGTTTGAAACTTGGGCACAATGTTCCTTGGGTGGTGGGCCATTTGGGGTGTTCAGGAATTTTTGGTCCAAGGTCCAATGTGGACCCTAGGGCCCATTTTATGAAATTCTGCAAAATGCTTCTCCTCCTACAGATTCTCTTGTACAATGTTGATAGTGTGTCATAATGTTACTCTGTTATTGGTCCTTTCGGGTGTTTAGGAATTTTGGGTCCAAGGCCCAAGATGGACCGTTGGGTCTATTTTGTGAAATATTGCAAAGTAATTAACTTCTTCTCTATTTAATGTTTAAAGAGAGGTAACAGCCTCTCATTATAATGCTTGGTTAGTGATCTCATTATGGTGTTCTTGAATTTTGGTCTAAGGTCCCATGTGGGCCCCAATGGCTCATTTTATGAAATTTTACAAAACACTTTTTCTCCCACTGTACAAATTGTGTTGTACAGTGTTAATGATTTGTCATAATGAACCTCTGTTAATGGTCCTTACATATTACTTCTGCAATTTGGAATGAAGAATACTTTTGATACCTTTCTAACCAATTTTGTGCCACCCCTTTATTTTACCAGTCTCACAAAACCACTTTACTACCTATTTTTCTCTGTACTGCACCCTCTTTAAAAATGTCTGTGTAGAAGCGGTCAATCCCGTGCAGTTGTTTAGGTCAGTTTAAAGGGAGCTGCTTAATGGGATTTCCATTGGGTATTTCCATTGTGTGTGCATTGTCAGAGCATGTGGGTGTGTTTGTCATCCTCTGTTAATGGTTCTTTTAGGGTGTACAGAAATTTTGTATCCAAGACTCAATGTACCCTAGGGTCCATTTTGTAAACTATTGCAAAATGGTCAATTCCTCCTCCAGTCAATGTTAAACAGAGTTGAAGGCCTGTTATAATGATGCTTGTTGAGTGTTCTGTTTCTGGTGTTCTGGAAGTTTGGGTCTAAGTTCCCATATGGGTCCTATGGCCCTTTTTATGACATTTTCCAAATTGCTTACTCCTCCAGATTCTCTTGTACAATGTTGATGGTTTGTCATAATTATATTCAGGTAGTGGTACCTTCAGGGTGTTTAACAAGTTGGGGTCCAAGGCACAAGATGAACCATAGGATCCATTTTGTGTAGTATTGCAAGTGATTAACTTTTCCTCCAGTTAATGTTTAACAGAGTTGACGGTCTGTTATAATGATGCTTGGTTAGTGATCTGTTTCTGGTTTTGTGGAATTTTGGTCCCGTGGACCCAATGGCTCTTTTATGAAATGTGCAAAAGTGCATCTTCAACTACAGATTCTCTTGTACAATGTTGATGGTTTGTCATAATGATACTTGAAATTTGGGGTCCAAGGCTGAAGGTGGGCCCTAGGAGCTTTTGCTTTCTTAAATTGTATTCATGAAACAACTTACAAAGCAAAGATAGCATGACAAATTTTTTGTGACATTCAGGAAGGTGCCATCAGGGTATGTGAGATTTGGGGTCATAAGCCATTTGACATCATTTAAAGTCATGTGATGCTTGTACTAACAAAGACTAGAAGCCAGGGACCCTTAATTGGTTGAAGGTATGAGCTTCAGCACCATTGGTGCTCTAGTTATGTAAGATGAAGTGTCATTCTCAAATGTAACTCTTTTGAGACAATTTTTTAAAGTTAAGGTATTTCATGCAACCAGTTATCATTTGAGAACAATGTTCACTCTTAATAACTGGTAGGCCCTATTAAATAGCAAATTACTTTTAAAACTTTGTCATCCCTCTAATTGGCCTGTACTCCTTATAGATGGCACGTGTGTGTACAAAGACAAAGTATCTATGCTGTAGCGTGATGTCAGCCATCTAAAAGATTTCCATGGATGTGTGTTCATGACAAGTGTATGGAAATCTTGGTGAATGTTGTAACTCTTCAATGTAAGTGTTAGCTTTGTACACATGTGTACATGTGGGCCCTACTAATATATGTGAAATAGGTTAAATTATTACATACTTCCAAAAGGATTGTACGGTAGGTGTAGCATGCATTAGGGTCACCCACATGATATCCGTATGTAAACGTGCCTAGCCATTGACCAAAGCACATGCCTGATTTTTGTCATGAAATCAAATCTACAGTGTATATTTGAAAAGTTTGCCAGGGTAAGAGTATTATCTGCAGGTGTAACATGTGAAAGAGAGTTTATGGACAAAGTTTGGTAACGAAATGTTATTTTGGAGCATGAGAGATCCCAGACGTTATAGCAAGGGAATGTGAAAAATTGTTCACTTTGCAAAAGGAATGTTATGGAGGAATGCAAAGGTGAACAAAAAATAAAGATAAAAACACTAGAAACAAAACAGACTTTAAAATAGAGGCTAGGCTAAACAGCACAAGTTGCAGATAGTGGAAGGCTACTGTAATGTTACAGCTCAAAAAACAAACAATGGAATTTGTAATTTAGTGAAATATGAGAATGAGAACTTGTAAAATTATGAGTAGGTATAAGAAGTTAAATGGCTCAAAAGCAACTCGGTGTTACATATAAAAGTTATTAAATTATTGATTAAACTTTTGAAACTATGAGATTTCATATTTTGTGGCAACCTGTTTTATTCGTTTGCTCCAGTAAATGGGAATTTTCTGCAAAATTCGGTTCCCTCCAAGTGAAAATAAATTTACAGTTGATATGAATCTATGGGCCAGGGTTTAAGCAAAAAATTAATTTTCACATGTGAAAAAGGAACTAAATCTACGAAATTTGGTAAAACTTCGATTCAAATCGGACATGTAGTACTTGAGATATCAGCAAATGAAGTTACTACATTTGTAACTCAAAGTAGGCTTGAGGCAAGCAGGGGTCATATCACTTCCTCACATTGATGAGGAATGCTTTGTTTCCTTTGTTTTTTCAGTCTCTTGTGTTGACATTGAAGTTAATAGGGATTGGACCTCCCCATGTGGAATGTGAAGTTTGTAAAATATTTATGCTTCTCATGCAATCACATTCTGATAACATGTGATTGTGAAGGAGAAAATTAGTTGTAGGGTTTTAAAGAAAAACAGAGACTGCTCATTAATGTGAGGATGTGATGTCATTTGTGCTTGCTTCAAGTTCACCTTGTGTTGAAAATGTGACAACTTTAACTGCTAATATCTTGAGAACCACACATCAGATTTTAATGCAGATTTCACCAGAATGCTTAGAACAAGTACCCCTCTGACATACATCAAAACTTGATTTGAGCTGAGACCCTTCTTTTAATGATTTGCATACTGTACCATTCATAACCATAACTATTTTTATTACGTCGATGAAGTGTGTGCTACCCAAGTCTATTAAGAAGGTCACTTGATCTTGTGTCACATGAGTCATTTAATATAACCCTAACAGTGCTCTTCATTAATGTTTTGATCATCTCAGTGTTCACCTAAGCACATGAGTTTCATATGAGACTGTAGTAATTAATATATGGTACGATATACTGGGCTTAAAATAACTGATGGCACTGACGGCCATGGCCATCTACCCTCCTTAAGTTGCCATAATACTCTTCAAAAATTACTAGCACTGACAGCCAAAATGGCTGCGATACCCTCCTGAGTTATATAGGCCTATAGTTTTCCATGGGTTCTGTGTCACAAAATTCAACTCGCACTTTACTAAAACCATTATAAAAATGTGTTTACAATTCCACCCAAGTTCATTGCTAGCCTTTCACAACACAATTCCAATTGTTTGTTATTGTATGTTTTGACCAATTGGCAAGAATCTTTTCAAAGTACCAAGGCAAGTTCACAACAAATGTTATATTGATGCATGCCATTAATATTAGAGAAGGCAATACAGTAGACCATCATTCCAGCTACAGTAAGACTGGCCATGACTGGCCATGCAGGTCAATCACACAGGTCTAATCAATCATACAGTACAGTAAATGCGATGGTGGGGCTTCCCAGGTCAACATGATAGAACTCGCTCAAACATGAAGCAACTTCAAGTATATAATAAGAGCACGGCTGTTCTCTGGGTTTGCACAATGCACAGTGGTGTCAACTTTAAATAGCTATGGTTTTTAGCTAGAGGAATAACCCCACAGAGTCACAATCAAAATCTTAACTGTACTCAATTATCAATTTAAAATAACTTGGCAAAATGTTAACAACATATTAATAATTAATCACTGATATTCTTTTATCAGCATATGTGATTAAGAATGTATTTTTTGACTCCCAAGAGGAAGAGACTTCAGCTGTGGTCTCTTGAGTACTTCGTTGATTGCACCAGTGTAATAAGCTACTGCTATCCCCAGATCGTGAGGATAAAAAATAACCTAATTGACAAGGAGTGCCAAAAAAAAAAAATTATCTGACATGTGCAAAAGACCCTCAAATTACAACCTGCAATATTTTGGTGAGTTTTAGTTGGAAGGGTTTGCATTGCAGGGCATTTTTCTTCAGAGTTACTTGGCACATTTGCCACTGCCTAATGTGTAGTGAATACAGTATGACCAAGAAACTAACCAACAGCAGCATACTGTAGATGTGTTTTATATAGTTAGTGGCCTTGTAGATTTACAGTTCCTCATGAGTTTCTTCCAAATTTTAAGTGTTTAGAAATGTGTTATTCATCCCCACCCATGCTACTGAAATAGCAAGCATGAAAAGTTGAATTTACTGACACAGTGGCTTCTGTTCTTTTCAAAACAACTTAAAAACCTTCAAAAAGTTTTTGTCCAAGTATATATATTACTGTACGAGAGCCTGATACAGTACCAGGGAGTTGCCATTCTAATGGCAAGTCCCTGCTGATACAGTTTAGTGACTCCAAGTTAATCCATACCCAATGGAGTTGCTTGAGCCCAAGTCTACTTTAGATCATATGTCCATGTCCAATGGGAGAGAAAGAGTTTATGGGTATTTAATTGGAAATGGATTCCATTAAGCCCCCCCCCCCCCACACACCCACCGGATGTTTATGTTTAATAAGTGCTGACGTTAAAATGACTGTGATGCCTCTTTGGTCACACATTTTTGGCCTTGGTGCCCCCATGGTTTGAATTGGTGCAATTTGTGTCAACCGAAGGCCATTTGGCCTTACCCTTTTCTGTTCTTAGTTCAAGTTCTGGATATATGTATCCATTAAAATGTAAAATGCTTGTATTATTATTGTATTGTTAACTTCTTCTCAGAAGTGAGCACTGAGTTAAAGGTGCATGCATCATTAAGGAAACAAACAAAAGGACATTTTCTTGTGCTGATAATTTCTCGATCCTTGATGGCACAGGTCCACTTGACTTTCTGTTATGGTCAATTTAAGGATCCCCACAGTGTGTTAGTAACTTCTTCCACCATGAAGTTGTAATTAAAATCTACAATGCACATACGTGTATGTGCAAAGTTTACTATGACATACCATATTAATCTTTTTGTTTCAGTTTACATGGAGCTGGAAAAGTGCAGTGGCACAGACCTAGAAATGTACCTATTTACCCAGCCACATGGGAACCATGAACTCTTAACTTACTTTTCCGATGGTAATGAACCAATTGTAACTGCCAGATGTTAGTGACATTTTTAAAAGACCTGTCCTGTGTGTGGGTACACACGTAGTTAAAAGCTACAGGCCTCTGTGGCACTTAAAATTGTTTCAGTAAAGAGAATGCCCGTAACAAAGAGGGTGGGGGATTTGGGGCCAGGTCCCCTTGCTCCTTAGCTTGGCCCCCGTGCTCTGCAGGATATTCTGTTAAAAATTATGCTTCTCCATTTAACCTAGACTCAGCGGCCCCCTGAGCTTGATTTGACTTTCCCCCCTGCTCTCCAAGTTTGGTTACGGGCCTGAAAGAGATGATGGAGTTCAGTAGCATAGTAGAATAATAAATATTTCATATTATCTCTCTGTAAAAACACGAGTGAAGGAAACTTGCACTTTGTCTATCATTGACTGTGCTAAGTTTAAATAGATGTACATTCATTTGTAATTTGTGAGGTTCTGATGCCAACAATCCAGCACCTGCAAGTGCCACAGCCAGGGTTGATCTCTAAGTGGTCAAAACTACCTTTGACCACAAAGGGGTCTAAACCAGGCAAAACTAGGTTTTAACTGGTCAAAATGGATCAAAACTTATTATCTAACAAGCATGTGCTTGCTTGAACAACAAACCGTAATCTGGCATAATAACATTGGCTACCTTTGCCAAATTTTTTGTATGATATTGAATCATAATACTAATGAAAATTCGAATTTTAACTTTATCGGGAAAGTGATATTTAAAAAATTGCTTCCTAGCCTAGAGACAATAATTTCAAGATGGGTCAGTAATGCAGGCTCATACAGTATCACCCAGATAAACAGATGTTTAAAATACATTAGTTTGCAGCACTTTACATCTTGTACTTAGAGCTATTCACTTCGCAGACAAAATACTTTCCCCTTTCTACATCTAACATGCATTAATTCCTGAGCAGAGTGAGACATTCAGAGATCATTTAGCACCTTACCCCAGTGTGACCAGAAGTCAGTCCTCTGTCCAAATGACACTACCAACTGACCTGTTCTCAATTCCCTTCAGTGTTTAGCTTTTGGGTGAGGAGTTTTGAAGCCTCAAGTATTTTGGAATTTTTCATCAGTTGTGTAAGGTTTCTGACATGTTGTTTCACCTATTATTACCGTTTAGTGATCGTAACTCATACTGTACTGTATCAAGTATTTTGCTGTATTTTGCTGCCTTTCCCTCCTCGTGGTTTTTTTCTCTAGGCACTGAGTTATTCTAAGTAAGTGGCAAGGCTTTTTAAACAGGTTTATAATATAGATATGTTCTATAGTTTGCAGTACCTTATATCTTGTACCTAGAGCTTTTCCTCCATTTTAACAGTTTATGTCTACATCCTCACAGTCTTGGGTGAAACATCACAAATGTACCTTCTTTGCAATCTTCAAAAAATCTTGTTTTACATTGATTGTAAATCAAAGCAGGGCTCCCTCAAAATGACATGTACAGTACAGTCTGAGTCTGGTCTCCTGTTCAGCATACAAGTTCATCATCTTTTTGGTATAAAGATTTGTCATTAAAATACATTAACTTGCCATGAAGTAGGCCTTGATTTCAAGAAAAATTTATGGTTGTCCATTGGACAATCGTTCTGCCGTTTTTGGTTGTCCAAAAGAAAATTTAGTACACCACAAAAAATTTTGCAGTAACTGTAGAAGTAGTCTGTTACCTGCAACTTGTTGCATGAACGTTGCATGTCAGATGGTCAGCAACCAACCCACCATTTTTTGGTTGTTTGTCACAATTTTGATCATCACAGGCAACCGGACAACTGTTAAAATCTAGCCCTGTGAAGTATAGGTATACTGTAGGTACTTCCATTCTTTATAATATGCAGAACGCTATCTGTTTATCTTCCCGTGCATCCCATAATTCCTTGCTCCTCAACAGGATTTTGAAAAGGCTAATGGACATGTAAACTATGTTATGTATTTGCAGTATTGTTGAACATCATGTCATGCATTATTCAAAATACAGAATCCTCATTTGACTCAGGTCTAGTCCTGGGTACTGTGTACTCTGCATAATAACTATGTTTCTGGAATCACATGGCTCTCTATATCATACAAAAATAATACTTGGAATAGACCATGATTCATCACCCACTTGGAAAAGTAGGTCACGGGATGAGTTGAGTTACTTGTTTGAGCACTGTGATGTTTCAGTCATCTGGCTGACCCAGGAAGTTTACTTAGATACAGTTCATATGCACCATGAGGAAGTACTTAAACAGTATTATATTTGAATACTGGAATTGTGATTTATCCAGAGCTATTTTTGTCAGGAGCCTAGGGGAATGGGAACATATTTTATGAGGGTGGAAAGGTGTTTATCTAGAAATTTTCCCCCTTTGAATACTCATTATGAATTTTGCCAAAGTTGAATCATTTTTGTTTTTGCATTGTGGGATAGGCTGCATCCCCTCAGACTTCCTGCCTCATACTGTACGTATCCTTATGGACAGCTGAATCTGGGAATTTTCTTGACAGATTTTTGAAAAATAACTGAAATTGATATGTATTCTCTATTAATGCTGTGTCCTACTTGCTTCATGTTGTGAAGATGGGTAAACAGGGGAGAAACATTTTCATTGGATGGGAAGCAGTAATTAAAATGGTGTGTTGGGAATTGTTACAGTATCGTGAATACTAAGCTGTATTCATGACTTGGGAGGAAACGTCCCTCAAATCAACTGCCAAGAGACATTTGAAGCAGTTTTCAACTCAGAATGTTTGCTGCATCAGACAGTATGGGTTCTTGGGGACCCATGAAAGTTTTGTCAACTATGTAATGTTACCTATAAAATTGAAATCAGGCTGATTGGAATAGTTTATTTCACGGAGAAAGTGCTGTATGTTTTTGGACTATTGTCGGTCGATATTCTGCAGCCATCTACCTGTTGTAACTGAAATAAATGTATGGAACCCACTCGCATTTATTTAAAAGATAAAAGTCTGACTCAAAACAATGCAACCGTGCAGTTGCATCATTTGGAATGCTGTAGCCTGTATCGCATTGCAAATACTAGATCCTCTTCTTACATATTTCATGCATATTCTTGAAAATGTGTTAGTGTGATACACTATGATAGCTAGGCCGCCTATGGAAAAATTGCAATAGAATAAATAGTTTTAAATAACCATACTAAATGGGTCAGAATTACAACAAAAATCAAAACTTGCTACACAAAAATGAAAAACTGCAAGGCTGTATGAAATCATATTTCGATTTTTTGTGTCACTCCATTTTCTTTGAAAAAATAACATCAGGAATTTATGTGTACACTGTACTGTACATTGTGCCACTGGTAAAGTGCAAGGGAACTGGGCTGCAGTGTTTTGTTTATTAGCAATAATAATGTTATATGTACTGTACTTTGTGAAATTCCAAACCCGTTAACCTGTACTGTAGCTATATGAGGAATTGGCAATATTATTACTGAAGTATACTAGTAAAGTTACTAACACTGTGCTCATTGTTGCTTATTAAAGGGAAAATGCAGTCCCCCCAATTTGAATTAGTGTAACCCATCATCCTTAATTCAGGAATGGCTCTGGTCAATCATGTGACAATATTTTTGTTACTTTTTTGTTGAATTCATGCAGAATAACTCCTTGCTTTACCTTCAATACTTTTACACAGAAACATAAAGATTCTTGTGAGCAAACTAAGAGGAGATTTTTAAGATTTAGCAGATTTTTGAAAATAAACTTGGGGCGACTGCCATCTTCCTTTAGATGTGCTCTACTTTAGTATAAGTTCAGGATTGGGTCAAACTAATGGGTGAAGGTAGCAAGTAGGTAAATAAATACCAGTGAAGCATGTCTTGTGTAGTAGCCTGTCAAAAATTGGATGACTTTGCTGGTACAGTTTCAGGTAGGTCACAAATATGTGAACTGCTAAATTTTGTATCTTTGCCTCAAAGTATTTGAAGCTGTTCTAATTTTCAAAGTTGGAGTGTGTACAGTAGTTTACACATGGTGCATATGCAGTACTGTTCACTGTACAGTACATCTTCCAACCCTCAGTTTTGCAAAAATATATTGTTGCCAAACTTTGCTTTCAGTTTGACCTCATAGCATTCTAGGCAAGCAATTTAAACTAGGTGAGTGTGGGCTCACCCAGGCTGAAATTTATATATTTCACTTCAGAGACCACTTGAAAAGGCTGAGCATCTGCAGCAATTTGCATTTTAGCTTACAGAGATAGATAACCACAATAGACAAGTGGTACTAGCAAACTTTTGTAACAGTTCCTGAACTGTAGTAGGGGAAATACTGAAAATAAGTTAGCAGGTCAGTTCCATGCAAACAGGCCCAGAACCATAAAAAAAGCAAAATAGTTAAAATGCTAAGTAAATGCTCTTAAATGTTGCATTACTATGTCTAGTTTTTTGGCCAAAAATTTTTTTCCCAGTAAAACACTGTCACAGGAAAAATAGTGCTGCCCTCAAGAGGTCACTTTACCATCATCTTTTCAAGGGAAATGGCATAAATTTTGAGACCAACTTCCCTGATTAATTTGCTCAACCAGACATGATCATTTAATTTAAAATTATTTTGGATGTTCTAAATTCATACTAACCTGGAGCCATCATATCAGTTTTATCCCAAAATATTCAGAGAAAATTTATTTTTCGATCATTAAAATCTGTAACACCCGTTACAATGAGTGTGACAGGTGTTACAGTAGCGATGAAAATATTTTATGAATTCAGTAACAAATGCATGCCATTTTCTGAGTACATAAGACATAACTTATACTCTGACTGCTAATTAATCAGCTGCAATAAAACAGAGAAAAGTAGTTATTAAAAGTAACTAATTGCCCTCGTATTATATACCCAGTGCAAAAATGTGACGGGTGTTATTACATCATGTGCAGTCTGATTGTCAAACAGTCATTCCATATTGCATCACTAGTGACAATCTCCATCGTGACAAGCATGCTATTTGCAATTAGCCATTAATACAGAATACAAAAGTCTAAATTTAAAGATGTAACAACTCTCCATTCACCAGTTTGTTCATGTTACTGCAATGACACCATTGACTCACCAGTAAACTGACTGTGTACTGATTTGATGCAACTGAGGTAGGGCTGCGACGGTTAAACGGTTAACCGGTTAACCGACCGATCGGTCGGTTAAACGACCGCCAAATGTTGTTTCGTTTAACCGTTTTTGCATCCTAATAAATCTGTCGCCGCAGTTCACCATTATACCTAAACTCGTTTATGCAGTAAACTGCAGAAGTTGCTTGCCCAAAACCACGTAACAATGGGTAAACTTTGGATGAAAAATTACAAAAAGGTTTAAAAAAAGACCTTTATAATGTCAGTTGTACAGTCTGCGTTGCGTTGCTTTGACTGGTACTGTATATCGATCCGTTCGCCCCATGATCTGGGAGTGGTTTGCCGAAATAATGTGACAATAAACTCTTTCACGCAACTTTTTGAAAGGATTAAAATTATCAAAGGTGCAGGGATTAAACTATGCAGTACACGCTTAAACAATCCACCATACCTTTTAAAGTGTGGAGCACTGTAAACTTGATAGATAAGACTAAAAAAGTTACCTCTAGACGGCAGAAAAATATACCTGTATGCTTAATATCGTTCAAGATAAATGCACTTCGGGAATTTTCCCGGGCGTAACTTCCAAGGTTACGTGTTTACAGTTCATCAGTCTCAAAACATATGGAATCTGCACAAAAAGGGACCAAGCTATGTAGCTCTGGGCTTAATTATGCAACCCTGGCTTGCAAGCCTTATGGGTGCAACTAAAATATTTGTAACTACGTTAGCCTTCCCATTTAAGCTGACTTTTAATAATTTTAATAAAAGACGATTAAACATTTTTTATAATTTTTTCAACGTTAGTATAATTCCTGGAAAAGTTTCAACCCCCAAAATTCGCAAAGATGAGTGAATTCTTTCGGCTATTTCATTTATTAACCCCCAAATTATAAAATATGGAGCATTCCAACGGTGAACTTCATGAATAATCATATTATTTTCGAACATAATTAGCATAGTTCGTTGGACTTGCTGAACGAACGGCGCACTGTACGTACGTGCATTGTACAGTACAATACAGCATTTGTAATTAGCAGAGCTGATTGAGCTTGCTGAACGAACCGGGCCGTCCGGCCAGCCATGTGCTTCGCTGCTTCGCACGTTGCATGAACGATCGTTCATGACAAACCGTACGTACATTGTACAGTACAGTATTGCGTACGAGACTACTATGCCCGAGTCCCGTTATAACATTAAGTATAAGGGTAGCGACCGTTACCAAAAAGTTTCGCCGTTCATCTTCTTCTTCTTCTTTCGAAATATGGTGACACATCCAGAAGGACATTACTTCACCACGCATGCGTCGAGTGGTATCAAGCCCTAATGTTGTTAGCAATAAACTGGGCAGGGTCCTTATGATCAAGGGAATTAGCAACTACAGAAGCAGGAAGACTATTCCAATCCTTAACCGTATTAGGGAGGAAACTATACTTGTAGCAGTTTGTCCTAGTAAAGAGGTGGCAAAAATGCAGATTATGCATCCAGCGTGTTCTACGAGTGGGGTGCCGAAGTCTATCCACAGGAATTTGTGCTTTACCAAAAACACCCTTAGAGAACAGGATCAATCTGTTTTGTCTACGACGTTCCGCTAACGTAGGGAGATCAAGGTCTTTCAGAACAGAAGTCATAGACCCTGGCTCCCGGGAGAAGTTTGAGCTGATAAAGCGAGCCGATCTCCTTTGAATACTCTCAAGCTTATCCTGTAAATAAATCTGGTGTGGATCCCACACAGAACTTGCGTATTCCAAAACTGGTCTGAGAAGACCCTTATAAGCAGCTAGCTTTACATCACTAGAGCAAAACGATAGGTTCCTTTGAAGTACCCCTAAGATTTTGTTACCTTTATTACAAATAAATTGGACATGCTTATCCCAACTAAGGTCGCTAGTGATAGAAACCCCTAAGTACTTAATTGAGTCAACCTTAAGTAACTTTTCACCGTTCAAGACATAATCGAAACAAACAGGCTTCTTTTTTCCTGGCAAAAGTGATGATATTACACTTTGAAGGCTGGAATCTCATACCCCACGTCTTAGCCCAGAGACCTAGATTATCAATGTCATCCTGGAGCCTACGACAGTCACTATCATCATCAATGATTCGATAGCAAACACAATCATCGGCGAAAAGCCTGACATTAGAACTGGCAACATTTACGATATCATTAATGTGCGCCAAAAAGAGAATGGGTCCTAAGACGGACCCTTGAGGGACTCCAGACACGACATCCTCAAAAGAAGACCGAGTACCATTCACTACAACAGCCTGTTTACGATCAGATAGGAAATCGTCAACCCACTGGAGGATCTGGTTCGATACACCTAGGCTAAAGAGCTTGGTTTTTAGTAGCTCATGAGGCACAGTGTCAAAAGCCTTTTCAAAATCCAGAATGAAAACATCCGTTTGTTTGTTCTTATCCAGGGATGAAGCCCAGTCTTCAATGACTGACACCAGTTGAGTATCACAGCTGTGTGATCTTCTAAAGGCATGCTGCTTTGATGAAAGGATTCTTTGACTCAAAGAAGTCCATTAGATTTGAGCTTATAATGTGTTCTAATAATTTACAACAAATACAGGTAAGCGAGACCGGCCGATAATTACTTGGGAGAGAGCTGTCATTTTTTTTATAAATAGGGCAAACATTTGCTCTTTTCCAGTCAACGGGTATTCTCCCGCTTGAGAGGGATTGTTGATAAAGGTGACTCAACATAGGGGCAAAGTCAGATGCAATTTCTCTTAGGACCCAAGGATGGATATTGTCAGGTCCAACAGCCTTATTTTTATTGAGACCTTTTAACAGATTTTCAACCCCATGTGTAGAGACAGAAATATCAGCCATTCTGGTACCAGAAGGTCTACAAAATGGGATTATACTGAACACAGTCTTAGTGAAGACACTAGTAAACTGGGAATTGAAGGCAAGAGCCTTGTCCAGATCAGTGATGGCTAGTTTGCCATTCGTCTGGAGAGGGGGGATACTATGTTTATCCTTTTTTTGACCATTAATGTACTTCCAAAAGGGCTTAGTGTCATTTTTTATATCTCCAATCATACCATTGATGTAATTCATATGGGAGATATAAACTTCTCTTTTAACTTTCTTACGCAATTCAGCCCATTTGTCATGGATATTGTTCTTACGAGTTTTTTTAAAAATAGCATGCAACTTGTCCCGCCTTCTGATCAGCTTACGTATGCCATCATTAACCCAGGGGAGGGATGTCCTAGTTCTAGTTAATTTGGTAGGAACATTTTTTTTAACAGTTCTTTCGAGGAAGGACTTTATTAATTGCCAGTTTTCATCAATTGAGCGATTATTTTGACCCCCGTTAAAGTAACCTAAGGCGAAAGTCCGGGTATCCCTCCTCATGGTACTATAATCACCCTTGGAAAACTGCCAGATAAGCCTTCGGGGTTGTCTGATGTTTGGTAAGAGACACTTCAGTCTACAAAATAAAGCCTCATGGTCGCTAAAAGGGTCCAAGGGAGAAACTTCAATGTACTGACTAGGCGAGTTGGTAATTAATAAATCAAGAGTGTTATCACCCCTAGTAGTGAAGTTTACTAGTTGATCAGCCGCAAAATCATTTAAGATATCTAGAAGCAGCTTACCGGAACTATTAGTCAGACACAACCCACTGTCCTTATTGAGCCTAGTAAGCCAATCAATTTTGCTGAAATTGAAATCCCCCAAAATATGAAAGCAAGGTTGCTTTCTAGTTTTGTGATTTGCCATAATTTTGCTTAGTTGCTCCCGAAGTAAAGATGTGTGCTCAGATGGAGCGTCAGGATCCCTATACCAGGAGGCGACATAATGCATAGTTCCATTAATAGAGAACTTGGCCCAGATTGACTCAGAACCATCAGTGAGATTGCTGACCCTTGAAGGGGTCAGGTTATTTTTAACCAGGAGCATAGTGCCACCACCCCCAAGTGTACGATCATTTCTGAAAATGGTATAGTCTAGGCAGGAAGGGAACAACTCACTCGTTGTAATAGAGTCATCAACTTAAGTTTCCTGGAGAGCCACAACATCAGGTTCAGTTACACTAAGAAAGGCTTGAAGATCAAGTTTTTTACCCCGAATACCATTAATATTTATTGAAACTAAGGAAATCTCCTTCTTATGAGCAGTTTTATTACCAGGGATATGCTTCGATCTTGAAGGTGTCTCAGCTAGAGTAACGGAAACATTTTGATCCTCATTATGATCCGAATCAAGAACTTCAAAACTATTACTTAAGCCTACATTGGGATTTCTATTTTGGGAAAACGGTGCTATAAAAGTGGTAGCAAGATTACTTTGGTTACAGGCTGGACATATCCAAATGCAATTTGTGGCCTGGATATGATGATAATGAATGTCGTCAACCTGAGAGCACCTATTATGTATCCAGTTTTTGCAGGAGTCGCATTCAATGGCTGGGTCAGTACCCAGAACCATTTGTGCGCAAATACCACAGGGAGATGAACAATTAGGACAATACCATTTATCGTCAGGGTTTGAGAGCTGTAACAGTTTATACTCAGCATTGTCAATGCTGGCACACCGCGTATGGACCCATTTAACACACCCGTCACATTCAACAGCTTTATCCCGCTTTTTAACCAGTTTGCTGCAGACCCCACAGTAAAATCCTGGGCCTGGGTTTACCTCAATGTCCCCACCTAAAATTAGAAGCAAGCACATAAGAGAGCGTGTGCAATTTTGGGAGTTTGACACATAAGGTTTAACACTGATACCCCTACTACTAGCACAACTAGACAAAGGCCTAGGCCTAATATTGCTGAAATAACTTGTTACCATAACAATAACTTGTTCATAATTACGAAGAAACTGGTATTTTTAGTAGGTATTAGGTAAAAAGGCATGCGATGTAAGGCAATTTAAAATTCAACGTTACAATTTTTTACGGAGCATGCAGTAATACATATGCGTAAAAATTTTCACACCATAACGACATAACAGTGCTGGAATTCTTAGCAGACACACGTATATTACGTATGCATTGCAGCAAGGTCACAAGGCACACTATAGTACACTGTATGTGGTACGTTTGTACTCGACACTGCTCTAGGCGTGTGTGATACTGTATCGCTGTAGCCGGAGAAGTGTGTCTTGAACTGCAATAATGCCAGTGATATCCATAGGCTTTTCATCTTACAGTGCTATGTTAGACCGCAAAAATCTCGAAAACTGTAATCAGTGGCATAACAAAAAGTATGCATGTTTGTGATAAGCTTGAATAAATGCGTGATTCGCCCATGCGTACGGACTGCTTGCCAAAACATCGCAAATAATGCAAACGTTTTATCTTGCACGCTACTTCGACGATCATCACTACCGACGCCATTTTAAATGTAGAAACTTTGGTATTTAAGTGGTGGCGCTCTTCCGAAATGTTTATTTTATTTATATTCCTTGACTTGTTTTTATTTTCGGTTAACCGTTAACCGTTCGGTTAATAAAAACGGTTGAACGGATAGTGAATTAACCGGAAATGCACAGCCCTAAACTGAGGTAGCACCCAATGCCACAGCTAAATTTGATGATTGTCATAGTTATCAATGGGTTGTTTTGTTAATTTCAAATTATGTCCCATCTCCATGTTCATCAATGTTATTACAATGGATGGTAGGGATGGTATATCCCTATCCTAACAATTTTCCCCCTTCCCAAAACTGACTGCACCCTATGAAAGCCCCCCCCCCCCCCCGACAATATTCAATATTCTAGAAAATGTTCTCTATTGCCTAGCTACTGTACTACAATCATGTCAGATGTATTAAAGGAATGTTTAATAATGTCGCAGAGGCTAAAGCTACTGTCTAAGATCAATTGCACAAAGGGAATCTTCAACAAATTAATAAAATGTTACATTTTATCCTCAATAATAAAGTGAACAGGGGAGAGCTCTACAATCGCCAGTGGTGACACATGTGTATGATGGCTACCCCCTGCCACAAAAATTTGTGAAGAACACTAGTTTATGTAATCAGTGTAATAGTTTTTAATTTGAAATTTCTGTTACAACTCATAAATATTTGTTAAAATGGATTATATTAAATTTAACAGATCATCCTGGATGGTGCTACTGTACACCATTGACCAATCAAACTTTTTAGCTCTATTTTAAGACTTAATTAGAAGTACACAAAATGGAAAATGTAACAACTTATACAGAAAATTGTATTGGACAAACTTCTAGGAGGATGCTGTATGTAATGGTACTGTAGGTCTTCCAACTTGATTTTATACTACTTCAAAGAACTATGACTAATTAACTTAGGCTGGGAGATGTATTTTTCAAACACCTTAACACCCATCACATCTTTTGTAACGTACATCACAAATTAATAAATGATTAATCTTAGAACTGGGTTACAGTATGTTCATTAACTTCAATGTTTGTACCTAAGTTCATAAATAGTTTCAAGTTTGGTATAAATGTTTTAAACTCTCAGACTTTTACAAGAACTTTTTTTAATCAGAATTTTCCAGATTTTGTGATATAACACCCGTCACACACCTTATGAGCAATATAAAGTTGCTGTAAGCTGCTAACTTAAATTTTCTTTTTCCTATTTGAGTACATCTCAACCTAGACTACTGTTAACCACTACAGTATTTGACTTCCTGGAGCCACTGTGCTATTAAAAGCTTGCCAGGGTCTTACTGCAAGTGAGTAGGGATTACAAAGTGTAAATAGGAGGTAAGGAGGGGCGAAGTAGATTCATCTTTCTTGGTCTTTAAAATATAATTGGGGAATGACTAGAAATTATCTGTATATGGTAACACATGTCACGTGGAATTGACCAGAAAGGTTATGCAGTCTTGATATATTCAATGACCATGAATCTAACACAAAATTTAATGAGAGAATGGTGTATTTCTGTGAACTCCTTTGGCTATATGCTAGTACAACAATTTCCAACCCAACCATCAAATCATGATTTGTAAAATCAAGTAACTCAAGTTGTCTCTTAAAATTGACCATAAAGTGCAATTACTGTAGATGCATCACACCCGGAACACACAACTAGGGAGCGCATATTAAAGCGCACATGCTTTCTTCATAATCGGAACTATGGATTGTCAATCGAATCATGTATGTAGGCACAATACAACACAAGTTATTGCATGAGGCTGTGTGTCCAGGTGCATGACGGCAAAGCTTAAATAATAATAATGGTTTGTTGTAAAGATGATTGAAAGTAAACAACCATACTTAAGTTAGGCTAGAAAATTACATCACACTTTATAATCAATATCATATTAAAGTATTATTACTTAGAGTACCAGTTATGCTATGTGCACACTCCAACAAGTAGACGTAGTGGACTTAAAAATCTGACTACCTGCCTGATACTTTTGTCTATAAATATCAGACATGGCTCTATAAACCACTTTATCTTTTTCACTGAAACCACTCAATCTATTTTGATGATATGTCAGTTTTGTAGGGGTATGCTGTACTCATTTCTAGCAGAATGGGATAAAGGCTGAGGTTTGTCGGGGATGGACATTTTCTGTATTTTGATAACGAAAAAGGCTTTAAAAGCCTGGTGATATTTGCCTGTATGGATTTTATGTTTAAGAGTATCATCAATTCTACTAGTTTCTTACAAAAGTTGGTTGCCATGGTGCCTTTCTAAAAATAGAATCAACAGAACATCAGTTTCATAGATGGACAAGATAAATTTACGGTTTTTCACTTTTTGGAATTCTCGTCAGATTTCTGTCTAAACTACAGTAATGCTAGTTCACAAATAATTTAATGTAGAAACAAAGCGGTATTAGTTTCCGTGAATACCAGATGTATGTGTCATTGTCAAGCAATCTTTCATTTCTGTCTGTGGAGCAAATTAAAAGTATATCTAGGCATCGTGGACAGACTGCAAAGGTCAACCCAGGGGTTAACTTCCGTTTAGAAAATTCAAAAGTTATCAGCTGAAAGCTACAGTATGTCAGCTACATGATGCCTAGGGCCAATGATTTTCCCCTTCACAAATCACAGAATTCCGTTTTAACTTTCCAAAATCCGTAAAATTCCGTTTCATAACCCATTTCCGTGATTTTCTGATTTTGGAGTAATTATGTTGAAAACAAGTCTTAAACTTGTCTGGTTACGATCCTGAAGGCAGCAAACACTTGTAACACACAAGTGACTTAGCCTAACACACTATAGCATATGCAAACTGGAGCCTATACCGGCAAAATCTTGCCAATTTTCGTAAATGGCCTACTTGTTTTCTGATCGTAACTTCAAGGTGTTTTGATGGTTTTCAGGTAAATTTGCCACCATTTTAGGCGGTAAAATGTCTGTGTATGTCTTTGGTATATGCAGCCATTCATTTGGCATAGTTTTGAAGAAAAGTAGCTCATTTTTTTGTCAAAACTTTACATGTAATTTGAGCCTGATAATTTTTGCTAAATTCCGTAAAATTCCGTGCAGAAAAGTAAATTCCGTTTTTTTCCGCGTTTTTCCGCGATCGCGGAAAATCATTGGCCCTAGATGCCAGACTGGAAAGTTCCATTCCTTCGTAGGATGAGGGCTTAAAAACAGCATGATTTGACAAGAGTGGACATATTTCAGTCATGGATAAACACATTTCTTGTCACGGATGAACAGTTTGTTGCAGTCTTGCAGATGGAAAATGAGCTTAATTTTCGAATCCCTCGCCTTTTTTTTATTGCAGTCTCCCACACTATTCTCAGTGCAGGGGGTGATTGTAAATAGATATGCCCATTGCTCTGCAAACACTCATGTGGTTCAAATCCCTGCTTGGTTCTTTCATTTAGTCGTAGGGGTGTTAAAAATAGTTTGTCGTGGACCAACATGTACATGTTTATTTCTCGATGTTGGTGTGGGATTTGATACCAGTATTAAAGGTTGTGTGACAAGAAAATAACATAGTTGGATATTTGATGTAAAAAGCATTAAAATCCAGAAAATAGCCACAGTTTCCATTAAAATCCATCAAATATTGACCATTTTACAGAGAAATTTCTATTTCACACTTGTATCATGAATAAACATGAGCTAAATATGCAAATATCTGACATCGAAAGAGGGACATACCATATATGGCACCTGTTAACCTTTGTTTTTTCAACCTTAATTTCAAGGACACTGGTACAGTAGCATTGTTATTCCCTGAGGGGTTTATTATAAAACTTAAAATTTTTTCCTTGAAAGATATTGATATCACTCACCAAACTGTAGTCTATATGATCAGTAATTAAGAGATAATTTATATAGGGTTAACAAAAGAAATCAACACTGTGCAACACTCCACATCATTATTTTTGCATAGGCAATTAGTTCCTTCAGAAACCATCAAACTTTGAAGACACATATTTTGAGAGCAGTAAAAGTTATTGAAATAATTCTAACAGATCTTTGATTGGAGCACTTAATTCTTTAAGTGACAAGTTAATTAGCTCTTTTTGGTGGCATGTCACACGACCATTAAGAACTGAAATATTGTATATCAGTAATACTGATTATAGTTTGTTGTTATACCTATACAGTACTTCTCCAGACACTGTCATTTGACAGTACGTACAATAGTTTACCATTTCAGTCAACTTCCCTTTTGTCATTGAACTGTTTGTATGGTATGTGCTTGGCTGCTTGCCTATAAAAATGGCAAATAAAGTCAAGGTTTTTCCTGGGGGAAAGAGGGGTAAAAATCCCTTTGGAAGAGGTACAGTATCTACCCCAGCTGGCTTATGGAGAATACTGTTTCAGATGGCTAACTGCTATCCTTCCCACGCAACCCATTCTCATCCATTGTACCAGCATTTTCACATGTCTTTGAATTGTTCTTACCATGCAGTGTATTTTATGTACTGTACTCATGTTATTGCATAGTAGATCCCATGATGTACAGGCCTGTTGGAAGCTCATCCTAACTTTTGACCTACACTGTATTCATTTTTCAGGAGAGAGAAACGAACAGTACACAATTTTAAACAGTTTCTTTATTGCATTCTTACTGTGAGTATCACCCCATGAATTTCTTTACCAGAGGCTAGTGTGTCTTTTTCATTGTGTCACGTTATGACTTCACAATTCTGAGTGCGTATGGCTTTTCCGTAGTCTCCACAGTAGCAGTGCTAATTGAGACATTAAATATTTAACGTGCCACCTATTGGAAATGAATTATTTATATGTATACTGTACAGGGCAGAGAAGTGCTGCACTATAAGCATCAGTCATACCATTATGTATATAACATAGCCAGACAGACAGACAGACAGAGATAATGCAGTGCTGTTTATTTTCTGGCCAGCATAGAGCTCTACATTTGATGTGAAGAATGAAACCAACCTTCAGTTGTTTTTAATTGATTTACATTATCATGAGGAACATGAACAGCACAGTAAAGTGTATGTGCATAAAGTTGCAGTATGATTGGGATTCCGGGCAGTATAAATTTGCTGGAGTTGTGTCCAACGGTAAAAGTCCTTTGGCCGTAAGGCTAATATCCCAAAGTCCCAGAGGCAACAGGTTGAAGGCAGGACACCATCAGTTGTAGAAGTTTAAGATATTTAACTGGCAGTGGCAGAAACTTATTTGCAGAAAAAAGGCAGGGGTTTCTGCTTCCCCATTTCTTCTGAAAAGTTGGGAATCAGTCATGCTTTGCTTAACCAATAGCTTGAACCAAAATTTATTTTTGGAATCATTAAAATGGTTAAAGTAGTACTTCAAATGTGGAATACTGTATAATCTCATTGTGAAATGTTTCACATTCCCCAGAGGGTAAAGAGCAGATCATGATACAAACTAACTAGACAGTATTTAATTCACAGTACACAATATTGCAGTTTCCTCTTTTCTAACAAAAGCTTCAGGGCCAACAGTACAGTATATGTCAGACCCACTCACTAGCGGGGCTTGACATATTTAATTGTCAAGAAGCCCACTCATTATAGCAGGGCTTGACATAATTAGTTGTCAAGAAGGGCTCTACAAAATGAATCTGAGGGATGGGCCTTAAATGTATCTCTTAGTATTGCCTGGATGCCTTCTTGATGGGCATCATGGCAAAGATCAAGAACACAACCGTTTTTTGCCAGCCATGCCATCAGTTGCAGTATGCCACAATTTGCAAAATATGCTTTAGACTGTAGAGTGTGCCATGCCTTTCACCTGTGACCCTACTGTTTACTGAGGAATACTTCAGCATAAGGCATCATATGAAGTCAGTCACTACAGATTCTATGGTTGTCCATCAGGTGACCTTTGTGCCCTTTTTGTGGTTGAAGAGGCTTTTCATTTATTTATGTAATTTGACATGAAATTTTAAAGTTGCCATGAATGCCACCTGTTTTCATCATTGGTGAAATCGGGTTGTCTGTCAGACAATGAATTTGTTACCTTTGGTTGTCAGTCATAAATTTTCATGTGCAACAATCGGGGGGGGGGGGGTGGTCCCCCCAATATTTGAAAAATCACCCATTGACTTTGATTTTGCACACAGTAAATTGTTTGAAAAAGGCCTTCCCCAGTATTGAGAACAAAACCCTGCCCTTGCAAATTTTGGTTATCATTGGAAACCAGAGGACTGTTAAATGGGGTCCTGACTGGTATAGTTCCGGAACTCCCTCTTGTTGCAAAATGTTTGCCCTTTATGTTTTGAGGCCCTGTGGATGACTGTTTGCAATCCTACAAATGGATCTACACTGTGTGCTTTCAGTCATTAAGTACAAACAGCTGGCACAACTACAAAGCCCTTAACTTGCATTCCGATTCCTACGTATTCTCAAAACCTGGTGAATAGGGTGAGGTATGGAAAAAGAGGGATACTGTGGGGTTGCCACCTGTGAAATACATTTAATAGCATACATACTATAGCTATTGCATTGCACAGGACAAATTTAATGTCATTTAAATTAACCTTTCAGTTTTTATCCCATTGTGATTTCAGATGCAAAGATTCTGAAGGTGGCTGTTCAAGTGATACAGTACATCAGTGGTTAGTATTCTGGAGGTGCTCCTGTGGAAGTCATCTGCCATGTTATTACTGTCATTGTCAAAGACATGATGGATTTGCCTCTAAAGATGCTTCTGGCATCTCTCATCACAGCTACCATAGCTACTGTCTGTAAAGGACAACGTGAATTTTTCAGCTTGATCCCAGATAAGTTCAGCTCAGTGGCTACCGAGTCACAAAGGCTTTCGCTACTCTTTCGATGTCAGTATAATGGGACAGAAAAGGTCTTCATTTCATGGGCTGTCAATGGGGAACCTATCAGCAACGTCACAGATGTATTCAGTGAAGCATATCAGGAAAACTATAGAGTGGCTGGGAATGAAGTCTACAGTCTTATTATGGGGGTCCGTATTCCTACAGAACATCACCTTTTCAATTTCACATGTAGAGTTTATGAAGGTGATTCCTTTGTTACAGACAGCAATGTTAACCCCCTGTACGAGACAAGAGCTGGGACACTGATAGTCTTTAACCGGCCATTACAGTCAGACCCAGCCTGTATGATGGGCCTGACTACAGGCAGTGAGGACAGTTACAAACAAATTATTGAAGTTAAGTGTTGTGTACATCAAACAACGGAGTCTCTCAATGTATCGTTATTACAGAATTTAGTGGTATGGTACCAAAATGCTACCAAAAAAAGTCGTGATGTGTCTGAAAGTAAGCAACAATGTTTTACAACTGTCATAGCAGAAGAAACTTTGAATGATGGAAAGTTTGAATGTAAACTAGATAGTGAAGCATTTTCTGTCAAGCAGAAATGTGCTTTTGCGTCCCTGAAGCCAGTTATCAATTTGTCACAGCTTCATCATAGCATAACCAACTTGACCTGTCATTTAGACAAGGGTGACGTCATTGGCTACATATGGTCAGTGGACAAGCCAGTGGACTTCTCCCTTTCAGATGATCGGAAACACTTCATTACCAGACAACTTGAAAAGAAAGTGACAGTGAGATGTACAGTATTTACTCTTGATGGGTATGGAAGCATAAAACTCCAAATTATTCCCGCTTACCCACCAGAGTCACCCACCAATCCGACAGTTATCCTTCTGTCATGTATCTTGGCGGTCATCATTGCTGTCCTCATGGTTGTCATCATAGCATATCTAATTGTTATGAGAGGAATTTGCTTTTGTTTCCGACCACCGGACAGGTACACAGAACGTGATTTGCGTAGATTGCAAGAGGAGAGAGAGAGCCGGGCCCACTTCCAAACGATAACTCAGAACCGTCATCCGGGAGAAGTCGTCAGGCTGGTACCAAATGGTCACAGGTATTTAGTTGCAACTGATGATGGTGAAGTTCCTCCTGTCCCAGGTGGCAATGCACAGTTCAGCTCCCATTTGTTGGATTATGCAGACTTGGATCATGGTAGTACTCCGTCTGATGATGTGGAAGATGCTCCTGCCGTACCCCAGCGCCCTGAAACCAGTAAGGTAGAGTATGCAGATATCTTGAAGCCACCGACAACTTCCTTGAGGGACATGAGCTGAGTATGCACAAGCTCATCATAAAATGTAATTTTATGACATAGTTTTGGGAGGAGCTGGTCATTTAATTCATTTAAGGAACCTTCCAAAAACTGAAAAAGTGGTCTGTTTCATAGATTTTTGAAGGATATAAGTGGATTTGAAACTGGTGGTAAGGCTTGATAAAAAGCTTACAAAGGGCATCACAATAGTAGAGGAGTTGGGAAAGTTTTTTCATGCAATGCATGTTGGGATGGGTCATAGGTGAAATGAACCACTTATCTTTGCGGCAGTTGTCGATTGTACACATACACATATTATTGGTATTAAAACTTAACCACAGGTGAAGTAGTGCAGGCGTAATACACGTCCACCAGCGGGCAAGTATCATACACATGCGCACACAGGCGAAAAAGTTGTAACAGTACATCTGACCTTGTGACCCCACAGGAAGTACTGAATTACCCAACTCACTTATTGTGATACTACAGCTACAAAAGAAAAGAGTATTCATCTCTATACCATATTCAGAGTATTACTGTTTGGTGCTGTGTAATTCAGCAAAGGTTAAAAAAAAAAACAAATTGGACCAAAGTATTGACCCAGAGTGAGCATGACATGATTTAATTTGTATTGATAGGATAACATAATTCATTAGAATTACCTCTGGTTGTCTGGACACAAAGTGTAGGTAAGTTCTTGATTCCACATTCTATTGAGAATGAGATTCCATTGAAAGATAGGAGTATTGGAATCTTATGTCATCTTCAAGGTTTTAGTGGCATGAAATTTTTAGGAAAGTGCATTACACAAAATTTCTAGAACTTTTCAAACTTTTGCCTTTTCCTGGTAGTGCAAATAACTCACAACAAAGTGAGAGTAAGTTGCTTTCAGACTTATTTCTTCGATTTGTCATGAAGTTGAAGGAACACACACATAAGTTTAGAAAGTGGTTCGGTGAATCCAAATTATGCAAATCAAAACGTAACTTGATGAAGTCCTGTCATAACACGAAGTAATGACAGTAGCATTTGTTCCTTATTCAGAATTTGAATCAAATTACTGTATGTATGCTTTGAGTATTCAGTGCTGGAATTTGTGGAATTGAGTAAATCTACTGAACTGTGTTTTTCATTTACAATCATTAATGCTTCCAAACAAAGCACTTAACTGTGGCTTTGTACTTGAATCTATCATGTTTGCACAATGTCAACTTTTCTTTAATTACAACATCTTTTGCCTGCCTCCTTTCTCATCAGTGTCCATCATTGAGTTCACAGTTTAGGGTTGCTTTGCATTTTTAAAGCATATCTTGCATCGCCACAAATACATTTTGTGTTACCTGGATATTTGAAATCATTGTCAGTGATTGCACTTTGAGCAGATCAGTGAAATCAGAGATGGAAATTACTTTAGCCATCACAAGGCTTGTTATCTGCTCAGTAGAATATGATGTATGGCTTTGGGCAATTTCAAGTTCATTTGAGCCAAGGCTTTTGTCTTGCAGGTTCCAAAGATTTTTTGCTTTAAATTGGAAGAGAGTCTAGAAGTAAAAATGGTGAAGAAGTTGGGCCTTTGTAGAAGTGCTGCCATGCAAAGTATTCATGACAAAATAATTCAATTTATTTTACATTGTATTGTTGGAAAGATTTAATTTTAGTATTTCACTAAATCAGCTCATAATTGATATTAAAAGGTATCAACGGGCTTAGGTCTGAAAAGTAGCGAGGCTAACATTTTGCTGAGCACAAATTTTATGTTAACTAGTGTCTTCCACACTTATAAAGCATTTCTTTTATTCTGTGCTCATTTTCTAAATTTACTGTTTCATTGTTTCCTAATGTTTAAACAACTACTGTAATATCTTAAGCATTACAGTAGATAATGATCGATCATACTAGAAAAAAGGATGTGGGCTGAAGGAGGATTAAGTAGCATTCCAAGGGCATTCGGTCCTGAGTCTGTTAATTCCCACATTGTAAACAGATGTGAAAAGTCGGTTATTTCTGTGCCTGTGTTCTTTTTTACTGTATTTTTGTAAATAGTAACTATTTCCTGGAAGGGCCTGCCCACATTTTCTTTATCTGATTTCAGTAGTGTTGATACATGTTATGTATTAAAGGACCAATCCACAGAGTAATCAACAGATTGCAGTTTGCTGCTGAGGTTCTGCAATAGTTTACTAACCACCTCTTGAGATGTTGACAAATAATCTTCCTTATCATGTGACAAATCGTGTTTGCAATGCCTGGGTAGGCAGGGTGCTTGCTTGTTCAGTTGCTCATCTTGCCAACATTTCTTATATATTGTTATCTCTGTTTGGAATTCATGGCTTTGTGTTCTTGTTTATTCTCAAATAAGGTTTAATAAAATCTGTAAACAACAGAATACATGCACTTTATAGTAATAAAACTGTAAGTTCAGTACAGTGCCATCAGATTGATTGGGTAATTCTTTTTACTTTGCAACTTTATTACAAACATTTGAGTTGATATCTTTATCAATCCTGTGCCAAAGTTTGTGACCTACTTATCAAGTCTTCTTTTGTTTACTGAAATTAAAGCATTTATACAAGTAGATAAGCTTGCTTATCTTTCCAGGAAGTTCTTGTTTAAGCAGGTATACATGCATATTGTCAGTTTCATTGTAGTTTGGCAATATTTGAAATAAGCTGGAAGGGGGTTGTGTGGAGGGAGGGGAAGGAATGGAAGGGGATGAATATTTTTAGTTAAAAATATTTAGTCTGGAGTCTGGACTTTTTAGTCACTTAGTAAATATGTGTGAACTATGTAAATGAACAACTCCATAATACCTGCTTACAATATTGTAAGTAAGGAGGGTAGGGTGTTACCTACGAGATTTGCTTGATGCATTTTAACAAACTTAACTTAAGGGAGTAATCCTCAACACTTTATAGTATCATAGCATACATGTTTTATAATGGACTACCGTACAGTAATTGACAGGTGCACAGGCAGGATTTGGGCTAGGAAGGTGGGGGTTCATACCACACTAACCCAGTGACAGTATAGGTTACACTGGACCACAAAGCCCCTGCTATATAGGTGTTAGGGTCCAGGGGCCTGCTTCAGAGTGTTTCTTTATAGTGAGGATTGCAGGTCAGGGGCAGGGAGTCATATCAGATTATTTTCCTAAAGAAGTGTGATTATGGAGCATGGTTCTCCTTTTTTCATGTTTTTTTCTGGCATGGTTTTGAAAGAGATCTTACTGGACAGCATTATAAAGAGAGGGGACAGCTGTATATGGCAGCTGAACAGTTCTCTGGCTAAAGACTTGTATATTGGTGATGTGCATGTCTCAGGTGAGTGGGAACTATTGGCAAGGAAGGTAAAGCACCCCCCTTTTAGAGGAGAGCAGTGTTTCAAAATCTGTGATTGGTAATTAGTGTTAAATAAAACAGTGAAGTGCCACTAATCTATAACTAATGGCATACTAAAGGCATACAGTATGGTGTCCCCTTACATTGTGCATTTCTTGTATTCAACTTCATTGACATTAACTAGTTGTCCCATGACACAGCTCGAAATAACTGACAGCACCGACAACCATGGCTGTCGGGCCCTTACTGATGGCTGTGGTGCCCCTCAGTCTATGTCCTATGAAATAACATAGACCGATAGCCAATTTGCTCATTTTGGCTGTTCCCTTTTTCAAGCTTATTTCGAGCCCTGCCATGCTGTTGGTCAGTGTAACTGCCACTGGAACTTTGGTCAAAATGGTGGTAGTGTATGATGATCAGGTAGCTTGGGAATATATAAAGATGGTATGAGACAAAAAAGGTTTCAGAGCTTTTAGTACAGTAGGGAATCATTCTTGAAATCAAGTGTGCTATTTATATAGAATGTGTGTGCAGTCAGGATAGATGCAGGAGAAAGTTTGCAAAGGATGAACCACTAATAAAGTGTATAATTACTAATTAACTAACCAAAGTATTTCAAAAAATAAATGCTCATGTTTGCGTTTTAATTGTGAGCACAGATCTTTACAGTAACAAGTAATATACTTAAGCTTTCTTATTAATGTTAATACTTGGGCTACCAAAGAGGTGATGGACCAAGCTGTGCTGTACACTTTGTCTTGGTTCACTCATTGCTTTAGTATCCTCTTCCCTTGTTTAAAATTTTATTCTACAGTCTCTTCACAAATATGGGACCTCTCCTTTGTGGAGGATCAAAGGTGTTTTCAGATTATTGATGGAATCCAGATGGAATTGAACAGCCAGAACTGTTGCTTTAAGTAAACTTCCTACAGTGAGTAAAAATCAGGAATATGCAAAAATTTGCAAAAGGATTATAATTGTGATACTTCCAAAAACAGGCAGCTGCCATTTTTTACCCATGACTTATAACTTACTGATGATTATTAATAATGCTGCTGGATAAATGAGGGACAGATAGTGAAGGCTGTATTAGAGCAGGGTAGGAATTAAAAAATGCCCTGCGAAAGCTAATTTCCACCTGAAAGGGTAAAAAATGCCCTCGTGACGTGTTCACAGGGCTTTTTTTCTAATATCTATAAAAGGAAGTAACCAAGTACGAGACAATGAATATGGTTCGTCGTTTTGCAAAACTTAAACTGTACAAAATATTTAGGATGTGTGAGCTAGAATTGGTCAGCAGTAATTGCTTATCAATGTTTGAATTGATTAGCAATTTCCCCATCTTGATTAGCAACTGTTAAAATCAACTTTTGTACTTCAAATGAGCTGCATTATTCGCTTGTTTTAATATGTCACGTTTAAATGGTTAACAACGAACGACTGGCCGTTAAAACAGCGCCCAATTCAACCAAATGGTTTAACAGGTCTGCCTCGGAAGTTTAGCATTTTTGTCCCCATGTTTTGCTTTGCTATCTTTTCATTAAAAAAGATGTCTGTTCAATGATGAAGGACAACTTCCAAAATAAAGTGTTGGTGTCTCTCTTCTGATTGTGCATTGGTTCTCTCCTACTCACAGTCCTATTAATTTCCCAAAACAAAATGCAGTTTAGTTGGTTTGTACTGTTACTTTCTCAGTTCAGACAGTACTCATACCTAGCCGGAGTCTGTCACAGAATTAGAACGGGTGAAACTGACATACTTAAGAAGCCTGCAATTGCTATTTCACGCGATCCTACCGTGTAATACCTATACATAAATAGAATGTGTAGGCTCATACATGTTTGTTTTGCTAGTTTCATACAGCAGTATGTATTGCTTGCACACACTACATACCCCTATGTAAATATCTGTTCGATTCATGCCGTGCGCAAATCAATGGAACTGTGGTACGAGCAGCTCATTGGGGGCTATTTTTCAGACATCGTATATTGTGTAAAATATAAAAGTGCATCCCACACTTTTATTTGAAACAATAACGTGCATGTCACATATATAAAAACACCCACTGTTACCACTTCAAACTTTTGAGGTATCAACAAAAAATAAGTGGTACAAACAGCGTTCGAAAAAATTCTGCACTTCCCCGTACCATGCCCAATGTTCTTGCAATGTACAGCAACTTCTCTACAGAGCAGGTCCGTAGCCTAATGTATGGGTTTTTGCATACAATTACGGATCTATACAGGCACTGACTTTACGGTGCTTTCATCATTCTTTTCACTTGAACAGAAGTACAGAACACGGACATAGCTTATATGTATACAGCGAGTGCAGTTAGTTGAGTCACGTTTTGAGAAGGCAGGCAGAGGTGGATGATTTTATGGCTTTGGCTTCAAACAATATGGCAATCATTACATGCTGCCCTTATCAGAATACATACAACTAAAGGCAGAGCCTGAAAAACACTGGTTGTTAATATTTTCGAAGCTCAATTGGAATTGCTTCGCAACTGGGATTTCTTGGGTAGCAATTTGCGATACGATACCCGCCTGTCTCATCCCTAATTGTGTTTCCTCATTCTCGCGAAAGTTGGGGGCAATTTTGGTAACAATAGCGTGATATTTTCGCCCGCGTGCTCTTCTTCAAGAGGCGATTTTTTTAAATTTGCGGGGAAATCGCCCATCGCCCCTTCTTATTTCCAACCCTGTACTAGAGTGCCATCATACTGTGTTTCTTTGGAATACTTCCATGGGCATTTCTTTCTTAATCTAAAACCAATGAAGGCATCATGTCAAAGCCTCTGCCTATACAGTAGCTTCCTCATGCAAGCTGCCTTACCTTGTTGCTCCATAGAAATTGCAGTTGTGGGATTAATTTGATCCTGCCTTTGTAACATTACAATAGAAAGATTAAATCTTACATTTTAATGTGTATAGCAAGAGGTTAGGGTACTGTGTGGCTGTGGCCCCTGCAGTTTGGCTGAGCCAGCTGCAGCTCCTGCAGCTTGGCTGAGGCAGCTAAAGCTTCTGCAGCTTGGCTGAGGCAGCTGCAGTCTGAGGTTTAACATTGTTCCTGCGATTCCCATCCCAACAAATTTACATGTAGGTATAACCAAGCAATGATGTTACAGTTTCTACAACACTTATTTAAGTTTCTGTATCCCCCCTCCATACAATGAGAGTAGCCTACTAATGTAAGAAGCAAAGTTAAGGAATTTTTGGCAGTGATGTAGATGAGGCCAAGGTTGGCTTACTGGCCTTGAGACGTTAATCCCTACAGCTGAAGTTTAGACTACCCTTCCTGGGGGCCTCGGCTGCAAAACTGGTCTTGAGGCCGTTGATACCGCCATCATAAAACATACGGTTTTACTTGAACCAGAAAGCCAAAAGGCTTAGTGATTCCTTGTTGACCTGCACCAAAAATTATAGAGATGATCTAATCCTAAGTATGAGATCCCTAACAGTTACCCTTCTTGAGATATCATGTAACAATGTTTTGAACTTTTGACCTGTGGTGACCCTACATGACCTTTGACCTCCATCCAAAAACAATCAATATGGGCAATCCACATGCTAAATATGAGATCCATCACAGTTACCCTTCTTGAGATATCATGTTAACAAGGTTTTGATCTTTTGAATCGAGTTTACAAGGTTTTGATGTTTTGACCTCTGATGACCCCAAATGACCTTTGACCTCCACCAAAAATAATAGGAATTATCTTCTAAATATGGGCAATCCAAATGCTAAGTATGAGATCCCTCACAGTTATCCTCCTTGAGAAATAGTGTTTACAATGTTTTGACCTTTTGACCACTGGTGACCCCAAATGACCTTTGACCTCCACCAAAAATATTAGGGATCATCTACTCAATATGGACAATCGACATGCTAAGTATGAGATCCCTCACAGTTACCCTTCTTGAGATATCATGTTTACAAGGTTTTAATGTTTTGACCTCTGATGACCCCAAATGACCTTTGACCTCCACCAAAAACAATAGGGATCATCTACACAATATGGATAATCCACATGCTAAGTATGAGATCCCTCACAGTTACCCTTCTTGAGATATCATGTTTACAAGGTTTTGACCTTTTGACCTCTGATGACCCCAGATGACCTTTGACCTCCACCAAAAATAATAGAAATCATTTACTTAATATGGGTAATCCACATGTTAAGTATGAGATCCCTCAAAGTTACCCTTCTTGAGATATAGTGTTTACAAGGTTTTGACCTTTCGACCACTGGTGACCCCAAATGACCTTTGACCTCCACCAAAAACAATAGGGATCATCTACTCAATATGGGCAATAAACATGGTAAGTATGAGATCCCTCACATTTATCCTTCTGGAGATACCGTGTTTACAAGCAATTTCCAGGGTATTTACTATTTGACCTCTGGTGACCCCAAATGACATTTGACCTCCACCAAAAAGAATAGGGATCAACTATTTAATATGGGCAACCTACCTGCCAAGTATGAGATCCCTCGAAGTTACCCATCTTGAGATATCGCGTTTACAAGGTTTTGACCTTTTGACCTCCTGTGACCCCAAATGACCTTTGACCTCCATCAAAAACAATAGGGATCATCTTCTCAATATGACCAACCCACACACCAAGTATGAGCTCAGTCATAGTTACCCTTCTTGAGATATCGTGTTTACAAGCAAAGCGTCACACACACACACACATACATACATACATACACACACACATACACACACACACACGACATCACCATCGCATAGATTCCTTCTGCCTTTGGCAAGGAATCAAAAAGTAGAAATTATAATTTGTGCAGGGAGCATATTTCAGATACGCTTTGACAAGTAGTTTTGGAAGTTAATTCTTTTAACCAACTCTGTAGACAGGAAAGTATGTATTGCTATTATTAAAATAGAATTGTACAGCCTATGTAGATAGTGTTTGGTAATTTAGTATGAACAGTTGCCACAATTCGTGTTAAAATCTTACATTACTGTGTATACATGTGCATGGGTTGTTTTTGAATGTCATGAAAAATGTTCTCATGTTTAACTACCCTATAATGTGTTATTCTGTAAAAGTGAATGGGGTATTCAGATTATGTACATATTAATTATAGTTTTCTATGCATGTCTGTATATCTGACACATATCATTACCTGAAACTGCCACCTAAATAGTACAATGAATCATTTTTTTTTTTCTTTTAGCTCAAACCCTTTGTCATGTTGGTCATTTGAATACATAAAATAACCGAAACCGTCAATACAAATTCATTTCAGAGAGGTGCTTTATCTTATACACATTGTAAATAGCAATTTCAACAGTAGCCTGAATAAATATGCACAAAACATCACTAAGTTTCAGCATGATTATTTCAATCTTTTTCATATTTTTGTTCCTTTCATGACAAAGCATATCAAGAAACTTGGTTTGTTAATCTTACCTTCTTTGAATTACATTAATGATGGACAGGGGAACATGCAGGTGGTACCTCAGAAGTGTTACATTGTGTACCAATAAGCAATGAGTGTGTGTGTGGGGGGGGGGGGGGCATGGATGAACTAATTGACTGACAGACCAGACATGCCCATGACCACAAAGTAAACCCTAGCAGGCCTGATTTTTAAGAAAATTTTCAGCTTGTCCACTGGAAAATCGAAAGCCAAATTTTGGTTGTCCAAAATAAAGTGAAAAACAGGATGAACAATTCAATTTCTTGATGCTGCAATTGTATTAAACAAAACCTTTAAATTATGTATACTTTCCAGTGATCATTTAAGTTTCAGTGATAAATGACAGTCCATTCCATTGTATCAACACCACTTCATGAGGAGGCCTTTATCACAGAATTTCTTACTGATGTAGTGAACAATTCAATTACAGATAAAATCTACTTGTCCTCCGGACAAGCTCAGAGAGAGGTGGTTGTCCGATGCAACTTAACTTGTCTCAGATGATTGGACAAGCATTAAATTGTTAAATTTCAGCCTTGCCTAGGGGCTATTGCAGCAACAAAACATATTTCTCACCATCTGCTTTACTTTGAAGCTCACTACAACTACCATTAGCAAACTTACTAATACTGGAAATGAGAGAGCCATCAACATCATTGATGAAAATTATGAAAATAGCTGGTCCCAGGACAGAACCTTGAAGAACCCCACTTATGTCAACCTCAACCCCCAAAATAGTCATTACTTTAACTCTCTGCAACCTATTATGACGCCAACTGATCCACTGGGCACACCTGCCCTTGATACTTGACAGTTTCATGATAAGTTCATACCCAGTGGTACTTTATCAAATGCTTTTAGAATATTATGATAATGTCAACGTTTTGCCCAGAATCTAGAGACAAAGTATCATTAAAAAAGCTCATTAAATCAGTAGTAACAGAATGTGTGTTAGATGATGAGATTTAACGACACACCAACACGAATGTGTTATATAGTGTCAACAAGTTTAAATACGTTTCAAGTCCTTCCCTTTAGTTGCCTCTTACGACAGGCGGGAAATACTGTGGGCATATTCTACAACCCCCAGCCCACAGGGGGAGACAGAATGTGTGGAAACCCTGGGGAAGAGGTAGCCACCCATTCTTTGAAGATGATCCCATTGACTTTCACTTTTGCACACATTACTGTAAATTTTGCTTTAATGGTCCTTTAACATCCTATCTCTTCCTCCCCCCCCCCCCCCCACACACACACACACATTTTTTCTCACAAATCTCTGCTTCTAACTTACATAATAGGTAGGGAACCACGCTGAGAAGATGCCTTTTAAAGCAAACAATCCTTTCCAACAGTAGTGTACATATAATAAACATTCTAATGGAGTGTTCTCATTTTGATTTACAATAAAATTGAGTCATTCCCGCTTCTACCCATTTCCTCGTAATCTTATCTTGCTATGTAGCACCCTCTTTGTTTCATGCTTTTAATCAGATTCTACAACCCTGCAATTTTTCCACCTACAAATAATACCAGTGACAGCGGCTCCTGTCTCTTGGCAAGATATCTGAATGATGACGTAAACATCAGCAATTCAGCATATTGTACACAAAACTGGTTGCTTCCACACAGGTTGTGCATGCATGGCTGACTTTGTCAAATTCATCACGGAGTCCAGTTTATTTCTCAACGATTCAACTCCAAACAAGTCCATATGTTCTGCCAGAGAAAAGAGGACATTAAAAGTGATGATGTAGAGAACACTAATACTTCTATCTTTTCTAGTTTCAAAATCCTCTTTCAAAGATGCTGAAATAAATGCTCATTTTATACAGAACATCTCAGGGCTGCTACACCCACAGTTCATATACTGTTCTGAACCCCTTGGTGTGTGGGTTTTACCTACAAAAATGCATGCTTTGTAAATGTCAGCCAAGCAAAGTGTAGGTGTAGATCGAAGAGAGAGGCTTGAGTTAGCACTACATGAGGAAACATTATGCTTACTCCTCCATACAACTCTGATAAAGATACAGTTCTGTATAAAAAATAATTTGAGAAATGCACTCTTTTTAATGTGACATTTTTAATTTACCCTGAATTGTAACTCTTGACAAAAAAAAAAAAAGCCAAAGCCTGACTTTTCACAAAATTCATTACATCATTGTCATGTCTCATCACCAACCACTTAATGCAAGTTTCCATAGAAACACTAAAGACACAATTGCACCTTAAATTTGTTTTCCTATTTATGAAGAAGCAGGTTTCCAGGAATTTTTTTTTTTCAATATGTGTGGGGTGGATTCTCTCAGTTGATTAGCATTGCGACTGTTTTATTAGAAATTAAACCACATATAATGAGAACTGACATGACTGTTCCTGTTTGCAATCTCCTGACACTTTTGGGTAAAAACACTCTATTTTAAAAACAGGAAAAACAGTCAACCTGATCCCTCTTTGACAAATAAACCACTGCGGAAAAAATATTGAAGCGTGAGATGGATGCATGAAGGAAATGGTTCAAAGCACCTGTGTCTTGAGCCCATTTGACAGTTGTTTTATCCATTCTGATGACTTTTAATGGATACATTACATAGTTATTTATAGACATACAGGAACTTGACTGTGGACATGACTGGAATGCTTTACAAACAGTTTACGTAAAGTTGCTTATTCTTGACAGTGTATGGAGTAGAGTATATACTGTTTGTAACTGTTTGAAGTAAAAAGTACCATCATGAGGCCATGAAAGAGAAAGAAAAAAATGCTTGTTTTTAATTTCTGGTCACTTGAATTTTGTCGGGCCAGGAGGGAGCATTTTTGTTTTTACAGAACTAATATTCATGAAGGTTACACTGGCCCAGGTGTACATTAATCTGTCCTGATAATGTAGAATTACGCATTCAACCAGGGTTAACGTTGTAGGCCAGTAGCTACTGTCGGCAGTGCTGCCCGGGAATGTTCTTTACCACCCAGGACGAACAGTCATTAAACCTGGCCCAGTTCTAGCTTCACTTCTAACTGTAGTAAACATGATGGTTTCAACTAGGTTTGGGGGAAGTTGCAAGGATAAACCAACCTTTTGGTTGTATTTTCCCAGTTTTGTTGACATAGTACCCCCCCCCCCCCCCCGAGAAAGGGATAATAAATCAAGAAAATAACACACGCTTTTCAACAATTACATGTTTCACTAGATACAGTCTGCTTCAACTCTTCTTGGAGACTAAACAGGTCACTAAAATTGTCTATCTACAACCCTGCATTCAACTGTAGCCAAAAATACTCTGTAAACTTCACTTTTCAATGCTCAAATGCCTATGGGCAAATGTATCATTATTGTAACTACAATTTTTGGACAAACTAGTATTAAACCTTTTTTCACCAGATTTAGCATTCTAAACAATAATGAAGTTGGGGAACATTTTTCATTTTTTTTAGTTGGCCTGAGGGCTGAGTGATATTTTGGATTTTCTCAGTATAGAAATTCCATCCAATTGTTACAAACATTAAAAGCATTCTGATGGCATTCTGGTCGAGGCTTGCCAGAGTTGTAGGTGGTGTTCTTCAGACACTCAGTATGGTAAAAAGGATTTATGATAGGTAAGAAAAGGGCAAGACATTTATTGATTAAATGCATCCTGTTCTTTGTCTGGGCTAAAAAGATTCAGTAAGGGTGAACATATATATATATATATATATATATATATATGCATTTACTAGAACTGAAAGAATGATCAACTTGAGAAAAGATGGTTTGTATCATACCATGCCTCCTTTTTTTCCTGATAAACAAATGTGATTTGAGAAGTTTCATGAAATTCAATGGAATCACAGTTATGTATTCTAGATTACTAAGATGGATGTGAAACTCAAGAAAGTGTTTGCCATCCTTGCAGGAAAGTGCCACTCACGGTCCAACTACAGTTTTATGCTTAACTACACTAGATGTTGACATGATCTTAGGCTTGGGGTCATATGTCTTAATTACATCAAGATCACAGCTGTATTCTAAGAGCAGATCAGATGTAGATTCAATCCTCGGATTTGATTTTGGATAGGAGGGAGGATCTAACCTTGAGCAGAGATTGTGGTATATCATATGCTCTATTCAGGATCAAGGTGATCCAAAATCAATGCAAAATCAATGGTACTTTTGTCTTTGCCCTGAAAATGGTGCCCACATGTGGCAGGCATGCTTGAGGTAGATCAGAGTCCCACCACGAGGTAAGCATAAATGTACCAGCATCCGTGCTGCACAATCTCCTGATGATCGAGGGTGGGTGACTGCATTTTTCCTTAGCACTCCCTTGTCTTGAATTAATTCTGTTTGACTTATCTGTGGTATGGTGTAGGAGGGAACCATAAAGCATTCCCATGGTAATTCCATGCTAGATGGGATTGTTCATAACAATGAGGTAAGTAGTAGTGGAATAGATTTAATTTATCCTTGGTATCCATGTAGGTTTCTACACAATGAAGAGATGAGTGATTTACCATACACAATTGACATGGCCAATTACAAATAGGCATGGGAAGTGTGGGGGTGGGAAGGAAGCTCCTTATTTGTCCCGTCTATGGAATAAACTTTTTCAATAAATGCTCTTATTAAACTCTACACACTACACTGAATGTAGCATTATAAACTTACATCCAAGGAAGCTCAAATATTCAAAAATTTTCTAAAGTGGAAGCAGACATCCCTTCCCCGTAGACAACATCCGTGTAAGGCCCTCAAGTACATAGCAGCTTTCTACACATGCCCATGAAAGATTAAACTTGCTGCAAATCCGTTTGCTAATTGAAAGTGTCTGCATGCTAGTTCTGGACAAGTTGGTAGTAAAATTTCACTCCTCACACGTATTTTGCAAAATGAGGGCGCTGGTCAGCTAGACTGTACAGTTATGTGCTCAAGTGTTTCATTCATCACTAATGTATTCAACAGAAATTGGAAGACAAGCAGAGGGCCTCTCTGCAATAGTTCCCAATGAACGTTTACAAGTAGTGTACTGTGTACAACTAATACCATAGTCTTGAGGAAGACTCTGCATGCCGACTCAATTGAAACACTCATCAGAATTTTTTGGAAATCAAGTCAAATATTATAAAAAGTCTACCTCTTAATACTGCAAAATAAATAAGAATTTTTGCATTCCATTGGCAAGATTAGACAAACCAGAATGCAAAAATGCATTGAGGTTTCGATGATATATGTTCTATTCCAAATAATGCCATGATGTAGCATGTCTTTCAGTCACTGGTCAAGTGCTATCTTAACATGTTGGAAAAATCATTTTAGGTTCATATTGATCTTGGGAATTCCTGGGAAATTTTGCATTTTGACATCTGATGACTCAAGATGATGATCTTGGGAATTCTTGGGAAAATTTGCTTTTTGCCTTCTGGTGAACTCATGAGACGATCTTGGGAATTCTTAAAATTTTGCTTTTGGCCCCAGATGACCTTTGACCTCCATCAAAAACGATAGAGTTCTTCCTCTTACCATAATGCATGTACATACTACGTATGAAATTTATTCAAGCTTCCTATCTTGAGATATCATGTTAAAAACATTTTCAGTGTTTGACCCCCGGTGACCCTAGATGACCTTTGACCTCCACCAAACATGACAGCATTCATCTTCCCACCATAACACATCCACATACTACCTATGAAATCTATCCAAGCTTCCTATCTTGAGATATCGTGTCAACATGGTTTTCAGAGTTTGACCTCCGGTGACAGCAGATGACCTTTGACCGCCACCAAAAATGATTGGGTTCTTCCTCTTACCATAACACATCTACATACTACGTGTGAAATTTATCCAAGCTTCCTAACTTGAGATATCGTGTTAACAAGGTTTTCAGCATTCGACCCCTGAAGACCCCAGATGACCTTTGACCTCCACCCAAATCAATAAGGCTCTTCCTCTTACCATAACGCATCTACATATTAAGTATGAAATTTATCCAAGCTTCCTAACTTGAGATACCGTGTTAAGAAGGTTTTCAGCATTCGACCCCTGGTGACCCCAGATGACCTTTGACCTCCATCAAAAACAATAGAGTTCTTCCTCTTACCATAACACATCTACATACCAAGTATGAAATTTATCCAAGCTTCCTAACTTGAGATATCATGTTAATAAGGTTTTCAGCATTCGAACCCCGGTGACCCCAGATGACCTTTCACCTCCACCAAAAATGATAGGGTTCTTTCTCTTAGCATAATGCATCTACATACTAAGTATGAAATTTATCCAAGCTTCCTATCTTGAGATATCGTGTTAACAAGGTTTTCAGAGTTTGACCTCCGGTGACCCCAGATGACCTTTGACCTCCACCACAAAAGATAGGGTTCTTCCTCTTACCATAACGCATCTACATACTACGTATGAAATTTATCCAAGCTTCCTAACTTGAGATATCGAGTTAACAAGGTTTTCAGCATTCGACCCCCGGTGACCCCAGATGACCTTTGACCTCCACAACAAACGATAGGGTTCTTCCTCTTACCATAACGCATCTACATACTACGTATGAAATTTATTCAAGCTTCCTAACTTGAGATAACGTGTTAACAAAGTTTTCAGCATTTGACCCCCGGTGACCCCATGTGACCTTTGACCACCATCAAAAACGATAGGGTTCTTCCTCTTACCATAACGCATCTACATACTAAGTATGAAATTTATCCAAGCTTCCTATCTCGAGATATCGTGTTAACAAGGTTTTCGGAGTTTGACCCCCGGTGACCCCAGATGACCTTTGACCCCCACCAAAAACAATAGGGTTCTTTCTCTCAATATGGGGCATCTATGTAACAAGTTTGAGAACTGTCAGAGTTTCCCTTCTTGAGATATCGTGTTAACGAGCAAAGTGTCACAAACACATACACACACATACATACATACACACACACATACACACGCACATACATACACACATACGCCATCACGAATGCATTGGTTTCTCTTATTATCGAAACCAAAAAATGTGTTAGTTTTAGAAAACAGGTTTATACACTTCTTATACACTGGTGCCAGGATTTGCTCACCAGGAGGCCCAAGCTCCCTGACGAGGGGGCCAGCAGCCCAAAGCCCAAAGGCCAAAAGGATTAAAAATGCAAAATTTTTGGCACACAAAGTGCGCCGAAAAATTTTTGCCTTTTTTTCAAAAAAATTGAAAATTTGAGAGTTTTATTGACAAAAAATGCAAAATTTGGATTTTTATGGAAGAAAATTGAAAAAATTTGGTTTTCTTGTAAGGAAAAACTGGAAAATTTGGGGTCTTTATTGAAGAATCTGCCCCTCCTACGAGCAAAATCAAGCAGATTGTCGGGGCAACTGAAGGTCATTGCAACTTCATATTTTATCATACAGATTAAGGCTCCCGGACGAAACTGGAAAATTTCCCCGACGGGAGGCCATGGCCTCCCCGTCCCCCCCCCCCCCGGAGCGCCACCGTTGAGCAGTGTTAACCTTCTCTGTATCTTTCTGGTGACTTTTATAAATTTGTTTTAAAAAAAACAAACTGCCTCCAAGCACAACCACCAGAATTTTATTACAAATAATGCTAAGAATGATACTAGCAGAATAAAACCTTTTTCCTGTAGTTTCTGTCGGCAATAATTACAGTTTGTGTGGGTGTGGTGTACACAGGTAGGCTACTGTTTTTGTTTTGAACATTTATTTTTATCTTTCTTGCTATTCACCTGCGTCACATAGTTCTTTTTCTGTTTACATAGCATCACTTTTTTGATGCTACATTCTGTTCAGATGAGACTTTAAAAGGTCACACTTAAGAGGCTGTGACGATAGTAAGCTGTAAGCCATAAGATGACAAAAAGTCAAGTCTTTACCTCCCTTTGAACCTTGTAAACAACTTGAAGGTGAAGAAGTCAGCTTAGTATAATCTCAGGTTTCCTCATAACTAAGATCCAAAGTTATAGTGCAGAGTCTTTGTGATGTAAAGATCATATCATTGACAAGTTCATAACATTTTCACCAGCCAAAACAACTAACATTTCTTAAGACTTTCTGAGAAATTGAAAAAAAAGCTTACTACCCTACTACCCCTGCTATAATCACTGTGAAGAGTTCTGTTTTGACTCAGACAGATGAAGTGATGGTTTTGACCAGAACTGCCAATCAAGTTTAGGCTAGACCATGTTTCCTTAACAGACTAAAGCTAAATATATTATGATAACCTACATAGTGGGGGCTGTCTCTGTGGAGGGCTTCTGGATTTAGTGTGATGAAGTATGTTCAACTTTCTTGATGGCCACCATTTTGTTGTTTACATGATTGTAGCATTATGGTGCAATATGTAATTTACATTATCCTTCGATGTCTGCTTGGCACACAGCACTCTAGTTTCCTTTGATTTTCCACCCACTTTGTAATTCATCACCTATTACAACATGTCACTTTTGGCCAATCAGGACTCTCTGCACCTAACCCATATTTGTAATTTACCTAGAGCTGCAGGGTCGAATGACTGTACCGTATGCTAAAAACACTCCCAGTGCAGACTTCAGAAGAAGATAGAGCAATCAGCTGAAACACTATCTAATATTAGGAAAGACAACATTTCCCTGATAACCTGGTAGCCCCAAAAGAATATGACATAGAACCCTAGTTTGTGGTGGACCCAAATGTGTGAGTGCCCCTGGGCAAGTGCCGTGCGGGCCCATGCTTAATTTTGGCCCTGTTGCAAGAGCCAACACAATCATCCATTTGTTCATTTTTTCCATTGTTTGTCTTTTTAAGAATTAGCAGCTTCTTGAGAAACTAGTATGTTTAGCTTTTATATGGTTTCAACATTTTCCTGTCCTGTCCAACTTTAATACTGTACCCTCATGAGATACAGTACATAATGTATGCATGGTGAGCATCAACACTGCACTTGCACACATTTGTAAGAACTGCACAGGTTTTAATTAATCCTCCTGATACCAAAAAGTCAAGGCATTTTCATCAATTTTCATGAAAATAAGAATAACTCACACATTTTACAAGCCTATCTAGTAATTTCTGTGTAAGTACAGTAATCAAAGTTTTCACTGATCACAACTGTATTTAGTTAAAGGTAGAAATTCATAAACCTATGACACATGAATTTACTCCTAGCTCAGCTGTTTATTCTTAGACTAAAAGATGTCCAGGCCAAGAAAATGGAAAAAGACTTAATTATCACAATCCATGCTTTCACAAGGAATTGAACACCTCCTCCCCCCCCCAAAAAAAAAAATATCTTTAAGTAAAGCTGTTTATTTTGAAAACTAGAAACTACACATATGTCAAATATTTCAACAAACTACATTTGTTTTAAAATTACAACTCATTTGCATACATGTACAGGAGGGGGAGGGAAGGAATAGAGTGGAAGCACTGAGCCACCTTCACCAGATAAATCCTGTATTGTCCGAGGTTTTTCCAGATCGAACTCGGGAGGAGAGGGATACAGCCTCCAGCCTTGTGGTGTGTACACCTGTAGCTATTTCATAATGTCTCAAAATCACGTAGTGGCTCAAGAATGATTTCAAGGTTAACAGGCTGAGATAAGTAGGGAAAATCTCAACAGCACATATGTGCTGTATATCATGAAAAAGACTTTGTCATGCAAGAATATGGCACAATTTGAGAGAAATGACCAAAATTGCACAGAAAGGTGAAGGTATAGGGCAGGCATTCTCAACTATATTCAGTGAAGTGCCACTTGAATGAACAAAAATACAAGGAGTGCCACCATCCAACCTGGTGACCATTCGTCCTGTGGGAGTAATTATATCAAAATGATGTTTTATCACAACCAGGCCCATCGCCAGAATAACCGATTTGGGAGGGGGGAACATCGATGTTGGACTTTCGCCAGCATGGGGAGGGGGTGTCCCCCTCGCTTTTGAAAATTTTTGCCTATTTTAAGGACTCTAGATGCAAAATGGTGTGCTCTTTTTCGTGTTTTCCTTCCTATATTTGTATTCCAAAAAGGCTGGTCTCGTAATAAATTTTTCCTCCTTCACTACAAGACCTTTTATTGCCAAAAAATTTTGGGGGGCACTTGTCACCCACGGTTACGTGCCTGATCACAATGCTCACAATAAATTCTTCATGGTAGCGTTTCGCATAGTAACATTTCCGTGTACCATCACTGTAGTGAAGCTTGCAACTGTGAGGCTTGCATTACAGGGGATTCACCACCTGTTAACTACAGTTACTGTAGCTACTGACACTTGTAAGTGCTCCCAATTGACAGGTTGAGAGTGTGAATGTCCGAATAATAGTATACATTCCGCCGCTTGTTCCACTTGTCATGCAGCCAGCCAGCCCGCTGCACACCATTCGAAATGGTGGTGCGTGCACTACTTGTTGAGAAAGCCTTGTATAGGGTAAGCATGTCTAACTGTGAAGTCTATCACTGTATAAAGAATTAATGTTGGCCACCAATGGTACTGGCTCACAATTTCTGAAGTAATCATATCCTTCCCCAGTATATTCTTTCGCTCAAGACAAGGTAAACACATCCTTTCCCAGAATTTCTGGGTACACAAAGGTTTTATGCCCTTGACTGTCTTTTGTGACCTTTACTAGTGTTGTATCATAACCAAACACATGTATCACAGCAAAGTCAGCATGATACACACTACACCCACACTAAGTTTGCAAAGGTTGCAATTTTTCCCCAAAACTTTACTTACACCAAACTTCAGCTTCCTTCCTCTTGCCCATACATTCACAACCCATGTGATCGAATATAGCCATGCATAAGTGACCTGGGGTAGCCAATCTCTTCTCACATAAGAGTAGAGTTGAGTGTAACAATTTCAAGGTTTACCATTATCTGCTGAATACAATGACCAGCCCAAACATTCAATTTGATTAGCAATTGCTGCAGCTTTTAACTTTCAGAACCATACTGTGACACAGTAGGTTGTTGCATGCTATTTGATTCTAGGGCACACACAGTATGAAAATATTGTGTACACATTCTTTTACTGCCACATATGACTTCTGATGATCCCAGATGACTGACAAAAACTGTTTACACTGGTCAATGTTATATTTTAATCTTCACCTCAAAAATGTGGTCCTTCTTTTTAACATGACACATCTGTGTAACAGTGTGACCTTTGTTAAAGTTTTTCCTCTTCAGATATCATGTCTACAAGGTTTTCATCTTCTGATCTGTTTAATATCTCGTTCAATCTTTGACCAACACCACAAACTATGTGGCATGTCTAGTCAATGTGACACATATTCCACTGACCAAGACATGTCATTCCTGCCAATATGAGATATTGTTTTCACAAGAGTATACGCATTTTGACCCCTGGTGACATCAGGTAACCTTGAATCGTCCCTCAAAACAAAAAGCTTCTTCTCAACTTCGGTCAACCACCCACCATGCATTTCACCTTTAAAACTTTCATCTCTTTTTACCATAAGTTCCATAGTTATTCACATCTCCATGACTGTGTAAAAGCTTCTTAGCCCTCTCCTTTCCATGAAACCAGAAAGTGCTTCACTTTTGTATAAAAAACAAGATTTCTAGAATTTTAACCTCTGGTGACCTCAAATGACCTTTGACCTCCACCAAAATAAAGGGTATCATGTACTCAATATGATGCAACATGCTTTGTATGAGTTTCCTATTAAACAGTTACACATCTTTTCAAGGTTAACCCTGTCTGACCTCTGAAGACCTCAAAATGACCTTTCCCTGCAATTAAAAACAATAGGGATCATTTACTCTATGAGGGATTCCACATGCCAAGTATGAGATCCCTCAACGTTACCCTTGTCATGTTTACAAGCTAAGTGTCACATACATACTTAAACACAGACACAGACATACATGACATCAGCAACGGATCAAATGATTGTGTAAACCACATCTACCGTGTATACCAAGTGGACCCACAAGTTTTCTTATTTTTTTCACAATTCCTTTCAAAATCAGCCATGTCTGGCTATAGACAAGTTGTCACCCTGTTACTCAAATGATGGGATCAAGATTTAACGGCAAGCGTGCAAAATTCCTGAGTCCTTGCATTTCATATACAGTAACTACACAATAAGAGGGGTTTCGAACTGAACAAGCCACAAAGATGTATCGTACGTTTATACACATTTACCCTGAACTTTTTAAGAGGTTAACTTGTCACTTGCTCTCCCCAAGACAATTTTGTTCAAAGAAATTAAATTTAAATTCACCAAATACAGTTCCTGTTATGTACTGAAAGGGTGATTTACACAATTTGCCTGAGACTACAAAATCACATGAAAGATGTGGTTTTGCAGCAAGAATTCATTGCCTCTGGTCACTAAGAGATTAACCAAGGTTATGACATTATCAATGCTGAACAGAACAACTTCATTCAACTCTGAATGTTTTACAGTACAGTAGGTTTCAAGCACATTTTCATGTACTCAAAATATGAAATAATGGTGAACGGGATGTCAACAAAAAGAAAAGGGCACTGTACTATGTGAAGTCATGAAATGTAAGAGCATTACAGCTTTATTTTGGATATTGCCAACTGCATATTACCAGAATGTCAAAAACCTTTTAGTAATTCCTTGTTTACAGGACCTGCCTTCTGGTTTCACATTGATATATGTTTAGTAGTTCAGTAGCCTACTGTGTTAACATTAAGGTCTGCAGCAGGTACAATACAGTAGCATGTGGGCGGGGATCATATGGGCGTTGATCAAATAGATTAATGTCATATGTTCATAAATCTTTTTCTTGCATTTTCATTTGGTCGTTACATGTACATGGTGAGGTACAAGATCCAGACAAACTGCTCTTTATATTGTAATCACAACTTGACCCCTAGCTGGTTCCCTCAACTGATGTTTCTCCCTACTGAAAACAATAGGTTTCTATCACTCAATATACTGCATAAACTAGGGGAGAAGCATCCATGCCTTCCATTTTGAAATACCACGTTGACAAGTAAATTTACAGTACATGCTGGTAATAGCAGATGTTTGTGTGGAAAATGGTATGAGGAGGGCAGGGGGGGAGGGGATCAAGTGCCTTTGAAGCAATAGTTACTGTATGAAAATGTGAATATTAATGAAGGCATTTCCAAAACGTTGGAGAGGGGGATTCATCATCCTATCCCCCCACAGGATTTTTGCCAATGGCTTTGGTGACTTTAGGTGACCATTAACATCAATCAATAATAAAAGGGTTCTATTACAAAATGTAGCATCCACATGCCATGTGTTTCAAATTGTATAATTACCCCCTCCTTGAAATTTAAAATATTGTATTTATAAATAACCATCACAGTATTACCAACACACACACACACACACATCACACAAACACTCACATGCCATCATATCCACTAGGCTTTTTCTTTTCTTTGAAATGAGAAATATATCAAACAGTTGTCCTTTAATAATTTACTTACTCAGAATAATGTCTGTTGTCATATTAATAAAAAATACCTCACATTCAAAAGTGCAGGTTGTGACTCAGTAAATACCAGTACAACAAGTTGTAAAACATTTGATCGGCAGCTGCCAGCATTGTAATGTTTTACATAACGAAATACCAGCAATAATTTAAAGCCAAGACAAATAATTCCATGATCCCACCCGTTTCTAATTTAACGTAATGCATGTCCAATTATATTTAGGTTTCGACCAAAGCTTTGCCAAGATTCTGTTATACTAATATTTGCCATTTCTATAAAAGATTTACTCCTTATTAACTCATATAATCTCCACAAAAAATTAAAAATAATTGTACATGCCAAAGCACACGTGCACAAAACTACTGTACTCATGTTTTGATCATTCTGGGACAAATTTTTCAAGAAAACACATTAAATCGGATACATTTCAGAGACTAGTTTTTTGAACAATCTGGCAGAAAAATCAACATTTTCAACAAAACTACAAAAGCAGCCAACAACTATTTTATTTGCATTCATTTTATCAAGCTGTACAAAATTCTCAACAGACATGGGCAATACAATGCTTCTATTAAACAGTAAGGGCTTTAATGCACTGTTCCACCGGCTAATGCATTTATCTTCCTATGTATATTTTTCTTTTTTTAAATTTTTTGGCTCTACAGGCAAATACACTTAAGACTGAATGGAATTACTCTAAGTTCAAATTTAGGAAGTGTTCAGGCACACACACAGTCTATTCTTGAGACTAAATGCCGCTTAAAGACCATTAAATTATGATAATTAATACCACACTCTATGAGGTACTAATATATGAACCATTATTCATTTTCAGTAGCTAGCTGTGCTTAATACTACAACTGCAGTGGTTGATTTAATCATAATACCAATGATTTAATTGTTAATTACCCTTCCACAACTGGTATATAGCCAAGATTTGAACTAAAACTGGGGGTGGGGTCTGGGACTCTCAGGCTACACACACCCAATGGTGCAAGAAGCACCACCAGACTGCAAGGCACTCCCCATGGGTATGGGATCCAAGGCCCTTCACAAAGTTTCTTTGTAACAAAAATTACAGTTCAGGGCAGGGGGGGTCACATCACATAATTTTCGCAACACGCAGGTGACTTTGGGCAGCCATTATTTTTTGATCCCCAGTTAGTACTAACTTGAGTTGAGAAGGGTAAAATCCCCCGGCCCCCATTTACGTGCAAATACTCTCATTCGTGTCCTATGCAAGATGATGACTTTGACTATCCATCTTGGTTTTGTAAAATAACCATATAACTTCATTCATATCCTCCTATATTGACCAGGCTCATCTCTATCAAACGGACCAATATTACAAGTTTATTCAAGTATGGTGAGAAATTCCCATTCCCATCATGCATGAAGTCATTAAATGATTTACAGTAGCTTCCTCCTTATAATTTTATGTACTTGATTCTATCAAATTCTCACTTCAAGATACAATACTTTGATTTAACTGATATCTTTTATGCTCATATTAATACTTGAATAGTGTCACCATTCATGGTTCAGTGGAAGTCTTTGAAAGTATCCAGATCAATAAATTATGTCCTAAATCCCATCAATGTCAAGTCTGAAATGATTCCAAGTCTTTTTATTATTAATTCACTGCCATTTATGTCCACTTTTTCTTTCCACTAAAAATCATTAAGTTATCTCAAAATGGTTACCCAAACAACTATCTGTTGGAAGTTTTAACAACTGTTGACCTAAGAACAAAGTACATCCACTGAAAATATTAATACAGATGGTATACACCCTCAAATAGAAGGCGCCTCATAGAAAGATATTACAATTAATTGTAAAAGTGAAAGCATTATGAAAACTTGATCTCAAAGCAGGCACTGTGGTTTTACACATAGGCATAGGAAGAGGGAGGGGAGACTTCAGCCCCCAGCTAAACCAGAATGCAAAAATGCATTGTGGTTTAAATGAATATAGCACTTAACGTGTAATCCCAAATAACGCCAAGATGTCCTGTTTCTTTCAGTAATTGGATGAATGTGATCTTAAAGTGCTGGAAAATTACAGTTTCATGTTCAAATTTGACTTTGGGAATTCTCGGGAATTTTTTTGTTTTTTCCGGGAATTTTTGCTAAGTGGCCTTTGGTGATTTCAGCTGGCCTCTGATTTCTGACAAAACTCATAGGGGTTTTCTGATGGATAAAATGCAACACCAAGGGAAGTATCCAGCCTTCCTAACTTGACCTATCTTGTAAACAAGGTTTTCAGAGTTTGTCCCCTGGTGACCCCAAATGACTTTTGACCTCCACCCAAAACAATAGTTTATCCTCTCCCCATAATGCATCCATACACCAAGCATAAAATGTATCCAACCTTCCTACCTCGAGATATTGTGCAAACAAGGTTTTCAGATTTTGACCCCTGGTGACCCCAAATGACCTTTGACCTCCACCAAAAACAATAGGGTTCTTCCTCTTACCATAATGCATCCACACACCAAGTATGAAATCTATCCAAGCTTCCTACCTTGAGATATCATGTAAACAAGGTTTTCAGAGTTTGACCCTGGTGACCCAACTGACCTTTGACTTCCACCAAAAATAATAGGTTCTTCTTCTCATCATAATGCATCAACACACCAAGTATGGAATCTATTCAAGCTTCCTAACTTGAGGAATCAAGTAAACAAGGTTTTCAGGGATTGACACCTGGTGACCCCAAATGTCCTTTGACCTCCACCAAAAACAATAGGGTTCTTCCTCTTACCATAATGCATCCACACACCAAGTATGCAATCTGTCCAAGCTTCCTACCTTGAGATATCATGTAAACAAGGTTTTCAGAGTTTGACCCTGGTGACCCAACTGACCTTTGACTTCCGCCAAAAATAATAGGTTCTTCCTCTCATCATAATGCATCAACACACCAAGTATGGAATCTATTCAAGCTTCCTAACTTGAGGAATCGAGTAAACAAGCTTTTCAGGGTTTGACACCTGGTGACCCCAAATGTCCTTTGACCTCCACCAAAAACAATAGGGTTCTTCCTCTTACCATAATGCATCCACACACCAAGTATGAAATCTATCCAAGCTTCCTACCTTGAGATATCGTGTAAACAAGGTTTTCAGAGTTTGACCCCGGTGACCCAACTGACCTTTGACTTCCACCAAAAATAATAGGGTTCTTTCTCTCATCATAATGCATCAACACACCAAGTATGGAATCTATTCAAGCTTCCTAACTTGAGGAATCGAGTAAACAAGGTTTTCAGATTTTGACCCCTGGTGACCCCAAATGTCCTTTGACCTCCACCAAAAACAATAGGGTTCTTCCTCTCAACATGGGGCATCTACCTACCAACTTTTAGAACTGTCAGTTCCCCTTCTTGAGATATTGTGTGAACAAGAAAAGTGTCACAAACACACACACACATACATACACACACACACCATCATGACTGCATAGTTTCTCTTTTTATCGAAACCAAAAAGTGGTGGGTGGACGTATGCTTCAGTCGACTCAATTCTAGGACCAAAACCCCTTTGTTCCCTCTGTAAAAATGTCAAATATTTGCAAAAATTTTCTTGACCATTTAGCAAGTACTGCACTAAATGCACATTTTCAGGGAAGGGACAAGTCATTCCCTCCCTTACACACTTCCACAGGGGTGCAAATTTTTATTTCAAGTCTTGAGGGAGAAAACCTGCAAATGACCAAAGGGCCCTGCAGGTGCTGTGGGAGCACTTTGCACTTCCTCCTTCAGTGTGGTGTCCAGGGGCCCACCTTAGAACCCTAGGGGGTTCCAAAGGCCATGTCCCAATGGGGGACCAGAAGGAAAGCCCCTGGAAGCTCTGGGTAACTTTCAAAATGGTGGGCATTAGAACAAAACATTTAACTATTTAAAATAAGCAATGAATAAACCATAAAATCACACTTCATGACTTCAAGCAATATGGCAGTGGGGAGGATGGATGATTGCAAAGGCTCTACGGGGTTTAGTGAGATTATACCTACTTTCTCTACTGGAAATTATAATGAAACATAATAAGACATTACAGGGGTAGCCTATCAGATAAAAGCGCATGAAGCACAAAGTACAGTAACACATTATTAGGATTTCCTTCATAGAAGGTATCAAATATGCACTCCTCTTTTGGCGTACATACTCTAACACCTGCGAACAATGACAGAGATCATCCCATTTTGCTATACAGTATTCATGAGCCTAATTTGAAGTTAACTTTTGATCGGTTTCGATATATGAACATTCATGTTACATGATAAACCTGCAAGTGTAACATTGTTCTACCACATTCTCACTTTTACACAGTACAATGGGACTTCTTCCTTGAGTTAGTTTTAAGCGAGAGGAATCACACACTAAAACCCCATTGACTTTGGTAGTGAAAACTGCATGGCAATCAGACTTGCTTTAGGCGATTTTCGTTTAATATTTATGAATAGTTAATAGCGTGTAGTTTTTACGCAGTTCAACAGAAAATTCGTGCGAAAGTACGCGGACGATTATGAGTGCAGTCAATGTAGGTGCAGGAGTATTAATACACGTCCGCTGGGTGGGCAAAATTAGGATACTATATGCCGTGGAGGCATGCCAAAAAATAGCATTTTAAAGATATTTCAGTAATGTTTTCCTCCCTTTTACATAGCACTTAACTATCAACAGACAGCAATGAATATTCACTTAACAGACCCTAAAAATGGCAATTTGCCCCTTTTCCATCACAGTCTAACTTGAACTAAAGGCCAGTTGCTTTTTTCATGATGCAGAAGGTTTGTGCCTTTGAGGATTTAGAGGATATAGTTGCATTGAGTTTTTGCAATAATCCTAGTCACTGCTGTATATCCTATTTTGGTCATAATTGGATGATTTACAGCATACTGTATACTATGGATAAGTGCCCTAATTTCGGCTATTTTATAATGACCATGACAAATCTGGAAGGGGGGAAATTTAAATCATGGTTTCGCCCAATCATTTTTGGAAAACCATTAGTGCACTCACCAATTTTTTCACAATTGTTGGTGTACTTTGACTTTTATTCAAACAAGTTTCAAATACATTAGCCACTCTGAGGTGAGTGGGGTCTATGATGGCTCACGCATATCAATGGAATGTGATCAAGTGTAGCCCTGTAGAGAGATAAGACTACATAACAGCATTTAAATCATACGCTGAGGTGTACTCAGCAGAATATTGCCTTGAGCAATGTATACTCCATATAGGCTACTGCAGCTGTGCGGGGGGAGGTATTATTGTTGTTTCCATTTTTCTTTCTTTTGGAAGACGGGTTTAGAAGTAGGCTTAGTAGGGAATAATTACTGTCTGGGAAGAAATCATCAGTGCTTCAAATGAAGTTCAAGGTGAAGGAAGTCTTGATGAACCTATAAAAGCAGATTTTCTGTGCGAACAATGTATGTCAAATAGCCTCTTTTCTTTGCCTGTAAATTACACAACAATTGTGGTTCCTTTTCCGATATTTCTCTACTGTTGAAGGAACAAACGTAGGTCAGTTACTCTGTCTTTTCTCTCTACCAACAATTTGCCCTTTATAGTTTAATAATTCTTTTATATTCAGGATTTTTGTTTTCCATTTTTGACCTCACACTGTCACACAGTACACATTGCCACACACACAAACACGAGTTCCTATGCCCATGAGGTCCAATGACAGCTGGATTAAGTTTCTATCAAAGGTATCAATGCATTCATTTTATCCAGATTTTCATTTGACACTTTCACAAAATTTCATTTGCTACTGTAAAAAGCACTTCACTAGCACTGTTGATGGGTTAAAGAGTCCATACATTCCCATACACATGTTAGCTAACACAAATTTAGAAAAGCAGTTAACCTGAGAATTAAAAACAACTAAAGATCATTTTGATCACTTTACAACAAAACCAACCATGCTCATTTAATCTCCTTGTACAGACGCATGAACATGAAAGGTGAGCATGTTACAACCAATTTTCTCCTAGGCAGCATTCCGCTCGACCCTAACACAACCACCCACTGGCTGCCACTGTAAAAACTGCTTCCCACTCCATACACGTAACACTCTAAACGTGTAAAAGTTGAATTTGGAAAGAGGCCCTTCCTAAATTTATCACAATATTGATTCAAGTTAAAGGTCTCTTGACATCTTATTGTATAAATGTCACCAGTTCCTGGTTGTCTCTATCTTAAGGTACTGTAAACATTCATATATAGCTAACTTAAGTGATTATGACCTTTATAGGCATATGTACACAAATGTCTCCAATAGAGGAGTTAATAATACCATGCAATCTTGATCAGACTTGTTTACAAATTGTAAAATTGTACCGAGATAACTAAATGGTTAAAATTAATTATCTGCAGTATAAAATATGAAACATATCTGAAGCTGTGAGGCATTATGGGAAGACCACTAACTTGTTTACTCAGATGGAACTTAAATACTATAACTTGATGGTTTAATTTTCTGCAGTACGATGATATTCATAGTAAACTGTATGTCTGAGGCTGTGGGGCATGATGAAAGATCCACTGAGCTCTAGGCTTCCTTCCCACTGTTTGCAGTAAACTCATGAAGGAAAGACCCTTCCTTTTAACTCCTGAGTACCTCTTTAGCCTTTAACAAAGAAGTTTGAGATGGAGGAGTGGGGGTGGGGTGGGGTGCCCGGGCGGGGGCGAGGGCATTGGCCGGGGGTGGAGGTGTAGATGACTGAAGGCAGTCCTCCCATTCAAGCACAATTGCAATCTTTGGGGATAGGAAATTATATATATATAGATCTTTCAGCAAACTTGTGAAAAAGTTTGGGCAAAGGTGTTCAGCCTCCTTCAACATCATAACCCTCTCCACCAGTTGAAAGTAGTCCTGTAAGCTTTAATGTTAACAGTATGAATTTTCCTCGAACCTTCTTTTTCGACTAGTTTGTTAAATAGAGAACAGCAGGTAGTGCGAAGGCTATGCAATAGAGTATGTACAGCAATCCTGTAAAATGTGAATGATTCTCTTTGGATTTTCTCACACAGCAGGGGAATTGTATGTTCAGTCCTGATATTTCACTTCACAACTGACTATACTGACTGTCATGTTCTGCACAGATTATTGTACAGTATGAAGCATATTGGATAATACATTTTCAAGTATAGGTAATAAACATCCTTTTTCCTCCAAAAAATGTTTTGAACAGCATCCAATACTGCTCTTCCTTCCCCCCTCCCTGCATTTCCCCCTTCCCCCCTCTCCCCCCCCCCCAAAATAGTTATCTAGTCTTAGCTGGCACTGCCATGTGCAAAGTTCTCACAATATCTCTGGTCAGGGCTAGAGCTAATAACAATCTGGTGATTATATCACATGTTAAGTTTTGTGAGTTTGGCATTGAAGAAAACACGTAATCACCAAACAAGTGGATTAATTCAAGGCTCTTACTTTTCCAGACACACTGGTGTGTCAAAGATCCTTCAATCACAATTTAAACAACACTGACTTAACTGGCTCACGTTCATTGCCAAAGGAATTTGAGATGCAAAGATAACCAGCCCAGCCAATTGCTGGGGAGTGAAAATATATCCAGTTGTGGCCTAGTTTAATAGCAATGATTCAGAAATTGAGTCTCACTTGTGTATGACACACCTCCCCTCCCCCTGATGCTATAAGGGGGGTCCAGATGTTTTGAAAGAAGACTTCAGTGCAGATAGTTTTGCTTCATCCTATCTGTGCATGCTGAACTCATCCCTATGCTGAATAATGTCATCAATAATGGCATCTTGATTCTACATACCTGTACACTCAATTTGGAAAGCTATGCCTACCAATTTTTTGGCCATCTCAGAAGCTACCAGGAGAAAATTTGGCTTTCTACTTTACAATTTGGCCAACTCAAAGAAAATGAGATACGTGACTGGCTAATGCCTTGGTTCACACTGGATCTGTGAAGTTTACGTACAGCCAGATTTACGTACAGACACAAAAAGTCAACTTTTTGTCAACCAATTTTCCCAGCAGGTGCGGGATATTCCTGCAGGTGGTTTTTGAAACTTGTGGGATCATTGAGAAAAGCCTGTGGGAATCACATGACCCCACTGCCTCATGCAAACACCAACACAAGATATAAAATATTTGGTGATATTAAAAATTGTCAGCTTCAAATCTTAAACTGATGATCTACAATGCAATGCTATCAAAAGATAAAGATTGCAATTTCATGTTATCTGCATAGTACAACTAACCTTGTGCATGCACTGAATGAAGTTGACCAAGTGTACATGGTTGCTTGTCTATATTAAGTTGACAGATTTTTTTCTTGACTATCAAAACAGAAGAGTAGCATACACAGAAAGATAAATTAACATATACAAGTGCATAGCCGGGGGGGGGGGGCATGTGGGTGAAGCCCCTACTGAAGTTTTTGCCCCTAGATCTAAAATTACCAATGCCTTAATGCAGTTCAGTATATCTTGCCCCCCTGAAAAATTTTACCCCCCAAGCTACAGTATCTTGTCCCCCCCCCCTTCAGTACCTTGTCTGGCTACCAGCGTGCCTATATCACACAGTGACATTTCATCAGTTTACAATGTAAATTACAACAGCAAAAGAAGAGCTAGAAAAGTTTGACTATGTACAAAATATACAGTGATCCTGTCCATGCACTGACAGAGGGCTCACTTGTGCTTCTATCACCCTGTAACATCATGTGTGTAGGATTTATTTTCATCTTACAGAATTGTGTAAGCATAAGCTTACGTAAGCATAAGCTTTTATGCAGATGTCCAAACTCAGTGGAGTTGACAACAAAGACAATTTTACCAGGGAGCTGTAAGGGAAGGAGAAACATCAACTGAATCTGTCAGACAAATGAGACAATATGTACTTGAGAATGACTTGATCCTTTTCAGGTACCAAAATTTGATTGACAGGTCTTTTTGTTCCTATTGCAGAAAGACTGTTTACTTTCCTGCTTAATGAAGATTCCATCCTTTCTAAACCCAGTAATCCTGAAACAAAGACCATTGTCAAGATAATGCTTTGAAGATATCTGTGCAGCCGACTTATGTGAAACGTTTTCATCGTTTTATATCAAAACGACTGTACATACACACTTAAGCTGCACAATTCAATTATTATTCTAATTTATTCATCAGGTAAGGAGTATATCCTTTTGATGAACTATTTGGAGTCTAAATTTTGATGACGACATTTCAAACGATTCCAGATTGCTCCTGAATTAGCAAAACATATGTTCAAAAAGTAACATGAAACTACACTGTACTATTTTAAAACGTGGGACCTGGCGGCACAAGATGAAATAAATTTTACTTTCCTTGACGACTGGCAATGTTATATTAACAGGTGAAATCACCCTGCGAGCTCTCTCAGGAGTAGCAGATGACAAGGAATTTTGTCTTCATTGCTTAAGCCCTCTCAGTTTTAGAGGAATTTCTGGAACGAGACAATGGGGAGCTTAAGTGTCGGCAAAACACCTAGTTCAAAGGAAGAACGAGCGTTGTTTCTCCTTCCCTCACAGCTCCCTGATTTTACATTCCATTACACTTTTAGTATATTTTAAGTTATAGTAGCCTGTTCATGGTGATACCAAGTAAACAATTATTGTAAAATGTTGTCAATTAGACCTTGACCAAAAGAACTCAGTACAGCAGATTCCATTGCCTCTTGCTCCAACAATGAACTGAACATTCAAAAGATTCTTATCTTCGCATTTTTCAAGTTCTATATCTGTAGCAATACGGCCAATACCATAATGTACCACTGTCCTTTATTCAGACCAGAAACTGTTAGGTTAAAGAAAGGTACACTATGAAGGACCTCAAGATTTTTATAGACATTTAAAAGCTTGACACAGTGGCAATGCTAAGGGAGGGGGGGGGGTGCATCATCACACATTTATCCCATGACATCGTGCCCTACTGGACAGCTTCAGTGAAATATCACAAAGCCCCATCCATGAAATTCCTCCCATGGTCCGTCCTTCCCACCCACAATTAGTGGGCTGGAGTTGGGCTAACCATTAATTATAAAACTAAATGGTAAAATTGTCATATTTTGTGATCTGTATGTACAGTAGTGTGCTTTAAATGCTATTTGATTTTTAGTATGCTTCACCTTTTAATGCCCACATTTTTTTTATCTGAATACTCAAGAGCTTCCATGGTTTATCTCCCTGGTCCCCCAGCAAGACATTGCCCCTGGAACCCATAAGGGACCATAAGGAAAGCTCCTGAGCCCATGTTTTTGGTGGGGAGGGGGGAGAAGTTAGGGTCTCAATCTTCCAAAGTACCATTAGATCATTTTATTTCCATTGCTCCTCCAACAATTTCTTCCCTCTATCTCCCCCCCTCCCCTTCACTTCAAAAACTTGCCATGTTCACAGTCAAGGAGGGGATGAAGCATAGCCTCCCAGAAAGAATTTTTTTCTCCCACACAAAATTTGTGAAAACAAAAATTGTGGAAACAAAAACTGATATTCCCTTTACAGCAGCACCCCCTACCACCAGTGGCTCTAGACATGAGTACACACACGTCGCTTGAAAATCCAATACAGATAATTGCAGAAACACTTAATATTGTTATCTTGTACAATGTTATGTACACAGGCATATATGGCAGCGGGCTGGGGAGGCTGCAACCCCCCAATTCAGGTAGAAAGTTTGGTACTTTCATGCAAAATGCTGCTTTCAAGCAAACATGCTCAAATTTTGGGGTTAAAGTGCTGCAGCCCTCAACTGAAAGACACTGCAATTCCCTACACTTATGGTTACATACTATGGTCCTGGAAATATCTTCATACTTCAGTCTATGTCCCATTGAACCCCTGTCACACTACAGATGGATGCATCCAAAGCTCAGGCAAATGAGCTAATACTGAATTTACTTTTATGCTATGATTTCAACCTGTAACCAGGGAGTTATTAGGAAGGAGATACAAAGTTCTTTAGACTCTTTGAAGCAATGTTCGTTTCCTACAGTAATCCTGCTTTTCTTCTCAAAATTCCTGTCTCAATACCTAGAACAACTAGGATCAACTATAGGATCAGTGAGATATTGTCAAAATGACCTTGAGAACAAACACTCCTTACGTTGAACTCATAAACTTTGCGTTGCCAGCCATCATGCAAAAATGTAAAATTTTATCCTTTCGTCGTTATTCGTCGCACTAAATATCATTTCATTTAACGTCAGCTAAGAGTTTCTTAACGACTCACCTTTCGACTATGTTTCTTAATGATGGGAAAATTTGCTAAAAACTAAGAGAAATGTATAGGCTTGAACGATGTTTCCAGCAGGTGACGTATTAAAATCGTGGGGGCACAATTGAAGTACATTATTTAAACGTTTGTTTCCAGTCGTTTAAGTGAAAATCCTGATTAAAATTTGTTCATTGGCGGAAACAAACCTTACTTCAAAGCATGTATAGACAATGCCCATTGTCTCCAGATTACTTGGAAAAGAAAGGAGGAGATCATCATTAAAATGGTTTAGTCAACAGAGACTTAACAATAGGAACAAAGAGACCTGTCAATCAAACGGCAGTGCCTGAAAAGAATTCAATCATTTTCAAGTACATATTGTCTGACAGATTTAGTCGTTGTATCTCCTTCCTAACAGCTCCCTGCTGTACTAGGAAGGGTCAGATGATCAAATTGGGAAGGGTCATTTCAGACGGGGGGTGTACTCAGTACTTAAAGGCAGTAGGCAGTTCCCCCCCCCCAAAAAAAATTTCCTTTGAAAAATCAGCAAATTCTTGTAAATTTCCTCTTACTGCATTACAAGCACCTCCGAAGACATTTAAAACATATAACTATTGCAAACAATAGGTAAAGCAAGGAGAAATTATCCTTAAATTTCACAATTCACTAACGAAAACATTGTCATATGATCAAAATAGGCCGTTCATGAACAAGAGTAATGGGGCATACTAACTCTGATTGGGGTGACTGCCTATTGCCTTTAAAGATCTTGATGCATCACTTTGTCTACATTCAAAACCTCATTTGGGGGACAAAATTTGCAATTTGTTCAACTGTAACTCAAAAGGGAATGCTTTGTTCCCTTAAACTTGATTTTGGAATCTTGCTAGAAACTGTTTCCAGCAATGAGGGCAATGCATACTGGCTTTACCTGCCCAATGCTTATTTTTGCCCCCCTTTCAGTAAACTCATCCTATACATTATCTGCAATGCTTTGAGAGTTCTTAAGCCACCTGTGACATCATCCAACTATTACACACTATTGTCCCCTACCAGAATTATTTCATAAGTTTGCTGTAAGGTTATTTAATTCCCTTCTATATTGACCCTAAAATCTACTACAGAATTACAAACGTGACAGCTTTAACCTCTGGGAAGGTCACAGTAGACCACAGAAAGAGTTTTATAATTCAAACACAAAATATGAAGGAACTTCCATCTTGTTTAGAATTTAGGTCACTTTAAAGTTTAATTAAAAAAGAAAGAGAAAAGACTTTTATAAACAGGGTTACTTGTTGAGACTATATAAAAGACCCACTGCTGTCACTTCAACTGACAAGAAATCAAAAGTTCTAAAGCTGCTGAGACAATTTAAATTTTAAAACTATAGGCAGAGTGAGATTTGACTCTGTTACTACAGGCTTCAGATGAGTACATTCTGCCAAGATACACTAGTAACTTTTTCAAGAAGGAACCTAATGCATCCACATTTCTATCTTAGTTTGGGACTTCATAAATAGATCTACCGCTAGTCAATTTTTGGCACCCAAACAAAAGTTTAATTTCAAGAGAGTTGTGTGCCACCATCTAGAATGAAGGTGCTGCAAGTATCTGTCATAATTCTCTCTTTTCACTTGGTCATTACCAAGGCAAGTCATGAAGATGTTTTTCTTGAGGTTCCACAGAACCAAAATATTACAGTGGGTTCGGGATCAGTCACATTGTTAAAATGTGGTGTTGACCTTCAAAAATTAGAGCATTCTTTTTCTGTGGAGTGGACAAAGGATGGAGCTCTCCTCCTTAACTCTGAGACACCTCCTGAAAGCATTGAGGAAAGAATTCTCATCAACGCAGAGGTAGCCAATGGAGGCTACGATTTGGTTATCCGCAACACAGAGTTTACTGACATTGGAGACTACTGCTGTAACATTTATAGCAACACAAATTCCCAACAAGAGGTTGAAGCATCGGCCTGTGCTATACTGAGATCGCCAGTCATCACACCCCCACTATGTTCTTATTTGTCTGATGAGGAAGGGGGTCCCGAGGTCATGGCAGGAGCGAGAATTATCTTTGTTTGTGAATATGGTGACCATGAGGATTTGGAGCTTAGCTTAGAGTGGAAGCAAAACAATCAAGTTGTAACAGCTGATCACATTAACAGAGTAGGATCTTCACTGTATTATCTTGCTTCCTTTAATCCAGAAGATGATGGCACCATCCTCCAATGCAGTTATCCAGAGATACCATCATTACATTGTCAGTTTCCTCCTGTTAGTGTGCATTACCCTCCCCAAGTCCAGATAGAGGTCCTACACTCTGAGGATACCATGGTCTACCACGACGATACCATCCACCTACGTTGCACCTTCAAGGCCAACCCACCAGCAGTCAACTTTCACTGGAACATCCTTCCACATCAAAGATTTTCCTTTCATGAAGGAGGCCGCCAAATTGAGATACATAACATCCATTCCCAAGACGGATTCACCAATATTTCTTGTAGGGTAGCCAACAGTCTGGGTGATACAACTGCTTGGGAACTTGTAAAAGTAGAGCAACACGCAGAGAAAATCTCGTCAACATTACCATCCACTGAGATATCACAGAAGCAAGGACAAGATACAGAGCTGAACATCTCAACCACTAGTGAAGGTAATAAGGGAAAGGGGCAGAGGTTTGATCATGGCAGCAAGCACGGGGGTGAGGCAACTAATATGACCCTTATCCTAGTGATAGGCGGGGCTTTGAGCATCATTCTTTTAGTATCTATTGTCACATTTGGATTATTACTAGCTGCGGCATGTAAAAAGAAGCAAGGAGCTTCAGAAGCAGACGATTTGCGGGTCACGTATAATAGCCAAGGGGTCACTACAGACTTAAGAGTAAGAACAGATCAATCACAGAATTTACCAACAAGAAGCCCCCTTGCTCTAAACCCTGCCAACCTTGCCCGTGATAATCCATACCAGTACCCTCAGTCCTCACCTCTGTATGCTAGAAGTACTGTAAGTAAGAACTATGATAATGGTGCATTCAGTAAATTTACCTTTATGGATGATGATCTGATTGAAGAGCATTCTGATTCACCAACATATGATACTGTGCCAACTACGCAGAACAGTGGTGTATGATTCATGGCTTACAGTTAATAATTCTGTGAATAAGATGGACAAAAATTCCATCTACAGTATATATAGCCAGGTTATCAACTTTTCAACACTTATTGCTGTAATTGTTTCACACGTTCTCTGCTGCTACAGCTCAAGGGATGAAATTGTGTAATTATGGAATTGATTAGCAGAAATTGCAATGTTCAAATTGATTATCAATTACTCCACATCAATGAGCAGTTTAAAACTGCCACTTAAACAAGGCTGTCAAAAGGCTTGTAAGGTTGGGGGGCTCAGACCCTATACTGTAGTTCCTGGATTGTGGAATTTCTTAGGTACTTTTCAGCCATTCACAGGCATAGCCAATGGTAAGTTTTTAAATGAACCAGAATACAAAAATGCACTGAGCTTTTGATGAATTCATTTCAGTAGGCCTTACCTTTAATTAAAACTATAGAGGCTCTAAAATGTTATTGTTCTGGACTGATGTAATGCATTCACACACAAACTATGAGAAATCGTCATGAGTCTTATTGTACCTTGAGATATCATACTAACAAAGTTTTCAGAATTTGACAAATGGTGAGCTGAAATGATGGGTAGTAGTAGCCATTCCGACTCTAAAGTACGATGAAATTGAGAGCGTTTTTCGTTGTTATTAGCGTGACGCTGTTGTACTTTAGAGTCGGAATGGCTACTACTACCCATCCTTCTACAATTTCGACGATGACTCTATCACAGGTCAATAGAATTCTATGGAATTCTAACCTTAGAGCTGAAATGACTTCTCACCAAAATAAGGAAAAAAAAAAAAAACAACAACAACAATAGCATTTTTTAATTAAATGGGTAAATAAAGCCAGTTTTCGAGCTTCCAAGCATAAAATACCTGGCCTTTGACCTCCACCAAAGCAAAAGGGTCCTTCCTCTTCATATAATGCATCTACATGCTAAGTATGAAGAGCATCCACACTCCCTATCTGGAACTACCGTGTTACCAAGACTTTGAGAGTTTGACCTCAAATTACCCTAGATGACCTTTGACTTTCATAAAAAAACAATAGGGTTCTTCCTCTTGCAATAAGCATGTTCATGCTATGCAGGGTATCCATGCTTCCATGCATTGAGCTATCAAGTTTTATAACAAGATTTTTAGAGTTTGACCTCTGATGACCCTACATGATGTCTGACCTCTACCAAAAAACAAAAGGGTTCTTCCTCTTGACATACTACATACGCATGCTAAGTATAATGCATATCTATGCATCCTACTGTATCTTGAGACATTGTATTTTAAGTGTTTTAAGAGTTTAAATGTTTTAAGAGTTTGACCTCTGGTGACCCCAGATGACCTTTGACCAACACCAAAAAGAATGTGGTTCTTCCTTTCAGTACAATGTATCCACATAAGTACTACATATGAGAACTGTTGGAGTTCCAGCTCTTCTGGAGATATTGTGTCAACGAGTTAAGCATCACAAACACACATTCTCACATACACCTGTACAAACACATACACATACCATCATGAAGGCATAGATTTCTCTTTTCATCAAACCCAAAAATGAAAACTATTGTCTTTTAAGTCTGGCAGACAAGTTTTTGGAGGATATGAGCCAAGATTGTACGAGGAGAAGCAGCAAAACAGGACTTTTGTTGTCATTGTGGCCTACAGCTGAGAAGGGGGGGAGGCACCATCCTTTCCATACCATTTCTTCTTCCTATTGATTCTCATCTCTCTTTCCAATACATTCCTTTGCCCAGTGTCTGAGATCCTATAGTGCTAGAGGATACTACGAAATATTTTGTGTCACAGCTAAAGTACATGTTCACGTTAAGAGTAATATTATTCTACCTCCCAAACAGGAGACAATTTTAAGACATTTCAAAATTAACATAAAATCCTGGCATGATCATCAGTATTCAGTCCATTTTGTTGGGACTCTGAAAAAATGATGAATTGATGGATCTAAATGAATCAAGTGACTGCCATTAAACCACGAAAATATCTTTTAAACTGTAACTGAATTGAATGCTGCCCTCCAGAGTAGCCAACACCACAAGCTAGTCATACAGTAAATGTAGCATACTGAATATGTTTATTGTGAAGGTGAAAATGCATTATGGTGGCAGTATGTAGTATTACGCTAGCAAGCAGAAAAATACTGACTTAATCACTTATATGTTTTTTGTGCACTAAAAGATAGTGTGTGTTTGCGTTCTTTTAGAGAAAAAAAAATCACTTTCAAAAAGATTGGGAAAGGAAGGGAATAGTTTTGTTGTGTCATTTCTGGTTAAGCTTTTTTGGTATCACAGGTCAAAAAATGGAACAAGAATTATCAATAAAATAGAGCCTGTTCATACCAACAATTTCAGTGTCCTAATATTTTTGGCCTAAATTTACTTTTTCTTTCAAAGCATTGAAGGTCAGCAGAAGTGTTATGGCGTGGGGATGGGGTAAAGGGCTTGAATTTTCACAACAGAGACCCATAATTATTAGTATTAATGATGGAGTTACTGATTTGTATGCATATGAGACAATGAGACTCCATTGTGATAAAAACAATTGTAAAACAAAAATAAAGAATAGGATAATATGGGAGGACGTTTCACAAGAAGGGTGAAAGGTGTTTGCCCTGAAATTTTCCCTTATTAGTAACAATTATGACATAAATTGTTCCCTGAAAAATGACAGTATTTTGCCCTGAAATCAACCTTTTTTTGCTCCGAAGGGCTGGTGCTCCCAGACCTCTGCTTCATACACCTTTGAATGACCTTCTGTTTTGGCAAGTCACAAGCTGATACTGTCTTGTAAAACGGTACATTTCAATTATGGTGATTGAGGTTGCCAATGAAGGTCAGATTGAATTAGTTGAGACAGCTTTTTACACAGAAAAAGCAGCTCCTGCACTTGAACTTATTTACTGCTTTTATTATGGGAAACAATGATCTGTGACCTCGAAAGAATCTGTGACAAAAGAAAGTTAACAATCAATACACCAAGAAAGTGTTTCAATTTCAAAAATGACTACAAAAGAAAAACAATTTCTGACCTGACCAGGGTTCATACAAAACTCTTTCCCATGCACAAATGGAAGTATGGAAAACCTGTAGAAAACCATTTAAGTATACGTGTGGGTGGAGTTGGCAGTTGGCTTGGTGGCTGAGTGTTCTGGGGGCTAAAATTTACTTGTTCAACATAGCTGTTCACTGTGATGCTGAGTGGGTTAAAACTGGTGAATTTTAATTAGGCATCTGGTTGTCCATTTAAGGAAGTTGTCCAATTCAGACAGTTGTGAGCTTGGCTTGGTTCAAGTGTCAATTAGTGGAGCAGAGCAAGGAACTTCCACTCCTGGCCTTTGGGAAAGTGGCTTCAGACTGGGGATGGATACACTCACGTCTGTCAGATGGGGATGTTAAATGGCAGTCCCAGGAGCCGGACTGGGAGTGGTTAGTACATGCCTGCCTTGTTAACCTCTGAGAAATAGTTCAAAAGTGAAGGTGAATCTCGCTGGTGTTCACCCACATTCACTTTGGTATATAGGGTCCTCGATGAGCCAATTAGCTTGCTGACCCTCAACGGTTAAACTTAACATAACCTTGGAAGCTGCAAAACTGAGGGGACTAATCACTCCACTGAAAACTGTATGAATGGTTAAACACTGCAAATTGAAATAGATCAGCTCCACTAAAAGTACTGTACCTTAATTCATTGGGATACTCATAAAGGTAAGCATACATACCCCAAAACACATGCTAGGTTTGGGGCAACCTTAATTCATACCTGGTAACTGCACTCTGATTGACATGGAGTCCAGATTCAAATTATAACTTCAAATATATTAGCCACTAAATTTGTCAATGCACAATTTGTGCATATTCCAGTAGTGATATGTGAGACATATATACACATTGAAGCTACTGCATATCAGTACATTGTAGACAGATCTGAGGGCCCAGAATACAAGAGGAGAGCAGTGTTCTCCACTGATTTAATTTTTGTACGGGTGCTCCAAAGGTTAAAGGTTAATAGTGATCGCTGTCTATGAAGAGAGGGGGTGCTCTCTTTGAAAAATGTTTGCTATAATGTAATTATGGCTTTCTTTGATGAGTAAGTACTTCTGATTATCATTACTCAATGTTCACACTGAAATTATTGCTCTTTGCTCTGTTTTAAGGTTTTGAATTGACAATTTCTGTGGTGGCTCAACTTTTTGTCTGGGTGGTACATTTTCTGTCCAGGTGCAGCACCCTAACAGAACAGCCAGTGGAGAATACTGGGAGAGTAGTAATAAAATACACACAGTAGTGTACTCAGATGACTACTGTATGGCCTTGAGCAATTACACTACATAGCTTTGTTGGGGAGGTGATAACAGACAGTGATTTTTTAAACTTGGTCAAGGGGTTATAAGCTCAGGTGGAAGACTTTTAACTGTCTAGGATGAGGGCATGATGCCTTCATGCACCACTTCCACCCTACCCCCCTTCTCCCCATGACAGAAGCTTAGTGTGAAAATTTTGTAATGTTGCACATTGGATAGCATACTTGCTATAGTCTGTGCAAAACAAGTGACATGAACCATCTTTAGTAAAGTACAGATTTTCAAAAAATCATTTCATTCAAGGGCCGTTGAAGGGTTTCTACTGCTATAATGACAGGTCCACAGTCCTAGGTTAGAGGTACACTAGTACAGTTCTCAGACCTAGGAGGCAATTCCAATTAACTCTGTCACCAATCTAGAGCCCATGACAGAGGTTATTGATAGATGTTCTCATAAAGCTGTATAAGGGTAAACCAGAACAATAATTAGCCATGAACTACTGCACACCTTGGTCTATAAGCACAACCCCTTAAGCTTTATTCTGGGCTTTCACAAAGGCTTTACTCTTGACAGTCATGTCATTCTACAGATTAGGAACCAGTTTAGTGTAGTGGCATACATGGGACTGTTTCCTTCCCATGAACTTGTCCTGGGCTCTGTGACTATATAGGCATCATGTCAAAACCTTACCTTACAAGAAACTATACCTAGGACTATGCACAAAACTTTAGTCTGCATTTTCACCAAGGCTTTTCTCTTGCCAGTCTCATTATTACATGGACTGGAAACCAATTTAGTGTAATAACATACTTGGTATTAAGTACTGTTTCCCTTCTCACTATTTAGGCATTATCCAAAACCTTGCCTTACATGCAGCTGCCTCAGCAAAGCTGTGGGTATAGCAGCTTTGTTGTTGCTATGTACACATTATTAAACCATAGTAGGATTAATCTCATGCTACAAGGCTGTAACTACTTGTATTTGTGAAGCAACAAAACATGGCAGCCATGCTGGCTGCAGCTGAACTTTTTTCTCAAGGGTCTCAAGGACCCAATGATCAACTTTTCAAGGGCTAGATCAAGTTGATTAAGCAAAACCTACTTCTTGGGCATTTTGGGGGAATTAGATTATAAACTAGCAATTTTCTCAAATTCTCAGACAACACATGTATTACTCTTGCAAAAATGGCTCAGCTTCCTGGGGAAATATATTTTCCCATTTGACATGGTGCCTTACATGTTCAATATTCTAATCATTTTCCTACATGTACATGATATGACAGGCCTAGTCAACTCAGCCAACATATTAAGTACACGAGCAATTCCCATACAATCCTGGGAAAGTACTGGAGAATGGTGTGGGGGGGGGGGGGGTTGGAGTATGTATGCTAAGAAAGTCTTAACTATGAGTTAAAAATCTTACTAAAGACCTCCATACTGTTTTTTTTTCCTTTGTGCATGACTGTAAGTTACAATACGGTACATGGTCATATAAAGCATATTTTCGTTGTCTTGCCAAAACTTCACTTTAGTAGAGTTGAACCGAATAGAACACAGAACAAAAATTGAGGAAACTAATAACGTCACATTCTAGTTTTTTTTTGAGCACTGTGTTGTTGAGAATGTGCCAACTTAATGTGAATGACAGCACTATAACACCACTGAGTCAAACCACCCACCATCCACAGAAACACAAAAATTAAACCCATGGATGCAGTCCCTCCCAACACACTGACAGATCTAAAGTACAAGCTGCCACCAAGAGTCTTCAAATTGACAAAATGTATGCTATTTTTGGGCAAATGTGCTTAACATTTTCAGACACAAATGCTGAAGCACCCCAACCAGAATTGGTCAAGTATACATTTACGCCCAAAAACCAAATTCTGCTAAAGTGTTCCAACTTGGGCTCATCATGGATGAAACAATATATACCAAAGTCTTTTGCTTTGTTTGGTTCTTGATGAGATGGCAACAGATTTTCTGTTTCCCGGGAGTTTTCCACCATCAATCATTCGTGGCAACTCAACAGCCTACCTCTCAGTCTCACAAATCACAGTACCCCATTTTTGACCATTCTTTGTAATACATCATTCCAGATTTCTTTATTATATTCCACTTCAGGTATGAATATGTTGATTCAAAATCAAGTACTAAAGCAACATGTTGACCATATGCAGACATGTGACAGTCTAAGTGCATACTGTTCTAGTACATACTATGTACTAGAACAGTACTACACATACAGGAAAATGATAAAAAACAAAGAAACTTAATACAAACCTCATGTATGAGGAAGCCACTGAGTGAACATTATTCGTTGTAAAAGAGTTGTTCCTACATTCTGGATATGAAATGAAATTTCAGTCTATGCATACTCAGGCAGTGGCAGGTACAACAGATGGCAGGCCATGACAACTGCTTGTTTGGTTCTCAGGAGAAGTCAGCTGCCCAGCTGGGGAATTTCAGAAAAATTGAGAAAGAGTGGAGACATTAAGAGCGTGTTCAATCAAGGAAACTGCCAAATGCCCCTATCGCTCCCCTCCTGAAAAGCTCTTTAATCCTGATAACACCACAAACTGCTCTCAGTCAGGGCTATACCTGTCCTTCCTATGACCCATGGAAATAGTGGTGTGATCTGCCATCTGTATGATGACTGAAATTGATTTCCTTTTCACAGCAAAGTTCAGATGTAACATCTTAATTTATTGCCATTGCTTTCCTAAGTTTCCAAATCTTACAGTATCACTGCAATTTTTGGTCACCAAGATGTTCTGGTAAGGGTCAAAACTTGAAATGAAATCAGCAGTTTTTTGTGCCATTAGGATTTACCATGTGGCAAAGAACTTTGTTCATATCAGTTTACTTATGTAATGAGCCACATTGTTATGTCATTATGAAATTTTTGCACGGAAACTTGCCATTTGGACATGTAAGAACTACAGAGATCAAATGTTCCTTATGATGTCACAATGTAACCCACATGGGATTCTGATATCAACAAATATTTCGAACGTTAGCCTACAGTGAATTCTATGAAGTGACAAAGTTTAAGGATGATTTTACTTCAAATTTTTGGACCTTTTCTGAGATGGTAAGTGATCACAGTGCGATACTTGTGTAACATTCTGAAAGGAAAAGTTACGGCATAAATTAAGACTTTAATAGATCCCAGCTTTGCTTTAAGATGAACATCAATTTGACTGGTTGAAGACCCCAAGTTTTCATTGGGTTCTGTTAGGACCATGTTATGCCTTGGGAGCTTTTTCCAACTGGCCATACACAAGCCCTCCAACAGGGCCAAAGGGGTGTGTCACACGGCCGAGGCACATTACGTTCCACTTCATAAGTGTAATGAAAGCCTTGGTCATGTAATTGCACAGCCCTGTACAAGGGTAACCCTGTCTCTTTAGCCACTACTGTACTGCACCACTTTTCCCCCAAACAGTTTATTCAGGTCATTTCTCCTCACTGCCAGTTCAACCCATAGTGCAAGTCACTTCCCCCCAAAGTACCAACCCTAGATGGAAAAAGTTGGGAAGCTTGGAGGCTCCTTCCCGGGAAATTTGGGTATTTGAAGGGAAATTTTGGTCACTGGAGGGAAATCTACACCTTTTATGTACATGAAAGTATAGGAGGAATTGTGGAAAATGTAACTCCCTTCCCAGGAAATAAATATTTTTTCCAGCCTTGGTACCAACCAGTTGCCCCCCCTCCCCGGCATATGTTACCAGTTGATTTACAAAAAACTTCAAATGCAGCTGTAAATGTGCACAACAAAAATGTGAACAGCATTTCAAACAAAACATAAATACAATACAATGCAGTAATTGGTATTTCACTGCCATTCTAAAAATGACTGCTGAAAGTTTCAACAAAATATGACAAATGTTTAACTGGAAACTAAAAAAGCAACAAGAAAGAAGAAAAAAGAGATAGGAACATTTAAATTTCCTTGAAGAGATCAAGCTCCTAATATGTAAGGGTATATATTCTGCACTCTGCAGTTACTCAATTTGCAATGTGGATTGCCAATTATCCAAATGGTATAATCCAGTCAAAATGTCCTTTTACCAAAATGTCCCCACTATTTTGCTACCAAAACATCTCCCCTATTTCTAAAATGTCTTGTGGTAAATAATTATGTAATACATAAACATCCCTGCATATATGTGAACATAAAATAAGCAACAGATTGCAACTTGGGCAACATGGTGGAAATTAGGAAATTGAGGTTGAGCAAAAAATTAGGCAATAACCTCTTTAAGTGTAATACTTGGTTAGATAAATTCAATTGTACATAGTTGATTTGTTCCAGATTATTATGAAATCAGTGAAAGCTTTTTGGTTGTTTACATTTAGTTGAATGTTATAGGTTGCTCACCAATGTTTCTTTGCATGACTGACAGTTGTTAAACCTTCCTGATATATTCCATTTACAACTTACAGTAGGCACACACCCTGAGTTGCAATCATTCAGTTGCATCCCCTTACCCTCCTACAGAAAAATCCTGAAATACTGGCCCTACACAATTTTACCAGACAACAAAGTAATATGACATGAAGAGAAATACTAATAGTGCCCCCGACAGAAGCTAACCTAGGCTATGCCCACAAAGTAAACTGTAGTTTGCGCTTTGTACTTCATTTCCTTTCAATTGAAAGTAAAAAAAACTACTCATAAAAGATAAGAATTCAATTATACTGTACCCACAATTTAACTGAGTAAAACTACCAAGCACCAACAATCAACTCAGTGTCGTTTTTGTACGGGGACATTTTGGCACTGGACTGTTTTGACTAATAGTGGTAACACTTTTGGATGTTTTGGTAAAAGGACATTTCAACCAGTGAGCATCTGAATCTGTTATGAGCATATCATGCAAAACGAGGTATAGGCCTAACACAGTAATATCATTTTGCCTAGCCTACTCTTTAATCTACGTATGATCAGTGCATTTTGTAAAACGTATGCTAATAGCGTATACAATCCAAGGGCCAGAAGCAAATTGGTTCGCGTATTGAGCAAACTGGTAGGCTAGATCTCTGGGGGAGAACTGGTCAACAATTGGGGGGGCGAATAGGGCTGTGAACGTTTAGCAAAATTACTAAACGTTTAATCGCAAAATTTTGTGATCGTTTTGCAATTCATCGCAAGTACCTTTGATCTTCACAGAGACTTAAAATGTACCCTTGAACATGATATATGTAAATGCGTTAGTGACGTCCGGGGGACATAGTTTTCATGAACCTCAAACACTGATCCTCATAGTACTAGAAGCTCAACTTTGATGTTGTATGTTTACGTGTGTGCCATTTGTATTTCATTTTTTTTTTCCACAAACATCATAAAAATATAGACAGATATTACAGAAAGCGGTGGAGGAAGCCTGGAAAAAGCAAAATGCTTGTACAAAGCAGGCCACCTTTATAAAAAAAAGAAGTTAAAAAGAAAAACAGACACAAAAAAGAAATCAAATAACACAGACATAGTAATAGCCCCCTTCCCTCCCACTAAACCCCAACCACCAACCACCCATGACAGAGTAAAACAAAAAACATCATAGGTAACAAAAGACATTAATACTTATCAATTAAACATAATTTATTTCTTGGTAAATAAGGGAAGTGAGGAGGTGCGTTTTAGGTGGGGATCAAGGTATAATTATGTATTTAACTTTTTCAAAAAGAGTTAAAGTGAACATCTAATTTTCTGTAATGACTGCAGATTGTTTATTATTTTGTACAGAAAAACAGGTTTTGTGATTAATCGCTCTTAGCTTTGTACTAAATGTTTATTACACATGTGATCGTTTAGCGATTAATCGCTAAACAGTCACAGCCCTAGGGGCGAACTGGTTTCTCTTGGGCAATGTGGTTTCTTGTGGGCAAGTAGTTTCTTGGGGGCGAAGTGGTAGCCTAGTGAGGCCAAACAACTGTAGGCCTAACCCTCCGAGGGCTACTGGGCTCGCTACACACATGCCTTCACTGAGCACTAGGCCAGTCTGCATTTCATGCACTCAGAAGTCAGAACCGAAGATCTTCGGCGTAGAGGACAGAAATCACTTGGCGTAGTGGCGTGAGGATTCACTGAGTTGGTGTACAACGTATCAATGGACTACTGTGCTATGAATCACACCTGTACTACTTTGGCGTATGAACGCTGACACCTTGGCATAACTATGGGGTCAGCTTTACATGAAATTGCACCCTGGGCACTAGGCCTATGCCCTAGTATAGCGCACAAGTTAGCCTAGGCCTACTGGGCTTGCGTACTACTACTACTACTAGTTTAGGATGGCCTAGACTATACTGTAAGAAAGTGTTTTTTATGTCAGCCATACCAGCCAGCCTTAGCCTACGTAGTACGTTAAGGCTTAGGCTAGGCCATTAATGTATTATTATGTTTAGCTAGGCCTAGGCCTAACAGTTAGGCCTAGTACCAACGTTTGTGCACTGCAGGAGATTTGATAGCCCCAGCTTACCAGTTATCCGATTTCTAAGGGCGGATTCTTTCCTCCTTCATTCTTATTCCTTAATAAGAAATGTACCCCTCCTTGTCATCTGCCTTTTTAGCTTAAGATGACGTTTTCAAGCAGAGAAATCATAATAAATGACTTTGTGGCATTATTTATGATATGGTTGTCAACTTGTCAGCTCAGTCAAATAAGTTGATATCATGAATGCGGGCGCAGAGTAATGTTTCCATAACTGAAAATAAAATTCCCAAAGTAGAAGGTTATAATTTTTTGAATATTCAAGTATAGCTTTAATTTACTAAAGCATCAGTTTTTAAAGCACTCTAAATAAATTTTATTCTTTAATTATACAAATAGGTCAATATTCTCCTACTTTTCCTAACTTTTTTTCGTTTTTTTTCTTCAATTGTGATTAATGTTGGTAGAAAGTGGAAACAATGTTTCAGAGTTACAATATTTTGTAAACAAAAAGCCTGAACTCGGGATCGACTGAGAACAGCTGTGGCGTATGTGGTTGTGTGGTTCACGATTCTACAAAAGCCATTAGTGCCATTGAAATAAAAATTATTAATTTGTTATTACAAATTATTAATTTGTTATTACAAATTATTAATTTGTTATAACAAATTATTAATTTGTTATTACAAATTATTAATTTGTTATAACAAATTATTAATTTGTTATAACAAATTAATAATTTGTTATAACAAATTAATAATTTGTAATAACAAATTAATAATTTGTAATAACAAATTAATAATTTGTAATAACAAATTAATAATTTGTAATAACAAATTAATAATTTGTAATAACAAATTAATAATTTTTATTTCAATGGCACTAATGGGCTTTCGTACGATTCAACTTGGGGAACCCTGGAAACTAATAAGTGCTGTTGGCACTTGGGAACCGATGAGATGAGAATGTCAGTAACAGGTATTACCTGCACATAGCACTAATTAAAAGACCAAGCAAAGGAAGGTTTCACTTGGAACAAATTACAACAGAATATTTTTCACCACAAAGCTTTTCTGTTAGGTCACTGAAACAATATATTCAAAGTCAGGCCCGTAGTAGGCGGAGGCATGGGGGAGTCCCCTCTTGCCGACCACTGTACTTGTCCCCATTTGAAAAATCGGTCGAAAATAAAATTTTACTGCCTGTGAACAGTGGCCCCGGCATGCCTCCAAGCGTTTATTGAGACAAGATTTGAAAATGATGATCATAAAAGACGTTTTAAAGATGAACGTATTTTAGTGTTTTCTGTGATAAAAAATATCTATAACAACGACAAATTTTTTTCGCACTTTGCGCGCTTTTATTGTCTTTTTTATTTTTCTTAAACGCTCACCTTTTCAGACATGTTGGTTTCATTCAACAGTTGAAGTTCTACAGTTATTGTTCTTCCGCGTAGGCATGATTCTGGAGAAACTCGAAATCATTGCATCGATGCGAAGTTCTACCCTCCTTTTCCTACCTCTTTAAAGATTCTTAATTCAGACTCCCCATCGTGGCAAACATATTTTGTAAGGAAATCAGAAGTGTCTCAATGATGAGCCCAGAGATGGTGCCAAGTTTGGGGTGGGGTTGGGAGGAGAATGCCCTTCTGCGGGGACAATTTTCATTTTCGCCGTTGGGGAGCCTCAATATGTAAAGATAAAGTATGTTATCTTGAAGACGACCAATTGCCCCTACGAATTTCTTAGTTTTGATTTAAAAAAGGCAGATTCTTCAACAAAAGTTTTCCAACTTTCCTTAAGAAAAACCATTTTTTTTTAATGATTTCCTTCAATAGAACCCCAACTTGCTTTTGGCGCCCTTGGCGCGCCTGAAATTCTTGTTCTCATCCTTTCGGCAATCCGTCGCATCTGTAGGGTCTTACCGGGGTTACAGTGGCCCCTCCTCGGGGAGCTTGGCCTTGCTGTTGAGCAAGTCCCAGCACCAACTGGCATGGCTGAACCTGCATGTAGGTCTTTACCATGATGAATGACTATCTTGCAAAATTAAGGATCACGAAATCATCTCCTGTTGTTCCCCTAATCATCAATGCTGGCGGAGCCAGTGGACGGGGGGCTATGTCGAATCCCCCCGTATGGGAAGAAGTTTCCAATTTTCGGGTATCTTTAGAGTTTGCGATATAAGTATGTTATCCCCGACGGACGTTTTACCTCTTTTGTGCAAAATATGTTGTCACCGATTTGGACCAGCCACCCTGACAGCCGATATACTTTACTCTTAATGATCTCGACGACAATTTGAATAATTCAGTACTGAAGTTTGCAGATGACACTAAGGTCTTTTCTGACGTCCATTCAATGGATAAAGTGGCCGAGTTGCAAGAGGACTTAGATATGTTGTATAAATGGCCGGCGCGTGTCCAGGATTTTCAGCGGGAGGGGGGGGGGGGAGCTGAGATATGATTTTTCAAATGAGGCGGGTATTTTGGGTCGAAAACTCTTAAAAAAACTCTTAGAAATCTTAAGGTCGGCGCGAGTCCGGACCCCTCGGACCCCTCGGAACCCTCGGACCCCCTTTGGACACGCGCCCGAATGGTCTTGTGATTGGCAAATGCTTTTTAATGCACAGAAGTGTAAGTGTCTTCACACTGGTCGCTCAAATACTCAAGCTAATTATTTTTTAGGTGGTGTTCAATTTGAAGCCATTGAGTATGAGAAAGATCATAGGTGTGTTTATTGATAAATTGTTGAATTCAAGTGGACAGTGTGTCAAAGCTGTAAGCTCTGCTAACAAGGTACTTGGTATTATTAACAGAACCTATGACTTTAAAAGTAGTAGTAATATCCTTACATTGTATAAGTCACTAGTCAGACCACATCTTGAGTACTGTTGTCAGGCATGGCGCCCTTATCTCCAGAAGGATATTGATAATATTGAGGAAGTACAACGTCGTGCAACAAAAATGATTCCAGAACTATCTACTCTCAGTTATGATCATAGGCTTGAGCGAACTAGTTTCACTAGAAATGCGTAGACATAGAGCTGATTTGATGGAAGTTTTTAAAATTGTTATGGGACTAGAAAATGTAGATCAGTCAGTCTTTTTCAATCTGTCAGAAGATAGTAGAACTAGAGGCCACCAGCTAAAATTCCAGAAGCACTACGTCGACTGGATATAGGAAGTAGTTTAGCCAACCGTTATTACCGAATAGAACAACCTGCCACAGGAAGTTATTACTGCTGCAACGGTCAATCAGTTCAAGAGTGTAATTGAATTTATTCTACGGAAAAGACGGGGGCTCTACATAAGCCAGAAACGGTTGTCTGCCCCAGTTTTTACGACCCCATCGGCAGTGACTGCCTATGGGCTCCGGTGAGTTACGGTGAGTAAATCGAGAGCGTTCAGGGTGCCAAATTTTTGTCATACTCGCACCTCACGTGGGGAAGATTCATAACTAAAGTGACAAATTTGTGTTTTTCTGACGTTAAACTCAAGTCCCTAACCGTATAGTGAGGCCGAGGTCGACATTGGTCCTGCATAGACCCTTTTCCAAATAACAATTACAAAGGATTGTGGGATAGAGTTTGGTATGCGTCGTTTTTTTGTCAGTGGCATATTACTGTGTCGAAAAACGACGCATACCAAACTCTATCCCACAATTCTTTGTAATTGCTATTTGGAAAAGGGTCTATGTACAGAGTATGACTAGCATCCCAATGAAACTTCCTGGATCCGCCTCTGCTAACATGACTTCATCCATTTGCTTTCAAAGTAGTCTGCAAACAGTGGCTGCTATACGGAGGCAGTTCCCTTCCATATTGCTCCCTTCCCTCTTTCCACAACTAAATCTGCTACTTGAAAATATAGACTAATAACTTGTACGAGAAAAACAGTGCTGTAGTCGAGACCGAGACCGGCCTCTCAACGGGCTTTACACACTGTTTGCATTGGGACTCGAGACCGGTCTCGGAGACGAGACCGACAATTTCCGATCTCGAGACCGGTCTTGCTACAGCACTGCAGAAAAAAGCCATATACCATGTTTTAGACACTGTACTTCTAAACTGTCTTGAAAATGCAGTATTTTTCATCTGCGCGCCCAGTGGCGTGTGCAGGATTTCAAAGGTGGGGGGGGGCACAACCTGTGATTCCCCCGACTGACATGGAGGGGTGTGACAAGTGCACCGAAGGTGCACCACGAGCGCGAAGCGCGAGTTTGCACGCGTAGGGTCCAGGGGCCCGCGCCAGGGCCCCTGGCGGGGTCCAGGAGCAGAGCCCCGGTGGGGGTCCAGGGGGCGAAGCCCCCGGAAGCTCCTGCAACATAAGGTAATAACACCGCCCTAAATTGGTTCTAGAGGCCTTATTGATCAGGTTTCGTTTGTTTCAGATTTTGTAAAATTCGATGTCAGTGACGGAGAGTTCAGGTTATCCTCTATGCGTTGAAAGCTGCAGTGTGCTACAGTATGTCACATACATTGACAGGTACTTCGTTAAAGATCACGAGGCCAGTCAAGAAGGCTGCTTGAGATAATCGCAAAAGTTAACAGCACTGTTTCATCCTTAAACCTATATAGTTTACCATTACAGATAGTTAAAGTGACTAGCACGAAGGGCGAAGGGAACTTAATGATAGTAGGCCTACCTGCACCATATGAGACAGATATTGATATTGATAGCATCCTGTCTGATTATTCACTGTAGGACAATTGGAAGAGCTCTATCCTTTGGTAAACGACCGAAAAATGAAAAAAAAAATCTCTTCTAATATATTTCTGTAGACTACTTCTAAGTTTTGAGTGCCAGGGATGGCACCAGGATTTGCCCGACAGGTGGCCAGACGGGCGGAGGCAGCGACCTGAAGCCCCGACAGCCCCGATGCCGTCAAGGGGATGGTGAGGATGGATCTGAAGAAAATGTGATCAAGAACATAAAGAAAACAAAAAAGAAAAACTGTAGGGGTTCTAGACCATATCGGGGATAACATACATATCATCGAAACACTTGGACTACCCTATGAAACAGCCAAACTTTGGTCCGTGAGTCGCTCACAAACTGACCGTACCGCATGACACACATTAGAGAACAGTAACTAGGCTTAGCGACATGCCATGAAATTTTTGACCTCCACATGAACAGTGTTCTCTGCCTATATGTTTTGTGGTAATGTTGGCAGGACATGTGCTTTCTAGCAATGTGAAATGGAACTGCTGAAGATCCTGGAGTAACTATACAGCGCGCGTAGCGCGCCGAAAAATTTGGGTTTCTTATTTGAGAAATTGTCCTCCCTCAGTTGCCGTCGGGGACTGCCTGCATACTCTATCGTATGATTAAGACTCCTCGATGGGGCTCCCCGCCCCCACCTGGCGCCATCCCTGTTGAGTGCTCAGTGTCTCTTCAATCTTTTTCTCTTCCCCTAACCCTTAAATCCCCCGACTAAGAGATTTTCCCCCGACTGGCTTCAGAGGTGGGGGGGCCAGTGCCCCCCTGGCCCCCCTTTGAACACGCTACTGTGCGCGCCTGCCATCTGCGCGCTTTGCGCGCATCCGTCCCTGCTTCTTGGCATAACTAGGCCTACTTTCTGTATAAGGGTATGAATGATAATGCTGTTAAGAAGCCACATACAACCTGCGATCATCAGTTCTCACCCATCAAAATTCCCCGCATTAACAACTCGACTGGCATTTAGTCCGAATTAAGAAATAGCCTAATAAAACTAGTGTTCAAACCGTGATTTTAGTTTTCTATTTATTGTTCATGAAGTTAAATTTTTAAAGATAGTTAAATGCTTCATTCTAATGCCTAAAATTTTAAAAAATGGTTGCAAAATTTCCGGGACTTCGCTCCCTGGCCCATATCTGTTCGTTTCCTCCTGGTTCTAACTTTCCGAAGGTCCCTGGTCTCCGCACTCTTGCTTTGTGCTACGCGTTATTTTGGCTGTCGGGCTTTTTCTTCCCTAACGTCGGCCAAACATGGCACAACCCCCAACACCCCCATTCAGGGTGCCCTGTCGACGTCCCTGCCTACGCAGTTTTATGTAATGGTCGCCGGAATTTCATCCCATACCTCATACCCTGAGGCTATAGTGAATGTTTTCTTGTTTTGTCGTACTGTATACAATAAGATTAGTGGAGAGAGGTTTGACTATTCATCTTGTGGAGAGAGTGCATACGATAATATAATATATATATATATATATATATATATATATATATATATATATATATATATATATATATATATATATATAATATATATATATATATATATATATATATATATATATATATATATATATATATTATATATATATATATATATATATATATATATATATATATATATATATATATATATATATATATATATATATATATATATATATATATATATATATATGTAAAGACTTATCCCCGATAGGGGTCAACATCTCCAACAGCTGAGTTTTGTCACTAAATGGGAATACATTCTTTTCTGTGTACTCCAAATTTTTCCCCGCTTTGAGTGTTATGCATTTAGAGAATTCAAATTTCCTCGATAAACACTAAATCAGCACGCAACTCTGCACTTCAAAGTCTATACGGATAGTGTGTAAAATAGCCTCCAACAACATGGTACGCACTCCCACCATCCAAAAGCGTTAGGGACTAAATTTATCAGCCAATATTTTGGCGAGGAGGAAATTTCTTGAATTAATATTTTAGCTACCATTGTTGTTCGTTTCTGAAGATGGCAGAGAAAACGCCAAAGAGACTTGGTCACTAGTCTAAGGAACAAGTGCTTTCCCATTGGCAAATGCACCACACAATAAAACAAGGACAATAGACACCCATTGTTGACAGGTTCTTAGGGGTACCCCCTAGAAGCTCAATCCACAGTGACAATCTTTTAAATATTCATGCCAAACTGGCTTTCGAAGAGAGAGAAGAGTTGTTTTGGAAAGGTAAGCTAATTCGGTCTCAATAAAAACATGGCCACGGCTAGTAAAGTAGCCGAGGCCATTGTCACGTCTACTAAAGTAGCCGAGGCCATTGTTTTTATTGAGACCTTTCGTGTCAAATTCTAACTACACTTGTAATATGGAATCCGTTTCATCTCAAAATGGGAAAATATTCATAAAACTATTACCAATTGCAACCGAAAAAAAGACCACGTGAAAGTGGTGGGGGGTTGCACGACCTGATAATGTTGGCTATATCCAATCGCGTCTAGAGACGATCAGGAATGCAGCTCGATCCTTTCAATCATGTGGTAATATTTTTGTTACTTATTTTCTAAATTCATGTAGAATAATTCCTTGGTTTATCTTTAATATTCAATGTTTTTATAAAGAGGCACAATGAAAAGTATTTATGAAAGGAATAAGTGGAAATCTGTAAGATTCAGCAGATTTTTGAAAATAAACTTGGGGCTATTGCTTTCTCCCTTCAAGTTTCGGAATATCAATTTCTTACACACTCCCCGAGTGCTGTTACCCAGCAGCAATGGGCGCGTCACAGGGTGTGCTGAAAATTTCACTTCTAAAGTCATCCAGAATCCAGTTTAGTTGGGGAATATGGAGGTGGACTTTAAACTTTAAAGACAGACAGTCATCACCCCAAAGTATATTTTTAGTGTATATATATCAAAATTCCGTTTCGTGTCCTTATAGACTAGGTTATTTTTAGAGTGCTGAAAGCAACTCGCAAGGTTCCATGGGGACCATATCCCAACTGAGTGCGTTAATTTTGAGCCCATAAATATGTATCTTTTGGCATGCAATATATGTTTGTGTGTGTCTAAGAATGACTCTGTAATCACCCGGCATGTGTGTGGCAATAGATGCGCCCGAAGCGAGCCGATAAACTAGCCTGGCATGGCCAATTGAGCTAAATTTTACGGTCGTTGACAAATAATTGGAGGGAAGAAGTTTTTCCATTCCCTAAAACAAAATACTATAGATCATACATTATACGCCCACAGGCAAATATTTTATTTATTTTTACTTAAACATTTAAAAAACAGGTCTGAAAACTCGGTTAGCTATAAAGCTAATCCAAACCGAGGACAAACAAAGGTAAGAAGTTCAAAGTAAAAGCAAACAAAATGTAAAAGTTCACAAAAGTCAAAAATGAAAATAAAAAATCAAGCATAAAAATGGCATGCAAACATAGGCATAGGAAGCTGGGGGCTGGGGGGCTTTAGCCCCCAGTCAAAAATGTGGGGTGGCTGAAGTATGCTTCCACCCCCAAGATCCAAGGGCAAAAACCCCTTTTTTGTTTCTTCTGTAAGAAATGTCAACAACAATTTGCAGTAATTTCCCTTAAAGTTTGTCCAAAATGTTGCACCACCTTGCATCTCAAATACCCAAAATTTTTCAAAGGGGATGGAGACACTCCCTCTCCCTAGGCTCCCCAGGACGGCGATCCGAAACAAGGTTCAGCCCCCCCAGTCTCGAAAAGTTTGCTACGCCTATGACATGCAAAGTATGAAGCTAAAAAAACAAGAGTAAACAGTAAAACCAGACGAAATAAGACAACAAGGCGGTTCAAAAATGAAAAACATAAACAGCCATAAAAATAATACAAACACATAATGCAAACCATACGTAAAAATAAAATACAATTAATTAAAAAGGGGTTAAATGTTTGCTTGGGTAAGACGTTTTAAAACGACTCAGAGTTTTATCATCCTTACATTCTGGAGTTGATATTTCGTTCCAGTCTTTTGCAGCCAAAGAGGAAATCTTCTTTTGTATGCGATATTCTGTATAATCATCTTCCATAAAGAGATAATTTTTGAGGTTGAAGATGTTGGTCAATATGAATGTTAATCCCTTGTGATCTGGAAAAACTCTCTCAAATATTCAGGTACCAGTGCATTTTGGCATTTGTCTGAAGTTGTTAATCGCTTTTCTTCGATGCGTCTCTCCATTGTTTGCCATTCTAATGTGTCAAGGAAATAAAGAGAATTTTTCAGGGCGTGTATATAATTAAAAACTCCTTTGCTGCTTGTTTTTGTAGACAAATGACTTTTTGCATACTTCCTTTACTACAGATTACCCGTATAGCACTACAAAAATCCAACATTGGCAGGATGTATCCCGTGCCTGTATAGTATAGTATACACCGTACCTTTGTCGATAAATACATGACTTGATTCTTCTAGAGCTATTCTGCTACTAAACAATGGATAAACATAATTAATGTGGGATTTCCAAGGAAGCGTTGGATGTATACACACACCCAGAAGATTTTTAGATCCAACATTTTCAAGTAAACAACTATTTTACTTCAAAGGACTGAGTGTTCCACTTTCGTTGAACTTTGACAGTCTCTACTGTGATCCTTGCAACATGTTTTTGGTTTTCTGGGTGTTCATTACCATTTTGTTCATCTCACACCATTTATTTATAGCACACATGTCAGCAGTTACTTTATCATTGCTATCATTCATATTTCTGCCCATTCCGTAAAAGGTGATATCATCGACATACATTTTGTACATGCAATGTCTTAACGAGAGGCCCATATCATTAATATATGTTAAAAATAATAGTGGTCCCATGACCCCACAGGACTGTTTTTCTCAGGGAGGGCGGTGATTTTTGTCCGACTCCAGACCTAATTTAACTGCTCAATTTTCCGCCCGACTGAGACAAAATATCTACCCGATTTAGTCAGGTTTCTGACATTTGGGGGCGGCCGCCCCCAGCATCCCCGGCCCATTCGGCCATGAGTGGTCCTATAATGGACATGTAACTGTAGTGACAAACTTGTGCTTTAAAATGCTATTTTCTTCAATAATGACGTTTCGAATGGCAAATTTTCTCATCTCAACCCCACCCATGGTGGGGCTGAGCCTCGGTGGTCGGAAGAAATTATCCATACAGCCCCCTCTTTAGGAACATAAAGCTATGAAAACTTCCCGGATACACTTATCGATTCATTATCCGTTCACCTAGTAAATTCAGAAGGGGTGGTTAGGGGTGTACAAATTTACCACCAATAACACAACTTAACCCACGTCTTTTCGTAGCAATAAAAAGGGCAAGACGCTAGAGGAGGGATCTTTGACCCTATCTTGGTCAAACCAGGGAGCTGTCCTAACAGCTCCCTGGTCAAACTGACAGTATGATAGGAGTTTTAAGGAGTATGGGAGTTAGAATATTTCTGGTTTGAAAGCTCATCCAGTCGGAATTTCACCTCGACACCCCCAATCACAAGACCCTGTAGCTACTTCCCTGCCTAAGACTGAGTTTTGCAGTACAAACTACAATTTCTTTACTCAAATAAGATTATTGCAGTTCAGGTTTTTGCACCCCCTCCCCCCCCCCCTCAAAAGCAGTATGACACATCTCGAATTCTAGAGGAAAATGCGTTGCAGGTAGACTTCGTACATGACTCTGTGCACATAAAGAGGGCGCTAGTCTTCAATGCCTGCAAATATTATATAAATTATTATTAGCTTATAATATTTTTGAATGCCTTGGCGTTCCAGTTCATTTTGAGCTGAAGCGCCCGTTGGCCACTCCTAGTTGTAGACATAAACATACTACAAGGTAGTAGTTCCGTCCGAGTTCGACTGCTGTAATTTGCTGCCACGGTGGGGAATAAGGAAGGGAAAGGGGTTCCTTATCTATGTAAAGCGAAGGGGAAACAGGAAACTTGAGTAATTTGAAAGTGACACAAATTGCACGCAATTTGCTTTGAAACTGTGTTTTTGGCTTTCTTCGCGTGCATCTATTAGTATTTGGCGGCAGGGCTTGTCACCAGGATATACCCAACTCGGTGAGGAGCTACCAAAGCCCTGAGAGGGGCGAGGTATTGCCGAAGGATGGCTCGCGGAGGAGGGGAGGAAGCTGGTTGGGAGAACGTCCTTAACATACGTATATACATGTGGTACTGAAGTAAGTGTTGTATTAATAAGTTTCAGGAAAGTGATCTAAGCACATACTGAATTAGAGGGGTAAAATGGGTTCGACTAACCACTCCCACAGAGTGGTTGACTTGAAAGAAATGACTTGATTTGAACATTCTTGAATTGGCGACATTAAATGACAATGTTTGTCGATGAGTCTGGTGTGATTCTTTTATAGTACCGCAAAATTATCTAATTACAGAAATGCAAGTTTTGTCCACGTGCATTCAAGATATGCATCATGTGCCGCGATTAGAATAGCTATTGAAAAGGCAGGGGTCGACAAAAGGTAAAGCTGTACAGCTTCAGCACTGATTGAATTCGAGCAACCGTATATACCGTGGTATAACCCATGAACCCTTACAAGCACACGTCACTTTCAGTTAGTGTACATCAGTGCTTCGGCAACCTTTTCGGCTTATCGCCCGTTGGACCAAATGGTGTTGAGCGCCCCCGCCCCCATATCTACAAAATCTGAATGAAAATAAAAGAACACCCCGTGTCTATACAATAATGACAACAAAATAAGACAACTTTGTGAGATTAAGGGTATATAAAAATACGATGTTTTATGTGTGAACCCAAGCAAATTACAATATGCTATCGCTAAGACGGGGCTCGCGATCAACGAAGGAGAGGAGACTTGATGGGATGGGAGGGTCCTCCCGATCCCCAGGCAAATATCAAAATGAATCACTGAAAAAAATATTTTCCTGGTATCTGACCATTAAAGATATTTTTAATGAAATCTTGAATTATCATCATGCAGTGTGAACTCTGCAAATGAACAGGGGTAGTCAGTAATGATTATTCATCAGCCAAATGGCCAACACGGGATCTTGCGTTCTCCCAAGAAAAGATATTATTGCTGTCCCTTAGTGCTTATCCCCATCATGTGCAAAACCATCCCGTTGGGAGCCACTTGGTGCTGTACATCAAAGAATTTTCATTTGTGCGCTTACGCACTGTCTATCATACGCGTGCAAGTGGGGAAGCGGACGACTCGCATGATGAGAGGAAGTCATGGCATCCTCATTTCTGTTTTTTTCAGAAATTTTTCCAATAATATAATTCAAGAAAATAGTTTCACTCCTCATGAATCTTTTAGAAAAAACGACAGACACATTTTTACAACGGTGCCTATTTAACATATATGTTCATTTGTGGCGATGTTGCACACGGATTTAGAGAATTCTTATTACCACATGAAAAAAACGTTCAGCCTGGGTGACACATTAATCAGGGTACCCATAACATTGCAAACTGTTGAGTGACGTCATGTATGGGCAATATCTTTCTTTTATAACCAATCCCATCATAGGCGTAGGAAGCTTTTCGAGACTGGGGGATGAACCTTGGTTCCGATCGCCGTCCTGGGGGAGGGGTCTAAATTTTTGGGTATTTGAGGATCCTCAGATGCAATTTGGTGCACCATTTTGGACAAAATTACTGCAAATTTTTGACATTTCTTACAGAAGAGACAAATAAGGGGTTTTGCCCTTGGATCTTGGGGGGCGGAAACATACTTCAGCCCCCACATTTTTGGCTGGGGGTTAAGCCCCCCAAGCCCCCCTGCTTGCTACGCCAGTGAATCCCATTTTCACAAGTACTTAGCTTTTCTGATTTTGCATATTATTATCTAAGTATTTTAAGCTTATGTGGTCCATTCATTATCCTGAGAAGTGTTGCTTGGATTTTTTTAGTGAGTGTCGACCCGCGCGTGCTTTTTATCAAAGTTCAAGTTTCTTAAGGTCTACCGCCTGATCTCCCTATTACGGCTGTATCTAGGAAGGACAGTCTAGTTTATTGGCTATATTTTTATTTTGAAAATGATGACTTGTGACTTCACTTGAGTTGGAGTTTAATGACTTAACTTGACTTGAAGGATAATGACTTGTGACTTGACTTGACTTGCAGGTAAATGACTTGTGACTTCACTAAGTAAATTTGTTAAGTTACAAATATTCTTTGATAGTATAGTTTCCAAACAATTTCTGTGAAACCAAATTACTAAATTGTTTTGTTTAATTTTATGACTTTTTTGTGAAAAATTTAAAAATTTATTATGTTAAAATTAACAGAGATTACATGTAAATCTAGACCAATTATGCAGAACTTATGTAAACTTAAAATCCATTTTTTATGATTCAAATTACGTCCCATATGGGGTCACGTTACCACCCTTTCAGCCTTTAGACTTCCACAAAGCATGATCTTAGCCTGAAGGCCGAGAAGACAGTTTCCCAAACATGGCAACTCTGTTTATTACGACAGTGATATGTCAAGGGAATTTTATGTAATTGGGACAATACCAAAATTCTCAAATAATGTAATCATTGTTAACTAAGTAAATATTACAAGCAGGGTTGTTCCCGTTACGCTTTGAAAGTAACTCGTTATAGTTACAGTTAATTCCGTAAAATTGTAACTCGTTACAGTTACTAGTTACAATGTTGAAAAAGTAACTAGTTACAGTTACTTTTGACTAAAAAGTAACTAGCTACATTTCAAAAGTAACTCGTTACTTCAAGGTGAATATACGGTACCTCGGTACCTGAAATGGAGGGGGGGGGCATAATTAGATAGTAAGACGGGGGCACATGAGACGACCGACACCTCATTTGTGCCGGTTATCCTTAGGTGTTCCCCAAAGAAAGTCAATGAAGCTAGCTGATCTTCAATGGGCATTGTCGCAGAGGCTCCTAATGCTCAACATGAAGCAGCGAATCATGATACTGTGTCGGAGCTTACGCAAACTATTTGTTAGAGGAATATGGTTATAACCAAAACTTTTCCAGTTACCAAAGTACTTCTTTGAGGGTTGAAATCTTTATACTCCCATCACACAGTCGGCTAATTTAGAGAGGTTAGCGGCTATGCCGGAAAGGGGAAGAGCGTTGTTTCAGCAGTAAAGTCTTCACCCCTCAAGAGCATAAATATGGTATAATAAGAGGATGAATACATTTGTTAGCAGTAAAATTTTAAAACCTCACCGCTAAGGTTGGGCTAAGTGATATTTCCCCATAAATTTCAAGTTTCACATTGTGTCGATATAAAACAGTGCATAGAAATGGTGATACTATGCAGTTTATACATGCAGATCATGTGCACATAATTCACTTTCCCTTTACAATAGGTAAAGCTTTAAGTCGGACACTTCTCTTTCCAATTAGCTTTGTTAGGATACTTTTAACGCCATTGACCATTTCAATATTCTGCTGTTTTTTTATATTAACCGTACTATTATTCCAGTGTAAGGAGTTACGGACATTGAAAAGAATATGATATAGCCTAAATTCATACGTTTGATTCATCAAATAAAGATACCATACATGTTAAATTAGATGCATAAATGGATGCACGGTGTTTACCAACGCTTGGCACCGTATAGATTTACTGGGCTCCAACCAGCCAACGCAAGAGTCCGGATTCGGTTAGCTTAATGCCGGTCTCAAGAGCGTTTTTCTAGATTAGGAATTTGCCCGGGATAGAAGGTTCCGGAATCGAAATTTTTACGGAATGTGATGTAACTGGACTCGGACTCGGAGTTCATTCCAGCCGAGTTCTCAAATATGAAAGTTACATTAAAAGTGTTTAAAGTTCCATTTGTGCACAATGTACAGATCTAAGGTATTGTCACATACAATCAACTAAATTACTCAGGAGGCCAGGCTATGGAAGTGAGTACAAACGATGACTTTGTTAATTAATGGTGGACATGTACGATAGAATTAAAACATCTGTATGTGTGATATGATATACATTGGCAAAAAGACTGGTATCGGAATTGGTGCCATTGGAATCAAAACTGGCAGAAATTTGAGGATCCTGAGTAGTACCATGCTCGGAAAGATTCGGGAATCTAGAATCGCAGTTAGCTCCGACTCGGATAGGGTGAACACGGGTCCAGCCCTAACGTCTCAAGAGGCAATGATTAAACTTTCAAAGTAAGCTGGTATTTGAATGCCCATGGGCCAACCCGTTTCTCACGGTACACTGTCTCCACTGTGTCCTCTAAAGGACAATATGAGTAAACCAAGGCCCAGCTGACTTTACTTAGAATACATAAAGTCAGCTGAGCCTTAGAGGACCGTTCAGTATTTTTCAAATAATCGCACAAATCGGTCTCATGGATAATAAGCATTGATCTGTCTAATAAGTATTTTGACATACAGATCAATTTTAAACTTATTTCAATCAGGGAGTTGCTATTTGACAACTCCCTGGTTCAATAGACAATCAAGTGGCCCGGCCTGTAAGCCTGCAGCGTGTGCATCTAATATCAACTTCTGATTCTAATCGTGAATAAAATTTGATGTCGGTGAGGGCGACGTCGATAATAGCGATGAATGATAAATAGCCTATATCGAAAATAATTTTACATTTTACTACCAAAGTGTCATCAATTTGAAAATTTTCTGTTATTCTGTTATTAGCTCAAAGAAAATGCAATTTGTGGTCATTTTGACTATTTGTAACGGGAAAGTAACGGGACCCAAATGTAACGCCGTTACAGTTACTTTTACACAGAATTGTAACTAGTTACTTGCTCGGTTACTGAAATGCAAATGTAACTCGTTACAGGGTTCCGTTACACAAAATGTAACTCGTTACAGTAACGGCGTTACTTGTAACTCGTTACTTCCCAACCCTGATTACAAGCAATACCAATCAGTGGCGTAGCTACAGGGGCATGGGGGAACACGTGCCCCCACGACGAAGCCGTGCCACCCCAGGTGCCCCCGTGGAGAATTTTGGAATGTACAGTTCTCTATAAAAGTCCTATAAAAAGGGAGAGAATTCAGAAATTGTGCCCCCTAGAAAGGTTTGTGACCCCCAGTGCCCTCTGTTCAAAAAATCCTGGCTACGCCACTGATACCAATATATCAGTTGTACATATTTTCAAGGAAAGTAGGTAATTAGTTATTCAGTTTCTGATTAAAAAACACAAAAAACATTAAGTAATGAGGTAGCAATCATTGTAAAAATAAAATATGGACAAAAATAAACTCCGCCTACTTAAGTTTAATGTTCCATACGTCACATTGCGGTAAGTTAACAGACATTTTTACAGCAAGGTATGTTTTAAAGACTGAAAAATGTTTGTTTTTCTGAAACAGGCCCAGCTTTTATGTAATTTCACTGATTTATTACGTTTAAACATTTATGCTAGTTAAATAACAGTATCCTTATGTAAAACAGCAAAATCCCAAAAGTATTGTCAAAAATGTCTGTAAATTTACAAAAAAAAAAAATAACAGTGTGGACTTGACTCTGGAAAAATGGCATTGTTACAACTCTGCCCTCCCAAAGAGAGTCGCTCAGGCCAACTGGTTTACATCCATTTACTTCACAATTTGAAAGATGCTGCACCAGTCAGCATCTGAGCAGGGACTTGCTGGAGATCTGAGCATCATTGATTATTCAGACATTCTCAAATGTTAACCTCCGGCCCCTTAGACAAGACCCCGTCCCCTGGACCTCGTTCACATTCATAAGTAGCTTGTTGTTTCTGAAGTTTGTACTCCTTCCGGTTTCCAAAGATTTAAAATGACCCTGAAATGGTTGTATAAGTGCGTGGAACACTCATATTCGTATGTGTGTGTGTGTGGGGAGGGGGGGGGGGCAGTTCTCCATTTTCTGGGAAAATGGAGAGTTTTAAATTCTAGTATTTAGGCTTGTTATAGAAATTGGGGTACTTATGATTGCATGAGCAACATGACCCATCCGCAAGAATTACATTTTGAATTGAAAATGTCTTACTCCTCACATGGAGATACTTACAGTACTCATGGGCGTCAATCCTGGGAGACAGGGGGACACGTCTCCCACATTTTGGAAATACACCCATTGACTTAAGATCATTTTACACAGTTAATTTTTGACAGAAGTGGCCATGTCCCCCCACATTCGAGTAAAGATTGACGCCCATGACAGTACTAAATATTGAATAATATCCAACTAAAGCAATTTTTAGCAATTCCTAATAGTTACGCTAATTAAAACCTTCAAATGAAGAAGTAGTAATTAGCCTATAATTATGTTTCTTTATCATAAACTTGCAATTTTTTTTATTAAGGCTATGTTGCTTTTCCCCTGATACGGGCCAAAACGTAGGTAAAAATATGGTCACTTTTGAGTGCAACATGTTTCTTGAATAATTACGGTCGTAGCAAAAGGAGCAGCCAAGATATTTTGCAGTTTAAAAGGGCCACTTTTACATTTTTCAGAAGTGGGACACGTCCCCTCATGCGTGGCCCCTTTCTCAGTAGGTGTTGAATAAATAGTTCTTTTTAACAGTGGCGGATGAAGGGGGCACCTTAACAATAAAATAGAGTAAAAGATAAAACAAGAAAGGAAAAATAAAGAAAAGGCTACATTATAGTTCATGAACATTCTTGAGGGAATGGAAATGTTATAACATTTGGCATTTAATACCCCTTCTGAGAACCAGGATTTGCGCTACTCGCTCGCCGTACCCGCTACGTGTTCACATTTTGGCTCCTGGCACTTATACAGACGTTCCTCTGCCACCAGGGGCGGCGCCAGGGTATTTCGATGGGGGGGGGCAAAGCGTGAGATGAGTGATTGCCGTCCTGTGGAGGGGTCTAAGGGGAGGGGGTGTCCCCCTCCCCATTGGGAAATTTTTTGTTAATTTAAGGTTGCTCAAATGCAAAATGATGATGTCTTTGGTACATATTTTGAACTGATCATATATGGCTGGAAAGTTTATAATTTAGTAATTTTAATTTTTGTTTTGGGAAAGATGCTTTTCTGGGGAGGGGTGTTCCCTCCCCTTTGAGAAATTTTTTATTAATTTAAGATTGCTTACATGCAAAATGGTGATATCTTTGGTATATTTTTGAACTGATCATATATGTAAGAAAGTGTTCATAATTTATTGAATTTTAATTTTTGCTTGGGGGAAAGATGCTTTCCTGGGGAGGGGTCTAAGGGGAGAGGTGTCCCCTCCCCTTTGAGAAATTTTTATCAATTTAAGATTGCTTAGATGCAAAATGGTGATGTCTTTGGTATTTTTTGAGCCGATCATACATGGCTGAAAATTGTTAATAATTTTTATTGAATTTTAAGTTTTGGTTTAGTGAAAGAGGAGAGACGAGTAGCCTTTGTTGTCTAAGAGAAGGGTATGTAGTCAACAAACCTCCTGAAGCCACCCCCCTTTTATGTATGGGTATGTTTTCACTCAAAAATACGTGCGTTGAGTAGACAGAAACACGAACTATTACGAATTTTTTCGTTGCTTCATGTATGCATTATACAAGGTATCTAAAGGCTGGCAGACACCGGAATAGGGCCTTCTGGAAGCTCTGGACTAATTATATGGATGAAATATATGCCTACCCCACCCCCTCCTTTCTTCTTTCTCCTTCGCTTCCCCTTCTTCTCTTTTGTTTTCTCCTTTTCTTTTTTCCTGTTCGTTTCCTTCTCTCTTTCCCCTGTTCTTGCAAAGGATAGGAGGCGGTTGCCCCTGCCACATGTGGCATCGCCCTGTTTTTCTTTGCTCTTTTTCTGATTGCCTCAAGATTTCTTCATACAGTAAAGATTGTGTTGTGTACGGCCATACACCTACTATTTAAAACTCGTTTTCTATGGATTACTCAGTCGAGACAACACCAAAATAAAGCACAATAAGGCATAGGCGTAGGTAACTTTTCGAGACTGGGGGCTGAACCTTGTTTCGGATCGCTGTTCTAGGGAGGGTTCTCCCTCCCCTTTGGAAATTTTTGTGTATTTGAGGGTCCTCATATGGCAATTTGGTGCAACATTTTGGACAAATTTTAAGGAAATTTACTGCAAATTTTTTACAGTTTTTACTGAAGAGACAAATAAGGGGTTTTTGACCTTGGATATTGGGGGCAGAAGTATGCTTCTGCCCCCAGATTTTTGACTGGGGCTTTAGCCCCCAGTCCCCCGCTTCCTACGCGTATGTAATAAGGGAGACATATAATATTACTTCAAAGTTTAATTCATTTTATTAAATGTTTTTATATTTTTATTGTCAAAATGTTCGTTAAGTGATTGACTCATGATACCCCCAATATATATATTCACGTTCTAAATTTTAAATGGTCACATGCTGGGAATAGAGAGACAGTAAATGTTTGAGATTGCCAAACATTACATAATACGGACAGGGGAGAATACCCATAGACGAAAGGTTCACTTGGTCGATGGTTCACTAAAGACCGAAGATTCCCCCTGACGAAAATATATTCCGAGTTACGGGTAGGGTTGGGGTTTGGTTAGACAGAGATTCATGGATCAGACGTATCCCCTGATGCACAAATTAGCGGTCTGTATAATGGCCTTAGTGTTTATGTAATACTTAACCTGCATTCACGTAAACATTGGAGAAAACAGAAAACGTTATACGTGCGGGGATTGCAAGTTTCAGGTATTTTGTAACGAACAATTTAACTAATATTGTGATAGATGGGTGACATACTGAAACACCTCACCCCACCCCTACAAAATTATGTGTCTTAAAACGTTTTTAACTTCAACCATAGGGGGGGGGGGCAAATGCCTGCCCTGCCCCCCTGTGGCGCCGCGCCTGTCTGCCACTGCCCTAACCACCACTCAGTTGCGCCCCCCTGTTGAAAAATCCTGGACACGGACACTTTTCTAACGAACATGATATGATCTGACGAGTGCATCCAAGCACGGAAGTACTTCCATGATCCAAGGTAGGAGGTGTAAGAGTACTACACGTCCGCCGGGAGGGCAACCGTGACCCCGGTTCCTTAGTATTGATACCCTGCACTCTTCCCCGGTAAAAACTCCTCGAGACATAAACGATCGAAGTGGTGACAACAAACACAAACACAGAAAAAATAATATCCGATTGAAGATGACTCCTGACCTACTTTAAGAGAACAGTGTAGACGACGTACCATCAAGGTTAAATCGTGAGTGTTCTGTTTATGGAGGGTAAATGAAATCAGCCTATGAAAAAGGTGAAAAGAGAAGAAGAGAGACAGAGAGAGAGAGAAAGAGAAAAAGGCTCATTCGCTAAGCTTAGTATATATGAACAGCGTATATTGACCATGGAAGAACTACCTCGGAGGCAGTACTTCTCGAATTGCCGAATCCTGCCCTCCATACCGAGAGCAAAATGGTGAACCGTCGAATCGATCCGATCATCATCGTTGGGATTCAAGCACTTAACCGTAGGTAGCCTACGTACTATATTACAGGAGAACTGTGTTCTTGAGTTACCCCCCCCCATGGGCGGCGATCACGGGGGGGGGGGGGACATGTCACCCTCAATATTTTAAGTGGGGGACATAATATCAAGTGTCCCCCAGTATTTAGAGGTATGCAGAAAAAAATGTAAGACACACTTTCGATATGAATACTAGTTGTGACATTAGCCTATTAATGGCAGCTGGGGAGAACTTTAGATCAGAAATACGTGACCTGTGTCCGTCCTCTAGAATGCACCAAACGGCTTGGCTTCCTGGGGGTTCACCCCTGGACCCCAGCAGGAGACCTATGGACCCCTGGCCGGAGACGCAAAGTGTTCACTCAAGCCGATGTCCCCCAATAATGTTAACAGCGCTTGCCGTCCCTGCACGTCCCCTTCCCACTATGGGGCTATTCATAATGCACCTTCAAAATGCACCTTCAAAATGTTCACTCACATAGAAGTTGAAGAGGCAAACTTATAGTTAGCGTTTAACATTTATACTTTTTGTTTTGAACATCATGGAAGATTTCTTGGGGGGGGGGGGGTTGATAGCTGGTTCAAAAGAATGTTTGAGGCCCGGTGTGCCATGCAGCTCCATGAGAGGCTGACAGCCGACTATGTACTTTAAAATCCATTGAGATTCACCAATGCTTGTTTTCCCATGGTGGGCACAAATCATTAAGGGCAGGGGTGGCGCCAGGTGGGGCGAGGAGTAGGGGACATTTCCCCTAACGGGGATGGCTGACCAGTCTTAAGCCGCGGTCACACTACAACAAATTCAGATCGGATTCGGATCCGATTTTTGTGAGCTTTTATTAAAATCTTCTCCATCTCTGGTCAAATAGAGCCCAAAATTTGCCAGCCAGTATAAATATATGATTTGCATCAGAGGTATATGAAAATGAACTGTTAACTGATTTTTTTCGTGACGTCACACCGACAGACAGCTTTTATCGGACACACGTAGTCCGATAAAAGCTGTCTGTCGATGTGACGTCACGAAATAATTCGTATAAATTTAATTTTCGTAGTCCTGCGATAAAAATCATATAATTACACACGCTGGCAAAGTTTGGGCTCTATTTGACCCGAAATGGAGAAGATTTTAATAAAAACTCACAAAAATCGGATCGGAATCCGATCCGAATTCGTTGTAGTGTGACGGCTGCTTTAAGGATACAATAAAATGTGTAAAGCCCAACGACGATCAGATGCCCCGACGATTGAGATGATTTTGCTCTAAAGAAGGGCAGATTTTTCATTACAATTTACAACCCCCGAATTTTTCAATTTTCCTAGATAGAAACTCGCATTTTGTAAACTTTGCTTATTACAGCTACCAAATTTTTGTCAGACCAAGTCTTAAATTCTCGCGCGCAGAAAATTTCGCGTTCTATATTTTTGCGCAACCCGTCACCTTTGCCGGGGCTTCCCTGTCTGCCAAATCCTGGCTCAATCCCAGATGACTTTATTTTTAATGAGTTGTGATGAACTAATCGCATTAGTTTTCCGAGAAATCTCATAAAAGAAGCCCCGAAGTCTCAACGCAAGGATTATTCCTTCTAAAGTTGACGGCGTGCTTCATCAGTTAGTTTTGAGCTAGCCTTCGATCGACTGGGGTAACGAGTGTTGATTATTGTGTTGAGTGATAAATACACATACCTTTACAACGCGGTTGTCAATTGGTCACTTGTAATTGTTTACATATCGATACAGTATCGAACTTCTAGGCCAAAGCTGTAAAGACTGAAGTATAATCACACAACTGAACGTTAACTTTGGAGGTAGGAGACACGGGCTTAAGCAACTTTCTCGGACTGATTTAAGAATCACACATAAAAGTGACAAAACTCGGGAATGTGATTTAACTCGGTGAGTACTTGTTTGAGCTTAGTGGCTCTAGGATTGGAACGTTCGGATTAAGCCATGAATAGGCCTAACGTTATGTCTACCTTAACGTTAGTTAATGTTATGTTTGTGGTCGTGTCGGCAGTGTTCAAAGAGTATGAAGCGGTGTGTATCACAAGTAGCTAACCCAAAGTTAAGAATAACATAAGTTACTCATCCATCTTTGCGTTATTCTCAAAAGACGTTCGTTACTGTACGCCGTTCGTCAGGGATAGGATAGGCCTTAGCCTCAGCCTAGGCTTAAAGGGGAATTTTCATGATCCCAGACAGTTCCAATTCTCCCAACTATGCATCTTCTAGCTCCTCCCATTACTGTATGAGGCTCTTCCTTGTGCAAGAATAAACCTGTTTTATCGCTTAAGGCCATGTCCTGGTGAGCATACAAGGCTATAAAATGTAATAAAAGTACTCTCTCTGCCTTGTGTGGAATGTGAGCTACTCTGCATCTTTCAAATTTTCAAACTTTGATGTCAATCAAAGAGCAGTCACCAACTGAGAATTTTGATATACATACACTAAAAATATACTTTGGGGTGATGACTGTCTGTCTTTAATACAGATTGGTTTACAAAATGTTAACAGCTCAGTTGCAGGACCTGTATAGCCTACCTGAGATGTGTTGATTGTAATCAAGGGCTACGAAACTGGGATCATGGCCTCGGCTCGAATGGAGAATCCGTGCCCGGAAGTGACGTAGGCCTACGTGGTACGCATAGGGTTAGGGTTATATAGAGGGATTTCAGTCATGTGAATTTAAAACTAGACGCAATTTTGAAGGGCAAGATTGTGCGTCTTTTATGTTTTGAAGGGCAAACGTCGATTGTGTCACATTAGTATCTATGGTGTTGCAGTGCGCGTGAGTTGTAAATTCGCTTACTGCGTGTGAGTTTTGCCCTTCAGTGCCTGGGAATCCATTGCGTGTGACGTCACATGAAATCCCTCTATATGTAGGCCTAGTAGGCATACAGATAGCATATGCATAGGGATAAGGTTAGGGTTATACGTAGTAGGGATACGAATAGGGTTAGGGTTATACGTAGTAGGGATACGGATAGGGTACGCATACGGATAGGGATAGGGTTATACACATGGTACGCATAGAGATAAGGTTAGGGTTATACGGTTAGGGATAAATGTATACGTAGAGATAAAATACGTATAGACATGTATGATATACAACTGAGCTGTTTGTACTATACCCAACTAGTATCAGTCGTCCAAGACTGGGCTTCGGCCCTGGACTCACAAAAGCAGGTTGATGTCTTCATCTTGGACTTTGAAAAGGCCTTTGACACCGTGCCTCATGAACTGCTAAAAACCAAACTGTTTAGCCTTGGTGTTTCCAAACAGGTTCTTTGTTGGGTCGACGACTTTCTCTCTGATCGTAAGCAAGCTGTTGTAGTTAATGGTACTCGGTCCCCTTTTGATGATGTTGTCTCTGGTGTTCCTCAAGGATCTGTCCTAGGACCATTCGACATTGTAAATGCTGCCTCTGCTAATATTAGACTTTTTGCTGATGACTGTGTCTGTTATCGGGTCATAGAGAATGTTAATGATTGTTGTTTGCTCCAGAAAGACATACATAATCTAGGTCTTTGGGCCAAGACTTGGGGCATGAGATTCCAGCCCTCTAAGTGCAACATCATTACTTTCGCTAGAAAAAAAAATCCGGTCAACTTCGATTATGTCTTGAACGATGTGAAGTTAGTTAAGGTTGACTCGATAAAGTACCTAGGTGTCACGATTTCTAACGACTTAAACTGGGATAAGCACATTCAATCTATCTGCAATAAGGGTAATAAGATTTTGGGCATACTTTATAGAAATTTATCATTTTGCTCTCGCGATGTGAAGTTAGCTGCCTACAAGGGTCTCCTTCGGCCTGTTTTGGAGTATGCTTGTTGCGTATGGGACCCACATCAGTCTTATTTACAAGATAAGCTAGAGAGCATCCAGAGGAGATCGGCTCATTTTGTAAGCTCCGAATTTTCTCGCGAGCCAGGGTCGATGACATCTATTTTGAAGGACCTTGATCTCCCCACGCTAGCTGATCGTCGCAAGCAAAACAGACTTATTCTCTTCTCGAAAGGTTTTTTTGGTAAGGCTAATATTCCCATGGACAAACTCAGTCATCCAACTCGGAAAACTCGTGGGATGCACAACCTCCATTTTTGTCAACTCTACTCTCGGTCTAATTGTTATAAATTTAGTTTTCTTCCTAGTACTCTGAAAGATTGAAATAACCTTCCTGCTGCTTTGATTGATGGTTTAGATAGTCATAGAGATCCTGTTCAATATATTACCAATTTTATTAGGGCAAATTAGGGCACCCCTGACGCATGTGCGGTGTAGTAATGTCCTTTGGATGTGTCACCGTGATCCGAAAGAAGAAGAAGACTTATAATATTTAAAACCGTTTGCCGGCAGCTCGGCTCGCAGCGCTATCGGTTAGGGCATGGAATCCCTATACAGAGATCTATACCGTGTTCATATTGTTTGAATGATCCGTGTTCAAATCTCAGTGACACCTCTCTTTCTCCAGCTTCTTTTCTCACGTCTCGTTACACTACTTTATGAACTTAACTTGTCACTGATCTTTTGTAAGTTTCAACTTGTAATTTTTGCCACTTCCAGTCACGAATTCTCCATTCGTACCATGGCCTCTTTGAGACCAGTTCTTTATTACCACAAATGCACTGTAGGCAATGCCCCTATATAGAGGTCTGATAGATCTGCAACCAATAGCCTACTGTAGTCTGTAGTCTGTGTAGGCATGGGAGTTAGGATTAACAGTGTACTGTAGATGGTACACTAACCAGTGGTAGTGTGGGCAATGGAAGGAGTGACACTGACATCTCACACTTTTGGTTAGGCAAATTTCCAGAGTTCGAATTAGAAAAAAAAAGTTACATGCACCTGTGCATGTAATCTTAAAATTTTACCTGCACAAATAAATTCTTACATGCACCATTGAAGTACTGTATGACAATGAAAGATTAAAAAACTCAGGCCTAACATTACCCCAGTTTCTTCCCTTTTTATAATAGCCTTGGCATACAGTAAGTAGGAACAATCAGTGAGATGATGCATGCCACCTGGCAATGGCTATGCATGCACGTTGATACCATCATTACATCTTGGGCCCCCGAAAAAAAAAAAAAACGGAACTTTGACAATTCTCTGCGGAATTTAGCAAAGAAATTATCCAGCTCAAAATAATTATGAAGAGATACACAGACATTTTACCATCTATAATGATGGCAATTCACCCCTTAAATTATCAAAATCCATCAAAAATATGATCCAAAAAGGAGAAGCAACTTATTGAAAATCTTCAAAATTTTCTCGGTAGGCTATAAGCTGCAATTTGCCTATGCAGTAGTGTGTTAGCATAGTTTGCTGATATACAGTAGGCTTCAAACGAAAATTCCAGAATTTGGCTATGCTTGAAATGGAATTTTACAGAATTTTTGAAGTTAAAAACCGAATTTTGTGATTTTTCAAGCGGAAAATCTGTGGCTCTACCTTTAATACATTTCTCTTGAAACTACCATTAGGCCTAGCCCAGGCCTAGGCCTACATGCATGCATACAGGTAAGCAACTCAGAGTTGCATGCACTAACAAAAAGTTACATGCATTGGTGCACGTGTGTATGCGTTATTTCGAAACCCTGCAAAGTTCCTATACAACCACATATAGACCTTATGCCAAATAGGAGATTGTGAAGCATCACAGAAAGGAAAGTTCTGATCCAACACTGTGACGATTAGCCTTCTCCATGTGATGATCTGCTTTGGTCGTCTGTTCACAGAATAATCCTGCCCCGAATGCAGTTTTGAAGTGCCCTAGCTCTTTTGATTTGGCAGCATTTCATAATGACTTACTATTTTGGCCCATTAGCATACTAATAATGCAAACAAAAATCTTTAGTCACACAGTAAATTTTATGGTGCACAAAAGTAAAGTTGCTGATTTCATTTGATATTTTTGGCCCTTTCTATGAGATTTCAGTGATCAAAAACAACTGCAATACTCTTGTTTGACCTGGAAAAGAAATCATCATCATCTTGAAGATGTTTTTGGCCGAAGGCTATTTCATCAGTAATAGTTAATTCTAAAGCTATCATGTCTGCCTTGTAGTCAAAATAAAATTGGCTTCGTTTCCAGACTCTGTCAAAGCTTGACTTAAAATCTGTTTCAAGACAGTGTCATGATGATGTGCATTGGTAGCTAGTTCTGTACATCTATACTGCACTGAGTAAAGAATCTTTGCTCAACGTTTTATTACAATTTGTGGCTTAGGCCCTATCTCTAATGGGTGCCCTCGAGTACTAGAAGCTAGACCTACAGTACTGCCCTTTGAAAAAGTGTAGCATTTCCTGCCATATCTCCCATCAGTTTGTATCACCAATTCACCATGCAGCCTCTTGTACGTAAGACAAGGCAAATCCAATTTGTGTAACCTCTCAGGATAGGGAACTTCCCTAAGACCAGGAACCAATTTAGTTGCCCGCCTTTGTACAGACTCAATTTCATCAATATCTTTCCAAAGGCGACCAAGCTGGAATACCATGCTCAATTATAGAACACACCATAGATTTATACAGTAAAGAAGCACTATCCAAGAAACAGTTCGGTTTTTCTGATTGTACCCGACACACCATTTGCTTTAGCATCACTACCAGAAATGTGGTCTCAAAAACCTAGCTCTTTTTCAGCAAGAAGTCCAAGATCCTTTTTATCATAAACTGATCTCAAGATTGTGCCTTGCACTAGCATAATCCCCATGGAATAAGTAAAAGTTGGAACAAATCGACCAAACTTTAAAATTTGGCACTTATCAGGATGAGAGTGAAGCTGCCAGTTTGCTGACCAGTCAAAAACCTCATCAGTAGCTGATTGCAGTAATTCATAATCCTCTTGAGAACCAGTTTCTTTATAAATAGCTTTATAGTATCACACCAAAATCTTTATCTGGCACCCAGATATAACATCAGGCAAATCATTTGTATAAGCCAAGAACAAGGTGAGGCCTAAAAGATTCCCTTGAGGTATATACCACTGTTAATATCAGCCCAATTGGATGAACATCCTTTTTCGTACACTTATGGTTACACATTGCTTACAGTTGGACAGAAAAGATCCGATCGACTAAAGACATTTCCCTTCCAATTCCGTAGCTTTGTAGTGTAAACATTAACTCTGACCATGGTAGCACATTAACATTTTAGGTCTAAAATATGCTGTGAGGAGAAAATCAGTTTCAACCATCAAACAGACACCCGATCACTCCGCTATTTTCATAAGTTGTTGTAAGGACTGTGTATAGTGAGCTCTCGATGAATGACCACACAGTCCTTTAGTGAGGACTAGCACCAGAGTGAACAAAACACAGTATTGCCTCATGCAAAAACTATTAAGTGTTGGCTTAAAAGTGAACACTGAATTTGTACAATAACTTACTGTAGATGTCATCCTGTACATTCCCAAGTTACAATATTGTCTGGGAACCCATATAGGCCTAAATCTGAAATCATGTCCTATTTTCAAGAAGGTAGGGAAAATTACAAACATTACTGTATTTATTTTTGTGGCAGTAATGGACCAATCATAACTCCAGATGCCAGTGACATAATAAATTGTAAAGACATAGTGACAGCTTCGACTGTTTTCAGCACTCATAGTGTACTTAGTGCGATATATACAGTACATGCACTGGATGGTATATGATTACTTTCAAGAAATATGTCCAAATGAAAAAAATACTCAGATGCAACTTTTTCCGTTTTCTCAGTCATTGAATGTAGAACAGTGCAAACCTAAAGCAGAAATATCACAGACTGGAAAACAAAGTACTGTGATGAATGTTGGACTGTGCCCGTTAAATTGTTAACTGTTCCATTGATCATAGTTTAATGTCTACCATAGTCATTTCTTTTAACCGTTTTTGTATCCTAATAAATCAGTCGCTGTCTTAATCCATTTGTGCAGTAAACTGCAGAAGTTGCTTGCCCAAGAGGGCATAACAGCAGGTAAACTTTGGGCCAAAAGTTACAAAAGGTTTAAAAAAATTTTGGAAAGGCCTTTGTAATGCCAGTTACATCTTCGTTGTGCAGCTTTGTCTGGTATATCAATCCATTCGCACAATGATCAGAGAGTCTCTTGCACTGAAAATGACATAACAATAAACTCTTTCACGCAACCTTTGAAAAGGATTAAAAAATATCGAAGGTGCAAATAAAATAGGTCTGCACCAAACACTACAAGAATCCAAAATACCTTCTAAAGTGTGGAACTCATTTAAAAACTTCACATATGACTAAATTGTTAAATTTCTAATCAGCAGAAAAATATGCTAAAAATTGTTTTTCATAAATGCACGCTGGGAATTTTCCCAGGGGTAGTGGTAATGTAACTGCCAAGGTTGTGTGTGTTTATAGTTCATCAGGGTCAAGGCAAATGCAATCTGTACAAAGTAGTTGTCAATCTATGTAGTTCTGAGCTTAAATTATGCATCCTCAGCTTGTAAGCCCTGTACGGTGCAACTACAGTGAAATATTTTTAAATAAGTTTCCCCATTTTAAGCTGACTGACTAAATTTATCAAGTGACAACTCTACATTTTTCATAATTTTTTCATTGTTAGTAGAATATCTGGAAAAGTTTCAACCCCAAAGATATGCCCTGAATCAGAGATATAGCTACATTGAGTGGTGCTGGGCAATGACACCCAGCACTCGATATTCCTGCCCAGCACTCCATGCAATCACACGTCTCCCCGCCCACCACAAATCTGCCTACGGAGACCTAAAACTAGCCCTAAATTTACTCCCTAAAGTTAAAATGAGGGGAAAATGAAAAATTAATGGCTAAAAAATGGGGTAGATGCCATGGGGTGGGGTGAGGTGCTTTCCCCAGATCAGACAATCACCCGGCACTCAGATTTGGCCAGCTACATCCCTGCCCTAAAGAGTGAAATTCTTCCTGCCATTTATTTATTTACCCCAAAAAATATAAATGATGCATTCCAGCATTGAATATCATGAGTAGTCATGTTATATTCAAACAAAAATTGGCACAGCTGGTTGAGCTTGCTGAACGAACCGAACCGATGCGGCCATGTTCTTTGCACAAACGATTGTTCATGGTTTATTGTATGTGCATTGTACAGTTCAATACAGTACACAATATGGTATGTGACTTAACAAGACTACTGGATGTCTTGTATGGCATATTTCTCACAAACGAAGAAACTTTGGTCAGTATTTTCAGGTATTTCGTAGAAAGGCAAGCAATTTACGGCAGGTTAAATTACAACTTTGCACTATTTTACAGAGCATGCAGGGATGTGTAAAAAATTTCACACCATTGCGGTATTACAGAACCTGAAATAGTTAGCAGACACTGACACATATTAGGTATGAACTGCAGTAATATCACAACCTGGCGCAATGTAGTACAGTACAGTTGTCAGTACACGGTACGTTCAATTGTACTCAACGCTACATACACGTGCTCAATATCTGTGTAATACTGTATCGCTGTAGCCAGAAGTGAGTCTAGCACAGCAATAATGCCATTGACATGCATGGGCTTCTCATATTATGATGCTATGTTAGGGTGCAAAAATCTCGAAAACAGTAATCAGTGCAATAACCTAAAGTACACACATTTGTGAAAAGTTTGAGTAAACGTGTGATTCACATTTGCTTGTAGACTAAATTGCCAAAACTTTGCTAATAAGGCAAATATTTTGACATGCATGCATCATCGATGCATATCACTCCCAGTGCTGTTTTGAGAGCATAAACTTCCGTTTAATCGCTAGTGATGGCACTTTTCCGAAATGTTGATTTTGATGATATAACTTGACCTGATTTCATTGTTGGTTAATGGCTAGCTGTTCCGATAATAAAAACAGTTACACGGATAGTGAATTAACCGGATATGCACAGCTCTAGAGGAATGAAAATTCTCATTAGTTTAGTATAGGTGCAATTGCTGGTAGGAAGAATTTCTTGTTGTGAAACAAAGTTGTAGTGCAGGCCTTGAATGTTGAGACATGTGAGTGCGATGGCACAACACAGGCCTGATTTTTAAGGAAATTTTCAGGTTGCCCATCGGACAACCTGAAGCTAAATTTAGGTTGTCCGAAATAGTTTTTGGTTGTCCGAATGAAAGTGACGAACAAGAGATGAACAATTCTATTTCCTGTCTCTGCCATAGAAAACAAACATTTACTTTAAATTCTGCTTTTTTCCATATTTATTGGCATGGTACAATGATGAATGGTAGTCAATACCATTGTCTCAATGCTACTTCTTAAGGGGATTTTTATGACATACTTTCCTGCTGATGTAGGGAACTATTCAGTTACATATAAAATCTACTCGTCCATCGGACAAGTTCAAAGAGAGAAAGTGGTTGTCCGATGCAAGTTTTACCCGTCACGGACGATCGGACGAGTGCTAAATTTCAGCCCTGAGTTGTCCACTTGCCTCAAATCACTGTGAGGAGTGCGATTATTTGCACATCTAGATAAAAGAATGGGAACTTACATAAATCTATTAAAGTTTAATAAAACAACACACCTAACACACTCCTTAATTTTCTGAGGAGTGTGATTTGTAGCACATCTGGAAAATCTAAAACTCAAGGCCTGTATTAAGTGAAGTGGAAGATGCCAAACTCAAAATGTTGAATTGACTCTGGTTGGAAAGAAAGTGTACAGGGTGCAAGTGCTGATCACTGTTCATCCCGTTTGACAATGTCAGATAGACAAATGAATATCTTACAGTATTGCTACTGTGCTTCTGTATTCAGAGCAGTTTGTTAAATTTTAGAAGGCATCACTCCTCAGTATTCCATTGCTGAAATAATTTTATTTATTGCCCACAACATTCTGCACAAACACCCTTAAATGAATGCACAATCACTGATATGAAGTTGATAGACATCTAAGTCAGTTACCATGGTATCCTCAAATAATGAAGTTTTATATGTGGGCTGATTTCTAATGTGCCTTCAAGGGGGAAACAATTAGCAGGTTCCTTACAGTATGTGAGTGCACAGTACTAGTGCACTTCAAGTAATCCACATAAATTCACAGAGAATGTTTGACGCTTTTATGGACACAGGAATGTAAACCTACATAGCTATGGCATTTTTTGTACTGCATGCTTATTTTTGTATGCAGATGGTTGAATAGAATAACAGGCATGTCAAATTCACACTTCTACCCTGATTTATTTAACTGTCCTCATGGGGAGTCAATCTTTAATAATGGTGGAGATAACAAGTTTGTAATGTAGGCTATATGCTTTGTTTAGTATCTTTACAGAAAAGCATATAAAGCCACAACTTAACTCTTTTGAAAGTCTGGAAAATAATTCAGGCCTTGAAGAGTAGGTGGTTTACGACACTAAGTGACCACAAATGTGGTGAAGCCTATTTGCCTTATGAATTATAACTTCGCATCGGGTGGCTAACCAACTCAACAATTTTAGGCCAAAATTTGGTTTCTTTTGAAAAGCCAGTTCAAATGGGAAAACTATACATTGCTTCAGGATGATAAACCCAGCTTACTTTGACCTGGCAGGGGATTGAAATCGAATCTCCCTGGCTGCCGAGCTTCATCGCTTCAAACGCCATGGCCTTTATCCATTCAGCCACAGCACCGTGGTGCTACCACTAATTTCCCACCATTCAGGAAAATGGGTACAACAATCTAAACCTCTTCAGAGTTGTTTGCCTGTCTGGCTGACGTAAATTACTCCTGCACCCACACTGACTGTACTCGCAATACCAACGTCCGCTAACTTTCGCAGGAATTCTACGTCAAACTGCGTAAAAACTGTATGCTATTAACTATTCATACATATGATCACAACAAACAGAATTATAAATATTCAAGGCAAAAATGACTAAAGCAAGTCTTATCATGCTGTTTCGAGCAAAAAACGTCAGTGGGGTTTTAGAGCGTGATTTCTTCCGCTTCAAGCTCACACAACGAAGTCCCGTTGACTTACTGTGTAAAAGTGAACATTGCAGCTGAAGCCTTTTCGTGCTATATGGATACTCATGTATTGAAACCAATCAACAGTCGAGAGAGTAAAATCATATCGGGCTCATGAATGTAATGAAATTGGATGATCTCTGTCATTGTTCGCAGGTGTTAGAGTATGTACGCCAAAGAGGAGTACATATTGGACACCTGCTATGAAGGTAACAGACTTGTGTACTCTGGCTGAACAGTAACGTTATGGTGTACTGGTACCTGAAATTTTTTCATAATAATACACCCTACAGTAGACGACTGGTAGTGGCATGTATGGTGCAGTTGATGGAGAGTATTTCAAACTCCTCGAGTTGGAGATATTGCACTGGAGAAATCAATTTTTAAAAACTTGGGTGATAATTTAAGGTATGGAAATTTTCATGTCGTAAAAATGCACCACATTTCCGCGAAAAAGCATCTTGAATGATACGGGATCTGTTTCACTCCTACTTACCTCATCTATTACACATGTGAAGAGCATCTTGAAGGATGTGGGAACTGTTGTTGGAGATCACGAAGACTAGTTATTTTCATGGAAATCACAAGGGCCACTCGAAAAAGTATTCATATTTAAAGGCAGTATGCAGTCACCCCAATCAGAGTGAGTGTATCCTGTCACTCTAGTTCATGATTGGCCCATTCTGATCATGTGACAATATTTTTGTTGGTAAATTGTGAAATTCAAGGAGAATTTCTCCTTGCTTTACCTGTTGTTTGTAATAGTTATGTTCAAAACATCTTCAGAGGTGCTTGTAAAGCAATAAGACGAGATTTGCAAGAATTTGCTTATTTTTCAAAGAAAATTTTGGGGTGACTGCCTATTGCCTTTAACCTGATTCTCAATTTTTGTGTATAGTACAAAACAATACACAGGCTTTGACAAATTCTTGCAGTTCTGGTGAGAAGGTCATTTTGTGTATTAAATACTGTACAGTATGAGTGGTAAGTCAAATTCCTGTCAATTCATGGTGTTTGCTGATTTTGTCCACATTTAGTCGATGAACTTGTTCAGTAAGACATGATTTTAATGTAAAATTGATAGAGTGCTGTGTCAATGGCACATCTCAGACAGTTCACATTTGTTATACTGGTTCCAGGGCTCTGCTGTTTGGCCATTTTACTGGCCAGACATTGCTAGTTTGGCCTTATTTCAGCAGTCGAAAAATGGTAATTTAGGTACTGTATGTGAAGTATTTGTTTGGCTGAATTTGGGAGGAGAAGTTTAAGTGTTAATTTCATCTGTCAGCCCTGAGTGGTGCTGATATCACTTTCCAGTGATTCCCATAAGTATATAAGGAGCCAGTGTCTTGCCCATGGCATGCATAATCAGCTTGTAAATCTTCTACAGAGAGAAGTCAAATCCATCTTGTTTTCTCTAACAAACCCAAGAGTGGAATGCCCAGTACCTTTATTTACTGTAACTCAAATATTAGTTTTTCATCATCATCATAGCTTGGGCCCAACGTCTGTAAGGTGGCCTGGGAAGCCCAGTGGTTTTATACATGTGCTGTTGGGTGCCATATATGAACTATACTTGGTACCACTTGATGCCAAAATTAAAAATTTATGAGTTTTACTGTTCAATTGACTATATATCATTTTCTCTAGCAAATGCAGTTTTACCATGTTTTCCACTTTTTCTTTTGAAAATGAGCACATATAATTGACAAGCCATTTTGTCATAAATGCGTTATGCAACTTTGAGATTGTAGTTAATTCATTACTGATACAACACAGAATTTGTTATTTGTAGTCATATCACAAATGACTTGTGCTTTTCCTGGTGGATGTGTACATACTCCTGCACCTATTGGCAGAACTGGTAGTACTAGTAAGGCATTCCATTGGCATGTAAAATGGATAATTTCTGACTGTACTCACCACTTGGTTTACATGTCATTGCTCCAGAAGCAGTGAAACAGATGGACATACACCTTTTAACAATGACATCGATCCAGTAGCAAATTTACGTTTGCATTAATGTTACTGAGACAATCTTATGAACAGGAAATGACGTAAGAATTGATTAAAAAAAAAAAAAAAAAGAAAACGATAAAGAGTTCGCTGTTAGTAACATTCAGCAGAACTGAGTACTTAACTATGAATTTGGGTGTTCAATTTACAACTTACAAGAATTTTGCAGGCTGAAAGGTAAAATAGGAAGACAGTTTGATTGTTTATCCACTTTTGCTATTTCCAACATTTTGTCTTTAGTGGAGATTTGAAGAACTGAAATTTCCAGCTCACTGCAGGAGCTCACCAGTTAACAAATCAATACAGTGCATCTCAATTTACCAAGCTCACCGCACCAGTGTAATGCCCTATAATGTCTTCACTCTGCGGATATTGTATGAAATCCATGTATGTCCATTTGCATACAAATTACATTGAACCATTAAAATTCATATTAGGTAAGTTTGAACACCAAAAAGAACAACTCATAAATATTCAGCAGATAGTCTGCCACAGTGCTCAAGTTTGATTTACGATTTCATATGGAAAAGTCAGTCAGTGTTTAAGTTTAGGATTTCCCTTGCTTGAATTTCATTAAGAACTTAGAAACCTTATAGACTTACTGTGTAAAAGTGAAAAAACGTTACCTGTAGAACAACCTTACAGAGCCAGCTTAGACATACCGTACAGTATCAGAACCAGTCAACTCTCGCAAATACTATAATGGTTGTTAAAAATTGGATTATCTCTGTCTTTGTTTGGAGATGTTTAAATATTAAGTGACAATTGGTAGATATTCACCCCTGCTGAAAAGATTTTGCTAAATTAGCAGACTTCTCCATGTAGGGATGTTATCAGCAAGTAACAATATATAGATTTTTTTTCTTTGGAGGGGAGGAGGGGGGGTCTGTAAGGCATATGAGGCAGAAGGGCATCTAACCCCCTAAAATTTTTAGGAAACCTTAAAATTTAGGCAGAATCTTGTTATTGTATTAGGAGGATATACTGTCCTGGGGAGGGGAAACCTACCCATTGCAGAAGTTTTGTTTTATAAACAGTAAGGTGGCTTACATGTATTTTATATTTGGAAAGCTTTGAGTTAAAAAAAAAGCCCTAAAATTTGCACAATGTAAAACCCTAGATGGGAAAATTTCATGACCTCAGGGAGTAAAAGGGAAGGGGGAGGAAAGAGGAGTTATGCTGTTTGACTGGCGTATGGATTGGAAAAAAATCCTGAGGGTGAGAAAATTGTTAATTGAAATCTACTAAATATGAGGGATGATTACCTACTATGTCGGGTCAAAATCTGCCAATCTTTTGTACACTTAGAGTGCAATGTAAGCCTTGTTGTAAGGACATTCATAAAGTGTAACAGGTGACTGGAACAGTTGTCCTGTTCATAAGCTGAGTTAGCCCAGGCCTTTGGTATCTAACCCTTGCAAAAAAGTGTGGATTTTTACCCGTTTTAAAACACACTTTTCCTTATGCATCTTGACAAACCTCAAGATCAGGCTAAAAAAAATTGAGCCCTGTGCTGCTCCAATGGCATATGACCAGTTGCCCTGTTGTCTGTAGGGTTGACATCTTGTCACTCAGTCAACTTGTGGGTATATGTGGTGGGTGGATAGAGGGAGATGGGGGGGGGGGTGTAACAAACCGATTGGGGCTATCACGATACTTTGCCTGATGTTCATATTACGATGGAGAAAATCAGGACACAAAAAAAAATCACAGAAATCTGTCGATGTCAGTGTCAACATCCATTTTTACTTGATGATGATCACTGCTGTCTGAGTGAATACACTGATTGAAAACATGTTTAAGTTGTACTCTATTGCATAACTTGTAAAATGACTTTCATGTACAAAATTCAGGCATTAGCTGAACTACATGGAAATTGACATCATATCTCTTCCAAATGTTTGAACCAACAAACGCAGTAACAGCGTCAAAGCACACACTTGAAAAATAAGACGCTCATCCCCCTCCTCATTGTTATGCAATAGACGAGTTGGGTAATTCAAAACTTCCGGCAGGGTCACAAGGTCAAGTGTACTATTGTTACCTTTTTCGTCTATGTGCGCAGGCGTATTATACACTTGACCGCCCGGCGACCGTGTATTATGCCTGCACAAACTGACTGTATCTGTATGTGTCAATGGCATGTGTACGTCCAAAAGAAGTATACATAATCGACAACTGCCACGAAGGCTAGTAGCCGAGACACATCCCAAGATGCATTGCGTGTATGCATTTCCCAACACGTCTATTAAAGCTCAAGTCTCCCATTCGTATGTAGTTCCTGATTGTTTGATGCATATTTGCACAGCATTCACAAACATTAAGAAACAATAACTTAATATTTAGCAAGTCTCTCTTTTAACTCTGTTACAGTGGGGCTGGACAGGTGGTGCCCCTGCTTTAATATACTGTTCAAGATCTCAGTGCTAGATGGAGATTTGCAACAACCAAACTTTGGATGGTGTTATCAAGCAATGCTAAAAAAAAACATTTGGTTAGCCTATAAGTATATATTACATCCCATCCTGAAGTAAGGTATAATGTAGATGTACTAAATGCGATTATATGGGACCATTTGGATTTGGGCGGGGGGGGTCAGGGGGCACAAGATTTGTGCCAGAATTATTGTGGCCTTTTTAGACTAATTTTTCCAGAATTTCTACATATATTGCCCAAATTACTGCAATTTGTTTTCAAATTTGAGGTTGTCCACAAATGGGGGCACAGTACTCCCTAGCCCCCCTTCTCATATGCCTATGTACACATGTAGTGCAAGTAGCAAGCTAGCATTCTTCGTTACGTGTTTGCACAGTACCTCAAGTTTGGTGCATACTATTACTGACATTTACGTCTAATTTTCTTTACATAATGTGATATATGATGTATCGGTACCCCTTATTGATGTAAATTGAATCCCAGGAAAGTGATGTTGAGTCATCGATTAGATATTCAAAGCAGAACATGCAGACATTTTGTTGCTGATCTTTTTATTTGTGTCTACATCATTTCTTAAAAAAGCTCCTAGCAAAATGTCTCTTTGAATTGTTCTTCGAAATACTGTTTGTGACTTCCTTTGCATAGCTTTCAAGTAGATAAAATTGCTTTGGGTGGTCTGACATTTACTACCCTAAGTTGAAAGCAGCCAATGGGGAAAATGAGCTTTTCACCCCTGCCGTATACATGTAGCATAGGTAGTTAATTGTAACAAGAAGTTATGAAAGAAGCATACAGTACATATGGAAAATCCATCATGTCTTCTTATTGAAGTTCTGCGATATGCAAGGGTTCAACGCTAAAGAGTGGTTGGTGGGGAGTAAGGTTTTGTACTTCTGTTTTTCTTGGGTACTTGTACTGTAGACCTATAGCTACTGTAGGAAGTTAGGAAGTCCTCTTGATGAAGAACTTGTACTTACAAACTTGTATGAGTCATGCTTTTCGTAAAGAGTGTCATTTTATTGCTTTCTTTTGAGGTGAATTACCCCATAAATTGCCACAATGCTGCAGTTTAAATGAAAGCAGTTTTCTGTTAAGTACATTCAGTTTACTGCAATAAAGGATGTTAAGAAAACATCTGCTTCAGAACTTTTGAGCCTTGAGGTACTGTATGTGGAGGTAATTCTGAAAGTCAAGAATGTTGATGGGGCATTGTGGTTTTTTGGTTGACTCAACATGGAACCACTAGTCCTGTAAAGTGACGCTCAGTACTGTGAACTCTGTATGTAAAGTACTGTAACTCATTGAAAATGATTTTGTTTAAAAGGTATGAGCATGGCTCAAATTAAAGGAATTTTAGTGGTTGTCAGATATTCAAGTAAGTTGCTGTTTTTGATGCAAAAGGAAATTTGGTTGTCCAAAGGAGCTTTAAAACACTGACAAAACAGAACAAAAAAAAGAAAAAGAAAAATAAAAGACATTGAACAAATTAGGGAGCATATAGGCCTATTTGTATATATATGCATCTTCAGTGCCAGAGACAGTGAAAAGATCACTCATCCTAGCAAGACTTGTAGGCTGTAGACTTTAATTAACATCATGCAACATGATTTTGGAGGCAAAACAATGAAGCACACTGCACGCATGACGTAGACTTCGCTTGTGTAGTAGACCTGCATGTGTATCCAATTGGTTCACAAATCAGCTGTCTGCATTTGCTGGTGTAACTTGCAATGATATGCACTGACCTCCAAACGGGGGAGCACTTTCTGCTCTGTAACGTCATTTGCATTTATGGTCTTTACTGTAGTATAAGCCATTCTGGTGTAGTTAACATTGTAGGGACTCCATGTTGTAAATTTAGAGTATCACAAACTTAGTTTTTACCTGGGTTAGTGCCCACCTGATGTTGTACTTCCTGGTTCCAAATATTCAACTACATGGATCTTAAAATAATGCTGTCTGGAAAAATGATTTAATAATTACCTAAGGTCCAATACAATTGAACCATTTACGTGAGTATTTGTTAAGTATAAACTGAGATGGAGAACGTTACCATGAACGAAATGTGTGGCGAGGGGTGTCTTTAGAGGTCTTAGTTGTATAGCTAGTAGGGTCTTAGTTAAATAAGTCCTAGTTTTGTAGCTACTAGGATCTTAGTTTTATAAGTCTGAGGTCTTTGTGTTATAGACATTCTATGGCTAGTTGTTTCTTACTTCTTCCTGTTGCAGTGGAATAATATCCTCCTGAAATTACTTCGAGTTCAAAATTTTCTCTGTTCTATTGTAAACTGATTTCCTTTCTTACTACCCGGAGGCTTGCACAAACAATATGTTACCCATGATGTGCGGGTATAGAGTCCCATTCATGATTGTCAGCTATACCAAAATATTATGGTCCACATTGTTTTTAAGTAAAACGCAAGGTCATTATTATGAATTAGGTTGTAAGATTCTATTCAGCAATTTGGTGGTTACATTTTTGGTTCAGTTCATGGAAAATTGCCGAAAACTTATTAACAGGAATTAATTAGTCTTAATAGCTGTGTTTTCATTTCCCAAAATTTTTAATCAGTTTACACCTTTTGTAGAAAATGGTAAGCTACCATGTAAAAGATATGGACCAATTAATTATACTTATGGTGGTATTCAATCAATTTCCCATACTTGCAAGCATAAAAATATTTAGCAATCACTTCTCTGTGCAGGGTGTGCATGTTCCTGCCCGGCGGACGTGTATTAGTCCTGCACCTATAGACCTATTGGCTGCACTCGTAATACCAACGTCCGTGAACTTTCGCTAGAATTCTTCGTCAAACTGCGTAAAAACTGTATGCTATTAACTATTCATATATACGATCACAACAAACAGAATTATAAATATTCAACGGAAAAACGACTAAAGCAAGTCTTGATTATCATGCTGTTTCGAACGACAAATGTCAATGGGGTTTTAGTGTGTGATTTTGCCCGCCTCAAGCTCACACAATGAAGTCCCATTGACTGTGTAAAAGTGAACGTTGCAGCTGAAGCGTTTGTGAATATTCAATATGAATGCAGTGTGAATATTTGAAACCAATCAACAGTCAAGAGAGTAAAATCACATTGGGCTCATGAATATAACGAAATTGGATGATCTCTGTCATTGTTCGCAGGTGTTAGAGTATGTACGCCAAAGAGGAGTACTTATTCGACACCTGCTATGAAGGTAAGGTGTGCATACTGTAGGTCTGCTATTTATTAATATATATACTATGTAGTATTACTGTTGATGCATAGCCTAACAAGGGTTGCCATTGCGAACCAACTATGTACCATGTGTGAAATACAGTACCATGAAAGGACTATGGATACTGTTAATGTTAGCAAAAGGTTACCAACAGAACTATAGTTAATCATTTAAACCTGTAAGTGCTAAAATGGTACCATACAGTATAATTTGGAAGTTGTTTTCCATTGATAGACTTCGTACAGCATTTACAGTATGGGCTATGGCAAAGTCTGCTTGCATGGATAAGCTGGTACTTCAGTGAAGACAGATGTAGAAAGCTGATGTTGTAAGCAAATTCTGGCACCACTTGATGTATGTTTACCATAAAACATACATGTGTGGGTAGGGTATGTGGTGGCTTCCAAGGGAAGATCATGTATTATACATGTGGTGCACAAAAATGGGTACATCTCTACTATAGTGTTAAAGATAATGGCTAGCTGTGCTATAACTGTAACTTGAGCTTGTTTTTGTTAAATCCCATTTGCAGGAGAAAGGAGGAAATGTAAGCTAGATATTATTTTCACAAAGTTTACTTACTATTTTTATCAAAGATGAGGAATAGAAAAACTTTAACTTAGTTTTCTTTTGCAAAAGTCATTTGTCCAGGGGACCACCAACCTGATGACTTTTGGTTCCAGCTGTCACAAATTTTGGTCATCGTGGACTATCAGACAACCATTAAATTTAAGCTGTGGTGTGAGAGTTGGAAGACAGATTTTATGTTGATGTGAAAGATTGGAGGAATCCAATACCTTCATAGTAATGAGAAAATGAATGGAAGGGAGGGGAGATTTGTTGTTTCCAATGGGGGGAGGGGACATTGAGGAGGCGTGTTATACATAATGTACATCAGTATGCTCCTTATAAAGAGGCTAAAGCCACATCGTTGTAATTTTGTGGGGAATCTTATACCAAAATTATATGTATAAGATAAGAATAAGGAAACGCCTACAGTATAAAGTAACTTGAAAGTTTTAACAGTATTAAAATGTTATGTTTGTTTTGAAAATTTGTCAAAAAAAAAATGCTTGAAAGAACCTTCCACAGAATTTCTAGTATGAAGTTTCAGTGAAATTAAATGATGGTCAGTTCTTAATCTTGGGAAAGTTTTGGAACAAATTTAGATGTACAGTACCCAGCAAGTTTAGATTTGATCATTGTATATGTAGTGTAGCTCCTGCCTCATTAAAATGTTTAAATCTTTGAGGAAAAATAGGAGGGCCTCATCCTTAATGTTATGGTTACATGCCACCAAAAGAGCTGTTTTTGCATAGCAGTTAAAGAATAAAATCCCCCAATGAAAGATTTATTGGAATTACTTCAATATCTTTCACCGTTCTCAAGATATACCTCTTCAAAGTTTGATGATTTCTGAAGTACAGTAACTCATTGCTTCAAATGCAAAATTAATGATGTGGAGTGTTGCATGGTCGTAAGATTTCCTTTTTAACCCTTTATTATAAATTATTTCCTAACAACTGATCAAATAGTTACAGTTTGGTGAGTGATATCAATATTTTTCAAGGAAACAATTTCAACTTGCATAATAAATCCATCAGTGAATAACAATAACTAAAAATTTCCTTGAAGTGAAGGTTGAAAAAACAAAGGCTCACAATAGCCATATTTGGTACTGTACGCCCATCTTTTCAATGTCACAGATTTGCATATTTAGCTCATATTTATTCAAGATACAACAGGAACCAGATATTAACCTGTAGAATGATCAGCATTTGATGAATTTTTGTGGAAATGGCAGCTATTTTCTGCATTTTTATTTTTTAATGCTTTTTACATCAGGTATCTAACTGTAATTTTCATGCCATCAGACCTTTAAGTAATTTGTTTTTTATATGCTTACAGTCAAAAAGGTTACATTGGAAATGAAACTTTTTCTTCTGAAGAGTGTAAATTTTTTAGATTGTTTATAATTTGGATGAACAATAATACCCTGTGTGTGTGTTATCTGTGGAAACTAGTGAACTGGGCAGAATTCCAACATGAAGTCCTGTAAGCTACAGGAAAGAGGTCACACGTTCACATAATGCAAGTGGGATGAAGAATTTTGAATGGTTTCACTTGGCACTACCATAGCCGGTGATTGGCAGAGCTGTTCACATGTCTCCTGAAACAAAATGAGATACTGACAGTGCTAACACTTTTAAAATTTTGGCAGTTTGGCATTTAGTCTTTGGAAGGTATTCATTTCATTTATGTGGAAGGGATGTGTGTAGAAAACATAAATCAGAGTAATAATACATGTCATTTAATGAACATACCAGGTTTACCAGCATCCATCTTATAAATTTTCTAGATTCCAAAAGAAGTTTTCAAGGCACTCTGTGGTATTTATGTGCACATTGTGGTGCTCAGTCCCTGCCTTTATCAGGAACGAAATACAACTAGGGTAGCCTGTGCTGGTAGCTTAAGAGTTAAAAAAGTGCTTTCACAGCTTTATACAGTATTTACTACTTAGCACTATAATTAAGTATGAATTGGCCTTTAGATGGATCCCTGGACTCCATGCTCATAGAGAAGTCTTTTACCATCTCAGTGTCAGCTCCTCTGGCATTGTTGGGATAGTGGACTTACTTGAAGTCTGGACCCCTCCCCTTCACTACTCACCCTACAGATCAAATACTGGCTACTATATGCATGCCCCTGTCATGTGTGGTGATTTGAAACCCCCTCACCCTACAGATCCAATATTGGCTACTGTACAGTATGCATGCCCCTGTCATGTGTGGTGATGTGGTTATGTTTCTGCAGAGAGCTTTTTGCCACAGTCTATGACAACTCTTAAACTTACTGTACCATGCAAACAGTGTTGAAATTTTTTTTTAAATTTTGGTCAACAGTTACCGTGGTCAACAATTACACATTGAGAACCAAAAAAAAAAAAAAAAAAGCGAGAAGCAGTGCCTGCAAAATGCTGTTGGCTTGGTTTAGTGGCTCCAATATTTTAGAGTATGGTCCATGTGGCCATAGTTTTTGGTCATGATGATGAATGATGCTGGACTCCAAACCCTGTCCTATACAAGTGATAATCATAACTTTCTTGGGCATAATTGTCAATATAAGAGTCAGAGACAATATTTGGCACCGTATACTAGTACGGAGAGAAATGCACACTTAAATACTACACTACAAACTTGAAATTTTCCGTCTTTGTGGTCTTCCTTTCCTTTAATCCTTTGTTTTGTTTTGTTTTTTTATTTTGGGGCTGCTACTTGCCAGCCAATAGACATATATCAAACCCTCAAAACTACAAAAAATGATACAAGATTGGAAACAAAAATGTGAAACCCACAACCACTTAAAGCTAAGATCCATAGAAAAATATACTCATGGCTTTGGCATTGCAACGTCCATTAAACTCCTTTCTTCTCGAGTTCATTTATCAAGTCTCTAGATAGTTCTCATCTCCTTTCCAACATTTTCACTCTTTGTAGTATAAGAGTCCCGGCTCTACTGCACTCTTGTCGGTGTATTTTATAGTAACATGTCCTTCTTTCATTCTTTCAAATTGCTACTCCCGACTCTGTTAATCCCGACTATATTGCACTCTAATCGTTCTATTTTAACTTCCCTGATACTTGCATACCCACACCAACACCCCTTTCTCCGAGGCTGAATCAATAAAAACGCCACCACCTTATAGGCTGCAAGACCTCGGGTACCTCAAGACATTTCACGGGATCGAAAAGAGTGACACTTATCCAGCCGGTAGTCTGGCTCCGTATACTCTGTAGTTCCCTCAAGTCCACGTCCTACGGGAGGGTGGCGCTAGAAGATACAATAAACTTGCTTAAGCCATGGGACATGTATTTATAACAACTACTACAAACAGGTATGACATGAAATAGATGAAATGTACTTATTTCGAAGCTTTTGACAGTGACCAGTGTTCTTGCCCTTCAGTTGTCAGTAATTTCGTAATATTATTATTTTCACTACGCTCAGTTTGGCATTTCACTTCACATACATAATTACTACACACCATTAACCCATTCACCACCCAGTCATCTAAAATTTAGCCCAGTGGGGACGTAAGAATACATTTCCTGATTTTCTTACACTTTACACCCTTTGCACATCCGTAATAAGATACATAGCTTACGAACCAAATACCATGGGGCACTCAAACGGTACAACATCCCCATTTTCTTATTGAGTGTACAGAATACTCGCCTTATGGTACAGTAGGGTTATTTTTAAAGAATGTAACAAAATACTCACAACGGTACAGTAGCAAAGCAAGCACTTTAGGTAGAACCCATCAGATGGTTGGCATGTTGAGCGGACCTTCCGTCTCACGCCACGACACATACGGTTCAACGCCACTGTTGGACCTGCCCGACCCTGCTGGCTACAGGCTTTCTACGACCTTCGTACGTATACACGATACAGTCAAGATACCTTACAACCTTTGCAAAGCTTTGTAGACCACTGCCTGGGAACCTGGGACTACCTCTCGAGATACTTCTTTACTCCCTGAGGCGAAGTAGAGTAATTCTCTCGCTACACGCCCTAATTTTGTTTTTAACCCAAGCCAATTTTATTCCTTTTTTCCTAAGCAGCTAGAACCCATGTGCCAACCTTTGTGAGAAACAATGGTAGTACATATTTCCGAACAAGTGTCCAACGTGCCTACATTTTATTCAAATTAACTTTATCCATAGGGAAATTAGTCCTACCGACGACTGTAAATACCATTATGCTAGCTTGTATTAATCGCGAATAAAACTACGGAGATCGCGGTGTGACAATAATCAACAGCTTCTACCGAGTGTTAAAGAGTTCTCATAGGGGTTTAGACAATTGCAGGATTTTGAACATTAAAAAGTGTTCTACAAGTTTTGAAAAAGAAAAGTACAGAAAAGCTTGATCGTAATTGTAGAAAGTGCAATCATGTATGCAACTGCAGTGAAGACTTACTGTTTAAAATTTTGTGGAGGGATGCAACATTATGAGAAATACTGTACCTGTTGATAATCTTTTTTTCATGTGTTAAATTCCAAAAATAAAAGGAAATTTTGATATTTTATAAAAAATTTATTTCCAAAAATTAGGAAAATTCTTGTATTGGTACTGTTGAACTTGTGTGACATACAAATGAGATAAAGTATTTTTGTAGAACAAACATTTTCCACACTGTGGTTCCATAGGCAGTGTGGCATGTGCTGGTTTGTTCAGTTGGCTATGTAGAGTCTGCATTAGGAAAAGTAGATTTCTGGAAGCATTTTTAAGCAAAGAATGGAATTTGTGGCCTACAGTTGTTTCATTCTCATGATCATGTGGCAGTAATACAGCTACAGTAGGCTCAGTGGCAGCTCTCGACATTGGTTTCGAGAGTTAGGTGCCGCTGTATCTGATTTGTAGTGCCATGGCAGTCACTCGCACTGTATGGTTCTCAAATCTGAATGTGTCATGCAAATTTACAGTATGGGCAGACAGGCTGGGTAATATTATGTGTATTGTCAAAGGCACTTGAGGATGTAATTTGCTGAAATTTTCTTCAAGGCTATTTTGTACATTTGAAAAAAAACTGCAATAAACTTACAAAAATGCAAATTATGCAGCAAAAAATGCAGTGGCACGTTTATCCAATCTTATAGAGTAAATTATACTCCCATTGAGTATAAATACACCAGTAGGCCTACACTACAGGCATATCTATGGCTGAGGTGCCTAGTTACCAATGTTGGAATGGAGTCTGCTAATGGTTTTACTGAAGGGAAACTGAGTGATCAAGTACATGATCATAAAGAGGTATTTGACTGCATGCTACTATTAACTCAACCTAATTCAAGATGTAGCATATCTCGCCATCTGGAACACTTACAGTACAGTAATGTTTGATTGACTACCAGAAAATCCAAGGAATGAAAATCATGTTGGGAATGTGAGGGATAGATCATCAAGAGTTATTATTTTGAATGAAGACTTTGGTGTTTGATTTCACTTTGTTTGCTTTTAAATTGTTGTTAATTAACAGTCCTATTTATTTTCAATTGGAGAAGTTTGGTCATTCAGTTGTGTAGTCAGCATAGTTGGAAGTGCAGTACAGGTTTCTTCCTCAACCAAGTGAACTCAGGCACATGTAAGATCCTTTCCTGAAAGAATTTTGTAAAAAGAGGCAAATTGTTCCCTGGTCTGCAAGGCATTCTTTTTGAAGCTATACCTGAGAGATACAGTAATACCAGGCCACCTAGGCATGTGAGGCTGGGGGTGTGTGGGTAGAACCCTCCACCCCCTGAGCAAAACAGTCATTTTCATGGCAAAAGATGGGACATTCTTTTTCATGACAAAATCTGTGTTGTGATTGTCTTCACATTTGGGAAAATTTCAGGACAAACAGGTCTTTTCAACTTACCGTACAGTATAACATGTCCTTAGGCCTATGCTAGACCATGGCATTAAGTATGCATACCTTAAGTATAAATACTGTACAAATCAATAGTATCATTTTAAAAACAATTTTTTGTAGGGAAAACATTTCTATTTTTAAAATGCTGGGTAGGTTATCACCACCTACACAGTTTGAAATCTATACAAAGTGATCTTTGCTTTAAAATTTGTTATTGTCTGCAAGATGTAAAAACTATTACGGTGTGATGCAGTGATATAAAGCTGGCATCTATGCATTTTACATTGCCGCCTAAGTAAGACAGATTGTACCAAAAAAGGAAGAAAAAAAAGGTCAGAAATTTTCTGTAGGTTTTTATTTTAAAGTCTATTTTAGTTCAGTTTTACCAAGAATAAATCATGACATATTTTGGATGAAAGTGTAGTTGAGGTAGTCTGTATGTCACTCCCATAAATTGTAATTATTCATATTATCCATGATCATGGTAACTTTTCTCAAATATTGCCCCATTTGCTATATAAACACCTTTCAAAACTTCTTTTAAATTTGAATGTATCTTTTCTGCACAGCATACTCAAATTCCAATGTAATTCCTTTTTAACTATTTCAAGATGGGTTACAATAAGGTTTTTAACCATATAAAAAATTAGAAAAATGCAAAGATGTTACAATATTTCTACATTGTTAAAATGTAAAGCATTACTGTATGTACAGCAGATTTTTTTTTTGGCCATACTTTGGACCGTAATGTCCATTTGGGATCAAGATAGCCTTCAAACCCTCCAGTTTTCATATCATATTTTCTGTTAATACTAAAGATATTACAAGCATAGATTCCAAACTTAAAATGGCGCATTGACTTCTCATGGAGGCCAAAACATCGGGCGGAAGTGCTGATCACTGCTCAGTCGTTTTGAAATCAAACAGGCAAACGAATGTCTTACAAAAGTATTAATACTTGTTATTTCGGAATGTTGTTGACTGGAGAAGTACTACATCTCAATAATTCCACTTAAACAAGAATATACTTATAATTTCTTCAACGTGGCATTTACGTATTTACACTTGAACATGAACGCACAATGACTGGTTTTGCAAAATCGTGGACATTCATTGGTCAGTTTTTATGGTATCTTCAAGTGACGCACTTTTGTATGCGCGTTCAGTTACTTACACGCTCATAACAAGAAAGCAACTGGCGCGTTTGTTTTCAGAGTGTGCAGAACTGTGCGTCAAGTATTCCGGATAATACACAGAGAAATGTATTCTGCGCTTATAGAACGCATTGTAAAAGTGCACGCACGCTAACCTCTTTTAACAATGAAATTTTCTGTGAAATGTTCTTATTTTTGTACGCAGATAGTGGAATAGAACAGTGCGCATGTCAAATCAACACTTCCACCCCGATATATGCGTCTCCATGCATGTGGAGTCACTGAGCATAACAGTGTAGGTATAGGAGTTTGGAATCTGTGCTTATAATATCTTTGGTTAATACTCACTTTTGACAGACCAGTCCATAAATAATGATTGCTCAAAGAGAAAAGTCAAAGAAAACTACAGTATAAATTTGAAGAGACATATTTGTGGTGTCTGCAACAAACTTTCAGTCTGGTACGACCTGTTTGTGTGAGTATAGACTAAGTATAAAACCAAATCATTTTTTTGTTTCAGTAGTTAAGCACCGATGTTGTAAAACATTGTAGTGAATAGATTTTGTCGTAGATGTAAATTACATTGTGTTGGCATATGAGAAAATCTACTGTTAGTCTGTTATGGACATTACACACATGGATTTTACTTGCAGTTTTCGAATACGCAAAATAAAGATACTAGCAGTAAAAGGAAAATTTGCTTTTGTTTCATACATCAAGTGGACATGTTGTGTGTTGTACATACATGTGCATTGTAAACTTGGTTGCATCTTAATAGACTCTTTTCCCAGTAGGAATTACAAAGGATTGTGGGATAGAATTTTGGTGTGTATCGTTTTTTGCCACAGCAAAATGCCATTGACAACAACATCGCCTACCAGAACTCCATCCCACAATCCATTGCAATTGCTATTTGGAAAAGGGTCTATTGTGTAATTACTGTAGCTCCAACATTTACAATGATTGTTCTAGACGTATAAAGACATTTTGACAGGACTTTTTAAAACTTTACATAAAGTAAACTTCATGAAGTTTAAGTTGCTCAATCCTTTGGTACCCACTTTACTGTTACTACATTCTGAGCAAACATGATTAACAATTCTAATAAACTCATCCCTGTTTTAGAGAAATACCCATTGTAGGTTGGGACTTCATATTGCATATTAATGTCATGGTCTCTTCATCCTTGACCTTCTATACACACATTTAAAACAAATTTTAACTTTCCCCACTTCCTAAGGTAAGCAATCATGCATACACAAGTTTTACTGCATTGTTTTAAAAGTCAGTAAGTTAGATTTGATGTAATGTGCATGGAAAGGTACAAAATATTACAGGCATTACACATTTCCATTTCAGCATCCGTGACAATTTCACTTGACTCCATAAGAGTACCCTCATTAGTTTAGTTTTAGACTACTGTAGTTAGTGAAAAAAAAAATTGTAGGCTATCTTTTTTTATCCAGTAGTTGCTTCAGCTACCCAAAAATATGTTGTACTACTTTTAAATTACTCATTTTGTATTAAAATACTGGCAGAAGATATACAAAGCGTTACAGGCTTTACATGGTCTAAAACAGGAGTGCCCAACCAGTCGATCGCAGTCTACCGGTAGACCGCGTACTGATCCCAAGTAGACCGCAATTGGTGTAGGAAAAATGAAAAATGTAAAGCTTTTCTATGTGTAACTGTATGAAAGTGTATGTTTTGTAGATCTCGGGAGCATCCTCCCTTGAGTGATCCCCTTAAAGTTTCAGTGATCACTGTAACTGGATTCTATGATCAGCTGAATAAGTTTCAGTGATCAACTCATTTACATTCAGTGATCTGAATCAAAATAAGTTATCATATATAAATCAGATTCTGGGGGATTATCTGACTCAGATTCTGTGATTGTCTGAATCAAATTCTCTGATTGTCTGAATCAGATTCTGGGGTCATCTGAATCAGATTCTGTGATTGTCTGAATCAGATTCTGGGATAGTCTGAGTCAAATCTGTGATCATCTGAATCAGATTCTGTGATCATCTGAACCAGATTCTGTGATCATCTGAATCAGATGTTGTGATCATCTGAATCAGCATCAGGAGCCTAAATCAGATTCAAGCAAGTAAGGGATTTCAATACCGTAGACTTGTCAAAAATTCACATTTGACACTGCAACTCTTGCTGTTACAGTAGTGGATGAATTACTCCTAAATTTTGTATGACAATGCCAGGACTGAATTTTTGTGGTATGGGATGTTAAATACCAATGTGTGTGGTACACATAGGATCGTAGAATGATGTCAGAAATAAGAACAGGGAATTGGAGCATTCACATCAATGATGGATTTGAAGACTTGTAGGAATTGATGACTCCAGGCTGTAATACTGAAAGCTCACCTCTGGTCCACGAGCCGTTTCTGTGCTGTCGGCTAGATGAATAGGTCTGTGCTCTCAGTTAAGTGTTTATTTATGTGGGAGATGGATGACTGTGGTTGAGAAAAGTTAATCCCAAAAGTTAATATTTAGTGTGTTCAAACTAGTTCAGAGTGACAAAGTCATTCTTGGGGAAGAAGTAGTCTTGGAGCCTCATGTTCATTGGACCACAAGGATTGCTTGCACCATTGGCCCCAATCCTTCAAACTGTCATGGATTCTGTCATTTTTAGTTTGCTGATCATGTGTTGTCTTTCCAGTTTTAGTTAATGACAGTCAGTTGCCATCTTCCCTCTGTACATTCCTGCCTCACCAACTGTTTCTTTAAGAGATTACAGAGGCACCTCTAAATTTTGTTTTCTTGCTCGTAGCAATGCTGCAGTATGTCTTTGCAATATGTAATATCAGCCTCCTTGACATTTTCTCCGAGCCCCAGTTTTCTTTTCAGCTTCTGTTCTAGCCTTTCCTTCAAATCCCTCAAGATTGTAGGAAAAAAAGGTTGTGAGGCTGGCATAGTTTAGAAAATTGAAACATTGATGTCATACCACATGATTTGACTTAATTGCTTACACCCAGAAGCAGGGACTATGGTATTAAAGTAAAGAAAAGGTCGATCTTCTCAGTGCTAATGTTCTGTTTTAGTTGTTATTTCTAGGTACAGTATTGCAGATAGTTTTTGCTTGTATGCACTGTCAAGGTACATTATTACATATTGGTTGATTTTACTGCAGGCAAGACTTGTTTTATACAAGACTGCACTTGGAGGCAGGATTGGTTATGATAGTGTTGTATACTATTTGGTATTTGAATATAGCAACAGTACATTCAGTTTAAAACCATTTATTGTATACTGCCCATTGATAGTTTGAAGTGTTTACTACAAACAAGGAATTGATTTATTATTATGTGAGCTGACCAGGTCAGTGAAACATTAATGAATACTCATGAAGTAAGGTACTGTAAGAGACAAGACAATATCAGGGCAAGATGTACAGTGTACTGTCTGTTACAGAAACATAGTATTCATGGACAGAATTTGTTTAATTTAACGAACAAAATGTGGACAGTTTTCACAAAATTTTAAAATCTTTTTAATCTCTAGGCTGGCGGAATCGGTTTGACAGAAAGTAAATCCTTAGGACTTTCAGTTGCTACAATAAATTGTCAAATTCTGGTTACATTTGGATTACGGTGTACTTTCAGTTTATATTAAAGTACATTTAAATGGTTTTCACAACATTGCTGATACCAACTGAAGCAGAAAAACAGGCAAAGAAAGTTTAAATTGATTGAAAAATGTTGACTGTATTTTTAAACATCTCTGAAGACCTATTTGAATTTTCACCTTGAGTCAAATACTGGTCTGCCCTCCAAACAGATAATAAGTGTCAAGTACTGCACTCAGGGCTGCACAGAAGAAAAAAATTGTAGGAGTTCCTAGCTTCAAAATAGGAAAATTTAAGTACCACATCATGAATCAGTTTATATAAATTTTCATGAAATTCTGTGGAAAGCATTGTTGTAACATTTATACATTATGTTTTTGGGGCATCTCCTCATGGAACTTTTGTTTGTGAAGGTACTGTATGTAATTTATGAAAAAAACAGGTTGCTTCCTGCTGTTTGAAGCTTTCATGAGAATATCGGCTGATGGAGTATGAACTTGAAAGCATTGTGTGCAACAGTGTGGAAGAAGTGTGTAGACTGATGCCTAGCTAGGTCCATATTTAGGAGTATGTGGCACCTTGATAATCATCTTGTCACATAAGTTGCAAAATTTTGTTGCAATTTGTGACTGATTTGGTTGCATTTTGTAGTTCTGACTGCAGGTTGTGAATGCCTCTGTCTGCCTTGAGATGTGGTCATCTGGGGTAGATTTCACAGTTTGCAATCAAAGTGTTATTTCATAGTTTTGAAGAGCAATTTAGTGGTCACAACCCTTTCTTGTAGCACAGGAAATTCATACAGTATCCTTTGCGCTATTAAAAACTTGGGTCTGCTACTGTGCTGTACTTCTCAAAACCAACTGAACAATCTTGTCTCAAATTTAATAAGTGAGCATTGTGTAGAAGACACATCGTTCATCGATCCAGTCACAGGCTTGTTCAAAATTGACATGAGATAAGAAGTCTGTCCTCGCTGGGTTCTAAATTGCGATGTCATACCATGATAGGAGTGTGTATGTGGAAGCTTTCATAACGTGCTTGATTAACAACATTAAGCCAATTTGGTGCATCCGTCAGACACTTTGATGATTTGCTAATGAGCTTTGTACAATCAATCATTGTAGCGATGATGCTTGAAGGCTGGAGATGAGTTTGTCTTGTCAGAATGGTTAAACAAGAATGTCGCTTATTTTAGGCAGTGTGCAGACTGTAGACACTAGACTATGTACTGCCTTGACCACTCATACTGTAGTATGGTGAGTGCTAAGCTTGTTTCCCCAGTCGCTATATATCAGCACATAAGAGCTATATGCTAACAATACAGGATAATTGAAAAAACATACATGTACTTAGAGTGAATTTATGTACAGGCAATGTATTACCCAGCGATGTGTTTCACTGTCTTTGAGTCGGACAAACTGTAACAGAAACGGCCACATTTATGCAGGAGGGCTTCTTGTAAAAATTTGCTCAGCATGATGGCCTTCCAAATTTAGTATACAGGGTGTAGATCTTACATTGTTCAGCTTAGACATGTATTCTAAACTCACCGACATTTTGAACCAGACGTATCCTGCTGAAACATGATGTAAATGTTTTACGTTAGGTGGAGTCACCCCAACAACTCTTTTCAAAGCATTTGGACACCACCTGCCAATGTGTCACCAGTGAGATGCCTAGTTTCTGAATCCTATCCAAGGCCCTTGTGTACATGGCATAAAAAAGGTACTGTATAGGCTTACATCTGTTCAACCTGAAGTAACCTTGTTATAGTAACTCATATCTGTAAATCTGTATTCCTTGCTTTGCTCTATTTTTTACCAAGAATGTTGACTTTCTCATTTATAGTCTAATCAGTAGATGTAGACAAATAATTTATCCCTATATGTACCTACACATATTCTTCCAAAGCTTGTTTACTTAATGTAAAAGGTCCTGGAGTTTGATATTTGGTTGAGCCTGAAGTTTTTACCAAGTCACTGATAAGTTTTAGAATAATTTAAAGATGTATAGGTCTATTACAGTATGAACAAGATTAGATATTATTTCATAGTAAGTCTTTGCCTTTCCTTCACTCCTTTCTTTCTCCCCTTTCCTTCTGTTTCCTCTTTGTTATCTCTACCTTTTGTAAGCTTTCTTTGTGTCTCACATTTAGTAATTTCTAGGCTTTAGATGTTAACTTTTTTGTTCTTATTTGTGTAAGGTGGCCTAACCTCAATAAGCTTAGCTTCTGTCAGGTCTCCCCATGTTACTTTTTGAAATACTTGAGATATTATTTTTGTATGTTGTTATTGTTTTTTTGGAAATAAGGAACTTCAAACACCACTTAATTCATGAAAACTGCAAAATGTTGAGAAAAATATTGCTTGTCAAATTGTCAGTTACTCTATTAAGTCTGGATGAAACTTAATTTTTCATCTCAGAATATTTGGCAATTGCATTTGTAACATGTGGGAATTCTTGGTGGAGAGCTCTCTCTCTCTCATCTTTCTCTCTCATCATTTTGTCATACTGTATTCTCTTTTTCTGAAGGAAGCTTGTTTTATTTTAAGATGGATAAGGTTACCTTTGGGAGAGAGGGCAGTTTAAGGGGATTTGGTAAAGGAAAACTGTGTAATCTGTACATGTATCTGAGTTGTAACAAGTCACTCTTTTTCGTACTCAGTGCTAGTCAGCCTCTCTTTAATGAGCTATTGACTCAAGTCACTGTTCTTTCAATAAGGGGCATCTGCTATAACTACTCAAATCAAGTTTGGATGAATTGTTACATGGGTGAAAAAAAAATCAGGAATGTGTGGAGCTCTTTGCTGGCAAATTTTGGTAGTTGGAAGGAAGTATGAGCAGTTGGAAGGAAATTTGGCTTAGTTTTGAGTTGAAACATGTAAAAGTTGTGGGAAATTTGACTAATTTGGTGTGAAACAATCATTTTTTCAGCCCTGCATGTGCATTCCTAACTGTTTAGGAAGTTTAGTCCAACCAGACTGCAGGTTTCACATCCTGAACTGTACCACAAGAGTGTTAAAGGGCTATCTTCTATCCTACAACATTAAAAAGTCCTGTTGTTTAGACCTTGTCATAAGACATTCTTGAACAGCATTTGGAAACAGAGATGTGTTGTATGCTCTGAGACATAACTTTGTAGCCTCTAATTCAACAAGACTTCTGTGGGATGAAATGTTGTCAGAAAAAGAGGAGACACTTATTTCTTTTGTGAAGCATCAGTTTAGGCAGCAACCTTCAAAGTGTTTGTAATAAAGTATTTTATGAGAAGTGGCTAACATCGTTGAGAGTTCCCACTGAGAGTACTGTGGGTACAGAAAGGAGTTTAAATGTCTCTAGATTCCATTAGCAGTTAAATCCGGGTCTCGTTTGTTTCACTGTATTTTTTTAATTGTTGTAGAACTTGTCGTTAGGTTTTGGAACGAAGCAATAATGCTGTGAGTAGACCTTGGTTTATGTTCTTCTACAGAAAGACTACGTGAGTATTTCTGACAAGGAATTTGTGATGATTCCTTGTTTATTCTTAGTTGTAACATTACTGTAGGCATGAATCTGTTTCACTCCTACATACCTCATCTATTATGCATGTCACCAGTCCCATCTACTGCAGAATTAGACTTGGTAAAGTTATATTGGCACGGAGGTGGTACTGTCCTTACTTCGGGGTCCTGACCCATGAGCTCGCCCTCATTTCGTTTACCGTGGAATTAGGACTGTCATGCTCTTGGAGATGGAGTTGGTTAGAAGGGAGGACTCGAAATTAATGTTTTTTAGCCCTGCTTGCATGGTACAGTGTATATGCAAACATTGAGCCAAGTTGAACAATATGTCATCAACAAACTCAAGAGGTGAAAGATAGCGGTGTGGCTGCTTGAACTCTTGGCCAGGAGTTGTAACCCTGAAGTAGAATCAAGTAACCTGCTCAAGACTATTGTTCAGGTACAGTGCCTATTGAGTACCTAGTGGTATATCCAGCTTAGTTACAGGGCTGGAAATAAGACATTTGTGAGGGCAAGGCCATTTTCACATTAGACTTAAGCACACATTATGAGTGTGTTCCCGCTTGCATACTAGCAGGAGATCAGATCTGGATCCGACCCCACGCAGGGGATCAATTTGCAAACTTATGGGAATGCTCTTGTTCCTCAGATCAGATCTCGGGAGCTTAATTGCCCCTTCAGGGAGGATCAGGCCATGCAGGCAATCAAAAAAACAACATGAGCGGAGATCAAAGCAAAGAAATGACATACTTCTGCAGACTGAACTATTGTAGTACAGCTTGCCCGTAGTCTGGTATCACACGCCACACAAACTTTTGTCCACAAACATGACCTGCAGACAATTTCAGTGACGCAGTTTCCTGTCACTTGAACTGGAGGAGGTGATGAGATCTTGTGCAGAAGATCAAATGGGAATGCTCTTGTGGTTGGCCACAAAATTTTCCAATTGATCGAGCTTGGGGGGATCAGCATCAAGGGGTGAAAATGAATCCAAGGAGACCATGGCTTTCATATCTTAAGCAGTGGCCTTGGTTCCCCACCAAATAGGATACTTTTCAAGGCCACCTTGGCCTGGTATATAATGTTTGGTTTTAGATAACACAAAATCTTTTGTTTGGCCTTGGTGCCCTTTGAGATGCACAGACTATTGCCGTGTTCCCATTTGAGTGAGCGCCGTGGATCTTGATCTACCGCCGTAGATCAAACTCTAATGGGAATGCAGATCAACAACGCTCACTCAAGATCAAGATCCAGCGATTTTGATCGACCTACCGGGGTAGATCAGATCGACCGCGCTGGATCAAAGTTTGTAATGTGAACACAATCGGTAGATGAAGTGACCCCGGATCTCCGGTGCTTGTGTACAGTGGTACGGTACGTACAGAGTGTGACGAAATGGCATGCCGACTTGTAAACCTTGGTGACCTTTTCACGCTTGCGCATTGTGTTCATATAGCACGTTGATCTACCGCGCTCACTCAAATGTGGACGAGGCTCTGTATCAAATTCACTAACACCCGTGGGGCAATAAAACCATGATCCACCGCGCTTACTCAAATGGGAACACGGCCTATTTATGTTTCCACTTGATCCCTGTAGTTCCTCATAATGACTATGTAACATCAGGCACCTTGCAGACATACAGACCATGGAATTTATTCTCCTCCTGTAACATTGTGAAAAAATAATGGAATTTCAAGATGTGGAATTACTGTGCATAGCACACTGCATACATGTGGGAAGCAAACAAAGACTAAAAGACGAAAGGAAACAAAGGTACATGTTAAGGAAAGTACTGTACAGTATTCAAGCAACAATCTATACATTGACTATTTCTTAACTAAAACGTAAGGTGTGAAGTGTAGTTTAATATGCCTAGGCTATGTAGCACTTAGCTCTGTTCGAGAGCTACAGTAGGCCCAGGTTACTTATCTGGAAAGATCTGGGTCAGCTGCCTCACAGGTTTTGACAGTAGCCTACGCTACACAATAGGCCATAAGGTGGTACAACATGCTCCAGGAAACCTAAAGAAGTTAGCATAGGCCTACACATCTAAGCTTTGTTATCTTCAAGAGGCTTCGATATGTACTTGCCTGCAAGTGCTGAAATGTCTAGTTGGTATTTAGTATCAGTATTGGTCGATATTTCTTGTATTGGTATAGGTAAAATTGAGCTAAATTGCCATATACTACTGTACCTTACTGATATTTCTTGCCCTGTGCTTCATAGTAATGTTGTGTTATTTAAGTATGTTTGACTGTAAGCCCAAACATTTTACCTCAGAAAAATGACATGCCCATTAGCTACTGGAAGTGCAAGCCCAATAGCTGAGCGCACATGCTCATTTGTCAGATATTGGTATTGGACTGGTATTGCATGATATTGAGGATTGATAAATATCGATATTGGTATTAATATGCCAGTTACGCGTAATATTGGTGCAACACTTGTTGTCACAAGTGATATGTTGAGGCGTTTGTGTGAAATGTACAGTACTGTACTCTCCAGAAGTTCCTTTTAGAACATTGTAACCATAGCAACTAATTATGCAATATCACTGATAAATCACTGCCTCCAGTAAAATGCATAATTTCTGATGTTACCTCAGTCACGGCCTGTAATTATCTATGTGTATCAACGTACTGTATTTAATGCTGTCAGCCCTTAAAATTGCAAAATGCTGCAGGGAATGATTTTAAGTACTGTTTAAATCCTTGTTAGAGTATTTTGCTACAACTCAAGCATTTCAGATTCAGATTGCTACAAAAAATTGTAACAATGTTTGTACACATGATGTGCCCAAAGAATTCTCCTTAAAGGGAAATTGCTATCATTCCAATTTGCCTTTGTATACATTGATATCCTAATTCATGTGTGACTCTTTTAATAAACCATGTGGTAATATATTTTTAATGAATTGTTAAGTTTAAGCAGAATAACTCCTTGCTTCAGCTTTTTTTTTTTTTTTTTTTTGCAATTGTAATGTGCAATACTTGTGTTTTGAAAAAACAAAACAAAAGAAGATTAATGCAACATTAAGAAAGGTACTGTACTCATAGTATTGTACAGTACAGAGCAGAGATTTGTACGATTTAGCAGGTATTTCAAAATAAAGTTGGGGGGGGGGTTGCTTACTCTCTTAAGTTTATGATGTAAAGAACCATTACACCTAAAAACTGATGCACAGAATTTTGAAAACTGTATCATTCACTATATCACTGCACCAGACAAATTTCTCTTAAAGACTTCAAGACAAAAATGTTTATTTTAATACTGAAGATTAAGCAGTGCTGTAGGTTGAATGGCTGATTGTTTTGTAATTTGAACACAAATATATATGGAAATATCAGGAAGTGTACATTTGCTGGTATGACAGCTAGTGAAAGAAAACAGTAGTACTACACTTGTGCAGGTCAAATGCAAAGTACTTCACACAGATATGATGCATTGAACAGGGCTGGAAAGTTGTTTATTTCCCAGGAAGGAAGAAAAATTGTCCACAGTTGGTATTTTTTCACACAAAAGTCTGATTTCCTTCCATTGTCTAAAATTTCCCTTCAGATACTAATTTCCCTTTTAGGAGCTTTTCAGCTTACCAACTTTTTCCACGTAAGTGCATTTACAGGAAAACTGATTTCTACAGTTACAAGCCAGGGCCTGTCACCTGAGGGGGTTGGGCCACCCTTCTCTCCCCTCTAGTGGAGATTTTACTCAGGCAACTCTTGGACATTTGTTTGCTTTCTTTTAAATAAATTTGTGAAATGCTGCACAATCAAAGAAAACCTCACTCTCTTTTGAGTTTTAAAGAATTTCTAACCCCAGAATGGCTTCCACACTCACAAATTTACGTTTTACAAATTCTACTTCAAGGTTTGTTGGAATGGAAAATCTATTTCACTCCTAGTTACCTCCCCTATAACTACTATTGGACAGTCCATATACTGTGGAATGATCATTGGCAATGAAATTCCTACCCTTGCTAGATGGCGCTATATGCATATCCTTGCTACTTACCTACTTCCTACTTTCATTGCCAGCGGAATGGTCACCCATGTTAGAGTGGAAAAACGACACACCCTCTTTAAGAGGCCATGCGTTCTTCATTACAACAGTAGTCCTGTACAGTTTTTTTTTCAGTTCCATGCACGTTAATCAAATTTTAATTCCGTGTTCATTTGCATATCCTTCAGCTCTTTTGAGTTTGGGAAAAATTACTAAACAGTACAGTAGTTGATTAATTCTGTCAGTCTTCATGTGTTGATATACTCCTAGTGCAAGTAATTACTTAGTATTAATAACCATGTTCTCTCTTTCTTATTAATTGAAGTGATTTCTGAGATCGCTTTTAAATTCTATGTCGGCTTGGTTTTTAAACCTAAACATGTACAGTACTGGAGGTGAGAAACCATGGTCTTGGAGAAGATTTCTTCACTTCATATACATGGAGCAAAGTTACTTTATACAGGAGATCTGTGAGTTCCATCATTTTTGATTAGTAATAAGAACTATAGCAAAGATTCCTTTTCGAAAATAATTCACATTTTAAAAATTCACACTGTAAGGAAATTGAATATACTGTCATATTTCGAATGTAGAATCTGTGAAGAGTCAGAATATTATAGATGTACCATGCTTCACTAGTCTAGTGTCTTGTAATGTTATAAGTATACAGTAATGGCATTTGAATTTTGAAACCTATTCTGTAAATACAGTCACATTGTTTTATCATCATGCTCAGTTACCTTACTGATACTGTGCTTTCTTTGGAGAGAAGCAATACTTGTGACTGACATTTGGTGGGCGTACAGAATCTCAGTTTGATGTTCCCGTCATAGACAATCTCAACAACTTTTAAGCTGTGAGGCTTCTCTACACAGTACAGAATACATGTGTATGCCTGTACTGTGTGTTTATAGTACTACTATCAGTTGGCCTTGCTTGTGGAATTTTTGCATTGCAATATTTTTATAAAATTTCTTGCATAAATATAAAATGGCTTTGTTTTCGGTCTCTGTTTTTTTCATTATGGTCTGAGTAAGGACCTTGATACAGATATGAAAATGCCAAAATAATTACTGTCTTGACAGGTATCCTTGGACTGGTGGCCATCTTGGTCTCAGATGTAATAATTCTTGCCCTTGCAGTGATTATAACCAAAAATTTGATTTCATCACTTAGGAGTAAAGGGCACTTGATCTGAGGAGAATTTTAGTTTTTTTTTACAAGATGGTCACATTAGACTCTAGCATTTTGTTCATTAAATGCATTTTAGTGTTGTAGGCCATTGAATAATTATTATTAAAAAAATGCATAAGAATTTTATTTTGTTGTTGTTTTGTGTGTGTTTGTGTTTTTGTTGTTTTTTCCTTATTGGTGTATAGGTTGCATTTGTTGTAGGCCTAAAATAAACCTTAAGAGCATAAAAAGTGCTTTGATATGCTAAGTGTATTGCAATGGATTTGCAAGGATGCTCAAGGGCAGTGTTCTTAACAGAGGAATGAATATAAGATAATATGGTGAGTCTCACAGGATTTGTAGTCTCTTCTAAAATACTGTAGCTCATGTAGGGTTTTTAAAGATTTGGATATTTTGACTATCCCAGTACAAATGATTTTTTATAGGAATAGGGTTGACAGAAAATATTAGTGCTACATATTATTGTGTTGCTATATATGAAAATAAGAACTTTTTGGCTAAACTTCTGTGAAGCAAGAATTTTGTGTGCATAAATTAGCACACTATGGTGACATTGTGCAAACTTTGAGAAGGCTGGCCAGTTCCAGCCATATCTTGTTCATAAGGTAACATGCATAATAATTTGGCTCATATGACATGGTCTCGTAACTTACAGGTACTAGGCAATCACAAGCTTAGCATGATAACTAGAAAGAAGGCAGTAAACAATGCATAGCTATATAGTTCTCTGATTGCATTGTTCTTAGCTTGGCCACAGAACTGTTGGTTTGGCCATTCATTGTACGAGAGCTTATGATCTGTTATTTTGTGGAGTTAAATGCCAAATAAAACATGATGTTGGCAAATGGCCACCATTTATCCCTGCTGCATTGATAAACTAATCTGTTTCATTTGAACAGGTCTAATATTACAGTACTACCAACCCCAAATGACTTCATTGGGCATTATCCTCAAACTGCCTTGGCTAATTACACGATTAAAAAAATGCCAAACAAATTTTGCGCTCAGCAGAATTGATTGTTTGGGATGAAAAGAACTTAATTTTATTCGGAAGTGTCTTCAAGATGCTGTGATGAAATGAAATGAAATCTTCAGAGTAGATGAAACGATTAAAAGTTAGTTTTCCATTGTTTTGTTTATATTAGGACCACTTTCTTCCAACCCAGACCAGTCAACTTTAGATTCAGACATGCCCTCTAAAACCGTCAATTTGCATGATAGCGATTATTCTCAAAGACTGTATGTGGATAACCTGTGGGTGACTGCAAGTTTTATGCACAAATATCAAAATCGGTGGAAGAAGGGAATTTGGACCTGAATGTGGAAAATAGGCTCTAGCAACTCCAAATAATCATTGATCAGAACAAAATATTACAGGTACTGCAATATGTACATGACTTGTTCCACACCCCCACAGTCACAGATTGATCCGTACCAGTATCTTTTAAAAGCTGGAGGAGAAAAATAACTGAAAGGCAGAATGGTATTGTCTTTGGGATGATCCTTTCTTTCATGATTTTCAGAAGAGCACAAATTGCATGTTGGTGGATTAGTCAAAGACTCATGTGTGGTTTTCAGGATTTAATTAATAATGATTTTTTTTTACCAAAACTCTATTTTTCACAGTATTCTGTGGAAAGGCCAGGGGGTGGGGGAAGGTAGTAGAGGTTCAAAGAAATTACTTAGGAAACTGATGAAAAACAGACTAAACCCCCCATTGGGATTGGTATGATGTCATACCTGCTCCTTTGTGTTATAAAAGAAAACTGAAGAGAAATGTGCAAATTCCCCCCCCCCCCAAAAAAAAACAACCTTTAAGAAGACATATATTACTGTACCTCTTTGAAATGTCACCAGTATTTACAGCAGTTCAGTACATTTTTAGCTCACACATTGTACACAGTACATGTGTGAGGTTATAAAATGGGGCAGATGTCGTCAACTTTTCTACAAAAGTTTTCAGCCTTTTGATGTGTGGAGATTTTGAGCTGAAATTTTGGGACATGATTGTTTGTCCACAGGGCATTAAAACTTGCCTATTTGCATTTTGATATACAAAAGTTACATTTGGTTTTTAAGCAATTTTTGTAGGGCTGAGTTCACTGTGCCTGCTGAACAGGTAGCTGTTTATTCATTGCACTTATAGCAGTGTACTTGGTTGTGTGTTCAGTTGCTATCTCGCAACTGGCTGTGCAGGTTTGTTTTGAAATTTGATCCATTCACACACATCAGTCTTTGTTCATCAAGTGGCCCATGCAATCACAATGCCTCGGGGATAACTAATTGTATGATCATGATTCATTAAGCAAGGAGTTCCATGGGAACTCCCTGCATTTAGCAGCTACTTGATTCATGATAACAAAATCTGAAGCAACTCTGTGGTCAGTTTGGCTTACAAGAAAGGAAAATGGTTTAACCTGTTGTGGGAATATATCCCATTTTGTTCCTGGATCAATTGAGATGGTCAAGTCAAGTAATTGCAATACTGTAACTGTTTTGAGTTCAACTTCAGTAGCAGCTTTTTGAGTCTGTGGTTTGTTTTGATTGAGTGCAAACCTATGCAGTGTTTGCTTGTGGTGTTGTAGGTGCAACTACATGTACTTTGCAAACTTCAACAGTTTAATAACATCAGTTTAATTTCAGTCTTGCTGCTAATTCAAGTATGTAACCATTACAGGCCTTCCTGATTTTAGAAAATATGCAGTGATATTTGTAGATCTGTCATCAAACAGTGTCAGTTGCAGTGTTTACATGCTTAAATGTGCTTGTGATTTTTCAGTCGGGTTTTGAGTTCATTTATTATTATGCTCTTTTCTTACGTTTTGCCTTTGCAAGGTAAGGAGGTTTTGTGGAAGTTGATGAATAAATGATAAAATTTGGTTCTTTTGAGTTCCTATTTTTAACAAACAAGAGAAATTGTGTGAGCTACACAACAGCATTGCTGTTCTAGTATGTTACTTGCGAGTGATGTAATTCTCAGTTTAGCAGTTTGCATTCACTTCAGTGATTTAAGGTTGGGTGTAGTACTCGAGTCTGTATTTTCCCTCAACAGGATGGAAAGTCCCTTGGGGTCCTGTGTTTGCATATTCCCTCTTTTGATGGACTTCTTCTTAGTTTTTCCATTTTCACTGAGAGTTTGGCTCTAATGTGATTCAGAATTGATTTCCTGTCCGTGGCAGTGCACAACTCGTGTCAGAAGAAGAGCTGCATTTATTCTATGGATCTTGCAGTATTCTCTTCTTGCTATTGTGTGATGCAGGATTCAGGTCTTCCGTCGACCTGGGATTTGAATTATTGCACGGTGAAACATTTGACATGATCTTACTGGAGTGTCATGCCTGCAGGTTTATTCTACTCTTTTCCATTGCATTTGTTGGAAAATCTCGTGATAAAAGCAATTTAAAAATCCTCAAGGAACATTTCTAGGCATTTCTGGTTATTTTGAAGACCTCAATCTGTAACATTAAGTGCCCCGGTAGTTTCCTGCGTACGGTATTTTATCCCTTATGACAAGAAGGGATTTGACACTGTAAATCAGTCACTTACTGTATCATCCTTACCTGTACTATGTGTGGTGCTAAGTTGGTTAATTTGCTTTTTACCTTTGGAAGGATATTATTAACCTCCAGTATCCATTACTCCTTGAAAGATGTGACTTTTATTCTCAAGGTGAGTAATTGGCAGTCCACGGGAATTGCTAAAACTCACTATGCATCCTTAACTTGAGATACTGTCATTGCTTACAAGGGCAAATATGGTCAGCCCAGTTTGCATACTATATCCTGGTGCAGTATCCTGTAGCAATGCATAGAAGGCTTTTCTTTAATCATGGGACAATATTTACTTTCCTGAAAATTTTATGGAATTAGTGCACTACATAAAGTTGTTGGATTATACCTTTAATGTGTGTTGTTATGATCTGAAATATGACAGATACTTGTTAAAATTAATCTTGAAAAGATTTGTAAGATTTAGCAGGTTTCAAAATGGGATTGGTGTAGCTGGCAATCACACTAAAGGTAGATTGAAGTAGTTGCCCTTTAAACATGGGCAAACATCAGTTTTTCAAACTAATCCCAGGGAAATGCTATACAGTAAAACCCCGTTTATCCGAACCCCGTTTATCCGAAACCCCGTTTATCCGAACTAGCCGGCAGATTTAACAACAACAATATTCAATACAATTACGGTAGTAGACACCAAATTTTCAGTGCTTTACAAGGCAAAATTCAGCATAAATTTTACAGAAATGCACTAATTTTTCTGGGGACTCTAACAGTCATGGAAAGATGTCACGATGGCTAAAACACCCGACATGTGGACATAGAAAACAATCTGTTATCTCTTTGTCAAATTTGGAAGAAATATCGTACGTATTTGCTTTGAAATTCTTGTTAGGACCCATGAGTCGGTATAGGCTCAATATCCTCTTATACAAAACTACGTTAGGCTACCGTAAGTCCTAGTTTCACTAAATTTGAAAGTTAGTAACGTAGTGAGCTTCGTACCTAAAAATAACGAAAGTAGACCTTACAAAAACATTGTGAACTGCTGTTTGAGAGTCTCCTACACATGTGTCTCTAACATTTTTGGAAATTTACCCAGAATTTATACTCTAGATACCTCTCCAGATCGTTACAGCTCTTCTTCAGCCCACACACTTATTTAGTGTGTAGATGGCGTTGGTCATTCAGACGAGCGAAGGCTCGAATTTTAGGAGTAAAATCTCTCTGTTTTAGAAGTCTTAAAATTTATTTGTGAAATCATCGGTCACAAAAAATAGTAACGAAATATTTGGGGGGATTTTGTCTGCAATTTTTAGCCTTTTCGGAATTATTTTGGGAAAGTGTTGACATACTGTCTTATGGGATCCAGTGTACCGTATTTGAGTCAAAAACTTGGAACCTCGTTTATCCGAATTTTTTCGTTATCCGAACAACCTTCGGTCCCGATGTGTTCGGATAAACGGGGTTTTACTGTAGTTAGAAGCTCAAACTGGTCCCTGCAGCTATTGTTAAAATGGCACCTCATTTGTACTGTATAAGTGAAAATGCCAGTGTGGGGCTGTAGAGAAATTGGAATGTGATGGTGTGAGTAGGGCTATATGTAGAATGGTGGCTATGCAGCTTTTTGTGAGAAGAATAGTATTTTACTGTCGACTTGACTTTTTCAGTGATATGTTTAACCAGGGTTTTTTTGTAATGTGCATTAAAAGTACTTGCCCAACCCCATTTTATGCAACAATGGGGTATCTGAAAGCAGAGAAATTTGGGAAATACATTGTATTAAGTGATTACACTTTTAAATGACATGTATGCGTCGGTGAAATGTGAGATGTAGCCTTCATCACACACAGTAGTGTATGAATCAGCGCAATATGGCGTTTGGCAATGATAACTTATGTACATGTAGGCTTAGGCCTTTGTCTGAGAGGGCCAAAGACTTTTACAGTCATCCAAACAGTGTCATTGGGAGAATTTTTTAACTGTCTGGGAAGAGGAGATTGGGCTTAAAGTCCATATAGGAAAATTAAAAACTTACATTACACCCTCCTTGTCAGTATGTCAGAAAATGACTTTTTACTTCAACCTTGGTCTTACATTGTCTCATGTCTGGACACTATCACATTGCAGTTAAACTGTTTTTGCAGCCACTTTTGGGTCCTCACTTGCATTTCCCCTAAGACTTCTTTCCAGCAAAGGAAAACACAGATGTTTTTTCCCATAGAGCTTTCCACACAAGAAAACACTATTCAGGTTTAATGCTTGTCATGCTACTGTACATATTTACTAAGTTAGTCTTCATCAATATTGGTTCATGTTACTTGTTGTCGGATCAGTGGCAGTGCGAATAAAAGTAGTGGCATTTTAAACCATGAGGCCATAGAACTGGAAGGTGAGGAGGTTACAGGTTTCATACCCAGTCTTGTCAGATGACAGTCCAATTTTCATCTCAGGGCAATCTAGAGTTTCCATATCACTGTCTAAACGGAACATTAACATGAACAACGGGTTGATGGGTTGATGGAAATTTAGATTTTAGTGACATCATTGAGTTTTTTTTTTGTGCATACACAGGAAATTGAAACATATTATTCTGAGTTTCTGTGATCCCTTGCTGACTTCTTAAACAGTCTTTTAGGGTCTTCATTCCATCTCCAACCCTCCCTAGTCTCTTCATTGCCCAGAAGGTGGGAGTCCACTTTCGTAAGCATTGTGCTTAATTATCCAAGAAAGGACACTACGTCAGGTTTTCCCTGGAGAAGTGAGTCTCATGTTTGACATTTTCAACTTACACAGGTGTGTTCATTAATAGGCTTGGGCATTTACCTGACTCTACTTCAGAGTCGTGACTCCTGGCTAGGAGTCAAGTAGCAACTTCACTTTCCTCAGAATCGTGACTCCTGGGGAATTTTACAATATATACAGTCAAAAATGTGCATGAAATCATATTTTTTGGAGTTCCCGTATATGTGTTTTTTTGCAGGTTTTAATGAAGTGTTTGGACACATCTGGCTCATTTGATCCATTTCAGTTTATTTTAAAATTACAAGGTTTATACCGCTATGATTCTCTGACATTTTGATGGTTCTGCGGCTCAGACATTCAGAAACCAATAATGTAGGCCTTCTGGCTGACTGGTATATTAATTCTCATTGAGAGGATTATTATCAATAGGTGCTGAGGTGTATGTTCCTGTGTCTGTAATTACGTCTTTGGCGCGACCATTCAGTCGCGACATATAGGACTGTACTGTAGGTACCCGATGCGGAAAATACGAGAGTTGCCAAAGCCTATTCATTAACATGTTCCTCTTTTCCTGAAACAGTAAAGTTGTATGGAATTGGAAGATTGAATTTCAATGAATATATCAGGTAAAGAGTGACATGGCTAATGAAACATCTACTGAAGTTGAATCAGGGAGCTGATAGCTTTAAATGGTGAAGGATTTTGCCATAAATTCTAAGGACAATGAGGCAGGATTTTCACTTTGTGTTAAGATTTGTTGTTTTCTGAATGTTTTTGTAAGTTTTCCATGGTTTTAAGTAACCTTTTATTATGTGACGTGAGTATTGCCTTCCCCAAACCAATATTCTGAAAAATACCAATTTAAGAAAACAGTTTTGATGGAAGAGTAAATCACGTTGTATGGACAACCTAGGAATTGAAATGTTGGCTTTAAGAGGAGAGAGAGAGTATAGTGCTCCAAGCAACTGAACTGAAGTGAACTTACTTTCTCCAAGCAACTGCCAGTATTGTTCACCATCCTGAAGCACTGGCTGACATGATTAAAGTTAGGTTCAGTATGCAACTGGAGAATCATTCAGTGATTTCTGGGATGTTCAGTGGCACTCTGTTGCACACTATCTTCATAAAATTTATCCTCTTAGGCACTGACCCATAAAAGATATGGATCTTTATTTGAAAGTGGATTTGATAATTAAGCAGAAATAAATCTGAAAGTTTTTCTTGATCAAGGAATCATTTAATCCGTAGAGAATGTAACATGTACAGTAAGAACTTAAGGGAATTTCTTTGTAAAGTAATGAACAGTACACCACCATTGTTAGTTTAGAATTATTTATATTTGTAAAAAGAGGAAAGTTTTATATGGATTTAGAGCTTCTGGTGCATATGCAGGAGTGGACAAAGTAGTGGAAACTGGAGGATGATGACAATTATGGCAATACACTAAGTCTGAGAATATTAGCAAAGCTGAAGCTACTTCAGCTAAGCTGCAGCTGCTGCAGCCATGCTTTGTATGTTGCTATACTCATTACAGTGGCATGATGTACATTATAATATTATTAATTTAACCCTGACATATTTGCCCAATAGCATGATACACATAACAGTAGCAGGATAAGTTAAATATTTCTAGTGTAATATGCATAGCATCTAGGAATGGCTGCAGCTGCTGCAGCTTGGCTGAGGCAGTTGCAGCCTGAGCTTTTGGCATGGTGCCTATATTGTTTTACTTTATGTTAAAACTTTACAGAGGATTTTTAATATCTTTAAGATATCATTTGAAAAATACTGATATGGATTAGTTAGTGGTGGGAGAAAAACTTGTAAGGAGTCATCAACAGGGGTGCAATTGAATATTGTCCCAAGGAGGATGCTTTTGGATAGTATATGTTATAATTGCTCTTGTCAGTAGAAATGAAAGGGTGGTGATTGTAGTTGGGGAGTGGGCTCTTTTGTAGACTTCAGAAGTGGGAAGCTTTCTTGCTCCTACTTGTTTCCACCACTGATCAGTACTTTGAGGTCTTATTACAGAGTAAATATCTCCTTCTGCAACACTATGAGGTTCACAGTTGATATGCAAGGTAGTATTCATGCTGCTTATGAAAACAGAGTGGTACAGTATCTTACTTCAAGAGATTGGAGGGGATTTTTCAAATTTCGGTGCAGTTTTCCATTTAAGTGCTCCATTTCCTTGTTAAATGATTGAAGTTAGAGTGGGAATTGACAGCAAAGGAGTATACTTTCTCTGTTGGTTTGAAGCAAATGTTGCACATATCCCACAATCCAATGGAAAACTGGTGCCAAGTCCAAGCTGGGCACTTTATCATAGTGATTTTATAACAAGCATACACTGAGGTTTATATGTGATGTCAGTACATGTCTTACTGAAACAGTGCTGGTCATGTGCAGAAGGTATGTTCATGGTGTGAGTGCACAGCAAAATCTTTACAAAAATTACAATGAATTATTGATTATTATTAGCCTAATGTCCAGCAAACAGAGTTAGCCTTTAATATGCCTTGATATAGTGCAAAAGTTGTAGAAGATGATGGTGAACTTGGCATATATGAAGGCATGCCTTGCTTTACTTCCTGTGCTGGAGAAAATGTTTGTTTCCCGAAAAAGAGAGTTGAATAATTGATGCTCATTAATGTCCAGCAAACAGAGTTAGCATTTAATATGCAGTGATATCAGTGCAAAAGTCAGATGATGGTGAACTTGCCCATCTGAAGACTACACGTCTTGCTGACTTTCTGTGCCGGAGAAAATGTATGCTTCCTGAGAAGGTAGTTGAATTTTCCAGTTCCTTTGGTATTTCCATGTACAAAAATGGTAAATTGCCATCCAGTTACCCAAATTTTCTTCCAAATACCCAAATTACCTGGGAATGAGCCTCCTAGCTTTCCAACTTTTTCCATCCATGGCCGACTTTATGACATGGTCTTCAGATGGTATATACTTCATGTAAGCCAACCTAAAACTGAAGTGAATAGACACCTACTAATCCTATTCACTTCAGGCTATTCAGCCTATTCAATTCCCTTAAGTTGTCTATTCACCTCAGTTTGAGGTAATCTCACATGAAGTATCTCCCCCCTTGGTTGAAGGGGGCTACTCATGTACATCTTGTGTTTTTTGGGGGTTGTAAATTTATTTCATTTGAGAGTGGTTTCAGGTTTTCACTTGCAGTGATCTACAGAGATCTACAGTCTTGGACAAAAATGATGGGACACTTTGGCACAAATGTAGCCAAATACTTCGACAGGTTCGCGGTCTTCAAAAATCCCTTCCCCCCTTGATCAATGTTGTCCCAACCCAAAGATATTCCGAATTTAAAGAAATTCAACATTGAACGGGGGAGTGGGGGTGCTGTCCCATGTATTTTTGTCCAGGATTGTCTGAACTACTGTACAAGTGTATGGGAGCATATGAATATACGTTGCAGCAGAGAAACGTTCATAAATTGTAGGACAAATTTGAGAGCTATGATAGATAATGAGTAATTTAAGATTGCAGTTAATTGTTAATTTGGAAATCGAGGAAACTTGGATTTAAGTTAGGAAGGTGGAATTTGACAGTTACGGAGGTATAAATTTGCCTATTTAAGAAGTTGCGTTAGGACGTTTATTAAGGAGGACCATGTAAAAAAGGTCCATTCAATTGTATTCATGCTATTGTTCGGAAGAGGGAGGGCTGGAGGGACCGACAATTCAGTTGTTTTGTACACTTGCTTACTCAATACAGCCTAATATAACCAAATGTCTCCCTTTAGTTGAAGATTTACACGGCATACAATATTTCATAGTCATGGCCAAGTACAACTTTTTCTCACCGGAACCGAAAGCTCACATGAAATTGCAAAGGGACGCTTTCGAAAATAATATAAAAGTGCAGAAGTTCTTAGCTTTTCGTCGAGTTATTAGAACTGTTATGATAATACCCGGTTAAATCATTGATGACATTATTGCATAAATGCCAGAACAATTGGATTCTATCATTCCGTCAAAAGGAGGGGGGACAAAGTAATAATTCCAGGAATTTGAGACTAAGGAAGAGGGCGCCCTCGTGCAATGGCTATTTCAGAACTATGGTAAACCACACGATCTACCTTATTTTACAGCATATTTTATCTCTAAGGATGATGTCATAAACATGCAAAGATGGAGTATGTATAGATGATATCACTGTACTTTTTTTATGGGTATAAAATAATTCTTAGAATGTAGTTTACTCGTTATTTGCCACGGTCAACCGTAAAATTGCTGTAAATGTTTCTTTTGCATTAAGCCCCTTCCCAAAAGAGTGCGGTCGACCGTCCGTCCCATTAAAACAGTGTGTAGGTCAACGGTAGACCGTCGTCAGGTCAATGGTAGACCGTCCGAAATGATGTCGCTATATCAAATTATTAGCCGCGGCAAGGGGTGTACAAGTGACAGTCCTTTGAAAATGAAAACGGGCTTTTGTGTACGTACGTAGTATATTCTTTTACAGTGTTTGTAACATGATATCAGGGCCGGGTTTAACTTTGTGGGGGCCCTGGGCACAAAATATTGTGGGGGCCTCTTCGACTATAATTCACCACAAGACTACAAGGGCGCAAGTCATGAAAGGAAGGCAAAGGTTGTGGTCCTACCCCAAAAATACAATAACATAATTTTGTGGGGCCCCTTTTTGTGTGGCCCCTGGGCACATGCCGCGCTGGCCCATACTTAAATCTGGCTCGGTATGATATTATGTTATTCTCAATTAAACAAGTCACATTCCGTTTCCAACTATCATCTTAAATTCGGGGATGTGCACACCGCTACGAAAAAATCGAATCTCACCTGTGTTCATGTACCCTATATATAACTGACCAATACTCCTATGGACGTGTATGGTAGCTCAGACAATCTTGGACAAAAATGATGGGACACTTTGGCACAAATGTAGCCAAATACTTCGACAGGTTCGCGGTCTTCAAAAATCCCTTCCCCCCTTGATCAATGTTGTCCCAACCCAAAGATATTCCGAATTTAAAGAAATTCAACATTGAACGGGGGAGTGGGGGTGCTGTCCCATGTATTTTTGTCCAGGATTGTAGCTCGTAGAACTTTCAAGTAACATAACGTATATAATTTTCAATATTGTTTATATCAGGGGGTCTAGTATCCCCTGTGATTAGATGTATCCCTTGTGATTATAGATGTAAAAACGTTCTTGGCCTACTGTAATACTTGTAAGAGTTCCATTCACTACCTGGATCATTTGATTAGGACTTTTCCAGAAAAGTTGTGTTGCATAATTCTCACTGTAGGGGGAAAACCCAAAACTTCTTTCAAAGGAGTTACGACACTGAGGAGACAGACATGGCACTTACGAGAAAACCTTGAATTAGTAGAGGAAACTGTCTTTATCGCTTGATCAGGATTCTGATATTGTTATTGCACCTCATGTTTTGCACCTCAAGGTATTCAGTATTCAAATTCTGGATTGTTACCTTTTTTATTGATTATGGGACAAAAGGATTCCTTCAAAGGCTTGGCTGTTGGTATTACAAGCTTTATAGGATGTTGAATAAGCCAGTATTGATCTTATGTCTGCGTCAATGAACATTGAATGTATACATGCATTTCATTTGACAAAAGTCACCATAGCAAAATGGGGAGAAGCTGAATAAAATTCATTGGGTGTTGGGCAAGTTTAATAAGATTATCTCCAGCTTGTATACACAGTTTGTAAAGATAACACACCCCATGTAGAGTAGATCCTCCATTGAGCATTATACTCTGCACTCAGTGGAGGAAGTTTTTGCCAGGTACAAGCTACCCCTTACAAAATAACTGACAGATTGGCCATTTCTATACTATGGAACTTTCATTTTACTCACATATACCCTGAAGATAGTTCATAGCTACATGAGCTCAGGGAATAATTTAACTGGTGTTGCATCTTTTTACGCATGCCGGTCAAATTGCTACACACATGCAAAATTGTGTAGCAGTTTTTGTACCAACAACAAAAGGGCATTTAATGACTTTGTGAGTAGAGAACCCAAGAATCCTCACAACTGCTATGCAAATTTTGAACACTAAATTATTCCCTGAGAGCTCAGTCTTCACTTCCACCACCCAGACCTCATTGATCCCTCAATGCTCAAGTTTCTTCTGCCAGCTTTGGAGCCCATAATTTTCCCCAAATTACTTTTAGAGACCTCAGTTTTTGCACTACTGATACTTCATATCATCCACTTTTCTGTCAAAGTTATAAAACCCCTCATCTTTATTTGGAAATCTACTCTAAAAGTTGTCTCAATGTCTCCATTTGGCACTTTGTATTAAGGAGAACAAATAAAGTAGACCAATGTCTATTCTATAAAGGGTGTGCTAAATTAATCTGTTTCACAACTTGTAATGTTCTTCCAGGAACTTGTCAACAGTACTGGCTCTACTATCTTGCAATCTGTTTGCTGGATCCTCTTTTTTCACATGGCAACATGTAGGAAAACTTAAAATTTTGTTGTAAGAAATTGCAGCATAACTCTTTAGGAGTTGACTGTTTATTCAGCTCAGTCCTTAGGTAGTCTAGTGTGGCTGGACCATAAAAGGACTCTTAGAGTGACTGACCCTCTAGTCATCTGGCAGCTTGTGAGCTACATTCAGCTCTTATGTACCAATCTTTTGTGAATTTTAAAATCATAAAGGAAATGGTAGTTTACACAAGAAGGGAACGAAATAATAACAAACCTAACAATTGTTGGAGAATCATGGTGGTCAACTAGGGAAAAACTAGTGATGACATAAGGAAAAATATTTAAAAACTACTGTACTTTTGTTACAATATAAAATATGCAGAAAAACACAAATGCAAACCTTAATAGAACACAGAAATGAGGTTTGTGTTCCATTTTGAACAGGTCTGAAAATTTCCCACAAGTGATGACTCCATGGAAAGTGAAGTCACTACTGTACTTCTGGTCAAAAGTGGGAACTGTGTAAATTGTCTTTCACACTAAATTTGGACCGCTTTGCGGCCTCTGGACCCTTGTGAAATTTTCAACAGGTACAAGCTTTACTCCTATGAAAATCCCAGAAGTATGGTCTTTCACACTGCTTTTAAATTATTTTATCTTGACCATTGAGATTTTGGACTGTGAAAGCTTTTACAATATGGTCTTAGTAGTTAGTTGCCACTTGAACACTTCACTAAAGTGACATCTTGCACGGTGGAAGGATATAATGCCAAAAAGTGTGTTATACCTTTAATTTTCTTCATTTTTGCATACTAATTACTTTGTCATTTGCTACAACTCCTGTATCATCACAAATTGAGCATACCACTTGAGTGACAAAGTCTAGACACTGACAGCACCACCAAATTATTTTTGATTGGGGTAACATGTTCAGTAGAAATATTTTCTTGAATTGGTGGCAAACTACCAGGAACTTTAGACCTGTCAGGTGCTTTCATGCCTTTTAAGTAGTGTTAGAAGGATTATCAGTATTCACCATAGGTATCGGCCAATATTCCTCATTTTCATCCCACTTTGGTATCGGTAAAATTTACCTTAAATCCCTATATTACCTAACCGATATGAATTGTCCCATATGCCATGAAAATGGGACACTATTTGAGTATTTTTGAAACACAATTTCTAATATTTTACGTTGTCAAGATGAAACGACACTTCACTGTGGTGTCCCATAGCCTAAGGTTAGTTTCCGAATGCTTATTTCCCAAATTTCGGTGTCGAATCGTTATTGGCCGATATTGAGAATTGTAATCACGGTATTGGTAATGTAGGCTACTTGCAATAGACCTTATGCATATGATGTCAGAAAGGAGAAAGTGCTCCCTCGTTTGGAGGAAAATGGAGAAAAAGCGCATATCATTGCAAGTTGCACCAATAAATGCAGACAGCTGATTTGTCAACCAGTCGTATACGCGTGTAAGTCTACTACACGTGCCGTGAAATCTACGCTGCGAGTGCACGTGTGCTTCATTATTTTCACCCAAAATGACGTCAGTGTGATGTCATTGCATATATCGGTACAACACTACTTAAGACCCAGAGTCCAAACAGTACATAACATGTTTAAAGATTTAGTGAAACAAACTAATCAAACTTACCTATTCTGATGTTCAAACTGTGGAAACTGGAAAACAGCCCCACATCCCATCAAAAGTTATCAAATATTGATCATTTCACTTCCCTGGGCAGGAATAAATGTCTAGATTTGCAAATCTGTGATAATCAAGGAGGGACCCAAAAAGAGAGTTCGTGACTTATCCTTTGTTTATGCACACTTCATTTTCTTTCATTCCACGGTTGAGGTAATGTGAGATACTGTTTCCACATATGTAGTCAGTAGGTGTGTTTAACGATATTTATAGTTTAATACTCAGCCTTTGTACTACGGGAAATTTCTACTCCAGCCTCTTAGTGTTGATTCTTAAACCTCATAATTGAAACTGAGGTTTTCACAGAGCTTTTGAATTAGTTTTTGGGAAATTCTGTTGAAGATTATGGCCAAGAAAAAAGCTTTTACTGAGAGATTGCGGACATCCATTCATACTTTTACTAAAATGCCCAACACAGCATGTACTATGCATATGGAAACAATATCTCACCATGTTATTGCAAATTAAGATCAAACTTTGAAATTAGTAAGAAATGTCATTTTAATCTTTCAATTTTAGGGGCAATTGATAATGCATTAAGTGGTTTATAATTGAAGTATCAATTATCTACATCAAATGTGTCAACATCAAAAACCAAAGAAGACAATAGATGGTAACTTTGCTATTAATGTCCTGTAGGGTTAACAAAAATTACTGGTTCTCTGCAATATTGTACTTTATATACACTTTTAGGTGAGGATGGGCATTGAGTTATCAAAATAATGATCAGACTAAGACTTTAGATCAGACTTTGAAAGCTAGTATTATTCAGTTTCAATCCTGCTCCTGGGATGGTCCATTTAGGTAGGCTTTCACGATATTTCCAGAAAAGACAATCGATATAATTGGACCCCTAATAATCGGAATTCGATTATAATCGGTTTTTTCTCCACATACTTTACTTGTTAAAAGTAACCCATTGCACTGAATGCAGTGTCGCCTAACAGTGTGCACTGTATATGACCTGTACATTAGCGCCAAATTGGGGCTCCGGTCTAGCCTTACAAATTGTCACAAATTCTTTAGTTTTTTGGTCTAAGAGATGATTAATATACCCTCTCTCCACGATTTTTTTTTCAATTATTTAACAATTACTTTGATTTTTACGATTATTTCGATTTTCTTCTCATGCAATAATCATACCAAATCTAAACTGGTTAAAACCAGTTTCGATATAATAATTGGTTTACGGTGAAAGCCTACATTTAAGCCAGCCAGGGTAGCTGCAATACCCTAAGGGTTGGATTGTTTAATTAGAAAGTTCTAAGAGTTTACACTTTTGCCAAAGATAGAACTCCTTTTGCATGGAAGCCATATTACACTATTGAAAAAATAAAATTTGGAAAGAGGAGTTTCTCCTCCCGTGAAACCCTTCACCAGGATTGTTGACAGGTAAAAAAAATTATGCAACAAAAACATCACCCCCCCCCCCCCCCCATCCAAAAAGCATGGATGATCACCTCACTCTCACACCAAGTGGATGGAGAGTACTCTCAGATCCTGTGGATGGAGAATACTCTCAGATCCAGTGGATAGTACTCTCAGATCCAGTGGATGGAGAGTACTCTTAGATCGAGTGGATGGATTGTACTCTCAGGCTACAGGGACTTTCCCAATTAAGGCTGGAAGAGGAAGGAGCCCTTGCCTTTGTACCACAATCCTACATGTGCGAAGAACATTTAAAAAATACCAGAAACTGACAAGACTAGAGTTGGCCATCTGCCGGTGGCAGTAGAATCCTTTCTTTTCTTTTAAGGAAGGGAATCAAAGGATTTATCGAAAAAGGAGTCCTGCAAGTAAAAGAGGTGCTAAATCTAAGAATTCTGTTGAAATTTTCATTCATTTTAATTGTGTGGTTTCAAGTTGTTAGCAAATGTTTCTACATTTGTTATGTGTAGTTGACTTGAAGCAAACAGGAGTGACATCATCTACTGAAATTCATGATGAACAATGCTTTCTTTGTTTTCCATTTTATTGCCAGAATTGTGAAATAGCATTTATGGAGGAAAGAATTGGTTAAGTAAAAGAATAACAGAACAGTGTTAATTAATTGTAACCTGTGATATCACCTCTGCTTGCTTCAAGTTCACTTTAGATTGAAAAGGTAGTAGCTTCATCTACTATATCTCAAGAATCTCTTTAGAATTGGATGCAAATTTATCCAGAATGCTTGCATTTGATTCCTCTGTGTCATTGAACTAAAATATCATAGGTTAACGCCCTATTTATATCCTTTTTTTTTAAAACCCTTCTGCAATAGCAGGATAGACCTTAGAAGTTTGTATGTGGATAACTTTTGGATTGCAAGGTGTTGGGTACACTCTTACACCAAGCTATCACTCCATTCACAGCACTGTATTATATGTTCACTCTATGTGGAAGAGACAATCTTATTATTCTGTACATAGCTCACCTTCAACCTGCAAGTCTGTATTCTTACTGCTGAGTGGACTTGGCTCACTGTAAGCATAAATACAGTAACATTGTCAGGTCAAAACATAGCATGTGGCCTATTGGTGAAGGTGTTCAGCTAAAGATGCTATTGTGTATGCATTGACAGGTCACAACGGGGGTAGATGATTTTCAAGCTGTTTGAATTTCAGTGAATGTAGCGGATTAAGAGAGTGAGTCAGTTTAGGATGGAGGTGCTGGTAAGTTGGATTTGACACTGTACAGCAGTGTTCGCACTAAGGAATTGAACCTGGGAGGGAAATCCCTCTCTAAAAAAATTTTTGGGAGTGATTTTCAAAATCAAGGAGGGATTTGTCACTTGGTAAAGATTCTATTGCATTTTATTGTGTGTATTTATAATTGTAGCTAGGACCTCAGCTGTGGAAAAATGTGCGAGATTTTCCTGCATAAGATTTATCATTTTTCCTGATAAGATTTATCAGGTGACAAATGCGGGATTCACGCAATCCTGCGCCTTAGTGCGAATACTGCTGTACAGTATTAATAAACAGTAAACTTTATTCTTTTTCTGTTTTTATGATTAAAGAAACCTAGATGCATACTTGATGGTTTGTGTGTACATGTCAAGTACAGTTGTGCCTAATGTGTATGTACTATGTGCATATTATATCAAGGAAGTGCACAATATTACAAGAAGAGTATTAGAATTGGATACTTATCATACTTGGTATACAGATGCGTCATATTGTGTGACATACTTGTAGGGATATAATTTTAGGGTGGTCAGACCTGCACCTTTACCTTGGACAGTGGCTTTTGAGCACTACATCCTCTGCCTGACACAGCCCTGAGCCAGATGTTACTGTCCCCCTTTGGAGGTGTTTTACTTCTGTAATGGGCAAGTACCATTAAAAATGCTACTGTACAGTACAGTAATAAGGACTGAACTTTTAATTTTCAAAAGTATTTTAATTTTGTGTAAGGTAATGTGAACTGTAATTTCAATACTCACCTGTACTGCATCTCAAAATGTCATCTGTCATTGGTCACTTTTTAACATACAATGTAGGCTTGTATGTAGCTACTTCAACAATAAGTCCAGAATTTATGCAGACTGTGTGACTTGAGAAGTTTGCCGCCATTTTAGTTGTTTTGGTAAATTTGTAGGTATGCATGGTGTTAACTCTGTTATGTTTTGTCGCCACACTGTAATTTGTATGGTAACCATGGTAACCATGGCTATGTCCTCCATTTGGAAATTTGTGGAAATGGCCCCCCTACATGTATTGGAAAGTGTGGTTGGGGTATGTTAAAGCTGCTGGTTCATCACAGTATAAAGACAAAGAAATCACTCTAGAGAAAAATTCAGTTTATATGGTTGGAGGTATTGTGTATGTTGTGGCAACCTTAGGTTTGTGAATCACTCTGTATGATCTGGACCTTCTTTATGGAGAATTCAGTGCAAAGTTCTACTGAATGATGTAGAGGCCTGGGTATTAACTCTCCAATAAATTTGTAGTTACAACAAAGACAGAACTTAGAGCTCGATATCTGCTTGGGTTTCTACAACAAAAAATTGCAGCTGTCTGAAACCTCAAGTTGATGCACAAAAGAACATTGTGAAGAAAGTGCTTAAGAGGTACGACAGGTTTGGGCAAAGTGAGAAGAGAGTCTCTGAGATTTTGATTATCCTCCCAGAGCATAAGACTGAGGCAGGATTGGTCGTCATGTTTTCCTGTTTGTCTGATCTTTGGGTATCATTATTAGTGAAGTCATGCAAGATGTATGACAGTGTAAAGCATGAAGAAGTAAACACAGCTCCGTCATGGTAACTGTAAAATATTTATCAAAATGCATGGATCAGGAAATTTAGAGTAGTTCATCCATCCAAGCGGGAGAAGGAAATGTGTTTTAAGTTTTTGGACTGTGAAATTACAAATGTCCACAGGTGGCTGATGTAATTGAAATTACAGACCTGAGACATGCATTCAAAGTCAGTGTATTATGTATAGTTATACTGCATGGCATGAAAAGAGGTAGGTGTGGTAAATTCAACATTGAAGGTACCATGCTTCAAATAAATTGTCTTGATTACAAAAGTTTACAGTATGTTGAATGTTGGACCTTTCTTCATTGTGACTGATATGTACAGTGTGAAAAACTCGATCACTGGATCTGTGGTAGGTCTGATAACTAAATTCGTAGCTACAATGCTGATACTTTGTGTTGGAAGTCATGTGTTTGTTAGTTCTAATTAAACCATGGATAAAGAGTTATGCAAGCAAACTTGTACCTTAATGGCCCATATCTGAGGAGAACACTGACTGGACCAGTACTCTTTTTCCAAAGTCCCCTTCAACTCTCTGACAAAGAGCTAAGGGATGAAACCAAACGTTAACCCAGGAGTTCTGTTCCCCGAAGGAGCTACGTCCTGGAAAGGACAACAAACTTAAATGACCATCCTCTCAACCCTCAGACCTCTACATCAAGGGCCTGTCATGTGTGGTCCTGTTTATGACTGGCTGAGAAAAACAGATACTACACATAGCCAAAAGGCTGACCGGACTGATTCCTGTAGTGTACCCCCAGTGCATTTCATAGGTATGTTGTTCTATAACCAAACAGGAGTAAAATGCCACCCCTGCTGTCACTTTTAAATATGGTTGAGAAGATCTCTATTTCTGACCAGTACTATCCAAGTAGTACATCCATGGTTATATACAATCGTATTGAGTATATTGTCCATAGTTTCTATCCTGGCTTTTATACTGTCTCCACTGCTGGCCCTGCAGCCTCCTCAGTGCAATTATCCTACCTTGTGGCATTAGACATAGATTGTACATCCAGGGAGCTAGAGTGGCAGCTCCCTGGTACAACCAGCTATGTAGTATACAACTGGCTGGCTTTCCATCTTCTGAGTGTACTGTGTACTGCACTTGTGGCTGACTAGTGGTTTTGCTGTCTCCCCAGGGGACTCTTTGCAGATTTTGTCCCTGCTATGAAAGTAGCCTTCCGTTGTTGTTGGCATAGTTGTTGTTGGCATAGCCCTCCCGATATAGGTACTTTGTTTAGTTAAGTGTCCTGGCCTTCCTCTAGCTGGCTGCAGTCTCTGCATCATGCTGTCATTGACTTGATGGTGACCCAAAGAAGTCAAGGAAGTATTCCCTTGTACAAAATGTCTTATGAGAGCTAGATTGCCATGATATTTTTCCTATTTTCTGGTACCTTCAGAATGTGTACTTTAATAGGGAATTTTTGTGTTATTGTATATATTTTATATTATTGTTTATGTTTCAAATTTATTTTTCCTTTTGTTGCTCTGTACAGGTACTGTACTGTATTTACTGGTTTTAATGAGGAGGACATTAGAGAGCTTCTACTGACCTCGTATGCCAAACAGTCATTGTATGATTTATCCAGCTACCAGATAATCGGAGAGCGGCTTCCATCCTTTGGCTGCCTGCTTGCCTCAAGTCTTCTGAAGTGCCTACAACTGTGTGTTTCATCATGATGATTCCAACACACTGCCATCTCTTTGTCTTCCTCTGTATCTGTCTGCTGGTGACAACAGCTGACGAAGATTGCACGCTCACTGGTTACAGCATTTTTGATGGATGTACCTGTCTTAATTCAAGCCTGACATGCTTTGGGGAAGGGGGTGTTAAGAATCTTCCTCCCCAGTCAAAAATTCCTAGAGATGTGACAGTGTTAACCATTACAGGTTATGTTATAACTAGGTTGGATACATCCAGCATGCTTGGTACTCTGGATGAGCTGGTAAATTTAGATCTCTCAAACAACAAAATTGAAATAATAACTGAGGACTCTTTCAGTGGTAAAAATTTTCCCAAACTCAAAATCCTCAGCTTAGAGGAAAATAATGTGAATGAAACGACTTATGTAACTGATGATACACATATTTTCAAGGATCTTTCCTCATTGCAGGAACTGAATTTAAGAAAAGCGTTTACTAGTAACTTCACTCGAAGTGAAACCTTTAAGGATGTTTTTAATTCTTTGGATTACAGACATTTGACTAAGCTCATTCTGAGTGGAAATGATATAGAAATACTGAACACAGAGATTTTCCATCATGCAAATAAGTTAGAGGAAATATACCTGTCTGGTTGTAACCTTATAATGGTGAATAACAGTACATTCACAATGACAACTTTGCCCCAATTGAAGTTGTTAGATTTAAGCAACAACAATTTAATGGTATTTAGGGATGATGTTGTTGAAGACTTTAAAACATTTGACAGTAATCAAACAGAAGTGAATTTGACAGGAAATCCACTGGAATGTATTTGTACATCTATGGAGTTTATCAAGTGGTTGAAAAACACAAGTTTAGTAATTGAGAAGGAATTCCTTACATGTCATGACTCAGATTTCACAGGGAGACACATGGTTGATATTGATGTTTCAAAATTCACCTGTGATGATGATGATGATGCTGATGATAAAAACGTTTTCGAACCTACATTTCATGCCCAGTATGTCATCCTTTTTATCATTTTTGGCATCCTTGGACTTTTAGCTCTCATCATTTTGTTCATGAGGCGGAATGATATACTACAGTTCTGCATGCAGGTTAGGCAGGCCACAAAGGATGCCTTTGACAGTCATCAGACACATTATACTTACAGCGGGATTCAGAATGCCAAAAGAGTGACTCCTGAAGAGGCGGGTGTAGCATCTGTCTGATCAAGGTTAGTTGACTATGATTTATGTAAAATAAAAGTTCATTAACCAAGCTCATTATTTATACAGGATATCCTTCTGCGTATGTGTGGAAAGATCTCTTTCCCCACAGGATGCAAAAAAGGGGTATCACTCACATAATTTTTCAATCTCTCTTCCTGCAGTTGTGATGCACAAGTAGCTTGGCTCAAATACCATGGACATTTAACTAACTCTACTTCAGAGTTGGGCTCCTGGCCATGAGTTGATAAGGGATACCTCTTTCCTTGGAGTCATGACTCCATAAGAATTTTCAGTTCTTTCACAAAGCACACACAAAAATCAATTCTTTGTTTATTCAAAAGATCTCTACTTTTGTTTGTTTTTGTTTTCAAGCTTTGATGAAATATTGTAACAAAACTGCATCTTAAGAGTCTAGTTCTTTCTCTGATTACTATAAAGTTTCCCTTCAGTTGACTGCTGCAATTCTCCAATATGGGTAATTTGGCACCTCAGCTATTGAAAATCCTGCACTGAAGGCTGGTACAGGACAGTCTGAAGCTGATGTTCCATATGTGCCTCTGGCTAGTATGACACCATTTTAGGAATCATGACTAGGTATAGTCACGACTTCTCTGAATAGAGTCATCACTTCTATGGAGTCAGGACTCCATTCATTGTAGTCAGGACTCCATTCATTGTAGTCCTGACTCCTTTCATAGTAGTCATGACTCCTTTCATAGTCATGACTCTAAATGTTGCAGGTAAACAACTCAAAACAAATTGGAGTTTTCCAAGATTAAGAGGTGGAAATTTTCTGGAAATTCCAGGATTCCAGAAATTGGAAGTCATTTATAGCAAAATTCTCTAGGAATCCATTTCTGCAGGCAAAAATTGCTGATCAGCCAGTCACCTGAACGCAAGATGTACACTGTATTGGTGTATTGCATGCCTGTACAGAATGCACTGGAGCTTTATACATACCTGCATAGCAGAGTGTTTACTTATAGCCTATCTAACCAGTGAATGTTGTAACCTAGCTGTCAGCCCGTTGCATAGTATTACAGTATTATGATATGCATGGGCATATAGTAAGGAACTGTATGCAGGCAACACTGATTGATTGTTCATGCTGCAATACTTATTGTACTTTGGGTATTTTGTAATGCTTTCATGAAGTCAGGCAGTTAAGTTCTGTGAAAAAGTGATATTGGGCTGTATATTATTTTGCAGAATATTCATAGGTGTCCGGAGTGGGTTGTTTTATGAATCATTAGGGCAGCATTACAAGTTAGGCAATGCTTCTTCTCGGCCTAGGCAGGACCTAGCCCAGTGTTAAAGTTTATGCAGTAGCCTAACTGTTGCAAGGTCTTTGACCAGGCTAAGCTTGTACATTGCTTTGTGCTTGTGGTTTATATGTTATGGTAGTTGTTAGAACAAGTATTTGGAAGTGGTCAAGGTGGGTTGAGTAGCCAGGGTGGGAAAACTTGTGGGGTCTTAGTACTCTTGTTTACAAAAATTGAAATTTCAACTACCTGAACATACTTGAAAAACAGAAGAGTGTAGCACCCTTTTGCATCTAGGCCCCCTTATGACATTAAAATTTTCCCAAAGGAAAGGGGCAAAGGGGGATTACCACTTGCTTCCCCTACACCTCTCCCTTTAGAACCCTCCCCAAGCCAGCCATCCTTGACCAGACAGTTTCAGGAAATGAATCATTGCCCAGTTAACATCCCTGAAACTGACTGTATAGGTACAGTAGGCCTACTGTAGAAATTTTCTCTGTAAATTTGCAATACTACAGCAGTATATCAACTTAGTAGTGAAAATTGGATGAAAAGTTTTTTCTTTCAAAAAAGTTATCCTTGGTACAGTAAATGTGGATCAATAATATCACGTAGCACTTTTTTTTTAATTCAACCATCAAAATTTGGTCTTAATTGCAGATCTGTCAACCTTTCTGTCAAAAAATTAGGAAGATTTCCAACTTTCCAAACACACTAATAGGTAGATTGGGGTGAAGAAAAGGGAGTGTATAGTACTTTTCCATTATCCTATAGACCTTATGCATATGATGTCACAAAGAAGAAAGTGCTCCCTCGTTTGGAGGAAAATGGAGGAAAAGCGCATATCATTGCAAGTTACACCAACAAATGTAGACAGCTGATTTGTCAACCAATCGTATACGCGCATAAGTCTACTACATGTGGGGCGAAATCTAAGCCGTTCGTGCACGTGTGCTTCATTGTTTTCACCCAAAATGACGTCAGTGTGGTGTCAGTGAATAAAGTCTATTAACACAGCAATTATGTTCATTAACTGGTACTGTACAATTGTATGTCATGGTAAACATTTCCAACAAATCATACAGATGCTCACAATCATGCAGGCATGGTTTGCTGCACTGCACGGTACGTCTTGGACCCAATCTACATAAAGAGTGTCTATGGCCCAAGTCTAAAGGAGACTAACATGGATATGTTGATATCATTTTGGCAAGGTGTCAACCAATAATCGGATCAGATATCGGATCTGGCTGATGTTTAGGACTATTGGTAAAACATATAGGATTTGCGAAATATAGCAAATTGCACTTGCCGATGTTTTCCGATGTTCTGTCAGTCGAAAATTTCATTTAAGTAGATCGGGGGATGTATATATAGTGATAGTGGTTTCTTACAACAAAGAAATGAACAGATAAATGACAATGACAATGACAACAGTTTATTTCTAGTACATACATATACAAAACATCACAATGGATTCACCAGAGCAAAAAGAGTACCAGAAGGGAGGAAAAGGAAGTAAGAAACATATAAGCATTTTCCTCCGGCCAATATAAATTACATATGATGAATAATATTACAACTTAAGATTCCATGTAAGATAGAAAAGATAAATACAGGAGATAATTACCCAAAATCAAAATATTATGACTGATAAGTAGTGGTAATTAAACTTTGCTTGTATTTGTATTTAAAAGATGTGAGGGTTTTACAGTTTTTTATAATTGCATCAATAAAATTCCATATAGTCACACCCGAGTATGAGATACATGGCTGTTTTTTTTGTAGTTCTGACTTTTTTTAAATGAAAATTCCCACAATTTCTAGTATTATAGCAATTTAATGATATAGTGAAATAGTGTTGGAGATTTAATGGCAACATTTTGTTAAAAACTTTGTACATGTAGATAGCTGTTCTAAATTTAATTAACTGAAAAAAGGAAAATGATAAATAGGATTAATCATTTCTTTACGACCGAAAATAGCCCTTGTGATCGACTAGGGCTGTCAGTGTCTGTTTAATCTCCTAAATTCTGTATCAACAGTGTATTGCGTCAACTGGCACTATTGACATGCACTATGATATATTCGCAATATGCACGAGCTTTTATTAATCTGTACGTAGAGTCTAGCGATCATGTCACCCACCTTTTTCAATTCACTGAAATTTATCAATGAACGAAACGAAGTGTGGAATTCACTCTCATTGATTGTATGTTTGATATAGGGCCGAAATGTATGCAAACACGGATACCTTAGGCATGTCTGTGTTCTGTACAAAGTTCAAGTGAAATTCACGGTGAAAGCACAGTAAAGCTAGTGCATGTGTAGGTCCGTAATTGTATGCAAACACCCATACATTAGGCTACGCACCTGCTCTGTAATAATGACGTTGACGTACATAGCAAGAACATGGGGCGTGGTCCGGGAAATAACTGTGTTTTTCGATTGCTGCTTCTACAACTAAATTTCCAGTTGTTACTGTACATCATAGTTTGCAGTAGTTGCGGCAGATGCTTTTTATGTAAGACATGCATGTTCATTTGTGTGAAATTAAGGGTACCATGTACTTTTATGGCTTTCGTAATTAAATGATGTCTGCAACATCACCCAGATACCCAAAACTGGTACTAGCTGCATAACTTTGCACACAGCAAGCTCTCTTGCTAGTATGCATGGAACAAATATTTACATACCAAAATACAGTACTTGCATGCATGCATTATGTACTGCTATATGAAACACTCAAAACAAATTTACACATGTAAGCCTACACAATCTGTTTATATGTAGGTAAAGCATGGTAGGATGGTGCGAAGTGGGCAAGTACATGCACTGAAATATCGCGGGCTTATTTCTGTTTTAACATTCATTAGTGTGAGCGACTTGGGCTACAAACAGAATGGAATGTGTGAATCTATTTGTTAAGCCCTATTGTGTACAGTCTATAAGCAGATTTGGGCCATTACTATGAACAGGATAACAAAGGTATTACATTTTGTAAGGGGAATTAGTAGGCTTACTGTGAGTAGGTGAAAGTCAGTTCAATCACGGAATTACTGTATGTGCTATGAATGAAGAGTCACCCATAATCCGCCGATCATACTTTTTTAGGAAGGCACTCATAGCTTAAATGCCCTCTAAGCTCACCCCAGACAGTAACAATTCTCCCAGCTACCCTCTTCTACCCCCACCTCCATTTTAAACACAAACAACTGTCTATTAGAAGAACACTTCCAAGACAGAGCCACAGCAGCAGGCACTGAGTTTTAATTGCTTGAGGCAATATTGAGCAATAACGTTGCCAAGGCTCAGCTTTTCCAAGGAAAGGTGTGCAGTCAATTTTTCAGTTGGGTTTTGTAACTCAAGTTGTCAATACGTAAGTTAAAAAAAAAACAAAAAACAAAGAGATAAATGTAAATGTAAGGAAACAAATATTTATTGAACTCCTGAAGCACTGAAAGACTGAATGTGATACACAAAGTTAATGTTACATTATATACTGCACAAGTTTGTAAGATTGGACATCGTACCTGAATATCGCAGCAATACTATACGACAAAGATGACTTGAATGACATTGACAACAGTTGATCGGTAGCATCACATATACTGATTGCATGTGCATGACTTTATACTTCCCTGCCTCATTCTTCCCGGCCTTTGATAGATTTGTTGTAAAAACTTCAACTGGACCGTAACCTGCGGGACGGGTGGTTGCAGTCATGACTGAGATTCCCAAGCAAATAAAAAAGAAATCTGGAAATGCTGAAAACTTCGATTTCTCGTTATGTTTTCAAGGTCCGCAATGCGCCCTCGCCTCGAGGGCACTGGTGTGTGCTGTGCTATCACAAATCTACCGGGTACTAATTGCGGGTAGGTGAGGGTTACATAGGTAAATAGAAGATAAGTATCAGGGCTTGTAGATTCCTAAACCAGGGAGTTTTGGAGAGTATGTTTTCAAGGCCCGCAATGTGACTGCAAAATTCCTGCCTCTGAGAGACTGAAAAATGGGACACACCTTCAAGAATGCAGGTTTTCCTTCTCAAACCAAAAAATGTTTTGAAATGGTAGCCCAACCTTAAAGCTTAAAACATGCATTATATTTTCAATCAAAGCGCTAGTATCTTCTTTTAAAAATGGGTGTGGAACTTCCTCTTCCCCTTACACCATTTCCTAGACAGCATTCATCTTGAAGTAGTATATATACCCCGGCATCCCAATTCACGAGTAGCTAGTTTCCATCATGTGACAATATTTTTTATAGGACATATTTGCTAAATTCAAGAAGAATAACTTAAGTCATTTGTTGACCTTAAATATTAAATATTTCTGTCCAGAAATGTAAACAAAAAAAACTGCTTGCAAAGGAGATAAGGAAAGATTTGTAACATTTGTAATATTTTATTTACCAATAAATGTGAGGATACAGCTTATTCCCTTTAAATTTTAAGCCAACCTCCCGAGACCATTCTGTAAAGCAAACTCGACACCTCGTTTGCCGCTGGATTAGCAGCAAGACTCAGGCTAAGTTAAATATGTGTGTCTCTGCCCCAGCACAAAAATGTGAAGCTACCACATACTGTTTCAAACAAGGCCACTTATACTATAAACTACTATAAACTGCTATAAAAATCGTAATACTGTACTTTGCGTAAAAACTCCCAAGATGTTAAGCATGAGACTTCCTGTACGTTTTTGTGTACAAAACTTACATTTGTAAGTAGTTGTATTTTTTTTTACACAACGTCCTCAAATGGTATTGACAACAACTGGGAGCCTTGATGTACTGTACTTTTAAATGTGTGCAGTATTTGTAGAATTTTCTTCACAAAATGCTGTTTTGGGCCCTCAGATGATAACGAAAGCAACTTGGAAATACAACATTTTTCAGCACTATTCAAACTATCTATATGTTTCAGCACATTTAGTGCACAATTGAATGAAAAGAAGGGAATTTCATGTTTTCAAACAAAACCCCCTCCTGAGGTCAAATAATATTCATATTTATCAAAAATGGTTGCATCATTAAGATATTTTCCTCTTCTACACGCCAACCAAATTTCAGTGAAATCTATGAAGAAATAGCAAAATGCCACGCATTTAAACACGATGTCGAAAAGTGACAGACATTTGCTGCATACGATAGCTATAGCTAAAAAGAAACTGTGTGTGACTGCAGGGAGTTATCAGGGACTGTGAGCCTAATTAGGAACACAACTGACACTCCAAGTCATCATTACCAACCAGAGTGGTGCTATTATTGTTTGAATGAATGCCAGTCAAAGTACAGTCACCATCTGGATTTAGACTATGGAGATATGTCTAAATATATTTGGGGGGATGCCATAGCTATGATCTCATCCTAAAGTCTTCAAAGTCTTGATCAATTCAACAGTTTCCATACTTTATGTAAGTTCATTTTTCACACAAACAGAAATCCATCTTTCACCTTGGAGGCACTACATGGAGGCCTTACATCTGAAGTAAGTGTCAGGTTGGGATGTAACAAGCTTTCATATGCACTAGGCTTGGTACAGCATGCTGTCTGACCCTACTTCAGAATGTAGGCTGAAGTCAGCCAGGATTCCATTCAGTGATTGCAGACATGTAATATTAGCAACGTATGTTATCGTAGTCATATTCACCATGTTTTACTTCCTAGACCATAATCCTATTGATCTAGCCTATGTTCTGTGAGAATGGCTGCTTATGGTTATGTTTGTTCCATACATACATAGATGGCACCCTTGACACCTTAGTTAATCCTTGCATATAGAAAGGCCATTACCTGTACTTCATTTTTTCAATAAAATGGTGATCACTTTATTTACTATCTGGAGAAAGTTTCCTTTGTTTCAGATCCTTTTTTTTTGGTGGGGGGGAGGGGGGCAATGGGGGACATGACCATGAGGTTGTTCAATTTCTGAATAACAGTATAGTCACAAAAATTTTAAACTTTAAATTCCTTAAAGTATATAGTTTTAGAGTAAAACTGAATAATTATTTCCATATACAGTATTAAACATTATAAGCAATATGCCAAGGCAAGGTACACTTCTTTTTCAACTCTGAAAAAAGAAGGAAGGGTCAGGGAGAGGGAACAGGGAGAGAGGAGACAAAGTTGTGGTAAGAAGTCAATCCCATCCCCCATTTTTTTCATCTTTCTCTGTGGCTTACATGAGTCAGATGGCAAAGTTCTACAGTTTGTTCATGGTAACTGTTATATTGAACTCATGAGGCTTCCACTGCAGGGGTGGCCCCAAGATATGCTCAACATTGGGGCCAAGCTCCTGACAAACCCAAAGCCCCGACAAAGGCGATGAGTGGACAAAAGGATGAGGAACACAAAATTTTGACGTGTGAAATGCCAAAAAATATTTGGCTTTTTTACAAAAATTTGAAAATTTGGGAGTTCAGTTGAAGAAATTTTGAAAAATTTGGATTTTTATGGAAGAAAATATGAGAAATTTGGGGGAAAATTGGAAAATTTGGGGTCTTTATTGAAGAATATACCCTTCCTATGAGCAAAATCAAGCAGATCGCCCAGGCAACTTAAGGTCATTGGGATTACATATTTTATTGTACTAATAAATTGGAAAATTTCCCTGATGGGCCAGCCTTCCCGAATGGGAGGACCATGGCCCTCTTGCCCCCCCCCCACCCCACTGGCTCCACCCATGTTCCACTGTTTTATTGTTCATGTACTCCAAAGGTATCCACAAATTATCCAAATTTCCTGGACAACAGCAGCTGCACCTGCTGTAGCCCTCCATGAGTAAACTATATGTACTTTGATATGCTTCTAAAGTCTGGCATGCTTTCTGACAGTCTGGAACCCCAGGAATATTATCATTGACTGGAAGTGTTATGACTTGAAATGACTCCTCTGATCATGATGGGGTAAAAAACAATTTTCTAATAGAAAGCAGACTGTAATCCTTGAATCCTTTGGGAAACACTGTGTGCATGCATTGATAGCTTTGCACTCTTAAATACTGCATCTGGTACTCTTCACTTATTTATCCGATAATCAAATATTTATGAAAGAATGGCCATATGTACTTCTCAGTGGAATTGATGTACAGTAATGTGTGACATGTGACAACATTGCCATTATCTCGGAAGTGAATCAGCCATCATTACCAAGGATACAGAAACAGAGAGAGTCCAGACCTTAAGAGGTAGACTGGTGTGTTATAAAGGTTATACATCATCCAATTTGGGATAGATTGTTTTTTCTTTCTTTCCTTTTCCTTTGTAGTTACTGTGCAAAGGTATTAGATTCAGATGAAACTTTGGAACGTAGAAAGTGCATGAATGTTTTGTGATTGTTTTTAAAGGTGAATGTATGGAAGAATTATTGAACATCATTTGAAGATTTTTTTTTTAATCTGTAAAACACATCTAAGCCTAAAGTTCTTGTCTGTATCAATGCATTTACTTAAAGGGAAAATACAGTCACACCAATTTGAAGTCATATACCCATGTTATCCTTACTCATGAATGGCTTTTTTTTTTAATCTTGTAACAACATCTTTGTTACTAAATTGTTTCAGACAGAATACCTCATTGGTTTACCTTCAGTGTGCAATGTTTATTTTCTGAAAAATTATGATGATACTTGTAACGGAAATTAGAGGATATTTGGTACAGTTAATGTGTGACATGTGACAACATTGCCATTATCTCGGAAGTGAATGTTTCTAGATAAGTTTGGGGTCACTGCATATCACCTTTAAACAGTTATATTCAAAATAGTGTCAATGAAATGATGTGTTTCATAGAACAGTCAAGACCCATTTTTTTACGAGCGAATAGCAAAGTATAGTAGTTGTGTTTTGGACATGCAACAGTCATTAAGTCCAATATGATGACATTCTCTTGTCTTGTTATGTCCTGTACTTCTTGTACAATATTGTAATTTTTATAAGCCATAGTTAATGCAAGTTAGTGACAAAAAAACAAGATTGTTAATATAATTTGAAGAAAACATATGCTTTAATCTCTTCCGAGTGACTGTCCTAAATCTAATTTAAAGCTTCATTGCCTGTTTATTGTTTTGCAGCTTGGTGCTACAAACAACGTGCTTACTCTCCCCCAAGAAGTACTATTTAGATTCAGAACTAAGCTATGGTATCGAACAACTAGTTTTAAAGAATCCAATGAATACATAAATTTGTTTATCTTAAAAATGAAATCACAGTAATCACAAAGTACGATTTTGGTTTTAGAGTATTTTGTACAATTCTAGGGTTTACTACTGTAAGGCGTAGGTTATGTAACCCTACCAGCAACTAGCTTATTGTGTCTTCATATCAGTGATGGCAATCTACGGAGTGGATGCATTACCGAGAGAGCTCAACTGACTGCTTATACTGTACCATGATTATGATACGGCAAGGCACAGAGCAGATTCTTTTAGCCCGCTTTTTGTGCTGACCACACAGGAATATTTTTCAGACTGAGGATCAGAAAGCCTCAGCAGTCAATACCGCTTTAGCCTATGGATGCCTACATTCGTGTCATTGCTGCCGAATCCTCCACAGTACTTAGTTTATCGTTCATGGCCACCAAAGGCAAAGGGTGATTGCGGAACTGTTGAACGTTCCCTAGTTAAACATGAAAGTGCTACCTTCAAGTGAGCACTTGCCATCATTCAAGACGATAACTAAAAGACAACTCTCCACTAGATGCATGACTCCATCACATTTGTTAGCATTTATTCACGCACAGTGCTTTACAGAGTTTATAGCCCCCTGTGGGCTGGGGGTTGTAGAATATGCTCACGGTATTTCCCGCCTGTCGTAAGAAGTGACTAAAGGGAAGGGCTTAAACCGTATTTAAACTTGTTGACACTATATAAAACATTCGTGTTGGCGTGTTGTTGAATCTCAATCTAAAATTACAGAGTTTATATATTACTTAAAGCAGAATGTTTTCTGCTGATATTAATGGCGCATTGGGCCAGTGAGCCACAACTGGAAAAAAGGCCGTGGTTGTCTCGACTTGAACCAATTGGTTGGAAACTAGGACGTTAAACCTCATCTAACCTAACCTAACCTAATGGCGCATTGGATAGGGCGTTACACTCATACTCAAGAAGTAGGTAGTTCGATCCCCATCGTAGCACAGTTGTATAGAATTTGTTTGTCTCTTCAGTTTTAGATTCACGAGTACGAATGCCTCACATTCTGGTTTCTTATGTTAAAGATAGTCTATTTTGCACCTTATCACCTCCTATTTACAGTACATATGCAGTTCCCATCTTGCCTGCAAGCACCATCTGGCAAAATTCTTTAGCACTGAGATGGCGCCCTCCCAGTAATATAGGGTGATGTGGTAGTACCACCCTTACTTTCTCCAGCTTGCCCTGCTTTGAGCAAGACAGGTTTTTGCAACTGTCTGGCAAATCGAGAGTTTTCATCCCCTTTTCGAGGATTTCCAAAGTTTTTCTTCGTTCTAAGATGTTCTAAAGTTGGTATCTTTCTACCAAGCTCAACTTCATAAGTATCTTTAAAGATAAACTAATTTAAATCTACTGATCCTTCTGGTGAAACTTTTATTCCACTCCTTTATAATTTGGTTCTTGACACATAGTATTAGTAATTGAAGTTAACACATTTTCTAGCACTCATGAACTTGGAGCAAACAGTTGTGATGTCATGGCTTCACATTATGTATGACAAATGCTTTGATTTCTTGAAAAATTACATCCAGTTGTTCGTTACAGAAAGGTGATGCTTTTGTACATAAAAATGAATTCTGAGTATTTAGAATTACAGTATATGACCGTTATATACCCTCTGGGCAAGCTAGCATCAACATGGAACTACATGTACTCATAGGCATATGAGACCATAAATTATTTGGGAGGACACTTTTTTTGCCAGAATCTCCAAAGCTTGTCTAGAAGAATTTTGCCCAAATTTCTAGTCTGCTTGAATTTTGGGGTTTTCCAAACGGGGGGGGGGGACACAGTGCACCCTTGCCTGCCCATCATACGCCTAGGTATGTATGTACTATATGGATCTCAATGGCAACCCTAACTAATTCACCATCAAAACAATAGTTTGAAAATATAAAACCATGGAAGATTGGTTATCAGAGTGAAGCCAGGAGGACATCACACTTACTGGGTCCATGTTAATTTTTGGTAAAAAAATGTGATAATCTCAGCTTTCAATTTTGTATCAAAAGCAAAACACAGGAATTGAATTAAAAGTTTCCCAGAATGCTGCAGATTTAGGTCTTGGATATATTACAAAAACAAAAACAAAAAGTGGTCTTGACTACTTTTTCAAGGTATTGAAGAAGTGCTTGAAATTCTCATCTTGTGTCCCCCCATCAAGCTTAAAAATGGCCGTGAGATTAAGATTTTAATTTATGTACCCCACTCCAAAAAAAAAAAAAAATCAGCTGGAGTGCATCCACCTGTACTATGCTGTTAATTAAAGCATTTGCTCTTGTTGATATTATACAGATCTGGAACATTTTTTTTTTGCTAGATAACAGCTTTCTAATAGTATTGCTCATGCCAGGAGAAGAAGAGATTTGATGGGGAGGAGAAAGGGGAAGGGACCTTTTGAACCTTACCAGGGCCTTTCCTGCTTACCTAGATATTTGAGATTCGGAAAGCTGCCAACCCTATTAAAATGATGAAGTTACCTTTTATTGTTTAATACTTATAATATGCTCTTGTTAAGTGATTTTCAATATTCTGGGGGTGGGGGAGGGAGAGGGGGTGGGGACCCCTAGCAAAGCCAAGTGAGTTTTTTCATTCTTCTATCCTAGCACAGAAATCTTACTCATGGTACTATTGCACAGTGCCTTCAGACTATTTGCACTACAAAGAAGCCCTATGATTTATAATGCACTGTGTATATTATACTAGATATGACAGACCCTTTTTCTTGTCATCAGTATTATTCAACTGTCCATATAGGTACAGCATGTAAACTGTGTGTAGTGATATAGAGTATATGTATATTGTACTGCACAGTACACTAACCATGCATGGCACGTGAGTCAGCAGTTAAATGCTAAGCCACCTGCGTAAGAAAGCTGTGTATAAAGATCGAATATTTTTCATTTTGCAGCATGGTACTGATGAAGATTGTAATTAATCCCAGAAGAGCATATGTCCAGTGTGTTTTCATTGATCATGTTCAACAATGTTTAATAAAACAACAATCAGTCAACTCATGAAGTGTGCATTGTAAGCTGCGATGTGTAAAATTTGCATAAGCAATGTCTGTGCGATGGTGGGACATGTTATTTACATGTGTTATGTTCTAAAAGAGTCTTGAGCAACTCACGGCTTATTGGGCTAGATATAAACAAGATGGACAAAACTGTAGGTTTGGCTACCGGACTCTACGGTCCTGACTCCTTGCTGGGATTTGAGTAGTAATGGATTCCACTTTTCATGGAATCACAACTCCAGGGGAATTTTTAGTGCTGCCATAAATACGCCCAAAAATTATCTTTTAGGGTGAATATTTATTGCATGTTTCAATGAAACATTGTTACACAAGTGGCTCTGTTGGTCTTTTTTTGTGATGCTATTTCATGTTTTCTCTTCAGTTAGCCACTAAGATTTCAGTAACGTTGGCAGTTGGCACCTCAGCGTTAGAGGAGCCAGTTGTGTTCACCCACTGGTAATAGACAGATCGAGTATTGTTGCTGAGGTATAGGTTCTATCATTATTTATGACGTTATTGAGGGAGTCACAACTCTATTCAGAGTTGCAACTAATAGGGCCGAGGGTACCCAACTCCAGATATACTGGAGTCTCCCAAGCCAGTGAACAAAGTGGCTGTGGTTCACTTGGGAGCAGCCATGTTTCCACTACTTTTCTCCCTGAAGCTTTTCTCTCACATGGATTGATTTGCACACATTCTATAACCTCACATACTTTTTAACATGAAAGGTACAGAGACAGTACCGTGAGTATTTAAAACATATTGCCTAACCACTCAAAAATTTGCAAGGTTGGAACCGGTTAATAGTTAACATACCCATGCAGTCTTGGAAAGGGTACATTTATTTATAAACTTGACCATCTGTAGTTGTTATTAGATTGCCTGAACTTTCTCACATTCTCACACTCCAGATTGAAATTGGAACTCATCTCATCCCTTGTCATAGGCATAGGAAGTGGGGGGGGGGGCTTTAGCCACTCCAGTCAAAAATGTGAGGGGACTGAAGTATGCTTTTGTCCCCCAAGATCCAAGGGCAAAAACCCCTCATTTGTCTCTGTAAGAAATGTAAAAAATTTGCAGTAATTTTCCTTAAAGTTTGTCCAAAATGCTGCACCAAATTACATCTGAGGACCTCCAAATACCCAAAAATTTTCCACAGTGGAGGGGGTGATCCCCTCCCCTTAGACCCCTCCGCCAGGACGGTGATCCAAAACAAGGTTCAGCCCCCCAGTCTTGAAAAGCAATTCCTATGCCTATGTCCCTTGTCCAAGTACTCGTAAACACAAAGGCAGAAAACTTTTTGAAAAGAAGATTTTTTGGTTCATTACAAAATAAAAAAAAAAAAAAAATAGAAAATAGCAATTTTCATCAAGCTTAATAAAAAGCATAGATAAGGAAAAACTATCAGCCCCTCTAAATCATTAAGGCATGCTTCAAAGTCAACATTCTGTAGCCATTTTCCAGAAAAATCTACAGCTTCTTCGTGCCATTAAAGATGCCAATGTTTTCAGTGGTGTATCACTTAATTATCTTTTTGTTCTGAGCAATAGTATCAGGTCACCCAGAAATTCGATTGGTAAATTAGTTTTAGTATTTGAAAAATAATGCAATAATTTTTTATGTTGCATTGAGTATTAATAGTATTAATAGAAAATAGCAATTTTATTACAAGTAGATGTGGAATCACAAAATAAAGAATTAATAAGGCAGTTTGATTGGATTTTTGCATTGCCCCCTGAGTTTTGATGGCCAGTATACTTTTATGTTGGTGGAGAGATTTGCAGGCTGTGGGTTGCCATAATTAAATTGTTCGTCCAAGCAGAACGACTGTGTTGGACTCCTGCTATTCACTCTTGTGGAAGACTTTGGTTAGTTCCTGCTGTAGCATGTTCCGAATGTTTTGGGATTCATTGAAGTTACTTATCTACTTGTAATAAAAAAAAGCTGACGAAACAGAGGAAAAGTGTAATTTTCTAAAGCTGTGTGTAAAAAATTAGATATTTATTTGATTTTTGTAGGAGTAAAGAAAGGCTCAATTATAGTCAAGGTTTTATCAGAAGTGAAAGCCCTGAGGACATGACTCACGTGAATTCTTGATATAAAAGAGGATTTTGCTATGTAAGAAACTGTACTAAGTTACTGAGAAATATCACCAAATGTGCAAAAGTAATTTGAAATAGAAATCTCTGGGGGCCTCTGTTTTGAGTTAGGTTTGACATATCTTTGAATTGAAGCTCAGGTGGCTTCCAAGATTGGCCTATGAATTTAGGTGTGAGTAATTAAGAAATGATTGATAGACACTAAAAATTTATTTTTTTCTTTGGCTCCTGGAGGGAGTTTTCCATCTTATCTGTCATAGATGTTGCCATCCAAAGAGAAAAACCATATTTTGGAAGGAAGTAGAGAGAGAGAAAAAAAATAAGTTGAAAAGTGTCTTTTGTAAGTGTGTGAACTTATTTTGAATTGGAAGAAATTTAGAGCATGTGCTCCAAAAGTGCAGTTTACAAGATACCTTGTATTTGTTGGGGTTGGAAATTGAACTCTTGCTAAGAGGTAAAATTTCTGGCCACAGTATTTTTCCATTTAAAATAATGTATTAAAATAGCCTGTGGGCCAGCACATTCTATTTCGCTTCTGCTTACCTCCTATTTACATATGTACCATTATTGCCTGCAATAACCGTCTGGCAAAAAATGTCTACCATGTCTACTTATGACTCAAGATTGGTCAGGTTTAGGGAATGATCCTCCAGGAAAAGTCTGGATCCCCTGGAAGCTCCAGTAAATGCCATTGCTGACTTCTTCCTTGTGCTGTTCAACGAAGGGAAACAAATTAATACTATTAGAAATTACCGTTCAGCAATCTCTTTGATCCACAAAGGGTTTCCTGATGGCTCCTCCTTTGGCACCAGCGAAGCCTTTTGTCACCTTCTGAAGGACATGTTTAATAAAAGACTCCCCAGAAAACTTTTTGCCCCGTCGTGGTCAATCAGTGATGTTCTACAGTCTCTCTCAACCTCCATACGAACCGATACACAATGCAACTTTAGAACTTCTCACCTACAAAACCCTCTTCTTGGTAGCCGCAGCATCTGCCAGAAGATGCAGTGAGCTCCATGCCCTGACATCTCGCAAGGGTTTCATCAGATTCAGCCTAGCAGGAGTTTTTCTCATGCCTGACCCTTCCTTTCTTACCAATAAACAAAACTATTAGCTTCTCTCCAGGCAAGATCTACCTGCCCAGCATCGCTTCGACCTCTTCCATTGCTGAAGACAGGAAGGTGTGCCCTGTCAGGGCCGTAAAATGGTATCTGGAGAGGACCAAGAACATTCGAACCTCTGAGAGGCTGTTTCTCATCCCAAGATCACCTTATAATCCAGCTTCCAAAGACTCATCTTCCAGGTGGGTAGTCAAACTGGTGTCTCCCCACACTTCTTCCAACAACTTTGTCCACGCTCATCAGCTTCGAGCTCATGCCACATCTACAGCCTGGTTCAGTGGGGTTTCTCACGACATCATCCTACGTGCCGCTGCCTGGAAGACCCTCTCAACCTTTGTAGCTAGCTACCTAACAAACATCATTTCAGAAGAGGGCGCCTTTGTCAGAGCTGTCTTAGGGGTTCTAGGTCGTCGTCGTCCGGACCACCCACCACCCTAATGGTGCTAATCTGGATACATATGTAAATAGGAGGTAAGAAGGAGCGAAATAGACTCACCAAAACCTGCTGGTTTGGGAGTCTATGAGCTCCGATACTTACCTCCTATTTACATCCCACCTCCCAGCCCCGTGGACTCTGACGGGATCTCCAAACACCAGACAGCTCTTTGGATCACAACTCTACTTCTGACGAGGGCTTTCCCTTATAGCGAATTACGACGCTCCTTTGCCAACTATGACTTTTGTTAGCGTACTACGATACATCTTAGCCAACTACGACATCTTTTGGCCAACTACGATACTCCACCTTCACTACCTTCACCCCCTTGATGTCGAAGCCTCTTGGCCTCCATTTTCTCAAGGTGAGATTGGGTTCTTCTCTGCCCTTGTTAACTTTGTCGTAGGGTTTAGGTCCTTTTTTTTCTTTCTTAACTTTGGGTTTACGTCTCAGTTCTCCGTGGGTTTTTCCCATGGTGAAGCCAAAAATGCAGAAGGATTTGGGGTTCTAGGTGCCCTCTGCTGTTAGGAGAACTGCGGTGCTATTAGTTTTTGCCAGACAGTTATTGCAGGCAAAAATGGTACATATGTATTAAGTAGGAGGTAAGTATCGGAGTTCATAGACTCCCAAACCAGCGAGTTTTGGTGAATTAACTTGGTCTGAAGAAAGAGATAAATTTGGTGAAAGGGTAATTTTGGAGAATTTCAAATTTGATGATTTCTTCTCTTCATCATGTGTACAAAATTTTTCACAAGAGAAAGAAATTTAATGTTTTTCAAAAACCTTTTAGGAGAAAACCTATATGGATACAAATGGAACGGCTTTATTCAGATGAGAAACAGAAATATCCTCACTTTGACAAAGTTTTGCAAAATAACTGTTTGGATTCATTTTAAATTCAAGATTTTGATAGCTAATTTGAGGGAAATCGTGTGATGGAATGAAGAAATGGACCACAAAAAAGAACCAGTTTTGTTGCAATGCTTCCCTTTAACTTCCTAAAGAACACAAATGTATGCAAACCTTTTAGAGCACAACATAAGTTTTATGCTTTTTGCAGTACTGAAGCTTCCAGGAGTTGCAACTCCAAGGAAAGTGGAGTCAATACTCAACTCCTGGAGGGAATTTTACAAACTTCATTTCATTTCACTTGATTTTCTACAACATATTATAGTCAAAGGGAATAATTTAAAAGAAAAATTGAAGAGCAATGAAGTAGAAGGAAGTTAAGCGCAAAACCCCTAGGGCTTGTCAAGAAGTTTCTAAAAACTCAGAAAAGTTGGTTCAGAAAATACGAAAAATGTCAAATGAATCACAGGGTTAGAAAAGTCAAAGCAGTACAAACTAATTAAAAACTGGGAAAATGACATCTGACATGTAACCCAGTCTTTCCTATTAAACCACAGCTGAGCAACCTGCTCCACCCTCATACCACAGGGTTCCCGCGGTCATGGAAAACCTGGAAAAGTTATGAAAATTTGGAAAATCAGTTCGAGGCCTGGAAAAGTTTTGAATCAGGGAAATTGTCTGAAGTCCTGGAAAAGTCATGGAAATTTTCACAAAATGACATAGTTCCATTCTTACTCATTATATCGAAATGTTTTCTCACTCATAAAATCAAAATTTATTCTCTTCACCTCAAATTTAATACTGCCTGCTTGCCAAAAATTGCCAAAAAAGGTCATGGAATTTCTTTATTTGGTCCTGGGAAAGTCATGGAAAAGTCATGAAAATTGATTCCCCAGAAAGTGCAGGAACCCTGATACCACTCCTTGATCCAGGGAGTTGTCAGGGAAGGAGATCCACTGCTTAAATCTGTCAGACAATATGTGTTTGAAAGTAATTTAATCCCTTTTCTGGTAACAAAATTTGGTTGACAGGTCCCTTTATTCCCATCGTTTAGCCTTTTATAACTTACACTTCTTTATGATTGTCTGCTCCTTTCAAACCAAAACCAGAAACAAAGGTCATTGTCAACATGTTACTTTGAAGTGCAGCCTCCTTGCCAACATGGTCTTAGGTTCAGTAAAGATTTTAAGTTATGTCCATAAACATTTAACTGCTATAAGTTCTTTTGTGTTCCTATGATTTTGATGGGCCGCCTACTTGACACATTGTTCAAGTTTACAAAAATAATCCCAATTTTCACAACTTTTGTTGTGAAAACTCATTTGTAGCAAGCATTTTTAATTTAGGAGGTTTTAAAAGTTCATGATTGAAGTTAATTGAAATGACTTTTAACTGCGACGACAAACGATGAACGCTCAAAATTTTGTTAATTTTTCCTTGACGACTGGCAATGTAATGCCAATTGATGAAATTATCATGATGAGTTTTTGAGATGTAGCAGATGACACAAACCATTGTCTTCAGTACCAAAACCTCTTTCATGTCTTAGAGAGGCTTCAAGAGCAAGGCAGATAGGTAGCTTAATGTTCCAAACCCACAACTTCCTGCATCAAATCTGCTGCAAAACCTATTAACATTCACCATAGGAACCTATTGTATCCCTGCCTATTTCCAGGTCAAAGGAATACATTGAGAAAGAGATCGGAGAAAACAAAACATTGCTTCAATGTGACTAGATGACATCACTGTAAAAGTTACTATCAGTTCACTGTAGATTACAAATTTATGTAACTTCATCTGCTGACATTTACCTACAGAACCACAAATCAGAAAATTGAATTAAAATTTCATCAGAATGTGAAGATTATCAAAAGGAATTTCTGCTACAACCTTTTCTTTCAGTAGTGAAGTGTGTAGATAGATGAGTACATCATGTCCCTTTTTTTTCACAATAATCATTTTACTTAAAATACGATACAGGTTCAGTGTTTAGAAAATGAAATAAATGAGGTCTAGCCTTGCTTTTCTGCTACTGTAGGCAGCAGTGCTAGGTATGAGAAGTTTTCTTTTGTGGCCTAAGAATTAAAATGGCATAAACAAGTTTCCTGGCAGTATTTTCGTACAATATAGCAATATAGTTTCCCCCCTTCATTACTTGTAGCATAATGGTTACTTCATTCAGTATTCGTTAATTGTGCCTTTTTCTATAGGGTTTTTCAGTTGAAGTGATGAGTGACGTACAGTAATAAGGGCTAATGTGCTTGATCAATTGACTCACCCCAACTACTCCTGACATGGTCAGTCAAAGGTGAGTCATTGACAAGAGCAGCGATTTGTTCTCAATATTGGGGGGGATATGACCAGAATTTCCAATAATTTACTGTGTGAAAAATCAAAGTCAATGGGCGATTTCTCAAATATTGGGGGGGGGGGGGACATATCCTTCCATCCTCCCCGGGATCGCCGCCCATGGTCGTTGAACATTTGAAATGTGTACATTGATGCAGTCCTTAGTTCTGTAAATGACATCTGATATTCCGTGACCACACCCCTAAGTCACAGATCTGACACACAATTAGTATTTTCGACAGATATGCCAGTCCCAGGCAGAAGTGTCTTACAGTAACCATATACCCCTGTATGGAGTGTAGTAGTTGACCCACAATGACTCAGTCCTAGAATTAAGTGACTGACATCAGAGGAGGTACTGTATAGTGACTCACTCCTTGGTCACTCTGATGATTGACAATATTGTTACAATTACATTCATGTGAGTCACATTAATTGTCATTGTCAATGACCTATTTTTGTCTTGCCAGTACTGTAAGGTACATTATAGGGAGCTTGCACCAAAGGTCAAAAGGTCAAATTCAGTGGACGCACTTCTGGAGGACACTACGCAACGACATTGCCAGTACTGTAAAGTACAGTCTATTTTGCTCCTCCTTACTGTACCTCCTATTTACATATGTATACCATTATGGCCGGCAATAACCGTCTGGCAAACCTAATAACACCATGAGATCCCCTACCCACTGAGGGCGCCCTAGAACCTAGTTCTTCCTTCTCCATTTTGCCGCTTGCACCAAAGGTCAAAAGGTCAAATTCAGTGGATGCACTTCTAGAGGACACTATGCAACGACATTGCTTTAGTGCATGAGATAGTGTCTTTGTGTTTGTTTGTCCTCCAGAATGTGGTTGCATTAGTTGACTTCTGCATGGGTGAAACCTCCTTATAAAGTGCAGAACGGGTTCACAGACTCAGATACAGTAAGTCTGCATTTGTGTTGCTTACTGAGAGAATCTGGGAAAAAACACCAAAAAACATCAGAGATAATTGAATCTGACGGATATGTTTAATTGCAATCTGCTGTACATTGCACCTGTGTGCTTGAATGAACACAAACATTGTATTGATCTGGTGATGGATAATCATGGAAAATATCAAGTGGGGTGCCTGGGGAGAATTTTGAATGGTTTTTATAAGCCTAACATAAAGCTAGTTCAATGTTTAACAGGAATACAATGCATGCTGGGAATGGTTGCTCTTTTACTGTACTACTGTAACTGCAGAGACCAGCTAAAGTATTTTGTATTACCAGAAACAATCTTCATGTTAAAATGTGGTTTCTTTCATCAATTGCAAAGTAATGGCTTTGAAGAAAATGTTATTTTTAAAGTAAGTATTAAAAAAAAAATTAAAAATTTATCTTTAAGTTTAAAAATATTGGAGTAAAAACTGAAAAGATTGAATGGGGTTACATGTTGCTGTGGAAAGAAAAAAAGTCACAGGAAGCGATGCTGTGTACATGTGTGTGAAAAACTTGGCCAATCAGTCTATTAGTGCAGCACACTTTCTGGTATGCATTGGAAGTCTTTAATATCAAACTCACTTATTGATATTGAAATAAACTTCAAGTCTAATATTGCCCCCCCCCCCCATAACCTAAACTTTACACATGTGATCCCCACTTTATACCTACAATATGACCCCAGTAAACCAATAGCACAGTGGAAGAGGCCCTAGCTCTCCTGTACATGGTGGCCTCCCTTGTCCTCTTCTCACTTACCTGCCAGATGGTTTACACACAGTTTTGGTACTGGATTTTCTCCCATAGTTTAAGATGGTTTTTTGGAGTCTTTGGGTAAGGAATTTTGGACTAACTCATTATAGTAGGCCTCGTTTTTCGATGCCAGCATTGGTTTGGGATGAGTATACTTTCACTGTAAATAGGAGTTATCTGGGGCTCATACAGTAGATTCCCAAACCAGGGAGTTTGGGGAATGTCAACTGCATAGATGTCATGAAAAAGAAGTGAATACAAGCAAACCCCATCTTGCTACAGATGTTTTGTATCCAACCTTTATATGGACAAGCTGTGCACAAAGCCACATTTAGCATGTAACAAACCAAAGTATATGCTTTAAAGGGACTAATCTACATCGCCCCTCCTTACTTCCTATTTACATATGTAATCTCCACTTACCCACTTATATCACACCATATTGAGGAATGTCCCCATATACCTATTAACAACTGGTGACTAGAGTTTGATTGAGATTAATTCAAATAATAGCATCACTGTTGACTTGTGCAGATCACGCAGTAGTGTACCCAGTACATGACAGATGGCTCATGCACAGTAGTGTGTGAATATGACCTTGAGCAATTTCAGCTCTGTGCAGGCCATTCTCTGTCTTGGAAGTGCACTGGACAGGCATGTTTCTTTAAAATTGGAAAAGGGGCTAGAAGTAAATTTAGCCTAGGGAAAATTTCTGCTGTCTGGGTTGAGATTGGTCCATGCCCTTTAAGCATTATCATTGTACTAGTAGGTGTCAAGCACAGTATACTGTGTAGTGTGTATCATTTTGCATTTTGCTATCATACTTGTGATAATTTATCTTATTAAAGTTGTTTTGTAAAGGACTATGCAACTTTACTTTAACTGTCAGTTTGTGTGTCTTTATCCACCTGTTATATTCAAAACAGGCCTAAAAAGAAATTAAATTTTCTTGTAGTGTTTGAAATGAACAGACAGAAGCTCACAACTCACAAAGAACAGAAACAACAGTGCAAAATATTTTGCCTTTCATGCATAGTTCTAATCTTATATTTTAACAAAGTCAACCAGTTGGCAGCCAAAATAGACGCTTCTTCAATTTACTGACAATTTATTCATTTTTGGTCACCTTCAGACATTCCGAATGTGGGCTTCAAATTTGCTTTATTCTAAAGAAACCCTCTGTTGTCAGGAGGCTTGGGATACTAATAACAAGGAGTAGAGGAGAGTACGGTGGCTGCCTCTGCTTTATACTCGCACATAATTTGATGTTCATGAATTCAGCAGCTGATGCTTTGCTAGCTCTCTCTCTACTTAACTTGTCAAACCAGATTCTCTGCTAGAAGTCTGAGAAGCACACTCGGAGGTGCAGGGTCGGGGAAATTCTCTCTGAGCTCAGATTCTATATCTGTCTCTGAGTACAAATTACCGTCCATTACATTCTCAGTCTGCTGTTACTGTGTGTGTGTTGCATTTTTTTCTGTGCTTTGTTATGGAAATATTAACTTCCTGTCTTGCTGTTTTGATTCAGTACTGTAAGGTATTATGACAGGAGTTTTACAGTTGTGTGGAAAAGTGAAAAACTTACCAGAAATTAAAGTATAACAGGAAAACAAAGAAAAATGAGAAGACATAAAAATACTCTGAAAGAAAAATTGAAAATATTCAAATATACAGAATTTTCAGTAATTGCTCATTTTCAAACTAACATCCTGTCACTTAAATCAACTCATTTGTGATGCATCTAGGACTCCATGAACCCATCAAAAATGTAGACACTGAATGCAATCATCAAGTTTCATTGTGAATTATAATAACTAACAAAACATTACCACTATTTCAGTATGGAGTTCCAACGTTAGGAACGTTTTGTGCAAAACAAAATCTATGCATATTTAGAAAACGGATTACAAAACTGAATTTGGCATTTACAATTAAGGGTAAATCCCTGTGTTCACTGTACAGTAGCATCTCATGTGCTAGAGGCATAAGAAACCTGTGTATAAATCTGGTCTCTGTTAAAATAGTCTGTTTTGCTCTTCCTTACCTCCTATTTACATATGTAACTATTATTGCCTGCAATTTAAACCATCTGACGGACAAAAAACTTAGAGCGTATGTTATACTTGACAAAGTGCCTTTGCTTGTAGCCTAAATATTAATGTTTGAGTATTTATTGGTGTTCAATATCTTTATTATCCAAAATTCATAGCTGGATTTACCCACTAATGGAGGCAACCTGTAGGTTACGTCATAGGCGTAGGAAGCTTTTCGAGACTGGGGGGCTGAACCTTGTGTCAGATCGCTGTCCTGGGGGAGGAGTCTAAGGCGAGGGGATGCCCCCTCCCCTTTGGAAAATTTTTGGGTATTTGAGGGTCCTCAGATGCAATGTGGTGCAACATTTTGGACAAACTTTTAAGGAAGATTACTGCAAATTTTTGACATTTTTTACAGAAGAGACAAGGAGTTTTTGCCCTTGGATCTTGGGGGGGGGGGGGGGAACGGAAGCATACTTCAGCCCCCCAAATTTTTGACTGGGGCTCAAGTCCCCCAGCCCCCCTGCCTCGTACGCCTATGGGTTACGGGTCCCCTGATATTTTGGCTTTTAGGGGCCCCCAAAAATTTCCATAAATGAGTCACCTTTTTAGTGTAGCTTTTACCTCTGCTTCTGAGTTAAAACAGAAATCCTTAACTTTCTTCCTTACCTTACCATTCTTCCTCTGCATCACTAGTCTTCATTTTCTGATCTTTAATGTTATGTGGTAAGAAATTTCATAAATTTAAAATTACTGATATTATGTACCTAGGACACTTCTATGAGGTATGTCATAAGCGTTATGATGCATGGTAAACTTGTCGTAGGGTATAATGTTGTATTAGTACTGGCACTTGGCTGTACATGCCTGTCCTAGAAGTGTGTTCATACTTTTTAATGTTTGCTGTATTATTGACATTATTTTCAATTAACAGGATCTAGTCGTGTTATTTTTAAGGCCTTATTAACAAGAAACTCATAAAGCCAATCATTATCTGCACTTGAGCAAGAGGGAAGGTTCATTTCCGACAATGAAGGAGATACTTTTGGCCCAAAATTGTCTAAGTACTATGTGCTAACCTATGGTGGCCCTCTGATTAGATCAGTACTTCTCAGTCAGATCCCAGAAACCTGGGGTTCAACTAAAGAGAAATGGGGATGCATGCTTGTGGTTGTGTAAGGAGTTTGGGGTTGTGATCAATGAATTGCCTAGTCTTTTTTGTATTGTTCATATTGACATGCACATGATCTATGGGTCAATGGCTTAGTCACTTGACAGTACCTTAATTTCCATATAAGCAAAAATTTTACATCTGATTGTCTTTAAAAAGAAACTTTCTTGGGGGAGGACCCACATTCTTCATCTGTGCCATTTTAAACAGTATGTGAGTCACAGCTATAGTCACGGCGGGGAGTAAGGTCATTGCCCCTCCCCCGAAATGCTCAAAGCAAATTTTCATCACATTGATCTGTGTAAATTTTTGAGATTTTAAAATGGAGAATTTTTAGAATTTGTAAGGCATGGAAAGTTCCATTTCTGATAATATGGGACAGACACATAGTATAGGGGATTGGGGACCTGTCCTCTCCTTCAGGGTATTTTATTTTCCTATTTCTCTATAAACTTCCAAAACTGCCATCTTTGGGTGCACTTTTGCGTGCATCCATCCTAAGTACTACTGTACTTCTCCCCTTCTCACTTTCTGTAGGATTAGGCCTGCGAAACCTCAGCATAATCTATCTTCCCCTCCTTCAAGCTCTCTGCATCATCAATCCCAGCCGACTGTTAGTCACTCGAGTGAAGCTAAATTCGCGTCAAGCAGTACGTATCATTTCAAGATTTTCCTGGGAAGACCCTCAGCCCTCTTTCAAAAGCTTCTTGCCTTCATAATCTTCACTCTCACAAAGTGAGCCATTAACCCCATTGCAACGACCTTTTGTTCAAAATCGTGGATCCGCACCCAACAGTTACATGAACATCAAGTGAACTGAATTTTTAACTTCATTCTAGGCCTATGGGAAAGAAAGTGATTGAGAAAAACACATGTTAAGTTTTCGTAAATATATTTGGGGGAAAAAAGGGGGAAAAGTTTCCAGTCAAGGAGGAAATTTAAAAGGTTGAGAAGTACTGGCATAGTGCAGTCTATGTATTAGGTATCTACAGGGGTACGTACTAACAAGCTCCCCTAAATACCATTCCTTCCCCTCTGACCAAAGCTCCTAGCTCTGCAACTGAATCATGAATGTATTCTGTTTATTTTTAATAATTAAACATTTCAGTTTTAACTTTTTGTGTTAACATGACTACAGGTAATATAGTCTTGTTCCAAATGGTGAAATTCTCAGTATCAATTTTCATGTATACATCATATGCTGCTGCTACCATCCGAATGCCCAAGGGCACCTTTGTATGTGGTTTTTGATGTAAGGATTATTACATTACCTGCTTATTTGTCCTCTTGTTGCAGTTAACATGAATTTGGACTTTCAAAAACCACCTGTCATGGATTTCTATACCAATGACATGTGCATATATATATTGCCTTTGATTTCCTGTTTAAAACATAACAAAAATGAATACAGCAGAAGTTGTATGTCAAGTTCTATTTCTCTCCTACACAATAATTTAATGGAATAAAATGTGTCTGAGTTGCCCCTCTTAAGGAGGGGTGGGGGGAGGGGATAAAACTTTGTAAATCATGAAAGGCAGTAAAGTCTAAATGCAAATTGAAAAGCCTGTGAAGTGGCATTTCTGGCTATCTGCCGGCATCAGCACTTTTGCCAAATATTTCTTTGTAGAATACACACCAGTGGTGGCGATGCTCTGCATAGATCAGGTTATGTACAGTATTAGCACCACCCCACAAATATAATGTTACCCCAAATGATACTGAAAGGGCCCCCTCTCATGTGATAGGTTACGGGGCCCCCAGAAGGTAAATCTGGCTGTGCGAAAATTCGTTCTTTTTGTTCTGAATTGGTATTGGTAACATTTACTTAGAATGACGATGAATGACGATGCTAACCAACCAATATTTCTTAGCCTATACTAGATAAAGTGTTATTTTCCTGTCTGACCTATTGGTCCCAACATTTTAATACCACACATACTGTAGATGAAATAAAACTTAGTGGTAGTGTGCAGTAGCCTATGGTTTAGCATACAGTACACTCAGCTTCAAATATGGGTATTGAATCTTTTGGTATTCGCCACTATTTAAAATTGATATGGCATATTGGTGACATTGGGTACTGGCAATATCTGTACAGCACCACTAAATGTGCAGGGCAGTAGTCTGTGGGTGAGAGGAGGAGCAAAACTCAATGAGCTTGTAACAGGCACGGATTGAGACATTTCGAAGGGGGGGAGGGGCTGAAAGCCCGCTTGAATATTCTCCTAGATTAACAGTATGCTGATTTTCACATATTATTATTGTTGATATGCAGGGCCGTAGTCTGTGGGTGAGAGGGAAAGCGGGGGGACAATTGCCCCCTGAGATGTCCAAACCTTGAAGAAAAAATGACCTCCTTGAAAAAATACTGGAAAGGCTAAAAACTCCATTGTCCTGATTATGTTTTTAAGGCCCTCAGAACCTGGGAAATTGAATATAAAGGTTCCCTTTTGCCTGGTTTTCCTTGGGAGGCCCCCACGTTAGACAGGCTCCTATGCCGGTAACTTGCACTGACGAATGAACAGCCTTCCTCATGCATGATGCGTGCAACACAGCTGAAGATTATAGATTAAAGACTTTTGTATTGTTTCTCATGTGGTGCTACCCCTGTACACCATGTTTATATAAAATAGCTTACTACTTGCAAAACTCAATGAGCTTGTAACAGGCGAGGATCCAGACATTTCAAAAAGGGGGGGGGGCTGAAAGCCCCCTTGAATATTCTCCTAGATTAACAGTGTGCTAATTTTCGTTTATTGTTATTGTTGATGTGGCGAAAAGGGGCAGAGGCCAGGAAAGCCCCCCCTTGGATCCGCACATGTGTAAAGTGCCTTTCATAGTGTTCTTTTCTGATACAAAATTATTTTACTGATTATATTTTCAAATTAAAGTTATCTTCTTGAAATCTTTGGTCTCAAAAGTGTTTACATGCAAAATTGGAGGTCTAGAAAGAGCCATTTCCACCAATCTGGTAGATATTTTTGATACAAAATAGACCTATGCTTCACACCAACTGATGGTGGCCCTCCAAGTCGTGCTCTCAAAGGGGAATGTCCACAAAAGGTACCAGTCTTTGGCTGTGGCATGGCACCGTCACAGCTGAAAAAACTCTGATTAATTAGTATTTCAAAAATATATAATCAGTTCAAAGCTTTGTTAAAAATAGCACCATTTCGTATCCAAGCACCTTACAAAGCAAACTTCTCAGAGGGGACATGCAAGGGCCTTTGACCGCACCCCCTTCCGGCCTTATACAGCCAGCCAAAAAGATGATAGAAAAAGCCACTATTAGGAGAATTTCTAAACATAATCAGTCCATAGCGTTCCCAAAGGTAGCACCGTTTGCATCTTTGCCATCTTACAGATACTTCTGAAAGAGGTGTGTCATTCCAGCCCTTAGACAACCTCCCCGAAAAAAAAACAAGAAAGACACTGAATAATAAGAATTTGTAAACATATAATCAGTTCAAAGCTTTGTCAAAGACAGCACCAACTTGAACCTTAAGCAACCTTTAAAACAAACGTGTCACATCCTCCCCTAAGGCCCCTCCCTCAGGGTAGCACTGGGTGACAAAGAAAGGATCTGCCTGGATGCCAACTATCCAAGGAACACCACTGAATGCTGTCCTTAACTGCATGCTAACCCCCCCTCCCGAGGAATTTTGGCCCGGCTACATCCCTGATATGTTACTATAAATGTAGTACATTGCCACAAGTACATCTCTAAATTTATTAAATTTTGTACCGTAGTGAGATTAAGAATCTTATTGTAGTGTGCACCTTCATATTCTTATGCATATTAATAAACAGGTGGAGCTTTTAAATGTAGGAGTTCAGAGAGAAGGAGAAGTATTAAACTTTTTAAACAGTTATTATGGTTACAATGCTTCTCAGAAATGTTTAATATTCAATTTTTAACCTAGGGTACTGAAGACAAGATAATTGAATTCAGTTCTTATAAACTATGGGTAGGACTTTAATTTTAGATATTGTACATTGTTGAAGATCGCAACAAACTATTAAACCAAGAGTCCAAGACTCACTGTACTCTAACGGCATATCATAAGATTGGAAACCTCAGTGCAAAATATGCTTCAGGTTTTCCACAGCAAAATTACAGATTTTATATTTGAATGGCAGTCACAAATTTCATGTCATGAGTACTATGGGCACAATAAGTTGATCAAAATTTCATGCATATGCATGAGTAAGATTTGCTTTGAACTGCTCCCTCAGGGAAAGGGACGACTTAGTACATTTAAAAGATAAAAATCTGAAGCATGTGGCAGATGAAGTGGGAAAATTGAGGGCGCCCTCCAGGGAGTGTTTCCTCATCCACTTTATGCTATCAACATCTGCCAGGTACTAATTTCCAGTATGTTAAGGTTTCATACAGGTACATGTAAGAAGGAGTATCAGGGCTCGTTAATGCCCAAACCACAGAGTTGGGGGAATTTGTGAGGGTATTGCATGTACTGTAAAGTTGAACAAGGACAGAAATATGGTGGAAAAGTGTAGCAAAATACAAGACAGTCATTTCCAAAATTTTCAATCAGTCTTGGTGGATGTTAAATGGACCCTTTCACACTAGGCATGACGTGAGTCAGCACAACACAGTGCCATATGATATGATCAAAAAAAGTGAAGAACAGTGTAATTAGTCAGACCCATTCACACTAGGTGCAATACAAAGTGACACATTTAAATTGAGTTTCAACTTTCACCCACTTGTCGTCAAGTGATATTTTGTGTAACCAGTGATGTGATTGAATTGCTATTTTGTTAGATCACATGACAAATCAGTCATTTAAATGTCGCCAAGAAAGGAAGAAAAAGTCGCCTGCATTGTGAAGGGGCTGGCAACATTTTTATCGTGTGGTATTGTATCATATCGCACACAGCGACATAGGAAGACTCATGGGGGCCCATGGACAAGAGAAAAAGCGAGGGGCCCCCAAAGGAATGGTATCCTAAACACATAAATGCATTTTCCTTGCATAAATGCATGTGCCTCCAATCTCCATGGAGAGGTATGGGGTAAGAGAGAGACCTTGCACGCACTAGATGCGGGTTCCATCTTATATCCCATTCTTGCCTGGTTCTTCAAAAGCAGTTTCTGCAGTTGTTGATAACTTTATGGTTCCTTTAGGGTCTGTACCGGCTGGTTAGATGGTAGGCAGAGTTACAATTTTTTAGATTTTTTTTTGTGCATCTGGTTGGGGGCCCCTAGACATTGTCCACCCAGTCCATCCGCTTGCTATGCCAGTGATCACACATAGTGTGAAAAAGGATTAAGACAAGAAATTTCTGTGCATGTGTGAGTGTGTGTTTATGTTTTGGAGATTTTTGAGAAGAAAAAAACCTAAATTGCCAATGACATTTGCAAACAATTTGTAGCACTCTTAGTTTATGATGAGGGACATACCGTAGGTCAACACACCAGTGACATGCTCAGCATACTTCTCAGCAATTATGTTAGTAATGTAGTCAGCATTAGTACACCACTGTACATGTAATGAAGACAAAGAAATGTTGTGTATGCAGACTACCTCTTGGCAATATATAATTGTTTAGATAATCACTATCAGAACTGCAATTAAATTGGGAGTCGCTCAGTATCGGGAAATTTTAACATGCATGCATGACAAACCTTTGATGTAAAGGTCAGAAGGCCTAGTAGTTGGGCATGGTCAGTTTAGTGTCTCCTCAGGTTATGTTCTTTTGGGGAGGAGTTTGTTTGGATTTTGCCCTTCACCTTTAAATGTTGAGACCCGAGAAAAAGTAGAGCCTACTGTACAGTAGCCTGCTGTAAGCAGGCTATTGTTGAGTTTTATCAGCTACAAGTACAATTCATAATATTTGCTTACCCCTATGTTGATGTACAGTATACAGAGGAAGTTTAATACAATACAATAGCCTGCCAACTTTCTAGCCAATCTCATTTCTGAGACAAAAATAACTTCATGATAATTAATGCATATGTCATCAGCGTTGGTAAGGGGTGGAGTCAACATGAACGACCGGTTGCTTCGCTACAGCAGGCAACTCTTTTCACTTGTATACACGTTTTGCAGTGCAGTACGGCTATTACTGTATAGTTACTGGCTTAGCTGCTACTGTGTACATGTACAGTATACATATATCGTCAGTACCGTGAACACCATGTGACCTTCTTAATGAATAATAATCTATCCCGCATTTTGGGGATTTGTGTAAATGAAAACTGGATGAAGGTTTGCAGACTCTGTATGAAATATATACAGGGGTTGTAGTATGATTTCTGAGAGAGCGCCGTCTTCTGGAAGGCTGCTATAGAGTCTGCTCCGCAGGCTAACTGTATAGTACCATGACTCACTTTTCAGACGAGAAAGTGGTATCAGCCTTTAGTAACACCAACCAGATAGCATGAACAACCTATAAATAAAACTGTGTGTGGTTAAGGAAAAAGTGGTTGTTAAAGGTTTATAGAAATAGATTAAGTGAAAATTCTATTTTGATGTGTGAAGGAGTATCCAAATGTAAGAATTATGGTGAAATTTTCATTCAGTTCCTATGTGTGGTTCTTGAGATACTAAAGGCAGATGAATTATTACTTTCGCTACCTTAAATGAACTTGGACCAGTCTGGAGTACGATGATGTGATCTCCTCACATTGACGAAAACTTCGCTTTTTTTTTTTTTGTTTCAGTCGATGGTTTGGACCTTGGAATAGATAGGGATATGAGTTTTTATACCTTGGTATGTGAAGTTTGTAGCTGAAAGCCAAGTCCCTGGCATGCATTCACGTTATGAAAGTTTGGGATTTATTGAGGAGAAAATTGGGTGTTTAAGTTGAAAGAAAAACAACCTGTGTTGCTTAATGTGAGGCTGTGATGTCACCTCTGTTTGTGTCAAGTTCACTTTGGGTTGATAATGTGAGAATCATCTCAGTAGCATGTGCAGGATTTTGGAGATGGGGGGCACAACCAGTGATTCCCCAACTGATATGGAGGAGTGTCAAAAGTGCACTGAAGGTGCATCACGAGTGCGAAGCACAAGTTTGCATGTGTGGGGTCCAGGGGTGCACATTAGGGCCCCTGGCAGGGTCCAGTTTCAGAGCCATGGTGGATCCAGGCCTCCAGGGGGCAAAGGTCTCAGAAGCTCTTGCAATAGAAAATAATAAGACCGAAGATTCTAGAGGCTTTATTGATCAGGTTTTACAGACTAAAGGTAAGGCACAACTTAGAGGCCACCAGCAAAGTTACGGACAAAAAAGGAGGAATAAATTCACTGTAAAGACTATCGTGCACAGAATGTCCATATGGAAGATATTTGGTATCCTAAACAGGCTGTAATAAATGAAATCACACACTCCGTCATCTTGACATTCTTTCACTGCAGTTGTGCTTTGTTTCATATGTATCTTACCTACCTTGGCTACATACACTACTAATACAGGCTACTGAAACACATGCAAGAAGAAAATTTTTAGTGCTTGGGTCACAGCCTGGATATTGATACTGGTTGATGATATTGTACCTTATGGGGGGGGGGGAGGAACTTTACCTTCTCAGTGCTGTACAGAAAAATTTAAGAGTTAACTACAATATAATATGCCTCGTTTGAATAATTCTAAGTTTTGAGGTCTCTCCAGTAATCCCTCTGTCTCCCTAACCTTTCTCTCTTCCTTTTTACCTTAAATTCACTAAGAAAGACTTTGCAAAGTCATATGTGTATTTGTGCTTAAACTCTAAACTCTAGAGCAGTCTCCTGATTATCTTTTGACTTCCTGAATTTATTTCACTGATTTAAGGATTTAGGAAAAGCCCTGGCTTGCTAGGCTGAATTTTTGGAGATTTTGCACGATAGTTTTGCTTTTTTTAGCAATTGGCTGATGTTATTTCTGCCATAGAATCTATAGTTAACTGCAGGTGTTACTTGGGGGATTACCTTTCTTTCATAACGTTTGTTCTGCAAATGGAATTTATCAGTATATGGCCGATCCTTCATAGGTAGCCTAAAAGCTGTTGTGTTTGGCCCCCAGAGGTTTCTGTAACTTCCACTTGACATTTCATGGTGGGATGTAATGTTAGATATGGTTGAGCAACATACTGTAATTTGAATAAATGAATATATTGTGGCATTTTTAGGGTTACTGCAAAGTAGTGAAAATCCTGGAATTCAGGTTTCTCATTTGCAACACCGTAAAAAACCTGTTTTTACGTACAATCTTTGAAATGTAAGCTCTGTGGTAATGGCTTGGGTAAAAGCATTGTGACTCATGTAGAACAAAAAAGTGCTATTTTCAATGTTATATGATGGTAACAGGGATGGCACCAGAATGGGAACGCTAATTTAGCTCCCCAACAGTGGGCCAGCATCCGGAAACCCCCACAGTTAATGAGGTAGATGAAGCAGACTGACTGCAAATTATATGTTTGTTTCTGTTAAACTTGATAAACCATAAGGCTGTGCTCATGTTACCCCCAGTTTCTCATACCCTGACTCCCTCCTCTACATCAAACGTACTGGTCATTCCACTTCGAAATTTGGGTAGAGCAAATCCTAACCAATACAATGAGTATGGAAATAGGAGTATATTTCTTCATTTTATGGTAATCTGGTAGGAATGACCCCTTCCCTGTAATCTACATGTTATCCCCACTCCTCTGCCCACACCCACATATACACACACCCTGCCAGTGCTCCTGTATGACTAGAATCAGAGTGACTAATAGTTGAAACTGTGGACCCACCTGGCCAATAAACTCTGAAAAGCAATCAGGCAAATAGGATGAGGATAATCCCTAGACAATGGGGTACTCATTCAGAGGCATGTAATATTCAACTTGACTGTTATCCTGGTTTTCTGTGAGAGGCAACAACTGACAATAAAGTGCATTGACTTGGAGACTGACTTTAGTGTGTTCAAGGTTCTACAGTGATGCAGACCACCGTCTAAGAAAATAGATTATTTCTTATCAGGATTAATACCATAGTGTAGTACAGGTATATGTGTACATATATTAATATTAGGGTTACCAGACATCAGGTTTTACTAGGACATGTCCTCTTTTTACTGGTTTGTGCTGGCGTCCGGGCAGATTTTTAAAATTGTCCACAATGTCTGGATTTCAAGTATTTCTCACATGATCTGATAGGTTTTTTGGACTTTTAGGATTTGACTTTTCAAAACGATTCAAATACATACATCATTCAAAGTTAAAGGAACCCTTGTTAAGCAACAAATATTGCACTAAGTTGTATCTAGACACCCTTGAAAACCGAAAAAATTCCAAAGGGGAGGGAAACCCCCTCCCCTTAGACCTCTCCCCCAGCACAGCAATGTGTGTCTTCCTAGGCAGAAATATTATTATATAGACCGAGTTTTGGCAACAATGCATGGAAGAAGAGAACTCCAGCAAAAGGGCACATGCATTCATCAGTGTTACGTGTTATAAAATGTCTTAATTGGCTTGATCAATCACTTTTGTGCATTGGGTGGGGACAATATATCCCCCACCCCTGCTTTATTGTATACCTAGACTAGTATGTAGAGCTATCAATACACATTCATATTACATACATGTCTGAGTCTATTACAGTTATAAGATACAGTAAACACCTACTGTACTACTGTACTTGGGTAAGATTGATAAAGTACTTGGGGAGGAGTGTAGGGTGACACATGTACAATATAAGTAGGGACACAACTGACACTATGTAGCCCAACCATGTGTTATCATAAATAAGGCGAAAAGACAGTTACTAAAGTACTTTTTCAACTTATGGTGTGTGATTTAACAATGCGGACAACTTCCGTCCTATCGCATTTCCGTCTTGTCGCACTATTTTCTTTTTAAATTGTTATTAATTAACAGTGAAAGAATTTCACAATTTGAAATTGCCTCCTGTAATAAGCACCAAACAAGTTGTTGTTAATGTTTACTTGTGAATTGAGAATTAATTTGCTTCACTTTTGATAAAAACCAAAAAGATAGTTGTGTTGTTAAAGTATGTGCTTGCTATCGTTCTGTCCTGTCGCAGCAACAAATTTTGGTTACCATGGCAAAATACTTGTGGTTTTTAATTTTTTTTATGGTGGTTACCAAAGCTACCTGGCAACTTGTTAAAGGGAGAATGCAGTCACCCGAATAAAGAATTGTATAGTAGACTACCCTATTTCCTGAATGGCTCTTGAGAATCATGTGACAGTATTTTTCTCACTCAACTGTAAAATTTACACGGAGCAACTGCTTGATTTACCTTGAATATGCAATATTTATGTTCTAAAATGTCATGAAAGATACTTGGAAGCGAAATAAGAAGAAATTTGTGACATTTAGCTATTGTTTCAAATATAAGTTTGGCATGGCTGCTTCTGACCTTTAACATGAACATGCAAGAGCTTTGGTCAATACATCCTAGGAGTTAGTACAGTGGGTATCATCCACTGAATTCCATCCCATCACAAAAACGATAGTTTTGGCTCCAGCCCCTAAAGAGAAATTGTTTGTGGTGCCCCAAATTTCATACTTTAATTGAAACCATGGTTTATACATCTAGAGTGAAAGGCAATTTTAAATTAGGTAGTTGGGTAATTTTGTTTCTAAATATAAGGTTCTCACGGAAAGAAATTAACTGCTCAAAGCTCACGAATAATTTGTTCACCTTACTGTACCTTTCAAATGTTTCAAATAATTTAACGTAACTCATGTGATACCCAATATTTAGGGGAAGTTTATTGATGAGACTGAATGGTTTAATAATGGTAAAAGCTTTTTTTTTCCACGTTGTACTGCGCTGATGTGATGTTAAAAGGAAATACTGTGTTTGAAAAGATATCACAAATAACTTGCAGCAGATCAACACTAATCTCACGAAATACGGACAAAAAAGAAGCAGCAATTTTCTGATCGAACCAGCTCATTATCCAACGATAAACCTCGCCCACATTGCAACGTTGTGTGTTGCTACATATTCAGAGCGGTTACGTGGGGTCATATTTACACTCATTACACAATACGTGTTGACCTTGCTAACCCTGTGCTTCATGCTCACAACAAACTATCACAGCAGTTTCCGGACAGCCTGTGCAGTACTGTAGGATATTGCAACCCACCTTGGGAGATGCAGTATCATCTCCCTGGTTCACCATACAGTTCACCTCTCACACAGTGAGCACTATTCACAGGACATTACAAAAAAGGGATTTTATCCATGGAAGTACTACCTTGGAGCAGCAGCTCCATGATCTGTTGAAGGATATTTCATGTTTTTTGAGTGGCATAGCAGGTTCATAGTTTTCATTTTCTACCAGTGCCTAACCCAGTTAAGCACCACTTTTACATCCTACTCTTTCGAGAGCGAAGCAACCTGCTAAGGACCAAGGGCTTCAATTCGAATTGCAGTAGCCTACTTTATGAATAGTATACCAGGGAGGTGGTAAAACCTTGTAGTAAACTTACGGTAGTTCAGTACAGACAGTGTAGTAATAATTCTCAGTAGTTCATAACTTAGGCCTACGAACATTTTGCACATGCCATGTTATTGTCTGACGTACATGATAAAAAGGGTTTGATTTGTGGATTTCAAATCAGGGGTGAAAAGTTGTGGTTTAGCATGCATAATTGTTTGGGTGAATAAATTTATCAGTTTTCACAAAAAGGTTAATCACTTGTTAATCAGTGCTTACTGGGTAGAATTTTTTCTGCGGTTACCTCTCTTTTATTGAAAGGGACCTGACTGTATGTAAAACAGGACAGGTCAGATAAAAAGTCTTACAAAGGCAATATTTTCCTTTAATGCAACATTTCCCTTTAAAGCCCAAGTGTGCTGAAAGGTGTGCATAGACAAGCAAACCTGGACCAAACAGAAACCACACAGAACCAAAGTCTGTTTTAGATGGTCTTGGTATGATCTCGCACAGACAGTTGGGTGGTCTGACTTGTCATGATACTAAATTATTTAGTCTTGAGTGGTCTGTCTGACATGGACCCATCCCAAGAAAAAACACAGAAACCGATTCAGTTGGTGTAAGTTAAATTTTTTTCAAAATCACAATTACCATCCCCCACCGTAACAAAATGTCCAAACCTTGAAAACTGCGTATTTTATAGTCTCTCCGCACTGTGTACAATCTGAGTATTAACACTGTTCTAAGTCTACAGGAGTCCCCGCATCATTTTTCAGTGTCTTCTAACTATATTACTTTGTGTACCATGGAGAAGATCTTATCAGCTATAGGCCCAGTATTTGTAGTTCAGTGAACTCTTGCTTTGGTATTTTATGAGTTGGTCTCTGGTAGTCTGAGAGCTTCATGGTTTTGGGTGGTTTGGCTAATTCCCAAAGCCACCCCAGTTTTGTCTTGGGTAGTGCGAGTAGGATGCTTTATCGTTCTCTGGTGGTGATGGTTGTGCCCAAACCAACCACATCAAAAACCAGAGGGGTGCATATCTTTATTGAACTTGTATCATGTACAATAAAAGTATGGTTCTTTTCAGTCAGGTGACCAGTTTTGGTTTGTACTATTGTCTTCAATAAATGAAAGATGTTTTATAATTGTAATATTCAATCTTTGTGGCCCCTTTTTACATACAGTATTTGACCCTCATTTACACACAAGAAGAACCTGGCATACTATAAATAGCACAGTGGAGGAGGGCCCCTCTGAGGTGAGGGGGAGATCTCCCCTAGTCCTGCTCTTACTTGCCAAGGCAGAAGCCTGGCATGGAATACAGTAGGGACTTTGGTTTTTCTTTATCCAAATTTGAAGCCTTTCGGCAGAAGTTATAGTAAACTAATAGTTTTCCTCTCATCTTGGCTTTGAGACTGTTCGGGAGGTGTTTTATATATTAAAGAGTGTGTTATTATTGTTGTTGTCACTGCAGTTGTTGCATTGCTGTTCTTGTTTTTGTCATTAATAGCATGAAAAATAGTTGTAAGCAAAATAAGGACATTTGATAGGATCAGCATATTACAATTAAAGTATAAAGTTGCAATGCTGAACCTTGTGAACTGAACTGGAGTCTTCATTGGGTTAGCCCTTATTTTGGCAGTATATTTGCTATTGTCTGACAAAGAACTGTACTTTTGGGCAAACCTGTGATATTTTTTCAGGGAGAAGTGCTCAGCCACCCCTTCCCCCAATTAGCAGTACAGCTTGTGTGTGCTTTAGGTGCCTATACCATATGTATTTAGTTTGATCTATTAAGCTCATCATCACAAATTTTGCCTAGACATTGTTGTAAATATGTAGTGTATTGAAAAGAGGTTCACCTGTTGTAAAGTGTAAATTAAAAAAATTATACTGTACATTGGTTTCACATACCAGCATCCTTACAAATATCATTCACAATTTCTAATCCAAACTTCCCCTCAGTTTAGTGTAAACATTGCTTTGAAGTGGTGCTTGTCAGGCATGGAATTATGATAGTGAATTCCACTTGGTAATGACGTGAAAGAACTAAAATTCTATATATTGATGTCCAAAATACGAAGGTATACTGTATGCTTGGCAGTGAAGGTACAGTAAAGTAGTGGGTAGGCTGGTTCCTTCTGTAGAATTCAGGCATTGAGAAGTATTGTAAGCAAACCGAAGTGGCATTTTTGTAGGTAAATCTGCACATAGTGTTATTTTGAAATGCCACCTTTGAAAGCCATTCTCACGATATGTTTTTGTATTAATCAAGGTGGTATTGTAAAAGAGTTGCAAGGACAATTGTATGTCTGTAATGTGGTGCCCATTCAGTACACAGTATAGTACTGTAGCTTGTATGGAACAAAACTGTATAGGGGAAGAAACAGTGTATTAAGGATCTCGATAACATTTCCATATGAAAAAGTAAGATGTATTGGCCTTGTTCCTTTTAGAAAGGTTAATTTACATCGCCCCTCCGTACCTCCTAGTTACATATGTAACCCTCATTCACCTGCAACATTTGTCTGGTATGCAGAGAATTGAGAAGCCCTGCCTGCTGGAGGGCTCTCTTCCACTAAGCTATCTTTCATTTGCCAGGTAATAGTGCGAATAAGTCAGGGTTACATATAGGAGATAAGCATTGCCGCATTGGGCTTGAAGATTCCTAAATGATGGAGTTTTGTGGAAACTGTAATAAATGCCAGTTTGACTTACACCAGTTGATGACAATTAATCCACCCATTGATGGTAATATTTAGGTAAAATATTTCATATGTGTATAGGGCAGCCGATGCACCTCGGTGGCTGGCATATATTGTATGTTAATTGTTAGTTGCTCATAAATCGTGGTACAGCTTGTCAGAAAACTTTGTCTTGAACATTTAGGATTTTAATGCCACTGATACTTCATAGTTGCTGAAAGTTGGCTAAATTATCACAGTAGCCTGATTTCAAGTATCTCCAGTACTTGATGCCTCACAGTTCCTCAATCCCATTAGTGCTCATGCATTACTGAATGTCTTTAAAGAGGATTACTTTTAACTGCGGGCTGAGCACTTTTTCCTAAAATTTTAATACACAGATGTCATGAGTTTGCCCTAAAAATCATCTGTTTTGCTTTAAAATATGAAATCCCTGGTGGTCTGAATGGGTGTGGGCTGCAGTCCTTTCACCCCCTCTCCCATCCCTCATGCCCATGTAGGGATCTGATGCAGATGCATGGATAGGGTGATTTGGGTATTTCTGTACAGTATGTCATGGGACTTTACAGGTACCCTGGTACCACTTCAAAGCCTGTCACTTTTATAATCCATAAAAACAGTTCTTTCTGCCCCTGCAGCAAAGAAAAATCTGTTATCCTGTCTAACCTTGGGTCAGACTTCAATAGACGAGTTGGGAATCTTCTATGTACATTGCATGCTGAGAAGGAGAGTGTACCATAACAGAGACTGCACACTCAAAACAGATATTTTGTATAATCAAGCACAATTTTCGAGTTTAAAACTATTGTTTTCTAGACATTAGTCAAGTGTCAAAGAAAATTTTCTTTACCGGAAAAGTCTCTTTTTACTAAATCTCCTTATCTTGGACCAAAAAAGTTGGACAGGATGACAGTAAATTGTGGAAGACAAAAACAGTCGCTTGAAGCCTTCATATCTGTGCGAAAATGTCCATAGACTTGATATGTGGTACTACATGGTACAGCAAAACCTGATTTCCCAACTCGTCTATTGTTTTGTAGTCTGGTACCCATGGTCCTGTTAGTCACGACTCCGAATGGGGTTATAACTACTGCAATGATGTATCAACTGATACAGGTACATGTCCCTCTGCAGCTGTAGATTTTCAATTACTAGTCTACCACACTATTAATATACATCGCACCTCATTACATCCTGTTTACATGTGTAATACCCTCTGTAATACCCACAGTAACACCCACGTTAACTAATAGCACAGTGGTGGAGGGTGTCCTCTGGTAGAGGGCAGCCTCCCTAGTCCTCTTCTCTTCTCTTCTCACTTACCCACCAGAGGAGTAACATGCAGTTTTGGCCCTGGATTGTCTCCTTTCATTTAAGACAGTTTTGGAATCTTTGGAGAAGGATGTTTTGGACTAAATGATCTAGCAGGCCTTGTATCTGATCCCATCAGTGGTTTGGTGCACCAGTCAGCTTACACTACAGGCTTCTCAGTGTATGATGCCAAACTTTCAATGTCAGAGAATCGAATGGCCATCTTATTGGCCATCTTATGAGGAAATTTGATTGAATAGAGAAAGAAAATAATAACATAAAGAAGGTTGGTTGCAATACTTCTGAATGAAAACATGCAAAACAACACAGCTAGATGCAAGCTACAAACTATAATTTTTTTTTTGCATAATTTTTGTAACATTGAAAATTTTGAATGCAGGAGTTGCTATTCCAGGTAAAGTGTAGTTGCTACTATACTCCCAGGCAGGAGTTGTGACTCTTGAGTCAGGTAATCCACCAGTGGTGGCACCAGGTGAGGGGCAGGAGGTCATGGCCCCCCGTTTGGGAAGGCTGGCCCCTCCATTAGGGAAATTTTCCAGTTTTGTGAGGGAGCTGTTATGTACACGATAAAATATGTAGACCCCAAGAATGGCCAGTCGCCCCAACTGTTTACTTAATTTTGGTCTAAATTAGAGTATACTCTTTGATAAACCCCCAAATTTACCCATTTTCTTTCTTTAAAACGCAAATTTTTTAAATTTTCCTTGATAAAAGCCCAATTTTTTCAAATTTACTCCAATAACAGCCCAAAATTATCGACATGCTTCACGCTCTGTCGCCCTTGTTATGGCTTTGGGTTGCTGGCCCCCCCCTCCCCCCGTCGGGGAACTTGGCCCCCATGTCGAGCAAATCTTGGTGCCACCCCTGTTATCCACCCACGCCTAATCCTGTCCACACCACTTTATAGGACATTACTGTTGGAAGATTTTAAGGTTGTGCATTTTGTCTCACTGCAAGGTGCTGGATTATAGGTCATAACCATTGTGGACCAGTATTGAAACTAATTTGTAGAAAAATGGAAGTTGGCAAGTGGTATTGATAATGTTAACTAGAGGATAGAGAATCCCTAAAATCAATGTAATATTTATGCCTACAACTGAATGTTCTTTCTTGGTTCTGTAATGGACACACACTTACTGACCACTTATCCTTGCCCTTCCACGAACCATCAGATATGGTCTGCATGATCCTATATGGCATCTTTTGATTGGTGGCTACTATTCGGAAACTAATATGATACATTTCATGACATCATTTGGATTAGCAAACTGTAGAGAATCATCACTCCAGATGATGATGTATATACTCAATTAAAACTCCCATGATATGCTTCTTTAATACAGACTAGACTTATAGCATCATCATTAATGATGCTCTGCTTTAACTCCAAGGTATACATCTTACAAATCAGCAAACTGCTAAGTAGGGGATCATCATCATTAATGATGCTCTACTTAAACTCAAAGGTATACATCTGTCAAATCAGCAAACTGCTAAGTAGGGGATCATCATCATTAATGATGCTCTACTTTAACTCAAAGGTATACATCTTACAAATCAGCAAACTGCTAAGTAGGGGATCATCATCACCATTAATGATGCTCTACTTAAACTCCAAGGTATACATCTGTCAAATCAGCAAACTGCTAAGAAGGGGATCATCATCATCATTAATGATGCTCTACTTAAACTCCAAGGTATACATCTTTCAAATCAGCAAACTGCTAAGTATGGGATCATCATCATTAATAATGCCCCACTTTAACTCCAAGGTATACATCTTACATATTAGCAAACTGCTAAGTAGGGGATCATCATCATTAATGATGCTCTACTTAGCTCCAAGGTATACATCTTTCAAATCAGTAAACTGCTAAGTAGGGGATCACCATCATTAATGATGCTCTGCTTTAACTCCAAGGTATACATCTTTCAAATCAGCAAACTGCTAAGTAGGGGATCATCATCATCATTAATGATGCTCTATTTTAACTCCAAGGTATACATCTTTCAAATCAGTGAACTGCTAAGTAGGGGATCATCATCATTAATAATGCCCTACTTTAACTCCAAGGTATACATCTTACATATTAGCAAACTGCTAAGTAAGGGATCATCATTAATGATGCTCTACTTTAACTCCAAGGTAGACATCTTACAAATCAGCAAACTGCTAAGTAGGGGATCATTATCATTAGTGATGTTCTACTTTAACTCCAAGGTATACATCTTACAAATCAGTAAACTGCTAAGTAGGGGATCATCATCATTAATGATGCCCTACTTTAACTCCAAGGTATACATCTTACAAATCAGCAAACTGCTAAGTAGGGGATCATCATCATCATTAATGATGCTCTACTTTAACTCCAAGGTATACATCTTTCACATCAGCAAAGTGCTAAGTAGGTGATCAATCATCATGATTAATGATGCTGTATTTTTAACCCCCAGGTACAGTATGCATCTTTCAAATTAACAAACTGTAATGTAGATGATCAGCATTGTTAATGTGCTCTACTTTTTACTTTTACTTCAGTAAATGCACCACACGTCACTGATAAGCAAACTTAAAGTTAAGGATCATTTTCATGCATGAAGTTACCCTTCAAGCCCAATCTATGCAAATTGCACATTAGCAACTTGTTAAGTAGAGGACCATCTCCCAGAGTGATGCTCTAACTTCAAGGTGTACCATTATTTGCAGTGATAAATTTTGGTCTCACAATTTTATATAAGCCAATTTTTTCCTGTTTGCTTTTCAGCTGGTATCTGCATTCTACATCATGCCACCTGTTTCTACCAAGAACAGAATAAAGGAAGCATGACTGACTGATGGAAAGAACAGATGCACGAAGGTCCAGTATTGTTTACATTTATCTGGATACATATCATCCATGGAAAGTTGTTTTGTTCAGTGGATTATACCTCAAAGACAAAAATATGCTGAAATGATATAGCATGTTCATCAGACCTAAGAATGATGCTGTTATAAATTATCCAGTCTTCAGGTTTCTAATAAGATGCCTAGATATTTGACGAAGCAGGGTACACACTGAATCATGTAAATTTCAAAATTCAGTTTTTACCCAGCTATGCTGCCTAAAAAAAGAATGGAACCTTATGAGTGCGGGTCATTCAGCAAAATATTGTTAGCTTGGCAACTAAATTTTAGTTTGCCTTCAGTCTACTCGATAGAACCTTTAGAGGAAGAGGGTGTTGTAGTGTGTGTATTCTTTAATTGTAATGAAAATAATTTAAATGACAAGGTAAATGCAGTCACTTCAAATTAAATTAATGTAACCAGTTTAATTCATTATTCTGTATTTTCTCAATACCTCCTGTATTCCATCCGTTGTCATAATCCCCCCTCCTGCCATATCCTGGAAAATTTTTGTATGGGGTTATGCATTAATTTGGATAAAAGAAATTTTACTCACTTGTTGAAGGAAGTAAAGAGCACGATGGGAGTGTTAAATCTTTCCATTATCAGTGGAGACAATTATGCTCTGTGCTGGTAGCTAGTATTAGAGATTTGTGTGAAAAAGTGGGGGGCCGGGAGGGAATAATGGACCCTTGAGGCAAAGTTACTGTCTGAAAAGTCAAAGTCAATGGAAGTATTTCCAGAAAGTGGGGAAAGGGGTGCATCCTCCCTGGGATTTCTGCTAGTGCTGGTAGCTAGAGGAGGTAGCTTATTTCTGATGGATGCAATATACCCATTTTACTTAGGACAGGTTTCTAATAGCAGTACAAAAAACCTGCCATATTGGGGAAATAGGGAAGCCATAGATGTCCATTCATTGACCAGTCAATGGAAGTTGTACTCTGGCACCATTGGTCCACATGCAGCATAGCACTCAGTATGTTGTTTGTGCAAATTATGCACCATATGGTACATGCACAACATACAATATGTGCTGCCTAGTCTACATGCGAAGGTGTAGCATACAAAGCATATACCAACTCTCCATGTTGCCTCCATTGTGGCCACCCCAAAAAACCGTGTCATGTGAAATGGATCTATTGGGTCTCTAAAAGTGGATGCTTGGTGGCACTGCTTAAAAGACCTTTTATTAAAGTTCCAAGCAGACATTATTAATGTGTGTGATGGGCATCTTTATTGTCCACTGTATCTGTAGTCACTTGGTGCTCCATTCGTGCGGTATTTTACCAAATTTCTGACAGACAAGTTTATTTCGCTCATCCTTACCTCCTGATTTTCTTTTAAGTAGGTTGTGAATTTCATCAGCTACGGACAAAAACTGATGCACATATGTAAATAGGAGGTAAGCATCAGAGCTGATAGACTCCTGAACCAGGGAGTTTTGGTTATTTTATGGTGGACAAAAATATATCATTTTGGTTCTTACATAGCCAGTAGGTACAGTCTCAGTCCACACATACACATGCTGTGATGTGTGACACTGGAATAGCTCTTTAAAATATTTAAAAGTGTACAACGAAATGTAATTTGGACGTCTTAGAATGACAAATTAAACGTCGTAATTTTAATAATTAGGTGTTTTTACAAATATTATCAACCTGTATGAAGAAGCTCTTTTTCCTTTGTTATGACAATTGTTTTAAATCGAGGGCATTTTGGACAAAATGCTCTGTACCTGCTTTAGATGTACTCAGGTCAAATTTCACAATGTACTGTATATCCTGCTACGGGATTGGTTAATGTCCTAAAGCCAAAGCCACAGTGACTCTTGTGAATGATCTGTATTACAAAAGCAGACTTTTGTAAACCTGTGTTGGGTCCTCTCTGTAAAAAAATGTGTCATTCTTGTATAGATCTATGAGCTTGGCATCCCGGTGAGGCCTGTTTGTGCGGAGGGTATGTGATGTTCTTATTTGCCTCTCCATCGATGGATTGCTTCAAGCTTGAACATTATTTTGTTGTAAAAGCTTTGTGGCCCAAGTGTCATACAGAAACTGTTACATCTGACCTTACAGAATAATCTCTCTTGATGGACTTTCATTGAAGGATATATCTCTGTGAGGCTCATCATCCTTTGCGATTTTCAAGCTAAACAGAGCTTCTGTAAAATTCTATACATGCCACAGACAATGTGATATGTACACATTATAACAGCAGACCCAACAAATAAAGGTTGGTGAGCCAGACCATAAATGGATGGAGTGAATGCTTGGCAGCCAAGGTGTCAAACAAAATGGTTGCCTGTCCATGATGTTGGTATACAAACATTGGCGCTTAATCAGACTTTAAAATTCAAAATTGCTCACTTCCTCATGGTCAGAGTGGGAGATGATGCAGGAGAGATGAAGGAGAAATGGCTTTGAAGCTACAGTACAAGGAAAATAGGGGTCATCATAAAGCGTTTCTTAAATTTATTTTTAGATATTACAAATGTTTCTTTCTCCTTCCATAGTTCCATATAGGAGCCTTTATAACCTTTAGCACTATGTAGACTTTTGAGTTTTCAAATTTCTTTTTTCAAATTTTAACCGTTGTTTTTTTTTTTTCATTAAAAGTAAGGCAACTGAATAAGTGTTGCTTGAAGAGATTTCTGTTGGACATAATTTAATCTTCAAGAAGGTGAGGGGGTGGGATGAGAAAGAGCTGTAAGAATGCAGTGTGCTAGACAAATATTCTTTGGCTGAATTGTTTTATACTGACAAAAAGAAAAACTGAAGCAAAAATTTATTTTATTAAACATTATATTGAAAATACATGAAGACAGTTGGCTCTCTGGGTGTACACATCATAACAGTATTTTTTGTAAGTTCTTCTAAATGTGGTTTACCTTTTGATTGTATTCAGGAGCACAGTTATTAATGACTTTATTACTTTTCTGGTGACCTGTAACCATGCAATTAAAGGAAAATGTTGTCTTGCTAACATTAATATAGGAAAACATGGGACATACATTGCTATAATTGTGCTTCATTCAGCAACGTTGTTGATGAGTTAATTTATACATGGTGTGGTACTTTTGTCAGGGTAGTTTGCATCAGGATTTTCAATACGCTGCCATGATACCGGGAATGGATTAGGTATGAACGTCTCTGACTCAGGTTTGAGATGAAAAAGTGGTGGGCAAGAAAGGGGGGCTAGGGATGGGGGAGCACCCTCTTCCTGGTGCAGTGATGAATTTAAGCTCAAAAGCACTAAATGGAGAAACTGCTTTTAAATTTATAAGTTTGTGGCCTATGCCCCTCGCCATACATTGTTACAGGAAAATAGGCACATCAATAAAGCTACGGGTTACGGATGAGTGAAATGTCACAAGGTTGGCTACTGTTGTACTGGTCAGTTTGTCTTGTTAATTATGACAGCAAGTTATGAGCAATAGTTTTAAGTTGTTTTGGGACAATTTAGTTGTTGCAAATTTATCTATGCATAGTCAAAGTTGTGCTATTAGAATCAGTACCGTCAAGTTTGATGCCTTCGATGTAGAGTTTATAACACATGTAAATATTTCTTTTTTTTTTTTTTTTTGATTTCTCTAAGCTACTGTAAATAGTTGGTTGATTGCTTTTGTCCTGTTTAATTCATCTTACTTTTTGTGTCGATTGATCACATTGTTTATTTGCACGGGCCTAATTATATGCCTTACTTTTACAGCCATTACTGCCAGTATTGATTAGGGACAGTTAGAGTTGTGTTTTGTTAGGTATGTTTTGTTACGAGGCTCTCATTTGTATGTTTCATTTTTTATATTTCATTGTTTTTATATCTCTGTTAGAGTAGACAAAAGTTGGCACTTGTAAAGGGTAGGATTTGCAGTTCAGTATATTACCATATGCCACTTGACCCTGTGTAGCAGGGCTGCCATTTTACCATTTTTATGGCCAAACGTTGCAAATTTGGCCCTATTGAAATGTTACAAAATTGCAGTTTAGGCATGAAAAGTGATCATTTGGCCTTGAAAAATCCTGTACAATAATAATGCAGATATAGAATGTGAATTTGGCTGTAATTTTTGAAAGTTTGGGTCGTTGAGTGAAAAACAGTCAGGCAGCCCTGTTGTGTTGTCAGGAAGGGGTATTATAAGCATCCATACAAAGTTTGAATATCATTTCAGTTGTGTTTGCTTTCACCTAGCATTCAGTTTGTTTTTTTTCCTTTTCAGCTTAATATATTTACATCTGATATTACTTTGTGCTATATTCCAGGTACCATAGTAGATGAAAGACTACAGTATGTTGTGAGTTTTCAGTACCAGTGTGCATATGGCTGTTCTATATATCTGAAAGGTTTGGTTTAAATTGTCCACTTTTTGTAATTAACATAACAAGATACGTACCATAATTGACTTTTCTTCATTTTCATTCAGGCAGGCATAATACCTGATCTGCTTTGGTGACCACAATGTTGTTATTTTTGTTATTTTTTTTTTCATTATTTTTTCAAACAAAAATTGTAAGTAAGGTGGATTGTTTTAAAGTTTGGCTATGGTATTAAAGAGTGTATTCATTATTGGAGGGATTGTATTTTGTACTAACCAAATATCAGACTGTTGGAAAATGTACAAGCGTGATGCAGAATTGAAAGCAATTTTTGAAAAAGAGAGTTTGGTGTAAAATGCTGAAAAAAGTGTAATTTCACATTCACAATGTGTTTACGTAAGAATTTGTTACTACTTTGAACAGTGAACACTCCACTTTTAGAGTTGAAGATGGAAGCTGAATTTATTTTATGATGTGCTGTGTGTGTGTGATCCTGCTGCATTGCAGATGCATTAGTGGTTGTTTTCCTTACTTTGTTTAATACACAGTGCTGATTAAAGCTAATGTGTTGGGAGGAGGAGGGGGGGGGGACTTCTGGGGCTAGGCAGTTGAAAGGTTTGTGGGTGTGGCTTAAAGTTTTAGTGCAGGGGAGATTAGTGTGTGTGTGCAGGTGGAGATCTTCATGGCCCTCCTTACCCCCTATTTACATTTACATTAAACCCAGACTTACCTGTGATAAGGCCCTGGCCCCAGTGATATTGGTCTATGCCCTAAATTGAGTATTGTCATTAGTATTTCATTGTAGGCTTTTGCCCTGCTAGTACTGTGGCAGCACATTTTCTTTAGTTCCAGACTTTGTCCCCTTCACATTCTGGATACCATACCATAAATTTCACAAAACAGGTGCATATTCATACATCTCCTTCATATTTTCTCTACCACATTTGGCAAAAACAGTTTTTCTGTCTTACCTTACTCTGTCTCAGTATGTTTGAATTAAATACTATAATCAGATTCATATACGTACATACAGGGGATACAAGAAGAAAACTGACTTGTTTGTTCAACTGTTACTACCTGAAGACATGATGAGTTTGAAGTACTGAAGTATTTGTCATAATACTGTACAATTTCAGTGGCACTACCTTCACGGTATTTCATGATGTTATTAGCAAAGAGAAAGTTCCGTTACTCTAATTCTTTGCATATTTGCATAATTTGCTGGCAGCGAAGATCTCCAAGGAAAATGTTCATCATGGCTTGAATGTATACTGTGAAGTGTTTCTTGTTGTCTTTTGTCACGGAATGCAGTATTTAATTTAATTTAATTGAATTTAATGCAAAGAAATATCATGAGAAATTCTGGAATTTTCTCGATTATTAAGTGTGTACTGCTGCACCAGTTGTCAGCAATATAGGGGGCTATATGCAACATAGGAGCAATGAGAGATTTGGGACTATCAGAGTAAGTGCATGAATTTACATTGCAACATTGTACAGTGAAGGTGATAGAAACGGACCATAGATGATGACATATATATTGTTTTTTAGGGGGAAGAGATGGGGAGGGGAGGGGAGGGAGGGGTGAAGGATGGGGAGGGGAGGGGAGGGGAGGGGTGAGGGAATAGAAAGGCAAGCGGATTTTGAAGAATAAAAGTTTACCTGAAAATTTTAAGAGTTGAGAAAAAGTAACAAAAAATACTGGTTTCTCCCAAAACATACAATTTCAGATGATCAACAAGTTTCAGATGGGACCTCAAAAGGATGCCTCCACCTTGACTCTGGTTTTGAGCTGTTAGGATTTCTACTTTCTGCAGTGTTGGATAGCCTACTACATTAGCTGGCACTAAACCTGGCATAGATATCCCCACTCTTAAGAGTGTGTGCATTTCCCTGACAAACCAGTGCTCATCCTTTCTCAACAGAAATCTGTACATTGATGGATCTACTTGGCCCCCTCCTTACCTCCTGTTTACACACAGACCTTCACCTGCCTGCAGTAAGTGCCTGGCCGGGGAAGAATTAATGTCACATTAAGGTAGAAAATGTTGTGGGTTCCATACACTTCATTGAAAGACCAACACACATTACTTCTGGATTCTAATGCTACATCATTTGTTGCCTGCCTATCTCCTTCCTTTCCTTTCCTTTCCCATCTTAACATAAATTCATACTCACAACTTGTCTGACTTAGATGAGGTTTTACACTCAGTTCTAACCAATTAGTTTAAGTCGGGCCGGCCACTGCCTTTTTTCCAGTTGTGGCTCACTGGCTTGTTTTCCCTACTCCATTGCTTGTCTGACAGTTGCTATTACTGTCACTATCCAGGTGGCATGGAATAAATGAAATCACCTTTATTCTCTCCTTGCCTTTTATACAGCCCACATCCACCCTATCTTCAACCCACATACACCTTTAATCCACCTACATCAGTGCATAGCTATTTTGACAGTATTACAGCTTAAACTGAATGCCAATCTACCAAAGTTCATGGTCAGACAGAATTGGTCTTCAAAGTCAGTTTCCTCCTTGATGACATTTCAAGTGATGTTCTGTCTTCACCCTGTGACTTCTAACCTTCTTTCACATGCATGCATGCATGCATGGGTGATATTCTCCCCAAACTGTGACAATCTCAACTATATCAACCTATTCATTAAAGGGCAATTTTCTTCCAGCAAGTAGATACCAAGAGTCAAGGTAGTGGTTGTCACATCATTGTCACCTCTAAATATATCTAGACGATTCTTGAGGATGACTGGGCCAGTTGGCAGCGGTGAGAATAGTCATTTAGGTTCCGAGAAATGACAACAAAGATGTCATGTAAATAGCGTTCACTGCTGGATAATTTTAAAGCAATTGAAATTGTCAGGGGAGTATAGTTCATGAATATATATTGGGTTTGAGGTTTGCATTCAGGTGTTGCCAGGTAAATGAAGTTGCTTTCTTTTGTAATGGTGTTAAGCCCCATTCACATGGTTGTCTAAAAGGGAATACTAGTATTTTAACAACACCTTTTCTTTATTAACTTTGCAGTTGCAAATATGATATTTAAAGGGAAAATGCAGTCATGTTACTTTGAATTATATTATCCTGGTATCCTTATTCATCAATTGCTCATTTTAATTTATGTGGAAATATTTTGAATCTAAGTTGTTAAAGGAATGCGGAATAACTCGTTGGTTGCATGTACTTAGGTACTGCAACATCGTGGAAGATACCTGTTAGGGAAATGTGTAAGAGGGTAATTTTAAATTAAGCTGGTATTTTAAGCCAGCCGTACACTACACGACTTAGCACACCGCAACCCAACTCGATCGTCGGTTCGTCAACAGTCGTGAGGTGTGCAAGAGTTTAAGACTGCGTTTGGTAGTTTTAAGATCAGTTTTAAGTCGCGCCGACTTCAGTCGGCAAGAACGAACATGTTGGTTCTTCCCGACTGAAGTCGGCGTGACTTAAAACTGGCCCTAAAACTTTCAGTCGCAGTCGTAAACTCATGCACACTATACGACTGTTGGAGATCCGACGATCGAGATGAGTTGCGGTGTGCAAAGTCGTATAGTGTACGGCTGGCTTTAAAATGAGATTGTGGGGGGGGGGAGGGGGGAGGGATTTTTAATCTATTTCACTCCTACTTACCTCCCCTATTACTACTGGCAATGAATAATTCCCTCAAGATGGCACTTTACTCACTTCCTAAACAGCTTGCTATAAGTCTCCTTTTGCTTTTATTGCCAGCGGAATGACTGAGTGACGTGTTTTGGTTTTATGGGATTATTCATTGCCAGTAGTATTAGGTGACCTATAGTAGGGCTCAGGCTCATAGATCTCCAACTAAGTAAATTTTGGGATTTCCTTCAACTTTTGTTAAATGCTGGATATTGAAGCAGGGATGTAAGCCAGAAAATAAAATTGAGAGCTTTTGAGATTTGTAGTGTTACTCTGCCTGAAGTGTGGGTGGGTGGTGGGGGATACGATGGCTTTCACCAAACAGGTGTTTTTGATAGAGCAAAATTAAAATTTAAATCTAGAGGGTTTCACAATAGCTGCTAAGTACTAAGGGCCTATATTACCCTTTATAGCATGTCTGACAATTTAGTCATGGTAGCTGAATAACCATACACCAGTTTATGCCAGACTTTGAACCACATTCTCAAGCAAACTGTACTCCCTGTGAGCACAGGATGTTCCGTTGTAAACAGTCTGTTTAGCTCCTCATTGCTGCCAACCTACAGTATTTACATATATATATATATAATTCCCCAACTTGCCCGCAAGAACCATTTTAACATTATCTCTGTGCCTGATGCAAATTAAGAGCTGTGGAGGTGACATTTCCGTAGTAAAATATCAAGGCCCTCAACAACAAATTAATTTGTTTCACTTTGTTGAAAATGTCATTAAATGTAGTACAAACGTGCACATCCAATGTAGATGAACGTCAACTAACTCAGAGCTTTAGGTAACCATGGATGTTTAAATAACCTTGACAAATGGTTCTCAAGTGCTGGTCTTTCTGCTGGAAATGCGATTGAATTTGTTTTTTTGCTGGAAAGGCAGGAACACAGTGGGAAAATTTTTGTGGTTGATGAAACATTGGACAAAACACCGTTAGTGTAGAAGATGTTAAGTCAAAGCTATGTTTGATAGAACCTGAAGTTTTAAATTGATTTGAGGCTGTGTTACATATTTAATGAATGAAGTTTGCATGGTTGGTCACTTGTTTTATGTGGATTTGTAGCAGCAGTGTCTGTAAGCATGCTATTTTACATACCTGGGTACTTGAAATGAAAATTTAAATTTACAAAAAGGCATTATGGTATGTTGCAAATTTGCATGACCAGACAAGCCCCCTCCCAACAATTCCCACCCAGACAACCCACCAGACAGCTCGTCCCCGGACAGTTCCCATCTGGACAATAACCCCCAGTCGACATGGACGGCAATCCAGGGGACGGGGGACATGTCCCTCCAAGATTTGAGAAATCGCCCATTGACTTTGATTTTTCACACAGTTAATTATTTGAAAATGGGTACATGTCCCCCCCCCCCCAGTGTTGAGAACAGATCGCCGCCATTGCCAGTCAATATTTCCTGGACAATTCTAACCCATGACAGTTACTCCTCAGAAAGAAATTTTGGAATTCTCCTGGGTGGGAATGGAAAATTGTTTGGGGTGAGAATTTTTTTGGGGAGTGTCTGTGAGAAGTCTGAGTGGGAACTATTCAGGGAGATTTGTGTGGTAACCTGCAAATTGTCATGTAGAATTGGAGAGGTTAAAAGGCTTAGGGTGGATGAAAGGTGTGTGTGTTTGTGTGAGAGATAGGGGGCATAGGGGGCATGGGGCAGGTTACATATATGGAGTGATAAGTGGAGGTAAAACAATTACCAAATGCCTTGTTTGTTGTGTTCACTCAAATAGTTTCTTGTTGACACTTCTGTTTGAAGCAAAATTTCCCATTTGCATTTTTATGCCTTTTTGATTCCTTGCCGAAGGCAGGCAAGGAATCTATGCGATGGTGATGTTGTGTGAGTGTATTTGTGAATGTGTGTATGTGATACTTAGCTTGTAAACACAGTATCTCAGTTAGCAATGACCAACACTTCATATTTGGTATATAGATTTTTCATGTTAAGAGGAAGAGCCCTATTGCTTTTGATGAAGGTCAGAGTCATTTGAGGTGTCTGGAGGTCAAAGACTGAAAACCTTGTAATCATGGTAGCTCAAGGTAGGAATGAAGGACACTTTTCATACATGGTATATTGATTTGTCATGTTAAGAGAAAGAACCTCATTGTTTTTGGTAGAGGTCAAAGATCATCTGAGGTCACCAGAGGTCAGAAAAACAAAATTTCCCAAGAATTCCCACTATCATCATATAGGGTCACCAGAGGTCAAAATGCAACATTTCCCAAGAATTCCCAAGATCGTCATATGGGGTCACCAGAGGTCAAAAAGAAAAATTTCCCAAGAATTCCCAAGATTGTCATATGGGGTCACAGAGGTCAAAAGGCAAAATTTCTCAAGATTGTCACCAGGGGTCACCAGAGGTCAGAAAGCAAAATTTCCCAAGAATTCCCAAGACTGTCATCTGGGGTCACCAGACGTAAAAGCAAGAATTCCCAAGTTTGATCTGGGGTCACTAAAGGTCAGAAAACAAATTTTCTCAAGAAATCCCAAGATTGTCATCTGGGGTCACCAGAGGTCAAAAAGCAAAATTTCCCAACAATTCCCAAGATTGTCATATGGGGTCACAGAGGTCAAAAAGCAAAATTTCCCAAGAATTCCCAAGATTGTCATATGGGGTCACAGAGGTCAAAAAGCAAAATTTCCCAAGATCGTTATCAGGGGTCACCAGAGGTCAAAAAGAAAAATTTACCAACAATTCCCAAGATTGTCATGGGGTCACCAGACGTAAAAAAGCAAGAATTCCCAAGATCGTCATCTGGGGTCACTAATGGTCAAAAAGCAAAATTTCCCAAGAATTCCCAAGATTGTCATCTGAGGTCACCAGGGTAAAAAAGCAAAATTTCTCAAGAATTTTTGGGATCAAACATCCATTGGAGGTCATCGGCCATCAGAGGTCAAAGACCAGATGCATTGAAAAAACACAATATTTCAAGACGGGTGTCGGATACTTGTAATACTTATAAATTTGAGGGATAAACCTCAGTGCAGCAAAGTGTCCCCATTTGGCAAGGAATCACTAAGCCTTTGTGCTTTCTGGGTTTGTTTTTAAAGGTTGGTCTCATTTTTACTTTAAAAGGGACTGGTAGTCCTTATGGCAGACAGTGGCATTGGTGATTATGGTGTAAGTTATCTCAGCACTTAATATTGACCACTGGAAGCACATCATTCAGAATGTGTGTTCCACAGGAGAACTTCACTTTGTACATTTTCCTTTTTATAATATCTTTGTATAAAGCTGTTAAATTTTAGGTATGCCTCCAACTTTAAATGTGGCCACCAGTTGCTTTTTATTTATGGTTTGGAAGTATTCAATAACGGCGTAATAGATATGTAGGCATGGATGGATGTACCCATCATAGTATTCAAGACATGTTAGAATTTAACACCATGCATACAGGTGCTTACTGATGGCATATACTTACTGTGTTTGATTTTAAACCCACCATAATCAGTTTTCTGTATATACTAAAGTTGGCCGTCTGAATATTCTTTTTTGTTTGGCGATATATTTTGCCCTTGAGTTTGATTTATATAGCAAATAAATTATAGCATGTGAACAAACCCTTGTTCTTGTTGTTCTTTTTGTACTATACTGGTATGAGCAATTAAGGGGCAGGACTCTGGGAGGGATGGGAATGCAGCCCCTGGTGTTGGGGCATATCCAGTTTCTTGGACATATTGCTGGAAAAATTCAGGCAATTTTCCCAGGGCAGTGTAGGATTTTCTTGGACAAAAGGGCTTGGCCCTTTAGAAAAGAAAATATCTGGCATGTCTACATATACACACTAGAAGCAGTCCAGCAAGAATTGAGTCTGGTGCCACAGCTTTGCTGAGGTGATCTTTAAAGACCCCCTAAGCTCACCCCAGACAGTAACAATTCTCCCAAGTAACCTAACTTCTAGCCCCACCTCCAATTTAAATGCAAGCAACTGTCCAGTAGTAGAACACTTCCAAGACAGAGCCACAGTAGCCTTCATTGAGTTTCAATTGCTTGAGGCAATATTGAAAAGCAAACTGTGTGTGACTGTGAGCCTAATAAGGAACACAACTGACTGTCCAAGTCATCATTACCAACCAGAGTGGTGCTATTATTGTTTGAATGAATGTCAATCAAAGTACAGTCACCAACTGGATTTAGAACTATGGGGATATGTCTAAATATATTTGGGGGGATACCATAGCTCCTTTAATGAGAACGTGAGCAAAATATGGATCTTACACTCTTCAGTTATCTGTTTGGTACTTTTGTCTGACAGATCTTCCTCAGAATTGCAATGTGACTGTGTCACATTGCACTGTTCCATTCTTTAGGAAATAAGTTATTTTTGCTGGCAGTATGAAGTATACCTTGCAAGTTGAAGTGGAAGTGAAGCCATTGCCCAAGGACACCTTGTGGTGCTTTTAATTGGTCAAGTATTTCTTACTATGGTACATGGCACCGTCCATTGTTTAGAAACACAATGCTACTACAGCACAGTCATAACTTGTAGTAGAAAGGCCCCACTTGCCATCGATTACAATGTCAGATAGGATAATCAAGCATTGCAGCTTAATGATTCTGTTTCTTTCATACATGGGTTATGAAAAATTATTTGATAAAGCTGAAATGGTTAGGGATTGTCCATCTTTGTCATCATTGTCACAAAAGTACAAACAGATGATGGTGGGGGGTGGGGGTGGGGGCAGAAAAAGACGCATGGTATGCTTTGCTATTTTTTTTTTAAATTTAACAATGACAATAAAATGTTATTGAAGGATGATTGTTTTTCAAAAGGCCCTCTAGAAAGACCTGGAGAGGGTTGAAAGAGAGAACAGTTTACAAACGGTGAAACATGGGTGACCGCATATACAATAGTCAAACGGGTATTGTTGAAATCATTGGACTTAAGTTAATGACTATGCATATCTGACCAATATTAATCAATTGCAGAAGCATGGTATGCCCACTATGTGTTGGGTAGGTTATAAATATCAAAAGAATTTCCAACATACTGTACAGAAGCTGTTTGTTGTTTATTTCCTGTATTCCATCCACAGTAAATGAATGGGTGGGACCTAAGGCATGGTCTGTGGCACGGGCGGCGATCCTGGGGGGGGGGGATATATCCCCCCATGAAATTGGATGGGGGGGGATACTGTACACTATATCCCCCTCATGAAATCAACCCAGCAGATTTGGGTATTATGTAAAAATGTTAAGTTAGTTATTAAGCTAAGGAAACTTCTTTATAGAATAGAAAAACTAAAAGATTACAAAAAAAAAAAGTTATCCGGAGCTATCTGATGGTCTGGAACTAGAACTGCAATTCTTTCACCGACAGTACTTGAGCCACTGCCAAGCCTTCATTGGAGCAAGTCGATACAATTATGCGTGACATGAGCCATCAGGTGCGACAGATGTTTCCTCGGGTGGAACAACTACTATGCCTTATTCTAGTGTCGTCTGCCAGCAGTTGTACGGCTGAGCGCTCTTTCAGTGCCCTTCGAAGAATCAAAACATGGCTTCGAAACACAATGGGACAGACGCCCTTAAATAGCCTAATGGTATGCGCCATCCACTCCAATCTTCTTTATTGACCCTCTACAAATTGCAAAAGAGTTTGTATCTAATTGCCAGACGCGTCGTAAGGTTTTTGGAAAGATCTAATTCAGGCCCGTAGCCAGACAAGGTGCTGAAGGGGGGCGAAAAAGCTGGGGGGGGTGAGGGGCGAAAAAATTTCCAGAGGGGGCGAAACATACTAAAATGCATTGCGGCAATGCTAATTTTTGATCTTCTAGGGGCGAAAAATTTTCCAGGGGGCCTTCGCCCCCTGGCCCCCTTGACTACGGGCCTGATCTAATTCAATGACAAGGGTTTCTGCTTGTCCAGCTGTGTTTTATCATATCGTAGTTTAGGCCCCACAGCAGTCGCGTCGGTCAGGCTTCCTGCAGTCACTTAAGCTTTGAAAATCATTACCGTAATTGTTTATTCTTCAGTTTCAGTTCAGTTTCATCGATTTTCTTTCTGTCTCATTTTAGCAAAGTATAACAAATATTTAATTCAGAAAATGACTGATGATTATAAACAATTATTTGATATTAAGGCCTTCATTAAAAAAATTAAAACACGTGATTACACAAATATAAATTGATTCATTATACAACTATGACGAGACTGAGGAGCGTCGACAAGAAGCTCAAAATGTGCTTATATAAGCCGACATTCCCTGAAAATAAGTAATAATTAGTATGAAAATGGAAGATATACAAATATAAAGAAATTACTGATATTCACTTGATGATTGTATTCTTATCTCTCGAATCAGAAACTTTATCCCCCCTTGTAAGGCAATCAGAAAAATTTGTCTGTTCTAGACTTTTTACGATAGGCCTATTTACTTTTTAGGAAATATGCTTCTCCAGTTGTCATATAGTATCACGTTACAAAGCCTGGAAAGGGCCATTCCGGCGATCTCGGGCGTGTTTTTGGCCAAAATTTTCTTTGCACGCTCCGCGCCAACTGATGGTAGCGCTCCGCTTAGGTAGTGCCACTGACTATTTCCCCCCCCCCCCCCACTTTCAAAGACGGATCGCCGCCCCTGGTCTGTGGAACAACACTGGTCGAGAAAAAGGCAAAAAGAAAGAAAAAATTAAAAAAAAAACGACTTGGGAAGTAGTAATGAAAGTGATTAAAGAAAAATTAGTTTTCTTTGCAACATTCAAGTTGGCGATTTCGTTTATGCTAAAACCCCTCCGGATTGTGATCATCCTGTATTGTGTTATCAGTGAGTCGATCGGAACAAGAATCAATTCAAGTTCAGATACGTACCGTGGGAAGTTTCTCTAGGACGTATCTCGCAATGAACTTTCCAATGGTTGATTGTTCCAGAGGGAACTTCCTAATTGTGCTCTTAAGAGAATCTTTCCTACATTCAATAGCGGAAATGACAAAAATTACAGTTTTGTCCCATTATGTTGTCAGAATGTTTCATCCATTTGACAAACGAGACAGCAGGCTGTCGGTCACATGACACATTATTTCGACATGTTGGTAATTATCTTGTCATCAGAATAGTGCGTGGACTTGGGAACTAATTACATCTAACAAGAATGCAAAACGTTCTAAGGCCTAGGTTGTCAAGTTTCGGCCCCGTGTATGGGCCCACGACGTCCATTGAAGTCGTACTCGGAAGATTCGAACAGCCAGAACATTTTTTTACATGCAGTTTAGGCTGGATACAATCTAAAGCATTTGGGTGACACATTTTTTCTCATAGGCATTCTGAAGAATCACATGGCATGTAAGACGCAAGTCTAGATATAAATTTAGGCTTAAAAGTGGGATTTCCTCCAATGCTGTAATAGATTATTTGGGATGCTAATTTTTCGCCCGTAATGGTGACCCACGCATGGTAGACACAGAGTTTTAAGGAAGGACAAATTTGTGTTTTAAGAAGTGCCAATTTTTCCCACTACTGGCGTCTACAGTGGAACTTCGTTGGCAAGTTTCAGGCGCGGATCCAGACATTTCGAAAAGGGGGTGGGGGCTGAAAGCCCCCCTGAATATTTTCCTAGACTTAACATTATGCTAATTTTCCCGTGTTTGTTATTGTTGATGTGGCGAAAGGGGGGCTGAGGCCGGGAAAGCTCCCTTCCTTAGATCCGCGCCTGAGTTTTCGTTATAGAATGCACTTTCTGATCTAGCACGGTTGTCTAGCACATTTGGAATGTCAAACTTTCTCACCTCAGCTCTAATCTTGGTGGGGCTGAGATTGGCTTTGGCTTTGATCCCCTGTGGCGCCCTCTGCACAAATAAAAAAAACCTCAAGAAAATGTGGCCTGCGGCCTAAAACACTTGAGATTCCCTGGTTTAAGGTACTCATACTAGTTCGCCGAGAAGACGAATTTTTCCTTCAGCTTTATCTCTACGGAAAAATCGTGGATCGTGGGGTGGGGAGGGGGTGGCAGCCACATAGCCATTACGCTGGCTGGGACCACCCGGCCCTGTCTTGGGGGAAGTTACTTGTATTAATGGTACTCTGTCATCTTTACAACTTTCGAAAGGTTAAACGCAACTCCGACCCATAAAGCAAGGTTGCTCAGATTCAGGCCCGTAGGCAGACATGTGTTTGGAGAGGGCGACATAGCCTCAGGGGAAATATGATGCTTTAAGGCAGTGCTAATGTTTTCTCAAAATAACTAATGGGACGAAATTTTTCTAAGGGGCGCTATGGGTGCAGTCTCCGGCCCCTTGCTCAGAACTGGAAAGAAAGCAAAGTTTTGTTTGGAGGGAAACTTACATTTTTCCATCATTAGCACCTGCTGCTGAAATTACAGCCTACAAATTGGGGAAGGGGTACAATGAGCAACTGGTGAACAGCCCGAATCCCCCCCCCCCCTTCTTCCGCCTTAAGTTACATGCCTGTTCTTTCAACTTATCTGCAGTGCTGTGGCGAGACCGGTCTCGAGATCGGAAATTGTCGGTCTCGAGTCCCTATGCAAACAGTATGTAAAGCCTGTTGAGAGGTCGGTCTCGGACCCTCCGGTCTCGACTACAGCACTGCTTATCTGATGTCCCGAACTTATTTTCCTCTACGTAGTTCTCATGATATTGATTGGCGCGTACGTGGATCTATGTTTCATTTTGTGGTAGGGGCAGACTTAAAGACTATTACCCCAGGTACCTTAATCCTGCCTGAATTTTTGCTTATGATGGGGTTGTGTAAGTTATGTAATACATTATCGGATGTATTAGCTCACTGAAACAATACAGAGGGGCCCTTGTATAACGCGCTCTTATGGCACCTTCGACGCTGCTCGGTCATGTCAACTCGGACTTTCATCTTGACAGAATTTGCATATTATAGGGGAGAGCTCGGAAAGCATCCTCCTGCCCTGTTTGGAAGGAGGGGGCATCAAGTAAACCCCCTCATTTAAAAACAAAATGTTAAAAATGGGCTGTGACGTATAAGGGGTTTCATGTACTACATCCAGCATGCTTTATACATAAAGAGTAAAGATCCTTTAGAAACTTGTTGGAGAAAAATTAATCTTGACCGATCTGAATAAAAATAAAATAAGGCTTCATACGTCCTATAAAGCTATCAACTTGCGAAGTTTCCATAGGTCCCAGGCTGGGCCTATAATTCCACCGTTTTGCGCCGAAGGCATTTTGCAACGTTCCCCATTTCGAGACGTAAATACGTGCCTGGTACTGGTCACTGAATTGAAATTTCGTGTCTTCTCTGAATATGATGTCATCATAGTTTGAATGGGGTCAACAAGGTGTTCATCACCTCAGATATACCAATGTTTCCAAGCCGAAAATGGGTAAGGACTCAAAGTGGAAATGACATTCTTAGCAGTTTTGCCCTCTATACTCGGTACCCTGTACTGACTACGTTCTTAACGTAGTAAGCATAGACGTCAACAGATGGGGACGGGAAGGAGGACATGCCCCCATTTTTAAAGTTAGGAATATGATACCGTTTGTTACCTCGACTCTTTCCAGAACCCTTATACAACATACTAACCATATGTTCGATTCTATAGCTTACAATGGTAATCGAATGAAATCAAATCACAGGAGCGGATCCAAGGGGGACTTTCCCGGCCTCAGCCCCCCTTTTTCGTCACATCAACAATAACAAATACGCGAAAATTAGCATATTGTTAATCTAGTGGAATATTCAAGGGGGCGTTCAGCCCCCCTTTTCGAAATGTCTGGATCCGCGCCTGTAATGATATGGTAATTTAAATTTCTACTGACGGCTAACTTGTCGGCTGTTCTGTGATTGGTATCTTTAACCTGAAGGAGTATTTTGCATTCAAGTGCGTATCAACTTGAAGGGAGGAAGGTAGGGAGGTAGAGAGCGATGAGGGCGCCCCGGGTTGAAGACACTTTACTACACTCCTCCATAGGCCGTCATACTAGGCATTTGTCAAACTTGAAGTCTCCTCCTTCAATTAAATTATCCTGCATAAGCGGATGTACAAGGCTGTATTCAACGAACCCGTAACCATTCCTTTACTTTATTATTATTAACCTCATGCAGCACTTAAAATTTGGCCCGACTTACACACTAAAACGGGCCTTGTTACGCTGCCTCTCATTCCTTGTCAAAGTTTTCACTTTTCAACGCCAGCATGTGACCCATCAATGCAAAGCTCACGAGTATGTTGTTACTGGCACATAAGAATTTTTGCAGCATGACCATTAACTTTTTGAGCTACGGGCGCATGAATAAATAGCTTGTGATCCGCCGCCCCCGCCCCTTGTCACTCACCAATGTATGAGATAGGTCCGCTGTCTTTCCAAAACCTCGCAATCGGCTCAGTTGGTATCAATTTCAACCATTTTTGACAGCATAATCTCCAACTCAATCACTACCAAATGCATCTAACAAAGAATTCACTTCTGTCGCATAACTGGGTCAAAAATCAACCAAAAAAGTTTTTAGGGACTACCATGTAGAGGGTTCACCCTCCAGCCAAAGAACAATTTTATGGAATGGTGGAGCGACCCCTTAAGACGGCAGGGAAAAAGCGGAAGGAGACTTGGTCAAGTTTAAAGGAACCGCTGTCTCCCAGTACAAATCATCGCACCATGAAGCATGGACAATGGTCACCTATTGTTCGCAGATGCTTAGCCCTACCCCTAAGAAACTTAATCCAGAGTTGCATTACAAGAAAAGCATTTTACAGTCGGTCACTTATGAATATTCAGCCCAGAGTGAATTTCCTTTAGAAACAAGAGTTGCTTTGGGAAGGTAGGCAAATTCGGTATCGTATCGAATGCAATCTGCATGAAATATGGAATCGGTTTCATCTAAGAATGGGAAAAAATTTATAAAACTATTAGTAAATTTCAACCGAAAAAATGCAACGTGGAAGGGGGGGGGGATGTACGACTTGAAAATGTAGGCTACATAAAATAGCGTGTAGTGACCTGATTTGGAAATTTACAGTAAAATATGATTAACAAAACGAAGCCTAATTAAGAAAAGAAAAAGTGGGATTGAAGAGAAGTCGATCAGCTACAAAAAGGAAGATATGAAAGAGAGAGCAACTGTAAAAGTCGACCGTTCCCCAACATAAAAACTGCAAAACGAGAAAAACATACTGTGCAGTCTCCGAAAGGGCTTGAACTCACGTACTTAACAGTCGGAGTCGAGCGCCATACCAATTAAGCCACGAAAATATGCTGACGGATCAGCCAGCGCACTATAATTAATAGTAGTCTATAATGTGTGACAAACAAGTACAAGTGCCGGACGTGAGGGGGTCGGGAGCTGGAGCGAACACCCCTTTTCACCTGCATCCTTAAATATTGGTAGGCCTACCGTACTTTAAATTGCCTGAAACACGCCCCCAAAATTTGTTTCAATGTGCTTGACTGTTACCCTATTGTTGTTTATAGCATGGCCTGTAATTAAGTTTTCTTAGTACCCTTCCCTATAAATGACATCAATAGGGGTGGGAGAGGGGCAGGGTAAAGCTCAGAAAGCCGTGGTCTTGCCGGTCGCAAAATCATTTCCAATTTCTTCGGTAAACATATAGTCGGGATAGGCCTAGTATAGGTAGGACAAAATGTGTAATACCGACGTTGACCGGGGGTAGCGCCAGAATTTGCGCGATAGGGTTCCAAACTTCTCTACGTAGGACTGCAGCCTGAAGCCCCGACAAGCCCCGACAAGAGACGGAGTGCCGTAAGGTCGTCGAGAGCAAAATTCAAAATTTTCGGCGCCCATGTTGGGATTTTTAGACGTGAAATTGGAAAATCTGGGGGATTTACTACATGATCTGCCCTCATCTAAATCAAAATATCAAGTAAACCATAAGGGGCGACTGGCTATTGTAGACTACTTCATATTTTAACGTTTCCCGACTACACTGGGAAATTTAAACGACCTTGCGTGGATCAGTCCTCAACGAGAGACATACATGGCACCTACCCCCATGGTATCACCACTGTCTCGACGACGATCAGTCTCCTGACTTTCTGACTTCCTTGTTCTCAAGAGCACGAATCCTCCAACTCGAACACAACATTTTCAGCGCCCTTCGGGTGCTGTTGAGTTCGGGCTTTCCTTTTTTGTGACTTTAACATTGTGCAACTTTTCAAACGGACCAAAATCAAGTATACGCGAATCAATGGAAGAAAGATTGCGGGTACACGTTTGCGCTTTGTGAAGTTAAACGCTAAGACTTCTTTGCAAAATCCTTACCGTAATGCAGGCGCGGATCCGGGGGGGGGGGGGCTTTCCCGCCTCAGCCCTCTTTCTTCGTCATATTAACAATAACAAATACGAGAAAATTAGCATAATGTTAATCTAGAAGAATATTCGAGGGGGTTTTCAGCCCCCCCTTTTCGAAATGTCTGGATCCGCTCCTGAATCAAGCCCGTAACCAAAAGATGGGGGCTCCGCTAGAAAGAAATCATCATTGCCCTAATACATTTTAGTATGTATTTCCCCTTTCTATAATATTTCGCCTCCCACCCCACCCCCTCCCCTCCGAAAACGCGTTTGCCAGCCATCTTGGCTACGGGTCTGAATCAAACTCGAAAGTTGTTAAAACAGCCATTTCCATTCATAAATATCTGTAATTGAAGGTGATTGAACCATGGAAAAAATATTACCCTTTCTTCCATAATTAAAGTTTTCATGTTTTCCTATACTCTAAGCATGGAAGCATTTAGTAGGGGTGGCGCCAGCGGGGCAGGGGACCATGGACCCGTCGGTTAAGACTGGCCCCTCGTCGGGGCAGGGCCGTAGCGAGCGGGGGGTATGGGGGTGTCTCACCCGCCAATATTTGGTCGCCCGTCGGCAAATTTTCGGTCTGTCGGCAAAAGGAGGAGAGAGAAAGGAAAAGAAGAGGAAAAGAGGAGAGGAGGAAAAGAAGAGAGAAGGAAAAAGAAAGGGAGAGAAAGGGAGGGAAAGGGAAGACGGAGGATGAAAAGAAAAAAGAGAAAGAGAGAACGGGCCAGTCTGTTATCGGCTATTTCGATTTTCGGCTCTTCATCTAGTTGGCCCTTTCAAGTTGAAGGCCCGTCGGCAAATTGATTATGCATGTGACGGCCTTATACGCCCGTATCAACGGCCATCGGTGTAATTGGACGAGTGATTGAGTCCGTCGGGAACTCGGGAAAAGAAAACGAATTAAAGACTTCCGTATAGGTGCACTATTTCGGGTCATATGACATTCTTGAAAAACCACTTTATGCACATTGTTCCTCACTTTTATCATCACCATGGGGAGCAGCACCCGATTACCCATGGAGAGGGTACCCTTAGCTCGTCTTCTATACTCTATCCTTGACTTCAAACATTTTTTGCAAACTTCTGAGGATCCGGTTTACCCACAAACATCCTGGGAAAAAATTAATGCATGCCTCGCGTGTCTTCCCTTCTGCAATCTCAGGCTTTTAACTTTGAACACCAAAATGAAACAGATACAGAACCCATCTTCAGATACTGGAGTTCAAAGCATATTTTGAACGCTTGTGTTAAGATTCTGAACACTTTTTCTCCCTTTTTGAACGCCGGACGCCTATCCACTTATCGTATTTGAACGCCCCTCGTCTAGTGTTCAAATGCTGAACACATAGTGTTCCAATTCTGAACGACTGGTTCAACTCCTGAAGTATGGCATGACGGGAGGAATAGCCTAACACATTAGAATTAACCGGAATCTTTGCATTGGATAATGCATTATGAACCAAAATATACCAATCCTGCATGAGACTTAACTTTTTACCGAGAGATTATGCTAAAACCTCAGAGCTTCCGGAGGCGAAGCCCCCGGACCCCCACCAGGGGCCCTAAGGCCGGCCCAGTGTTTTAGCAAACCCCTACTTGTGAGATAATGTCGGATAAACGGCGAAAAATGTCGCACAAAAAGATCTGACACGCAAATTCTACCCGGGTGTAAATTTTGAGGTTCCTCATTGGGCATAAATCCACTCAAATATTGCACAATTTGCGATCTAGGCACCTTTCAAATTCCAAAAATTTCCAAAGGGGAGGGGATACCCCTCCCCCAGGCCGTAGATCAGTAAATGTCGCATTGAGAAAACGCCCAGGCTAAAACACTGGCGGGCCTCTTGATCCCAACCGCTTAAAACTATAGAGGCCTGACGAGAGGGATAGCCAAATACATTAAAATTAGTGGGGATCTTTGTATTTGATGATGCATTATGAACCAAAATATATCCATCCTGAGACTTAATTTATCACCCAGAGATATACTTAAATCTCAGAGCTCTTGGGGGCTTCGCCCTCCGGAATCCACTGGGGTCCTTAGGAGAGCCCAGTGTTTTAGCCAGCCCCTATTTGAGCGACAATGTCGCATGAACGGTGACAAAGTCGCACAAAAAAATCTGACAGGCAAATTCTACCCGGGTGTAAATTTTGAGGTTCCTCATTAGGGCAGAAATCCACTCAAACATTGCACCATTTGCGATCTAGGCACCTTACAAATTCCAAAAATTTCCAAAGGGGCCTCTCCCCCAGGCCACAGATCAGTGAATGTTGCATTGAGAAAACGTCCTAGCTAAAGCACCGGCGGGGCTCTGGATCCCAGCGCTTAAAACAATAGCGGCCTGGCGGGAGGAATAGTCCAATACATTAAAATTAGTGGGATCTAGTTGGTATTTGATGCTTTATGAAACAACCTCAGAGCTTCCGGGGCTTCGCCCGCTGGACCCCACCAGGGGTCCTTAGGCGGGGCCTGGACCCCACCCGCTAAAGCTCGTTTTCGTACTACGTATTACCAGATCCGTCGGCGAACATAATCTCCACCCCCCTCCAAAGATAACACCTTCGCTACGCCCCTGCGTCGGGGAAATTTTCCATTTTCGTCGGGGAGCTTAATCCGCACGAGATACAATATGTATTTCCAACGACCTTCAGTCGCCCCGACGACCTGCTTGATTTTGCTCATAGAAAGGGCAGCTTCTTCAATGAAGACCCCAAGTTTTCCACTTTTCCTTGAGAAAAAACTCAAATTTTTTAAAGTTTTTCAATAACACCCCCAAAATTTTTAATTGTTTGCAAAAAATGTCAAAATTTTCAGCGCTCGCACCCCGAAAACTTTACGATTGTCGTGATTTTGGCAACTCGTCGCCTTTGTCGGGGCATGAGGTTGCTGCCCTGCCGTCGGGGAGCTTGGCCACCTGTCGGGCAAAAACCGGCGCCACCCTTGGTATTTAGGGAAGAGGGAAATTACCTCAAATCACACCACAGAACATCTAGGATCCAAAATCCGCACGCTTCAAGGCTTCGCGATAGCATTAGTTCCGCTCAAAGTCATACCCCTCACACATACCTTTGATAAATCGTCGACGCTCGTGATGTCCTGATAAAATTACTTATAAACCCTTCCCATTTTCCATGTTTAGTTGGCCCCATTCAATATTTTAACACCAGCCCATCCCTTACTGCCCCATACAAGATCAGTTATGATTCATCAATTAAGAAAATGTGAAGAAAAGTTCCTTACAAAAAGCTATTAAAGTCTATGGTAAAAAGGGTCAATGATGTAACAAGCATATCTCAGAGAATCGACAATTATCCTTGAAGGAGTGAACTGAGGTTTCTCTGGGATAGTGACGTTTACGAGTGCTTGCACGAGTCGTAAACTTGGGTCTGGCTTCCCAATTACCCCTATCCATCAATGTGGTCCACCTTTAAAGAAAAGCTGAAGGATGAGGTATCACCATCGAGTGACAGTCTCCCGGCAGAAATGAAGACGGAGGACTGTTTTAAAGCTTTCTTGTACATGTTTTCCAAGGGAGCCGGTAGATCGATTACTTCTGCCGTCCCACACATGCATAGGTGACTGGGTACTTAACTGCTTTTTTGTAATTGTGATCGATATAAAGAGATACTGAGACCGTTAAAAGTGTTTTGTCTTAAGTTCCCTTGACTTCCTGGCGAAGAGCCAGGGGGCGAAACTAAGAGTTTCTCCCGAAGGAGTTCTGCTCCCCCAAAGGATCTACGTCCTCCCCTAAAGGACAACAACCTGAGCTGACCATTTTCTCGACCCTTAGACCTCTACATCAAGGGTCTGAAGAACAAGCCTTTCAAGCATGTTCCCATTGTACCAAGAGATTATGTAAAGTGGGCCCTTTCAAAGGTAGGGCTAGAAGTCATATGGCATCAACATAGCACAAGTAAAGATGGTTATTCACAACACTTCTTTACCGTCTCGCCCCTGGCCTTCCCTATTTCAAGTTCTGCTGTGGGTTTGAAAAATTGAAGCGAATAGGGTGTCTTTCATGATTTTCAGAACATGAAAATTACATATAGATCTTATGCATATGACGTCACAGAACAGAAAGTGCGCCCTCTATCGACACTGATCAGAGAGCGGGTATCATTGCAACTTGCACCAAAAATTACAAGTGCACACATCTGACTTGTGTACCGGTCGGATACGCGCGCAGTCTTCTACGCGCGCTTGCGAATTCTACGTCGTGCGTGCTGTGTTCTTCATTGTTTTGCCGCCAAAATGACGTCACGAAACGTCAATGTATAGGATCTATTAAAAGGTAATCCAAGGAGCTTTTACGCATGAATTAAACAACTCAGTTACACTTAATAGTCACATGATTAAAAAGAGTTATACATGAAATAGGATACCGGGTATATAATGTTGCTAATTCAAATAAGGGTGACTATATTAAGTCTTGCGTTGCGCACAAACAAGCTGGGGCTGCTTTCATGGATTTTTGAGAGATTGCGTATGCCCATAAGCACATGAGCTAGGGGTCAAGTAGGACAAGAATGTCGATTTCATGACAATGTAACTTCACTTTGAGGACAAAAGTCATATTTTTGTGCCAATCAGGAAATTTTCAGGGCGAGCCGTTCCAGCTCCCCGTCCTTGGAGAAATGTCTGTCAATAGTCTTACGAGACCGATCCTTGAATGGCAGGGAAGCACAACCAGAAAGCCCCCAAAGCCTTGTGATTACTTGCAGAAACTGAGGGGGTGCTTTATTGCACTGAAGTTTCAATTCTTCCTCAGATCAATCCTTCAGTCTTGACTACCGGTATATCGTTTTTACGATGTTTCCACAATTTGACCTCTGCTGACCTCATCTGACCTTTCACCCCACGAAAAATTGAATATCAAAAAATGAAAAAAGTGTGTCGGAAGAGATTCGAAGCCGGGCCGTCTGTGTGAGAATTCGAGCATGCCATCATAGAATTCGTTATAGCCTACATATGTCATTTCTAATCATACTATAGTCACAGCACCGCTTACACGTGTTCATGATTAGGCCTAAGATATTAAAATCAGAATTATTACTGTGACAAGTTATGTTTGTGAAAAAATATATGTTGCTCTCTATAATTTTACCCTTTGGAACGGTACAAATAATCAGCCCTAACGCTTCGTTAGTAACAAAACGCTGGGTACAAATCGAAGGTGCCGCCCACTCTCTATTTAGTTTACAAGATTTTCTTAGTTTTGCCGCTAATGACCTCAGATATGACCTTCGACCTCTAACAATCCCACGGTTCTCTCTCTCTTAAAAAGACAAATTCATATACCAAGTGTAAAAGGTATCCAACATTCCTGTCTTGAGGATGACGTCTTTCATTATTTTCGGATTTTGACCTTTGTTTACCTCAAATGACCTCTGACCTCCACTGAAAACAATAGGGTTCTTTCTCTCAATAAGAAAATTTACATACCAAGTATGAAAACATGTAATAATTCCGTATTTTCACCTCTGGTGACCCCAGATAACCTTTGACCTCTATCAAAACCAGTAGGTTTCATCTTCTGGCTATAAGGCAACCACATGCCAAGTATGAAAATTATCCATGTTTCATACCAAGAAATATCGTTATTTCATTCCGTTTACGGAAAGAAACAACGAAGTAACAATCCTCAACAGATATGCTTGCATAATACGAATAACATCTTTTAAGACATTTAAGTAGTATATTACTTCGTAAAAGTTGTATATTTACGCCTAAACAGCCTTACTCCAGGGCCGGATCCAGGAATATGAGAAAAAAGGGGGGGGGGGACGTAACCGTCTGGGGTTGGACTTATAGGGTCAGGGCCGTGGTTGCTGTCTGCGACGGATGTTGGTGTTGGGGCGGCCTTTGGTGATGAATACAGCCTCCGGCTGTTTCTGTTCCTCAGTAGTAAAAAAACTTTCATTTCCTGTTGCATCATGTGGATGTTTTTTTCGGTATTGTGTTTGTGATCCGACGGTTATTTTCTTTGGGTTTGTTTTCGATCGTGTCCGTTTCCATGCATATAAAAGCACACCGTCTGCAGTGCTGATCATACCTTTTTCAAGGGCTTGAAGATGTTAAGTTCTGGTTACAAAATTCATTGTTTTGCCAAAATTTCTCACATGCCTGGATCCGGCCCTGTAACTCCAACTAACGACCGGCTGTTTTGATGGGTGCAGAGGATTCATGGTTGGAGGGGGGGGGGGGTGAATAATGTCAGTGGCTGTATTGGGCTTTGGAACGATAGTTCCACTCAACTGTCCTTCCAAAAGATATTATGATATAATCATCCACTTCCGAAAAAGTAACCTTTTAAGACATTTAAAAAAATGTTTTCCTTCATTTTTCATTGAATATTTTTTTTTAGTAAAACCACACCCTGACTGCAGGGTTGGAAGGATATAGATGCTAGCGCTAGTAGTTTCAAGGAACTCTGGATCAACAATTTTTTTAAGCAGTCATACAGGGAAAAATAACGATAAGCGGGCCGAGAAAGTGATTTGCTTCACACACTGAGTTACGATATAGCTATATTGCAAAAGTCACCCATTACATTAACTCTCATCCCCATTATTCCTGTTCACTGGTTTGGAATCGTTTTAAGATCGACTCCTGATTTTCACTGGAAGGGGGTGCGGGTACATCTACCCCGTATGTACGCTTCGCATATATAATGTCTTGTAAAACTTGGTTTGATATCATGACATTATGCTCGAAAAAACAGAAACGTAACAATTACCACAGTACTTTTAACATTAACTGAATGTGGACAGTTACACCTCAGGCTTCTTTGACACTGGGATTAATATTCAATAGAGTCATCCTTTTTGCTGTTTTCTTGTTTGCTGCCCCTTAGAGCTTAAGTTGCCCCTTGAGACAACGGCCTAACTCACCTTGTGGTAGGAACGGCCCTGAATATGTTCATAGAAAGTAAAGAAAGGGACAGGAGAGTAGCGAAGGTGTTATCTTTGGTAGGAGGTGTAGAGATTACGTTTTTGCCGACAGATCTGGTAATGCGTACAGCGAAAACGAGCTTTAGCGGGTAGGGTCCAGGGGCCCGCCTCAGGGCCCCTGGTGAGGTCCAGGAGCAGAGCCTCTCTGGGGGTCCAGGGGGCGAAGCCCCCGGAAGCTCTGAGCTTTAAGCATCTTTCTGGGTGAAAAATTAAGTCTCAGGATGGATATATTTTGTTCCATAATGCATCCATCAAATGCAAAGATTCCCAATAATTTTGATGTATCAGGCTATTTCTCTCGTCAGGCCGCTACAGTTTTAAGCGGTTGGGGTCCAGAGCCCCGGCAGTGTTTTAGCTAGGACGTTTTCTCAATGCGACATTTACTAGTCTGTGGCCTGGAGGAGGGGTCTAAGGAGAGGGGGTGTGTCCCCCTTTCTTTGGAAACTTTTGGAATTTGAAAGGTGCCTAGGTTGCAAATGGTGCAATATTTGCGTGGATTTCTGCCCTATGAGGAACCTCAAAATTTACATCAGGGTAGAATTTGCTTGTCAGATGTTTTGTGCGGGCTGGCTTAAAAAACTGGGCTCGCCTTAAGACCCCTGGTGGGGGTCCAGGGGGCTTAGCCCCCGGAAGCTCTGAGGTTGTAGCATAATCTCTGGGTAAAAAATTAAGTCTCGTGCAGGTATATTTTGGTTCATAATGCATTATCCAATGATTCCGGATAATTTTATGTGTTAAGCTATTCCTCCTGTCATGCCACTATACTTCAGGAACTGAACCTGTTGTTCAGAACTGGAACACTATGCCTTCAGCATTTGAACACTAGACGCGTCAGGTGTTCAATATGGTAAGTGTTCAAATAGGCGTCCGGCGTTCAAAAAGGGAGAAAAAGTCTTCAGAATCTTAACACAAGCGTTCAATATATGCTTTGAACACCAGGATGGGTTCTGTATGTTTCATTTTGGTGTTCAAGAGTTAAAAGCCTGAGATTGCAGTCAGAGGGAAGACACGCACGGCACGCATTATTTTTTTCCCAGGATGTTTGTGGGTAAACCGGATCCTCAGGAGTTTGCAAAATATGTTTGAAGTCTAGGTTTAGAAAACGGGCTAAGAATACCCTCTCCATGGGTAATCGGGTGCTGCTCCCCGTGGTGATAATAAAAGTAAAGAATAATGTGCAGGAAGTGCTTTATCAAGAATGTCATTTGAGCCGAAATAGTGCGCCTATACGGAAGCCTTTAATTCACTTTCTTTCCCCAAGTTGCCGACCGACTCAGTCACTCGTCCAATTACACCGACGACCTTGATACGGCCGTATACGGCCGTCACATGCATAATCAATTTGCCGACGGGCCTTTAACTTAAATGGGCCAATTAGATGAAGAGCCGGAAATAGAAGTAGCCGATAACAGACTGGCCACGCGCTCCCGTTCTCTCTTTCTCTTTTTTCTTTTCTTTCTCCGACGTCTTCCCTTTTACTGCCTTCCTTTCCCTTTCCTTTCCCTCCTTCTCTCTTCTTTTCCTCCTCTCCTCTTGTCCTCTTCTTTTCCTTTCCCTCTCCCCTTCTTGCCGACAGACCGAACATTTGCCGACGGCGACCAGATATTGGGGGGTGTGACACCCCCATACCCCCGCTCGCTACGGCCCTGGAAAGGGAGAACGCTGACACAGTGCATCGCTGAGGGTTTAATCAGAGAAGCCACGAAAATTGTTAGGGAGCTTCCGTTGTACGGCAAAAAGCCGATAGACTGGCGTATCTCCTTACGTACAGTGTGCATTCAACTTCAGAAATTAAATGCCAGTTTTTCGAAAGATTAGGAGTAATTTTAACAACAGGGGTAAGTCATGGTGTCTTAGGTGTTTTGTTTTATACTCCTTACTTGGAAACTTGTAGTTTCTCCGCCAGTAACTGGGGCAAAAACTTAATTGTTGTCGCTACAGAGAGTCAAATCAATGGTTTCAGTCCAGATCCGCACTAGACGTCATTCTCCCATACTATTCACATGTCTATGAATATGTTATAATTTACCTCATTGAGTAAATAAACTTGTCGATGTTAGTTATCTGGGTTGATCACTCTTCTTACCAATGTATTACAAAGAAACAAAACTTTTTTTTGTATTTTAATATGGTTTTGGCGAACCTTTGTTAACATCACTTAAGAAATTGCTTTTGCTAAGCGCAATTAATTAAATATTTGGCCTTCATTTTATCCATACACTTAAGTTTTGGCTTTTGGTAATTTAGTATCTCAAATACTTCAAAGACTTCTGCTTGAGGAGCCCTTCAAGGACCTTTCTAGGAGAATCTTGACCACGACTCAAAGCAGGGCCTTTAAAGGTGGGCTCTTGGACCACAAAAATAATTTTTGTTGGCGCATTTAAGATGAAATAAAAATGACTCACCTTGAACCAGGCGCGGCGCCACGGGGGGGGGGGGCAGGCATTTGCCCCCCTATGGTTTTTCAACCCAAAAAATAAAATCGTCTAAAAAACGTTTCAAGACACATAATTTTGTAGGGGGTGGGGTGAGGTGTTACAGTATGTCACCCATCTATCACAATATTAGTTAAATTGTTCGTTACAAAATACCTGAAACTTGCAATCCCCGCACGGATAACGTTTTCTGTTTTCCCCATTGTTTACATGAATGCGGGTTAAGTATTACATAAACACTGAGGCCATTATACATAACGCGCAAACAAATAGGGCATAGGAACCGAGAGTAAAGCTAAGACAATACAGTAGTCAGGTAGTATACCCAGGGAGTTGTTATTTGGCCTGGTATACCCTAAAGCCAAGTTATTGTGAGACCTTACACATATGGTGTCACAGAGCAAAAAGTTCTCCCTCTCTTGGAGAAAACGTGCGTATCATTGCAAGTTACACCAAAAAATACAGACAGCTAATTTGTGCATCAGATGATACGCCTGATCCATGAATCTCTGTCTAATCAAAACCCCAATCCTACCCGTAACTCGGAATATATTTTCTTCCGGGGGAATCTTCGGTCTTTAGTGAACCTTCGACCAAGTGAACCTTTCGTCTATGGGTATTCCCCCGTGTCCGGATTATGTAATGTTTGGCAATCTCAAACATTTACTGTCTCTCCATTCCCAGCATGTGACCATTTAAAATTTAGAACGTGAACATATATATTGGGGGTATCATGAGTCAATCACTTAACGAACATTTTGACAATAAAAATATAAAAAAACATTTAATAAAATGAATTAAACTTTGAAGTAATATTATATGTCTCCCTTATTGCATACGCGTAGGAAGCGGGGGGGGGGGGCGCTAAAGCCCCAGTCAAAAATCTGAGGGGCAAAAGCATACTTCTGCCCCCAATATCCAAGGTCAAAAACCCCTTATTTGTCTCTTCAGTAAATACTGTAAAAAATTTGCAGTAATTTTCCTTAAAATTTGCTCAATATGTTGCACCAAATTGCATCTGAGGACCCTCAAATACCCAAAAAATTCCCAAAGGGGAGGGGAACCCCCCTCCCCTTAGACCCCCCAAGACAGCGATCCGAAACAAGGTTCAGCCCCCAGTCTCGAAAAGTTACCTACGCCTATGCCTTATTGTGCATTATTTTGGTGTTGTCTCGACTGAGTAATCCATAGAAAACGAATTTTAAATAGTTGGTGCATGGCCGTACACAACACAATCTTTACTGTATGAAGAAATCTTGAGTCAATCAGAAAAAGAGCAAAGAAAAACAGGGCGATGCCACATGGGGCAGGGGGCAACCGCCTCCTATCATTTGCAAGAACAGGGGAAAGAGAGAAGGAAAAGAACAGGAAAAAAGAAAAGGAGAAAACGAAAGAGAAGAAGGGGAAGCGAACAGGCGCGGTTCTAGACCGAGACTTTTGGGGGGGCTAAGCGGGGGCTTGAAAAGGAAGAATACAATTTTCTGTCATTATCAATACCGACATTGGGGAATGATGCGAAGGAGGACTCCATCAGTGGCGTACCCAGGATTTCTTTCACGGGGGGGGGGGGGGACATGCAGTATGTTTTGTGATCGCCGGCCTGGGGGAAGGGTCTAAGGGGAGGGGCGTCCCTCCCCTTTGAAAATTTTTGAAAAATTAGATGTACTTACATGCAATTTGGTGCCACATACGCTACATTTTGAAGCAGAATTTGTGTTAAAAAAATTTACGTCTTTTAGGAACTTAAAAAAAAATTGGCATCAGGGAGGGGGCATGGCCCCACTGCGTACGCCACTGATAGTAATAATCATAGGCGTGTGGGACTGTTACAGTTTGGGGTCCAGAAAATTTTTGCCCGAACTTCTCAAAAAGTTGCCAGAAATCCGTTGCAGTTCAGGTGCATGAAATAGACCACTAAACCACTACAGGCGCGCGAAGCGCGCGAAAATTTTTGCACATTTTTCGGGCATTCGATCAAAAATTCGGGAACTCAGTAGAAAATTAGGGCAATCTTTTCAATTTTACTTCATCTCTGCCGAAATTTCAATTTGAGTAAGGTATCAAATGTTCATGTCTGGTCTACTGTTACAAAGGCATACTGAACTGGATTTGAGCAATCACTGGATTTGAGACCGACTTTTTGGCGCTCAGAGACCGACTTTTGATTTTCACGCCCCCCCCCCCCGCCACACACACACCTGTATTTACGCCCCTGGGACTGGCGTCGAACGTAAGAATGCAGCTGGGTAAGCTAGTAGGCGCCCGCACTGTGCCTACCGTCGTAATACAGTACTAAGGCGAAGCGTGGCTGTCGTACTACATGCAGTCAAAACAACGGTATACGTACGTGGACGTGGATACAAGAAACGTGATCACATGCCTATCTTGCATGACACATTTGAGAAACTAAATCCACTGGACTAAGATGTGCACAAATGTATTGGACAATTTTGTTTTTCTCAATACACGCAAATACAGCATGAAAATAACCACAACCTCGGAATTTTGGGGGGGGGGGCGCTTGAGCGAATTTTGGAGGGGGGGGGGCTTGAGTCCCCAAAGCCCCCCCGTAAAACCGCGCCTGGAAGCGAAGGAGAAAGAAGAAAAGAGGAGGGTAGAGTAGGCATATATTTGATCCATATAATTAGTCCAGAGCTTCCAGAAGGCCCTATTCCGGTGTCTGCCAGCCTTTAGATACCTTGTATAATGCATATATGAAGCAACGAAAATATTCGTAATAGTTTGTGTTTCTGTCGACTCAACGCACGTATTTTGAGTGAAAACATACCCATACATAAAAGGGGGAGGGTGGCTTCAGGAGGTTTGTTGACAACATACCCTTCTCTTAGACAACAAAGGCTACTTTCCTCTTTCACTAAACCAGAACTGAAAATTCAATAAAATTATTAACACTTTTCAGCCATATATGATAGCTCAAAAAATACCAAAGACATCACCATTTTGCATCTAAGCAATCTTAAATTGATAAAAATTTCTCAAAGGGGAGGGGTGTCACCTCTCCCCTTAGACCCCTCCCCAGAAAAGCATCTTTCCCTCAAGCAAAATTTAAAATTCAATAAATTATGAACACTTTCGTACATATATGATCAGTTCAAAAACATACCAAAGATATCACCATTTTGCATCTAAGCAATCTTAAATTAATAAAAAATTTCTCAAAGGGGAGGGGACACCCCTCCCCAGAAAAGCATCTTTCCCAAAACAAAAATTAAAATTACTAAATTATAAACTTTCCAGCCATATATAACCAGTTCAAAATATGTACCAAAGACATCATCAATTTGCATCTGAGCCACCTTACATTAACAAAAAATTTCCCAATGGGGAGGGGGCACCCCCTCCCCTTAGACCCCTCCCCAGGACGGCGGTCACTCATCTCACGCTTTGCCCCCCCCCCCCCATCGAAATACCCTGGCGCCGCCCCTGCCTTGAACATCACTAAGCATCTTTCATACTGTTTTAAGATAAAAGCGTGGGAAGAGCGTGTGTGGTTGGCGGGGAGATCGCCACCCCTGTAACCTCAAAGACAGTCACTTAATTAATTACATTACTTAAGCGAAAACTAGATATGACATGTTCTCAGTGATAAAAATGCAGTCAGCAAAATGTTTCGTATGTGAAACGTTGTACGGTGTGTGTTGTGACATTCGGTATTACTGCATCATAATTGCTAGGTACACTTTTGTTTATATTGTTTACCTTCAAAATTTTAGTAGGCTACGTCACCGTAAGCCCTCACATTGGATAAAATTTAAAAGGATATTGTGACTATGTTAGAGGACACATGGGTTTCTTCTTCAAATAATGGTGTCATTTTATAATGAGTTACGATTATCTTCTGGGCCCCAATTCAAGGGGGAGTGGAAGGGCCCGGGATCCTCTTGGAATTTCTTACCCGCATATAGGAAAAGTCTTGAGAATAATTACCGTCACTGTCTTTACAGTTTCTCTCCTGGAAAATATCTCGCCCTTTAAAAATGATACCGTAAGGAGAATGGAAGAATTACATGACCTGCAGAACAAAAACAAGCCTCAGTCTTCCTTTTTATTGGACTGATATAAGTCTTGACTACAGACGCACATTAAACCTTTACTTTATTAGGGATAACAAAATGGAAACACTTGCATTTTCCGTTAATTTAATAGGGTACATTATAAAAGTAATTGTAGTTTGCCTATCAGTGCACGACTTTCCTCAGCTTGCGTGATGATTATAACAAGTTGAAAAGGTAATCCAATGGAGGGAACTAAACAGCCGGGAGCGTTGATGCGGAGCTTGTTAAAACCTTTCTTCAAATACCTGTTAAACAAAAGATACAGTAATAAACTCCAAAAAGGCAAGAATGCCATCACAGAGTTCAAAGGTCAACAGTTGAAAAGCCAACACTGAAGGGAGACACAACCACCACAAAAAGTGAAAAAGTGCTAAATATATATACAAGACCACATAACTAAGAAACCACAAAGTAATGAGTTCAAGTAAAAGCAAACGACAAGGGCCCTAATGAGCTGACTGGGTGCGCAGGACCCATGTGTTTGAAGCAGGGTTTCTGATCAGGCTAAAGGGGAGGATCCACTTCAGGAGGTAGCAGGACGGAAGGATGAAACAGACGGTTTAATAAGTTTTTGTTGGGGACCTGTATTCCGAAGGCGAACCTTGCCTACCCATAACCAATTTCAGAGGATTTTACTGCACATTTAATTATGGGATGGACTCGGACTGGACGTCAGACTCGGGGGCACAGGACCGTCAGAATTGACCCGTAATTGGGCCACTGGAATCGGAATTGGCTCGGACTCGGATTAGGTGGACTCGATCGGTTACAGCCCTGCTTAACTCCCCCGCCAGGCTACTCCAACGAAGCTAACCCATATAGTGAACCCATAAGGGGGGGGGGGGGTATGGGTTACGAAACCAAGTTTACAAAAAACGCTGCCGGTCACATGACAGTCAGTTAGGCCTACATGATATATTACGAACCGACCGTTCATTAACATTCTTGCTGCATACTTTACAAAATGTATCTCTTGTTCAATGATGTACTTTTCAATCACAAAATCGCCTGGCTGGAGAGACACGTATTTTCCGCTTTGTTGTCTGGGTCCATGCTCCAAAGAGGGATGGCGAACCGGAGCCACCACAATGCTCAGGCTCAGAAAGTAGACTTATGAATATGTATAACGGTTAGACTTGTCGGTCAAAGTTCAGTCTGTTGTGTACATTTTGCTCCGATCTTCCAGTACCTCGGCTTTGTCTAGTCTCTTTCCGATATAGCCGATATGATGTTAATTTAGTGCGTAGAAGAGTAAGCTATTGTTTTTTAACCCTGTTGTGGGCCTGAGGAGAAGTTTTTGCGTGGGTTGAAAAGCCTTAATTGTCGATGGAAATGGAAAAGAAAGAAAAAGAGACCATATCCAGTGGAGATGAAGCCAAAAAGAAGGAAAGAAGCAGCCCGAGTTCTTCCGAAGGCAACCAACAGGAAGATACGACTGGAGGACAATCGTCAGGACATACAACAATCGGAGCTGCCCTCTCTATCAATGTACCTACGATACCTACTGGTAATGGTGGTCAATCTCACAAATCTTCATCAAACGGAAGCGAACCAAGCCGCAGAATGAGTCGAAGAAAGAGACCAAGGGTAATTCACAGGGCCGTTTTACATTTGATTAGTTTGTATGGGGCGTATTGTGAGGGTAATCTTGCGTAGCCACGTTCGTCTCAATCTTTGTGGAAACTCGAGTCGAGATGTTTGTCGTTGACCTTACTGGCGTTATATAACGTTGAGCCTAAGCTGTGCAGTGCGTATGGCTCGGGCAGGTTAGGCTCGTGGTAGCGTCACTCCTGTTCAGTACAATACGGGCCTACTGTTAGTATTTACATGCAGTGTGCTCCAGTGTGTGCTATGTAGAGTAACACTAGCGCTGTCAATGATGTTAAAAGGCTTCAATACATAATAATACAAGTGATTTTTTCACTTGATGTATTCAGACAAATGCAGGCCTAGGCCTAGTCACTCCTGTTCAGTACAAACTACAATACTGGCCTAGCCAACTCTTAGTATTTACATGCATTGTGCTCCAGTGTGTGCTATGCAGAGTAATGCTACTACTGTGAATGATGTTAAAAGGCCTTTAATACATAATAATACAAGTGGTTTTTTCACTTGATATAGGTCTATTTAAACAAATGCATCCCTAGGCCTAGGTACTTGTCAAATAGGTCTAGGCTATTGTCAAAGTTACTAATGTTATTGTTAGGGTCACTTTGGGTATTCTCGGATGTCGGGTGTTCGCGGACAGACGTATATAATCTAGTCACTGAATAACAGTGTGTGAATGTTTTTTACTCACCAGGCAGTTGTTTCAAAAGTATGTGTATGAAGTGTACACAGTTTCATTTGTAGCACAAGAAGCCTTCTAATTGTTGAGAAAATGGAACCTAATTGCAGCAATAATTTTCAGTTTGAAAATTCCTTGGCACATTTCCAAGTGTGCAATTTAACCTTGAAAATTTTTATGGCGTGCTGTAAATTTTTGTAGACAAATTCATGTAATAAGAAATAAAGTTATTCTGATTGCTACACTGTTCGTAAAAATGTTAGTATGCACCAGACTGTGCTGTATACCTTCATGTAGTGTAACAGAGCAGTTCAAGTAGTGCTGTCTTAGTTGGGTATTTACGGACAGTACACAAACCTGCATACATGTCCACACTAATATGTATGCATACGCATGCCTATGTATGTATGCGTAGTGGAAAAGAATGACGAGACCAAATGGTTATAAAGAAAACTTAACTAAATTTGTGTGGATTAAATTTTGTGTTAAGATGTTGAAAAAGAATTATAGGCATAAGTTCTCTTTTATTTGATTTGTATTTTTTTATCTTTAGTCCTAATAATATTGAAATAGTAAAGCGTCCGAGAATACCCAACTGTGTCCGACAATACCCAACATACACGTAACATTTTCAAAGTGCTGTGCTGTGTTATCTCTGTATACATATGCGTAGATTCAGTACATATCCAGGGCACATGAGTATAGTTGTGGCTGTTGATATATGGGCAGTTCCAAGCGTTACAGTGTGACAATCAGAAGGCTTTATAAAAGTTTGAACGGTTCTGTTCCAAAGTTTTTATTATTTATCGACAAACCTTTAACACAAAATAACAACTACACTATGTTCTTTCTGAACAAGAAAAAAAACATCACTATGATCTTTCATATTTATGATTTATGACTCATAAATCATCAGCGTTACAGCGTGACATAAAATGGACATGAATATTTTGAACAAACATGTATCCCCCAAACTCTGTGAACTTAAACCACCAGCCATACTTTTGACACTCCTATAGCATCCTGTAGTGTTTTAGCTATAATATAACAACCTTCATGAGATGATTGTTCTAAAGCTAATTAAATTATGAAATGAAATGTCAATCAGTGTGGCGTTACAGCGTGACAACCGAATCTTCAACACAGAGTCAATAGGAATTATAAGCAGAAATAGAAATGTTTGAAAATGAGTTAAATTTGTTATGTCATGTTGCTTTAAAGTTACCCACAAATGATTTTAGTCATCTTTAGCCCTGATATGTGACATTTTGTCCCAATACTTGTTTTCAAAAATACATTTTCAAAGAAAAAGTGAAATACGTATTCTGTTACAGCGTGACACACAGTGTTGTACCTAAGTACCCGATTTTGAAAAATGCCAATTTCACCCTGAAACCAAACATGAAATGTCTGAAAAATTTATGACTATCTGAATGTTTCCCACCAATATTTAAACACTGTTTATCCAAGACTTTCTGCTTTCTCTAAATTTCTTCCTAACCTGCTCATAAGTGCCATTTTCCTTTTGTTTCTGTCGCCACTTCTGTTGTCTTTCCTTGTTTGACATAGGCATCTTGATGATGCAAACTGTACTACAGTCAGTATGAACAATAAAAGCATCTAGAATAAATTACTCCTCAGAAAATTCAGAGACACCACTGACCTTTAAAAATTCAGAGACACAATTGAGCCATGACTCATTCAAATTCAATAGTGACCAGCTGCACAATAGGGAACCCCTAATTCAATGGGCCCATTCGTGGAATCCTTTTGTTTGATAGTTGCTAACTTTGAGGACCAACGTCATGATGAGGTAAAGTTTATGTCAGGGAAACAGACTTTTTCATGAGATTCTTTGTAAGTGTGTAAGATAACTGGGCAATACCACAATTTTGAAACATGCCAGAAGATTATATTATGAGCAACTACATAGCAGAAATTTTGTGTGTAAAAGCAATGGGATGTCACGCTGTAACGTCACGCTGTAACAATTTTGTTACAGCGTGGCAAATTTTAATTAGCCATAATTAACAAGAACAAGGCAGTTGGACTGAAATTGTGCATGAATTTGATGAGTCATAATGCCCTAGATTTGCAAACTTAATTTCACTGAGAATAAATGCCTCTTGAAGAAATAATTGAAAAAAAATCAATATTTACTGTTACAGCGTGACAGATTTTAATGGAAATTGCCGAAGGTCAATGACCTGTAACTAAGTATGTTATTAAAGAAATGAGGCTATTGTTTGGTTCCCTAAAGTTCAAACATGATGTACCAGTCCAGTTTTATCACTCTTGTCATGTATTTCTATGTATTTAGGAGTACATAAAATTAGCTATTACTTGCATTAATGTGATAAATGATGTATACCTAATTAATTATGCAAATTCCATTATGGACTTGTCTACAGTAAAGGAAAATATTCAGTGTGTGTTTTTTGCTTTGATGATATTTTGAAAGATGTCACAATGGTTTGGTGATTTGACAGTTCACCATACTTGGAGGACTATAGAGAGATAATAAAGACAATCTTATCAATGTCCAACTTATATAAAGGATGTTTTGGGCAGAATTTGGGGCTATTTTGGCCTTTTTTACCACCTATAAGTGTTACATAGGATGTGGAATAAATTTATGATGTGAGTGGGACCTTTGCAGATGTGACTGATGCAGGTTCTTTGTCTTCATTCATAAATGTAATGTACAAAATAAATGGTAAATGATAAATGAATATTTTTAGGTGCACAAACACCGCAAAATTTTATCAGCAATTTGGAGTAAAATTTTGAGATTTGTCCGTCCATCTGGATATTAAATCTTAATAGTTGATATTTTAACTGAAAGAAAAGATTTCCAGAGCTAAGGTTATGATGTAACTCTTAACCTTGATCATGTGCAGTACCACAAATAAAATAATCCAGCAGTAAATGCATCATAGTCAATTGTGGAGCACATGATGGTTACGTGGGTAACATGTCTGTCCCCTAATGGTTACGTTGGTAACTATCATATTAACAGGCCTGTAGGACACAAATTACCAGAGAATTTGATAAAACTGCATCTGTTTGCAGATGGCCATATTTGTCACTGGTTTGTGTGCTTTCCTCCATCTTTTTGCTTGCAACAAGGGTATGAGAGCCTTCAAGGCGATGTCCGTCACAGATGTTACCAACATAACCATGTCCTTGTCGGTAGTATAACATAGGCACATGGGGACATTGGTTTTTGATGAATGTTTCACATGTCATCAGTTTACACTTCAGGAAAGAGCAAAACTTGTGTCACAATGCATTCAAGTGTTTAAAGTGCTTAATTTTCTCGAACATAGTTTGGTTACGTTGGTAATGAGGACGGACATGTCCGTCCTTGTTACCAACGTAACCATTGATCTCCATACTAGTCCATGTTTAACTAATGGTAATGCAATTTCAGTGAAAAAGTGTTTGTTCTTTATCATTCTATTAAATACAGGGTTTATTTATACATATTGTCCTCCTTAAAGATTTCTGGAGCAAAGAGTTTCCATGTCTGTCCCCGTTACATACGTAACCAGTAACACTTACCACTTAAAAAGTGGTGATAGGTGAAAAGAACTATCTTCCTGCTCTCAGGAAAATATTGAGACTACCAATCAAACAAAATAACACAACAAAAATTTATTCTTAGAGGACTTCAAATTTCACCACCTTTGTAACACTTTTATACCCCTTTATTGTAGACAAGCCTATATGTAACTCACACGAAAATATTAAATTTTTTGCAAATTGCAAAATTTGAGATTCTTAGCTTTTATCTGATACCAAATTTATCATGATTGCACCAATTTGAAATTTTGGGGGGTCATGTCCTGTTTTGCTTGGAACTGCCCATATCAGGTAAGCATCAGTGTAATGCCACTGTATTGAAAGCTATAGTGAAATAACCGTGAACTGTCCGACAATACCCAAACCTACCCTAGGCCTAGGCTAGGCAGGGTTGGCATTTTCCTGGGAAAAACCTGTTTTTCCCACCAAGTGGTAAAAACCAGGTAAAAACCGGGAAAAACTGGTAAATACCGGTAGAAAAACCACTTCCGTCTTGAAAACTGTTGTTACATGTCTGCTATATGCAGGGTCTACAGTACAGTAGGCAAGATATTGGTCATGACAGGTATTTATGATGACAGTCTCTTAGCTTCATTTTAAGCTATTTTATCACAACTTAAGTTTACTTTTTGTGGGCTAAGAGCATTTTTCATGCATAGCACTTATTTTTTGACTAGGCCTATCTCTTTCCCTGCAGTAGGTATTGCCCGTTGCCCCAAACTGTTATAGGCATACCCCCACCCCTCCAAAATTCTTTAGGCCTACTGTATTGCTCAGACACTTCTTTTCACAAAAAAGTCTATTGAGGTTAACTTTAATGCAGGTGGCTCAACAATGGAAACTGCTTCAAACTTGTATAAGGCACATGTGGGCCCAATTAAATGTCCACTGTATTGAGCCACCCATATTACACACAGCCCAATGTTCACCTTGATGCACACCAGGGACGTCACTACGCCGGGCGGCTATAGTGAATTATGCCCTCCACTCATGTTAGAATAAAAACATTCTGCCCAGCACATTTTCCCAATAATGGTACTATGATTTTATGATTTTTGAAAGAAGTTTAGATGTAATCTTATTAATCTCAGAATGAGACGGCCAATTGGAGCATTAATTAAGAGTGCAGAAAAATATCCACGTCTTCTAAATCTGAGGATAGTGATCACTAAAGGGTCACAGTCAAGAATTACCTGGCACTAAGTTTGGCCTGGTGACAACCCCAATGCACACATAGTCCAGTTATTATAACCTCATGCATAAGTGATTAAACACTTTGAGGTAGACAATTAAGTGAGGTGAATTTGGATTGCTCTTTCCAAGTTTTTGTGATATGTTGCATCATATAGACTGACAAACTGTCCATGTACAACAAAAGATGTGACATACACAAGATGACAAAGCATAGCCTACTACAATGGCACCAACAGTTTAGTACTTGTCAATTCTCTATATTCTAGAATTATGCATAAGTGGAATGGAAGCTAAAGCTGGTTGATGAGAGCATCCAGTTCATGTTTGATTTACTGTACAATGCTCTTATTAGCAAACCCACAAAGTTATTAATCATGGCTGCACTTTGGATGAACCCTACCCCCTATCCCTGAAAGTCATTTTCTTGTAGTTTTTATGTTCTTCTTCAAGTTCCACATGATTTTTTAAGAATTCTGTATAATTTCAGGTTTTTCCCAGTTTTTCCCACTTATAGGTGGGAAAAACCTGGTAAAAACCAGTAAAAACTAGGTTTTTACTGGGTGGTAAAAACCGCCTGGTAAAAATCGGCCAACCCTGAGGCTAGGCCTTCCTATTCTTACGCCTCAGTGAAAAGTAAAAAGAAAAAACAAAGTTGTCAACTGTTCCTAGTCGGTAGATACAGTTTCGTTTGGATTCTTTCCTGAAGCACAGCCGAGAATGATAGGCTCAAATGCCTGGGACTTGCCACTATTGAGTTAAGAAGGATTAGGGGGGACATGCTGCAGTTTTTCATATTCCTTTCTTGTAGGGAACCTGAGTCAAATTTTTGGTTAGGTTTGTGCTAATTCCAGGGTTCCTGTCCATTGTAAGAAGTTGGTAACATGTTTCTCTAGGCTTGAAATTAGGAAGTTCAGCTTTTCACATATTGTTGAATGTCAAAGGATGTCATATTCTAATTCTTCTTGAGCCATTTTGCCATTTCCTTTGCCATAGCTTAATTGAAGTGCAGATAGTTGATAAAGTTGCAGTATGCAAATAACTCACGGCTTGTGGTGCTAAGAAATATCTCAGTGGACTTTTTGGAATAATAGTGTGTACAGTATGGGCACAAGTAATAATATTATCAAGTGACTTCTACATTCAAACCAATGCTGATTCAAGGCCATGGCATGGTGGCATACCCAGTGTTGTCATTTTTAGTGGTCAAGTAGAGTTCTGTTGAGTGGAATGGGTGAGGGGCAGGTAGACTGTCCTAGGTGCAGGTTTTATCAATTTTCTTTTGTTTATGTAAGGTGTTTTAGATGCAAAATGGTGCTATCTTATAGTTAGGTAATTAAGCCCCCTTTTCGGGAACCTAATTTTGATGGGGGGTGTGGGATTGGGGCAGTGGGGAGTGGGATTTTAGGGGGTTGGCTACCAAGGCTAGAAAGACTCTGATGCTATAATTTTTCTATTGTACACAGGTGGAGTATAAGGAGATGGATGACAAGTTAGCTAATTTGTCTGAAGATGAATACTATTCTGAAGAGGAGAAACAGACCAAAGTATTTAAGCCATTGGAAGATGAAGTAGAAGAAAGTGACACAGAACCAGACCCCAAAACAGGTACATAGTTTGGAGTAACTACAGTACAGCTCACGTACAAGTCCCATCGTGTCTACGTTCTACTTGTTTCTACCTTCCTCTGCGTGTTTATACGTTCCTCTACGTTCATGTCTTCGTTATTATACTCAGTGTATACGCACCGTCAACGCAGACACCAAGAGACCATGGTCACACATGATTTCTCCACAATAGGGATTAAATGGGCATACGAACGTTGAAACTCGTATAATCCTTGACCGTAGGAATTTTTCAGTCGTTTTAAATCATGTTTGGTGCTCTTCGCAAGTTCTACGAGTTTTGTTTTTATCAAAGTTACAAAACGTGAGAACGACTTGATCTAAACGTGTATTGATTTAGTTTTGTCGTTATTAACCATGCTCACATCAACTGAGGAATTTGTTGTACCATTTAAGAAGTAGGCCGTATACGCCGCAACCTCGCGATATAATTGTAATAGCCTAGCTAATTTATATTACTGTTTTCTTCGTTGTTTTGCTATTTGCAGACAACATTACGTTTCTACGTGAAGTAGTTTCACCGGTTGGAAGTCTAAAAATTTTCCTCAGTAATTGCAACTTAGATTGCGCAATAAACACGTTTAAATAACGGACGGAGATAACATTGTTTTTAAAATGATTTTTACTGTTTATGTAACTAAAGTTTTGAGTTACGGATAAAATACCACATGAAAATGCAAACAAAAAATTTTACTCGTAATTCTAGTACAAATTCGTATCAGTTATGTTTTGAACTATTTCATTCTTACCCAAAAGTTAATTTGTTTGACGAAGACGGCACGCTTCTACATGTACTGTTGGTTCGGAGAAATCTCCGTACTTACACAAAATTCAGGATTTACTCTAACATGACTAAGGGGCAGTAAACTTCTTTTGTACATTTTGTGATAGGTTCTGAAAAAACTACCGATAATTGATTGCTTTAAAAAGTTACGTTAAAAATTGCATCATGTTTATTTGGACCAGAATGTATGCATATAAACAATTCAAAGGTCCGTTTTATGTATAATTGCAGCATCCGCGATTTACTCTCCCATCAAAGAGGGTAGTTTTTTACTAGTTTATTTTTGTTTTGTGTAAACTGAATGTGAATGTTAAGAGACAATCGGACTCAAAATACTACCGATCGACTGCATTTAAAAGTTCCTTGAAAGAATTACATCATGTCGGACCAAAATGAATGGAAGTAGGAAATTTGATGGTTTGCTCCCGGCAGCCAGCAGAAAAATGTGACAAGCTAAAATAGGCCCAGCCAAAAAAAAAATAATAATTGAGTAAATATTGAGGGGGGAACATTGACCTACTTTGTGACCATTCTCCGTCAGTTCCTCCGTCCTTAACGCTCCAGCGCAGGAGGGTAACTGTAAACCCTGCCTGTAGAATGCTGCACGTACAGAAACTTGTTCTGAACGTCTCATCATCCCGGGGAAGGGTGAAACTAAATCGAAGGTTCCGTTGATTCATTAATAAAAAATATAAAAAAACTCACACGGCGTCCAAAGTCAGCCCAGCCGGTGATGAGAATCAAGTTATTTTTTTATGCCTTACGAATGATAGAAAACAAGATCGCACTCGTTTTTAGATCATCACATAGTGTGGACACATGAAACAAACATGTTCTCAAGTGCTGTCAATGCAGTTTTCAATTTCCAGACATTATCGTAAAACATTATTGCAATTTTTCCACACTTGTAGCCTAACCAAAAATCTATGATTTTAGAACCATCAAAAGACATTTTTTTTCATTTACCCTACTCCATTTAAAACTGCGTATCGAGCCTGCGGTGGCCGCCGCACCCATTGCCTCCTGGCTGAAAGTTGGACATCCCGGCGGTAGGGCAACGCTAACGCCAGGGTAGGAATTAGTTTTTAACTCACGGGGGCTCTTTTTTGACTGATTAGCCAATATTTGCCTTCAAAATGTCCTGCCCTACACAAAACATATGGGCTATTTCGCCATCGTGACTACATTTTGGGGGCTATTTTAACATGTTTCGGGGGCTAATCGCCCTGAGCCCTCGTTTAATTCCCACCCTGGTTTACGCCACTTTAGACTGCGTGATTGAACTGCAGGTCCCGTCGCGTGGCACACTAAAATTACTTGTGGTCCAAGTTTGTTGGATAATTGCTTTATCGCACGGCTGTCCGAGAACTGTCCCATTCGGCCATTTATGCACGCATTGCATAATCATGGAAAAACTTCCATTGACGAAATCTACAAAAGAAACCGACTGCAGCCTTGTAAGTTATACTTTTTGAGAAGGTGGACTGCAATTAGTTTTCGGTAACGCTAATTTATCTTCCCTTGATAAAACCCGAAATTTTGCGGGCGATGTCCCCTTTCTGTGGATATTCGTATAAATTGCAAACAGTCCCGATTTTAATATTCAGTGTCCCTATCGCGGCCATGTTGTTTTAAATGGTCTCGCACTACAATGCTAATAACAACTTTCACGCTTTCACTTGCCAATGCCAACTTAAACGCCTATTAAACAAAGGTCAGAAATAAAGTCAACACTTGCAGCATGGGTCAATCAAATTTTGGGCAAAACTTAAAATCACCGAAATGCTTGACCTGCTAGCATCCGAACGCCTAACATTCGGCCCGTAGCTGCCCTTGGCGCTCTTCCCCGTAGGCCTAAGGAAATCTGGAGTTTGAAACTATTGTTAAAAATGTCTCACCTTAGGTAAAGATTATATATTCCACACAAAAAACTTGTATGGTCCAACTTAAATCCGATTAAATCAATCAAGCCTCGTCAATATGGACGGAACACGTTGACTGAACTAAGAAATCAAACGACAAGAAGCTATACTCTGGCACTAACTGCTCATACAGCACAACGCAGACTAGGTGCGTGTCTGATGTAAAAAGTTGTCAGCTATTGTTTTCAAAACATAAATGCAAGCCCGTTCTCCCAGGGTTCAAGAATTTCTTAGAATCTGTCAATCATACGTGAACACTTCGCGCAGCTGGGTCAATGACCATATTTTTCTCACGGCCGGTATCTTTCATCATCCACCGCGAGTAGACGCGATGTGTAACTGTCTAGCCATTGTGGCGCCGTATGACCTGGCTAAGACCTTGTCCTAAATTTTCAAGGTGCCCACCGAAACAATGTTGGGCCTAAATGCGACCAGTCCCCGACAAAACCCCCATCAGTCAACGAGTAACATTTTAATCATCAAAATCTTCATTACATTACATGGGATTTTGATTTTGATGCTGCTCGCCAAATGACGAATTTGCTTGGAAATTTTTTGTCTAAATCTTACTATAAAAATAAAAGATCCCAGACACTGAGGCATGCGCCCCAGTGGAGAGTTTCAGCCGTGGCCCGCTGGCTCTGCCGCAGCTTGAGAACTAACAGATTTCAGCAACCTAGCTTGGATAAGAAATGTGAAATTTTTGCAAAAAATGGGGGCCGCTTGAATCTATACTTCTCCATTAACTACTTGACCTTAACTCGCCTTTCGCCAGTTTCAGGATCGTTGCAATGTAAACTTGTTAGATTTATTAAGTAGGATAATGCAAAAATTGTATTTGAGAGAAGGCGGATTTGTTTGTTTCGCTGTAATTTTCCTTAACATGCCCCCAATTTCGAAAGATGTGACCCATTTTCGTGTCGATTTGTGAACTCTGAATTCCTAAATTGAATACAGGTATCAGAGCCATCTGAAATCATATCTCGTGCCACCTTTTAAATCCACGACGTTAAATTACAACAGGGTGGGATGTTTTCCGCAGGTTGCATGTCGGGAAAAGTAAATTCTAGGATTCAAAGGGCCTTACGATCAAATTGAGGACAATGAAATTTTTGCATTTTATCACAATAATACGGCCAACCATGAAGACAGAAAACAAGTATAGACACGTGGGCTTCACTTGCGAGTGAGAACTTTATCAGCTTAAAACGGTCACAAAATGGATAGAAAGGATCGCTAGCCATGCGGTTTCCGCAAAGACCAGCATATCAGTTTGTCCTTGTGTCATGGAGATTCAGAATCAGTTAAAGATTTTGATAAAATTTACCTTTCACCAGGCCCGTAGTCAGGGGGTGCAGGGGAAAAACCACATGGATTTTTTCGCCCCATTGGAAGAAAAATTGGTTCAAAATTTGGGTATGTTTCGCCACCGCCGCCTTGAAGCTTTCTGGCCCCATTCATGCACCTATGTATGGCTACGGGCCTGTCTCACAAGCAAATTTTTAAGCCTCTCCATAATCTAATATTTTGAAAATAATTTTTCTTTACACCGACTCGGATCTCCTTGCATACAAAATGGTTGTGAAGTCCCCTTACAAATGGAAAGTTATAAAACACCATCATGTAAACGACTTCGAGTCTTTCACGGTTGGCGAAAAAAAAAACTTTTGCGCTATCGCTGACCTAATATGAGTATGTGTCATGGTGAGTTGTTTGGGTGTATGCGTCTCTGCTGACTTTTCTATTCAATCACTGAAGTAAACTTGAAGAAATCGATAGTAGGGCTTGCCTCGTCTATTGGGGTATTCAATAGGGTTTGAGTAGTGACTGATACAGTAATTATCGGCTTTTCGCCCCTGTTCCCTAATCACAAATTTCGGTTCACTTTGCTGGATTGCCGGTACAGCATTTGAAAATCGCCCCGCAAACCTCGTATTGACACTGGGCAGTCTTTGATATTTTTCGAAGGACCATGTGTTTTGGGGATTATGGGGAAAACAATGTACAGTACTAAGTTCTCAAATGCTCCTGCTACCGGCAAACAAATTGGTTAACAATACAGCGCGGCCTGCATTCGGCGAGACTTGTTAACCGCAGTAACTAGCTTATAGAATGTGACAAAGCATTTCTGGCTCGGGCATATTGGTTGAATGTATTCATTCTGGGATAAGTAACTAACACCTTACAAAACATTGAAGCAGGAAGTTGCCCACTTGGGAGTTATCGATTCAATTTACATTATTTTAAACAATCTGTTCTTTATACATATTTATCTGACACTGTAAGCCACGGCACGATCAAAGTCAGCCCCTAAAATTATGCAGAAAAACGAGGACACTTATTTCTAAGTGTCTTCAAAGTCAATAGCATTTCACCTTCCATGGGGATCCCCACCCCCTTGTAATTAAATATAGCTTGCAGCATGCTATCACTACTGCATTTACACGTATTTGGCAAGTTGTCGAGACTTAAAAGTCTTTCAACCATGCTTTCGAAAAGGGAATACACAAATTTACCCAAAAACTTTCCAACTGTAGGTTGTGACTTTATGTTTTGAATGGTATGCATATTCAAATGATGTTCGAATCGTAAATAAAATGAAACTTTGTCGCACGAAAAAGGAAACTGCGGTGCAGTTAAGCTCATTCTAATTACGAGGACTGCTTTAAAAAATAGAGATCGCTTTAGCTTTACTACCCGGGGCGGCTAAATTTGGGCAAATGAAGAGCAAAAAAAAACGTTAGGGGCGGCAAAAAAATTTCGCGCGTAGCGCCTAATCGAGCTCGAAGCGCAAGCTTTAGCGGGTGGGGTTAAGGGGCCGTCTTATGGCAAGGGGGCAAAGCCCACGGGAGCTCTGAGTCTGAGGTTTAAGCATATTCTCTGGGTGAAAATTTAGTCTTAGGATACTGTAGATATAATTCCACAACTAACGAATGCTTTGCATACTTTTGCAGAAAACATATACCACCAGCAAAAGAACGTTGTTTAAGAAAACTGAAAAAAGAAAAGAGTTCCGATTTCCCGCACAACCTGAAACACAGGAAAGACAGTCAACTAGATGTTAACTAAATTTTTAAATCGAGGAAGGGGCCTGCTTTTCGAGTCGAGCGAGCGACACGTATCTGCCAAGTTCTCCCAGTTACTGTATACAGTATGCAATGGCCAGGCCCCGCGGGCTCTAAACATAATTGTGGGAAACACCATGCAGTTTCACTGGCAACCTGCAAGTACAAGAAAACCGATCATGTAAACTGGTCGCCGCCGGCCCAAGGTACAGTCATGCTCATTTGCATACAACATAGACACAACATTCCTGGATGTACGAGGGCCGCGCCTGTAGCTGTTCTGTGCAGTGATTGAGTTTCCCACGCTGTACGATTCGCTGTAGCACGTTCTGCAGTGCACCGTTGTTTGATTAATTAATCGGATTACCAAAAGCTAAGTAAATCTGATAGGAGGTACGGATTTTGAAACTATTCGTTTACACTAGAGTGTTTCTATACGGCTCACTTTATAGAGAAACTTGCTCATGACCAACATTCATGGAATCGGATAATTAATGGATTAACATTTTTGTTTGACCTTGCCGTTAGGCCCTATGTTTTTCTGGAACTTAGCGAAAGGTCACCACGTTCACGGCAATGATTAAGTGCAAGGTGAGAGGTTCCGTTCATTTCTCTGCCTACAGTCTAACAGTCTAAAAGTAGTAAAATACTGTAATACTCTCGAAGTTCGGATTAAAAAATAATGAAAAAATAATGAACAGGACTACGTACGGGAGTACATTTGCAGTTTGCATTCTCCTTTGTTATTCGACCTTTTATATTTAGACAAAGCTTTACAACCTGTTTTGCGGTTTCCATGTGTAGAATACTGTACAGTATTCTTCTCTTCTTACATCATTTGTTAGTTTGATTTTCGCGGTAGCCCGGCAAGGCAAGTTTTAATATGCCTAGGCTCATGTGAATACGTACTGTCTTAGACAACCGAAATGCACACATCATTTGCTGAATGTAAGGAACTTCGGAAATTCTGTAAAAGTTAGTAAAGTCAGGGATGCGGTTTTAGCGGGAGGACTTCTTTAATTTAGGAGGCATAGAAAAGTTGACAAAACGTTTTCTAAGATTAAAATGAAACTGACAGGATTCCAAGCTTGTAGCATACGTGTGCCCTTCAAGACAGTATTCTAACATTGTGGTAGTCGTGGACTCGTGGCCGGCCCGACTTGAAACCAATTGGTAAAACCGCATTTAAATCTAAATTCATCAAAGTGAAGTTAAAGCCTCCAAAATAAGAAAACAGCAAATTCAATGGATTTTTCGCTATAGCAAACAGCAGAATTTTTTTCAGCCGGGTGGTGTCAACCTGGACGTAACTGTACTACTGTACGTTTGAAATTTGTCAAGTAATGACATTTCGGTCGTTCTCATCACAAATCCTCGGTAAACAGTTACATAAAAGGCATTAACTTAAATATCGTAGATTTTTGGACCTGGATATTTCTTGCAAACAGTGAAACCTAAAATAATAGTGGTTACTTCAGGTTTCAAAAGACTCGGCACAGTATGACCTGAGTTCGTGTTCCGCCTTACATACGGTAAAAAGTTAGGACATTCCTACCGCTAAACTGTCGGCAATGTCGGCCATGTCAATAAGCAATGTGTGCTTGGTGTCAGAACGTCGATTAGAAAGGTCCTCTACATCTTTTTTCTTTTGCCCCGTACTTTTTTGATTCCTTGCCAAAGGCAGAAGGAATCTATGCGATGGTGATGTCGTGTGTGTGTGTGTATGTGTGTGTGTATGTATGTATGTATGTATGTGTGTGTGTGTGTGACGCTTTGCTTGTAAACACGATATCTCAAGAAGGGTAACTATGACTGAGCTCATACTTGGTGTGTGGGTTGGTCATATTGAGAAGATGATCCCTATCGTTTTTGATGGAGGTCAAAGGTCATTTGGGGTCACAGGAGGTCAAAAGGTCAAAACCTTGTAAACGCGATATCTCAAGATGGGTAACTTCGAGAGATCTCATACTTGGCAGGTAGGTTGCCCATATTAAGTAGATGATCCCTATTCTTTTTGGTGGAGGTCAAAGGTCATTTGGGGTCACCAGAGGTCAAATAGTAAATACCCTGGAAATTGCTTGTAAACACGGTATCTCCAGAAGGATAAATGTGAGGGATCTCATACTTACCATGTTTATTGCCCATATTGAGTAGATGATCCCTATTGTTTTTGGTGGAGGTCAAAGGTCATTTGGGGTCACCAGTGGTCGAAAGGTCAAGACCTTGTAAACACTATATCTCAAGAAGGGTAACTTTGAGGGATCTCATACTTAGCATGTGGATTACCCATATTAAGTAAATGATTTCTATTATTTTTGGTGGAGGTCAAAGGTCATCTGGGGTCATCAGAGGTCAAAAGGTCAAAACCTTGTAAACATGATATCTCAAGAAGGGTAACTGTGAGGGATCTCATACTTAGCATGTGGATTGTCCATATTGTGTAGATGATCCCTATTGTTTTTGGTGGAGGTCAAAGGTCATTTGGGGTCATCAGAGGTCAAAACATTAAAACCTTGTAAACATGATATCTCAAGAAGGGTAACTGTGAGGGATCTCATACGTAGCATGTGGATTGTCCATATTGAGTAGATGATCCCTATTATTTTTGGTGGAGGTCAAAGGTCATCTGGGGTCACCAGTGGTCAAAAGGTCAAAACATTGTAAACACTATTTCTCAAGGAGGATAACTGTGAGGGATCTCATACTTACCATGTGGACTGTCTGTATTGAGTTGATGATCCCTATTGTTTTTGGTGGAGGTCAAAGGTCATTTGGGATCCCTAGTGGTCAAAAGATCAAAACCTTGTAAACATGATATCTCAAGAAGGGTAACTGTGATGATCTCATATTTAGCATGTGGATTACCCATATTGAGTAGATAATCTCTGTTGTTTTTGGATGGAGGTCAAAGGTCATTTGGGGTCATCAGAGGTTAAAACATCAAAACCTTGCAAACATGATATCTCCAGAAGGATAAGTGTGAGGGATCTCATACTCACCATGTGGATCGTTCATATCGAGTAGATGATCCCCATTGTTTTTGGTGGCGGTCAAAGGTCATTTGGGGTCACTAGTGGTCAAAAGGTCAAAACCTTGTAAATACTATATGTCAAGAAGGGTAACTGTAAGGGATCTCATAGTTAGCATGTGGATTGCCCATATTGAGTAGATGATCCCTATTATTTTTGGTGGAGGTCAAAGGTCATGTAGGGTCACCACAGGTCAAAACATTGTTAACATGATATCTCAAGAAGGGTAACTGTTAGGGATCTCATACTTAGCTTGTGTATTGCCCATATTGATTAGATCATCTCTATAATTTTTGGTGCAGGTCAAAGGTCATTTCGAGTCACCAGAGGCCAAAATGTCAAAACCTTGTAAACACGATAACTCAAGAAGGATAACTGTGAGGGATCTCACACTTGACATGTGGATGATCCCTACTATTTTTTGTGGAGGTCGAAGGTTATTTAAGGTCACAAAGGTCAAGAGCTAGTTAACATATTTCAAGGAGGATAACTATGAGGGATCACATACTAGGCCTGTGGATTGTTAATATTTAGCATGTAGGTCATTTTGGGTCGCAAGATTTCAAAAGCGTTTGACCGTATTAACATGATATCTCAAGTAGGATAACTGTGAGGGATCTCATGCTTGTCATGTGGGTGATTCATGTTTGTTACAATATATCAATATGGCAAGGAATCACTAAGCCTTTTGGCTTTCTGGTTTTAACTGCAGTCACGAATAGGAACATTGCTTTCGATGAGAAAACGTAACGGCAAATCATTTTGTGAGAAGTGGAATTCCTTTAAAATTATTTCATATTCCTAAGACTAATGCACTCGAGGCTTGCAATTTCAAAAAATTATGCCCACTATCAAGAAAGTTTATGTGAACTCGTTAAAGCCAATGCAGAATGTTTTGTACACGACTGACGTTTGCTTGAAGCTGTGGTATAATCAATCGGTACTATATTAAAGTTGTCGGCATATTACTATACTCAGAACTGTATTTTACAGTACTTCGATCGCGATTATTGATTCCTTGCCGAAGGCAGGCAAGGAATCTATGCGATGGTGATGTCGTGTGTGTGTGTGTGCGTATGTGTGTGTGTATGTGTGTGTGTATGTGACGCCTAGCTTGTAAACACGATATCTCAAGATAGCAATGACCGACACTTTTCATATTTGGTATATAGATTTATCATGTTGAGAGGAAGAACCCTATTGTTTTTGGTGGCGGTCAAAGGTCATTTGAGGTCACCAGAGGTCAAATACCGAAAAATTTGTAAACACAATATCTCAAGTTAGCAATGACTGACACTTTTCATATTTGGTATACAGATTTGTCATGTCAAGAAGAAGAAGCCTATTGTTTTTGGTAAAGGTCAAAGGTCATCTGAGGTCTCTGGAGGTTAATCTGCGAAAACCTTGTAAACGGCTTGTAAACACGATATCTCAAGATAGCAAAGGCCGACACTTTTCATATTTGGTATACAGATTTTGCATGTCAAGAGGAAGAAGCCTATTGTTTTTGGTAGAGGTCAAAGGTCATCCAAGGTCACCAGAGGTTAAACTGGGAAAACCTCGTAAATGGCTTGTAAACACGATATCTCAAGTTAGCAATGACCGACACTTTCATATTTTGTATACAGATTTGTCATGTCGAGGGGAAGACCCTTGTTGTTTTTGGTGGAGGTCAAAGGTCATTTGAGGCCACCGCAGGTTAAAAGCCGAAAAGGCTCGTAACCATGCTATCTCAATATAGGAATGACCAACACTTTTCATATTTGGTATATAGATTCATCAAGTTGAGAGGAAGAACCCTATTATTTTTGGTGAAGGTCAGAGGTCATTTGAGGTCACCATAGGTAAAAGGCCGAAAGCTCGTAATCACTTTATCTCAAAATGGGAGTGACCAACACTTTTCATATTTGGTATATAGATATGTCATATTGAGAGAGAGAACCTTATTGTTTTTGGTGGAGGTCAAAGGTCATTTGAGGTCACCAGAGGTCAAAGACCGAAATCCTTGAAATTGGGATATGTCAAGATAGGAATGGCGGATATAGATTTGTCATGTTGAGAGGAAGAATGCTATTGTTTTTGGTAGAGGTCAAAGGTCATCTGAGGTCACCAGAGGTTGAACTACAGAAACCTTGTAAATGGCTTGTAATCACAATATCTCACGATAGCAGTGACAGCCACTTTTCATATTTGGTATATAAATTTGCCATGTTGAGGGGGAAAACCCTATCAATTTTGGTGGAGGTCAAGGTCATCTGGGGTTACCAGAGGTCAAAAAACAAAATTTCCCAAGAATTCTCAAGATTGTCATCTTGGGTCACTGGGATCAAAAGCAACATTTCCCAAGAATTCTCAAGATTGTCATCCGGGTTCACTATAGGTTAAAAAGCAAAGTTTCCTTAGAATTCCCAAGATCATCATATGGGGCCATCAGAGGTCAAAAAGCAAAATTTCCCAAGAATTCCCAAGATCGTAATCTGAGGTCACCAAGGCCAAAAAGCAAAATTTCCCAAGAATTTCCAAGATTGTTACATGGGGTCACCAGAGGTGAAAAAGCAAAATTTCCCAAGAATTCCCAAGATAGTCATCAGGGGTCACCAGAGGTCAAAAAACAAAATTTCCCAAGAATTTTCAAGATCCAAGATCCATTGGAGTTGAATTCCTTTCAAGACACTTTCGTTTTTCTTTTTTGTTATATTTGGTGGGGTTCAAAGTTCATGTGAGGTCAGCAGAAGTGAAATTGTTAAAATATCGTAAAATGATGTAGTCAAGGAAGATAAATCTGAGGGATGAACCTCAGTACAACAAAGCATCCCCATTCGGCAAGGAATCACTAAGCCCCTTAGGCTTTCTGGTTTTGAGAAATGCTGTACCGTGAATTTTCATCCTGGGGACATCTAATACACTCAATTGTGTTGACAAATCATTGGAAGCTTTTTGGATGCCGAAAAAGGGCGTGAAGTAAATTACCGTTAAATAGCAAACTTAAGGCAATGCTTATTTGGCTCAGCGAGACCGAATCGCACGTTCCCCTCTGTGCTTACCTATACAGTAATAACTTTTAACTTGTACACAGGAGATGTTAAACAATATCGGTCTCGCGGACCTTCGGCCTAGTGGGATTTCCCCGTTCATTTGTACCGAAACACTGAACTTGGGTTGGTTCTAACACGCATTGAATTCGATGCAGCTTCGTTCTTAAATTATTTTCACATACTTTCAAAACGACTGGGAAAGAGTAAGCAAACCTACACAGATCGATTCACTGCCTTTTGTGCAAACACAATGAGGCTTATCTGCGTAGAGGAACGTAGACGATTATACGCACTGTATACTCAGTGTCTACGCGGCTTTTTTCTGTCTCCGTGATTCAACTTTGTTATGCTTGTTTCTACGTTCCTCTGCTTTCCTCTGCGCGTAGACATGTCCAGTTGTACGTGAGCTGTACTGTATAGAATACAGGGCCACTCTAAAGTTGAACCTGAGCATCCGCATGCACGGATGCGAAGTCGAAGTTTGGAGAAATCTGTAGTCTTTAAGAACATGTTAGTACATGCAGAAACTTCAAAAAAAGCAAGTCCCTTCCAAGCTCACCTTGGGTGGATGCGCGGATGCTCAGATGCGGAGCAAAATGAAACTTTTCGGAATTTTTTAAGTCCATTCCAAGTATCCCCTGGGTGGATGCGGGGAGGCAAAGTCATAATTTTTTACCAAGAATATCTTCGTACAAGCGGAACTCTCTGTAATTTTTTTCGAAGTCCGCTGCAAGTATTTTTGGGTGGATGCGCAGATACTCGGATGCAGGATCAAATCAAAACTTTGCAAATGTTTTTAAGTCCGTTCCAAGCATTCCCTGGGTGGATGCGCGGATGCTCGGATGCGGAGTAAAAGTGGGGGCTGTTAGATATGAAAGATTTAATAATAAATTTGAATATGCGTACAGTAGGAGACTTTAATTTGAGAACGACTCATGGTTGTGTATTCCTGACTAAGACCACTTCAGCAATATTTTGGAGTGGATGCGTGGATGCTTGGATGCAGAGTGAATAATTTCACCAACATGTAGTAATTCTTAGAGTGGATGCATGGATGCTCGGATGGGGAGTCAAAATTCAGGGTGTAAGATTTACAGTCACATCACATCCGCGCATCCGAATGCTAGGTGGTATTCAAGAGTGGCCCTGCATTCTATAGTTGTACCCATAGTTAAAGGGAAAATGAACTTAGTGTACCCTGGTGTCCTTATTCATGAGTGACTTTTTTAAATTACATTACAATATTTTAGACACTGAACTTTTGAATTCATTCAGGGCAATTGCTTAGTGTAGCTTTTATATTCCATGTTGATATTTGAAAGGTACCTCGTAAAGGAGGTTTGTAAGATTTAGTTGGTGTTCCAAAATGAATTGGGGTGACAGCTTGTTACCTTGAATGGGATGTTTTACACATTTAAATGGTCAAAGTTAATGCTAAAGTTGCAGTTATACTAGATCTTGTATGATTTTGACATGAGGTGGTATGGTTGTTGTGGCTTGGTGCAGTCTAAGGAATTGAAATAACAGGAGGCCATGACTGTTGCACCAGTGACACTGCATGTTGCTTTGGTGACTGTCAAAAATTGAGCTACCAACAAATTACACGCAAGGAAGATGGGATGTCTATCCCTCATTTTGGCAGTAGGTCTCTGATTCTTTGATTTTGTGTCCTGTCAACTTTCTGCTAGTAGCAAACCTTTTTAACCCTCATTTTCAAATCTTGTTTCCAGCCTTTGTCTCAGATTGATTTACAGATTGGAGAACCATAATTTACTGTAGAAGTTTTGAATTTCTGAGATTGATTGTTGTACATGTAGTACAACTTATTGTTATATTAAATTAGAGCAAAGCATTTGATCTTTTCGTCCATTGCATAATGATATAACGTATATTAATTTGAAAGAAATGTCAATTAGACATTTAGCTTCTGTACATTACAGTTATCTCATGCCAACTGCTATATTGTACTAGGCATTGTGAAGATACAATTTCATATCTTCCATATATATTTGGGGATAAAGTTGGTCATCCTCGTAACCTTTTGAATAAGTCCCATTGCTTAAAGGATGAGTGTTTTCAACTTTTAGAGAGTACAGTTAAAAAGTGAAATTCCTGAGAAGTGATTTTTCTGCAAACTGCTCCCTGCCTTCTTATAAATATGGAAGAAGCAGATTAAATAATGAACTCTGTTACTTTCCTTTCCCCATCAGCATCTGGATTAGAGGGCGCTGCATTTTCTGCTCGTCTCCCACATGATAAAATGACATCTCAAGAAGCAGCTTGCTTTCCAGACATTATTCAGAGTCCCAGCCAAACTCAGAAACTCTTCTTGCACATCAGAAATAGATTGGTAAGTTGATCGGTGCATGCTGAAGTTTACAGGATCAGTGATGAATGATAGACATTTGTGTGGGTTTTGTATGCAAGGGGAATGGGAGGGGGGAGGGCAGGAGGTTTAGATGGGGAATAATGCTTCAATATTTTAAGGAGAAAAAAGAAGTCAAGTGCAAGTTATAGGGAGGTTTCATGCGTGCAAAAATCAACTAATGCAACCAGGTTGTAGAGGACAGACAACATGTGGATGCTAGGTTATGTACTAAAGCAATGTGTGTTGCACAGTGTCTTCCAGAACAACTTTTGACCTATGATGCAAGCTCCCTGTACTGAACTTTTTGCAATTTAGTTTCATTTCAAGTACCAAAAACGTTTGAAATTTAAACCATGTTGCAAAAGTTATGTGGTATTGATATAGAAAAATGTGACTTTCAGCAAATTACATTTGTATTTTTCTTCAATTTCTTTTACTCCATGTTTCACAGATTGGGCTTGCTCACAGGCATACAATTTAGTTTTAATGATCAATTCAGTTTGTATTGTCATGTTCAGGGACCATACAGTGTAGGATTTTAATAGTTTTGTAAACTATTGTGTAAGAGAGAAACAGTTTAATGCTAGTTAATTGTATCATCATTTCTCTTTTTCTCAGCTTCAAGTTTGGTTTGAGAATCCCAAAGTACAACTGACCCTCCAGAATGCTGACACAATGATTGAGACACCCTACAACAGTAAGGCTATATAGTTTGACACTGTTGTAAAATTACTAACCAAGTGGAAATCTTAGTGACTGACAAACCCTTAAAAATTTCAGCAAGACCGGCCTCTCCCTGCAAAGTCTCCATGCATTTTAAATGAGATCATCAATAATAATAAAAAAATGGGGTGGGGGAAGGGGGGAGGAAAATCTGAAAAAAACCTTTGAAGGGACAGTTCGACAAGAAATTAGCATATTTGGTGATGAATGGGGTCGTCAAGTATGATTATGAGTTATAAGTGTAACCCTCCTAAACTTTAGAAGGGGCTCTCATCTTTCACTAGCTTACACAGGGGTAAGGGTGATGAGTATTTTTTCCCTGCAGAAGCCCAAATTGCTCCTAGAGGGAGATGATGAGGAGGGCTTCACTTATCATGGCAATTGCTGTCCTCCCCTCCCGCATAATTGCCAGCAAAAACCTTTACAATAGACCATGTGGTACTGCCAGTATTCATACTAAGGGGGGGGGGGGTGATTTTATTCAAAAGATTTGAAACAAACCCCTCAAAAAAAAATAAAATTTGCACCGTACCCCTCACCCCCTCGTATGAATTGCATTATGGAACATTCTTATCATTTCAGATGGGGATGGTAAAGAAGTCCCTGGACCAGAAGGGACCTTGGAGTCTTTAGCAAAAGGTTAGGAAAATTGCCTGATGTCTGTAAATGCATTAAAAGATAGTGCTTAAAAGGCTATTTGTAAGTATTCTTTATACATAGATGTATTAAGATATACTTCCAAAAATCCTTTGTTTCCAAATTGATCTCAAATTGCCACTCTTGTATCATATAGAATGTAACAGGTGCTTTCAATTTTGTTCATTATTTTGACTTCAAAAATGCAAGAATGTCCCTTCAAATGGTTTCAAGCAGGCATGTCAGATGGAATGGATAATCCTCAAAACTAACACTGATATATTTGTTGTTTTGCATTTTTGTTTGTCACATGACAGATTTTTGTCTATTTATTACAGTACTGGGGAGGCTGGGATTTGATCTTCCAGCTAAGTTTGTGCTCTTGTTATAATGATTTGGCATGGGTGGGTAATGCAACTCTACCTTAGATTTCTGCCTGGGAGTTGCACAGTGACTTCACTTTCCGAAGAGTTGCAGCTCCAGTAGAGTCCAAAAAAACCACAGAATTTTTTTTTGTGTTGTAAAAGGCATGCATTGTTGTTCATTTGCAAGCTTAAATGAAGTATTTTTAAACAAATTCTGGCTCTTTTACTTGATTATAAGTTTTTCATTCAATAAACACCTACAGTTCTCAATATATCATCAGCACCTTAGCTATAGTAGAGCATGTAGGGCCTGTTGGGGTGTTTTCAGTCATAGTGCTCTGTGGGGTTGTACTTGATCTTTCATAGGATAAATACACAGTTGTATACTACCTACAGCAGTAATAACTTCATTAGAATTGCAACTCCGAAGGTAACTTGTACTCAGGTCCAAAAATACAGGAGTCACCAGAGAATTAAGGAAAGCTGCCAAATGCTCTCCTGGTAAAATAAATAATAGTTCTTTCGGTGATATGCATGCACTAATAAGTTTTGCTGCACAACAGAGCAATTTGCTCTTTTGGACATTTTGAAATAACATAATTGTTCATTCTCTGGTTTGTATTTATGAGACAGAGTGTACATAATCTTTTGCATATTACAATAGGTAGTTGACGTAGTTTATCCGTAAAATTGTGAAAGTGTAACAGGATTTTATCTGATCCTCACCTTTTTGGAGAAAAGCAGTTTTGTTTTGAAAGATGAACCAAACAGTATCAAATGGATAAAGGAGATTGATTTACTGCTTTCTGGGGACTACTTTGATAAAACTGTGGAGAGCAGTTGCACCTGCTGACCTTATAAATGAAAGTCTGAGTCACCCAAGGCTGATCATTTACTTGGCTGATTTGTTTGGGAAACTTAGAAATGATGGCCTTTGGGGTAAATAATGTGCACAGCATTCTTTGTTTTGGTGTTGTCTGAGCAGTCTGTAATTAAGTTGTGGATGAATCATTGTGAGGGTCAAATTATATCTTCTTATTGTTTTCAGGTGATGGGGAGATGGTACGTAGAGTACATGCATATTTGGAGAGACATGGCTTCATCAATTTCGGGATCTTTAAAGTTTTGAAACAACCACAGCCCCAGTCCTTGAAGGTTGTCATAATTGGAGCAGGTGTCGCAGGCCTTGCTGCAGCCAGACAACTCCAGTCCTTCGGTGCTGAAGTCACAGTTTTAGAGGCAAGGGAGAGAGTAGGAGGCAGGGTCATTACGTACAGGAAAGGACAGTACCTGGCTGACCTGGGAGCTATGATTGTGACAGGATTAGGGGGTAATCCGATGACCATCATCAGTAAACAGATCCTCATGGAGTTGGCAAAAGTGAAACAGAAATGTCCATTGTTTGAGAGTGGAGGCCAAACTGTAAGATGATGGTGATCTTAATTTCTAGGCAAAAGTTTCCATTTTCCTCAACTGGTTTACCTTGTTTGTAATTAACAGTCTATAATTTTTTTTTTATTTTTTGTAAAGGGTAGTGACATAGAAGTGTGAAACTTTTTGGTTTTGATAATGAGAGAAACCTATACAGTCACAGTGGCGTGTATGTGTCTGTGTATATTGTATGTATGTATGTGTGTGTAATCACATTGGCATGTGTATTTATGTATGTGTATGTTTGTATGTATGTATGTGTGTGTGTAATCACAAACATACATGCACACTGTGTATGTATGTTTGGGATGCTTAGCTTTTAACCACTATATCTCAAGATAGCAGCAGCGGTGTCCTTTATACTTAGGATGTGGATGTGTCACATTAAGTAGATAAACCATGTTGTCATGTCATGTGGAGTCACGAGGTGTCAAAAGCTGAAAACCTCGAAAACATGATATCTCAAGTTAGGAACAATAGATGTCCTTCATACTTTGACCTGTAAGTTAAAGCTTAACGTTCCTGGGTCAGGAAGCCACTTGGCTCATCAAAGACCCTATACCAGATTTATTGTGAATGAGCACTCGTGAAATTCACCTTCTCTTGAGATGGACAACCATATACGTAGTTGAAATTCACCAAGTGAAACCCCCTCAGCATCATTGTGCACAACTATGCTGAACAAGCAGATTTTAGTCCCCAGAAAATTTGCAAGTGGTTCCACCCTGATTTGATTCGGGGACCTCTAGTATGCAAGGCAGTACATTGAAACCACCAAGATAGTTCACCCACAAATAGATATTGTATACTTGGTAACATTACTACCGTATGTAAATGTGTCACATTCAGTGGATAACCTGTTGTTTTTGGTGGAGGTCAGAGGTCTTCTGGGGTTGCTGGGGTCAAAACCTGAGAGAAAATTTTGTAAACAAGATACCTCAAGGTAGGAAGAATGGATACCCTTCATATGTGGTTTGTGGATGTGTAACATTTAGTTGATAAACCTTGTTTCTGGTGGAGCTTAATGGTCATTTGGGGTAACCAGGGGTCAAATTTGGAAAACCTTGTAAATGTGATACCTCAGCATAGGAAGCTTGGATACTTTTCATATTTAGGGTCCGCATTAAGGATTTTGTTTTGCATAGCATAACTGCTATGCATTTTTTATGTTGTATAGCAATTAGCAGTTATTTTTTCAATTTTTGTATCGCTGCTGTGCTCATTTGCATGGCAAAACTGTGATGCAATACGGCTATTGTGGACCCTTCATATTTACTCTGAGGATGTGCTTGCTTGGGAAAATGAATTCTGTCAATTTTTTGTAGAGGCCAAGGTCACCTTAGGGTCTACATAGGTCAAATTCTGAAAAGCATTGTAAACATGATATCTCAATGAGATAGGTTAGAGTTTTGTACTTAATATGTTAATGCTTCTTATCTAGTAGATTAAGCCTTTTGGTTTAGGGTCAAAGGTCATCTTAGGGTCACCACAGATCAAACTATGGAAAAGTAAGTTATATTGGATATCCTAAATTGAGCATTGATTCTTTGCATACGTTATATGTCCGGGAACCATACTGAATACAAGAGCTTTAATTTTTTTTGTGGAGGTCTGTGCTACCACAGTAGAATAATCTTTTGATATTCAGTGCATTGTGCAATTGTTCACCAAAATATACAGGACAGTTAGCTTATGCAGACAGCTTATGCTTACAGCTATTCTGTGTATACACAGTCTTGTGTAAAGAAGTCATCAAAACCTGAGTGCATTTTTGCATTCTGGTTTGTGTAACATTTCGTGGAATTCTTGAAATGAAATTCCTTCTTTGGTAACTAAAATTGCAGTATTTCTTTGGTTTGCCCAAGTTTTCACTGGGTCATACTTCCAGTAAGTGTACCATGTTCCCTTGCTTTCATGTGCCCCATAAGTTTCATGCAGCCTTTTCATTCCACATTAAAGTATCCAGCCTTTGTTTAATATGAGCTAGACTAACTGAATGAAAATCTGGGCATCCACCCTATTAGTTGAACATATATATCCCTTTCAAGTTATGTTTAAAATTTAAGTATGGAGTGAGGTTTATATGACCCTGACCCTGCTGAAAGACCTAGGATTATTTGAGGTGTAGCCCTCACTTAGAACTTTTGAGAAATCTACTTAAAAGAAATGTTAATATTTTCCTTATCAGGTTGAAGTATATAATTTTAACATATCGTACCACAAATACTGTATTATTCTTGATGTCTCTGAAATGATAAATTCTAAGACAACTTTTTGTATGATTATTGTGAGGTAATATTTAAGATTTTTTTGCCTTTCTAGCAAATTGCCAAAGAAAAGGATGAAATGGTTGAGCGGGAATTCAATCGTCTCTTGGAGGCAACCTCGTATATGTCTCATCAGTTGGACCTCAACTTTCTTTCAGGGAAACCTGTCTCATTAGGGGAAGCCTTGGAGCTAATTATCAAGTAAGCATAAAACATTTTTTTTGTAGTTCATTTCAGAATACTTGTTTTGTGTTTGTTCCCTTAGATTCAGTGTAAGTCTAGTACTTTGAACATGCTTTTCTTCATCCTATCTTTGCAAAGCATATTTGAATATTTTCAGAACCAGTGATTTTTTTTTTTTTTGTCCTAGAAGTTTCAAACTCTTGAAGTTTGAAAGTACTTTGTACAAAAACAAGAGAGAGACAATGTTCCATGGATCTTGTGGCCTGTATGCAAATCCAGTCCTTACCTCACTTTGTTGTCCATCCTAGTTGAGAATACCATACACCAAATCTCCCTTTTTTTAATTTTTACCCATTAATTTTTTGGTGGAAGTAGGTTTTGGTTTGTTCTTAATTTTTTTTTTAGTTTTTCTGGATTTTCTACAGCATTTATTCTGGTTACTTCCTCTTGGCATCCAGATAATCCAGTTCGTAGTGCACTTTTCTGTCTCTAATCTAGCTTTCCTTACTGCACTTTCAATATCTTTGTGGTTTATAGAGACAGTCTAACAGTCTGTGTCCTCAATATTTTGCAGCTTGTAAGTTCAAATTTTGGTCTCTAACTTTCAAATTCATTCTATTTCTAAGTCATCATGTGGTTTTTGTAGCTATAAAATGCACACATTAGAGAAGCCAAGTTAATTACACAGATGCATGGTGTGAACTTGTAATTTTCGATTGTGAAAATTCTGTCACATCGTCAAATGCATGCTGGGTGAGAATAACTGCCTCAAGGTTTGAAATTTATGTTATCCTCGTGTATAATTGGTTGAGTCCAACTGTAGTAAAAGAGAAAATAGACAAATTTTGTTCCCAATGTCAAAATATGCTGAATGCTTCATGTGACACGTAATGTGTGTAAGTACACTTCTTGTCATTTGGCTGTGTGATGTTAGGAGACAGAATTTACTTAAGTGAGGAATACTGTCAGAAATACTTTTTATAAAAGTACACGATGTGGTGTCATTTGGAAAAAAGTCCTTGCCAAATTTGTCGTTTGAATTACTTTCTTTTTCTGGCAAGGTCAGCAAAATGTTCTGTTTGCTGGATCTGAGGAACTGAAAGGATGAGATAATTCACTTAATTTTTAAGGAGGTCAGGTTAATCTTTTACATTGATGGAAATTGCAACCCAGGTTTAAAAGCTGAGTTAATAGTAGATTAACAATTTATCCATTGTACAGAAAAATGAGAAACAACAGAAATTTGAAAATATGAAAAATCACAGAAAATCACATTTTCATATAAAAAAGGTAGTAAAGGGAAAAAAAGTGAAGAAAAAGGTCATATATATGCAAACATGAAAGTAACACTTCAAGTAAATATTTCAAAACACTATTTTCTTTTCATCTGAATTATGTATAAGGCTAACAGAGAGAAGTAAAACACTTCATCTGTTGAAAAAAACTATTGTATTTGATTTTTTCACACTACACTATGTAGCTTGAAAAACATGCAATTAGAGAACAGAAAAGAACACTTAATTTGACATTTAAGAAAATGGGCACTTTCTACTCTAATTCAAAGTTTCTTTTTTTTTTTTTTTGGGGGGGGGGGGTAGGTAAATAGGAAAACGTAATCTGATACATTTAGTCAGTATAAGTGCAAATAATCTACAGAATTGTGTTTATTCTTCCTCTATTTTCGTTAGACTTCAAGAAAAACAAGTGAAAGAAACAAAACTGGAGTACTTGAAGAGTATTTCCAAATTACAGGAGAAGCTAAAGGCTAATCAAATTCAGGTTTGTATGTTATCAAACAAAATTGTGGTTAGCAATTGTATTGCCTTATCTCTTGGTCATATTTTGATTTCCATCAGTCCTGATTCTCTGGCCATGCTTCATCAGATCATGTGATTTGGAGCTATAAATGAATTACTATGCATCTCATAAAACATATATCTGTGTATGTTGCAAATCAAATTTTATTGAAGCATGTTCAGATGGATTAGTAGAGTTAATCCAACTTCTGGAATAAAATAATGTAACGTTATGGTGTTTTTTAATCTGATTTTAGTCTTCCAGCTGAAGATGTTAATAGGCATGAATGAGGTTGCCTTTTAACTTGATGGGACTTCCTTGCCATTACCATTAAATGGCATGGACACTTTTACCATAGAAACCGGAAAACATTTCACTAATGGGAAGAAGCTTGCGTAAAGGTGGTTTAGCAAAGGAATTTTTTTTTTGTTCAACAGATGCTAGAACTTCAGGAAAAAATCAAGGAACTCCACAAGCAACTCAAAGAGGCAGAGGACCAAAAAGTTGCAAAAGACATAACTTCTGAATTTCTGGTTAGAAGCAAGACACGAGACCTGCGTGTAGCTTGTAAGGTAAGGAACAGTTAGGAGAGCATTTTGTTTAAGCTGTGTTGCTCCAGTGTAAGAAATAATGGTTGCAAAAACAAAAGAAAAAGGGGGGTGGGGGACTTGGGCTGTGTAAAAAGAAGTATGCACTGTGGTCTGTAAATTTTCTTGTGTTATAAAATGTTGGGCCAAAAGTTAACAGTTTGTAAGGACATGAAAAATATTTTCAAAGGATAACTGTGATCTTTGTTTGGTTTGGTTGGCTAAATTTTAAGCAGTTTACAGAAAATGTGGTGTAGGTGGCAGGGCTGGGACTCATACTTGATTAAGTTGTAATTAGTTGTTTGTTAGTAAGTAGCAGCGATGTATTGCATGTACTGGAAGGTTGAATTTATCCAATACAGTAACAAATTATACAAATGCCATGCTTTTAGAAAACTTATTTGAATGTTTTTTTACAGTTTTTCATGAGTTCTTTTTTCAGGTTTGTTTAGTTGTTGTTGTATTTTGTGCCCATAAAACAACTTTGTATATTGTATGATTGATTCACAACTTGAGAAGCAATTATTCTGTAATGTTAAGCCACCACATTTAGCAATAACCTTGAATTAAAAATTCACGGCAGGGTGTAAATAGTATAACTGAAATACACCCTTCCGATTTTTTCAACTAAAAAGTTAACTGTTAACTTAGTTGAAACTTGAGCTCAATTTAAAATTTCAGTTCAGATGTGAAAATCATTCGTTTCTCTTAGATGAAAAACCTAACTTTCTCTGATGCACCTGGGAGAGCAGACTTGACCTCTTGTTGTCAAGCCTCAGTCTTTCAAATGCTTCCACCTTTATCCACAATGCTAAATGACAGTTTGACATCAATACACAAAGGCTCCATTAATATGAATTGGCAGTACGGCTGTTCATGTGCCAGTGTTTTTGTGTTACGTGTGTAACAGATGATTTTAATTTGTTCAGGACACACTGATATAGGCCTGTGTAAACTAATTGCCACATTCATATTTACTTTGCCAAGGGGTTCAGACTAAAAAAATAATGTATGTTTAGCTCTAGTTGGAGTTGCTTTGTGCATTAATGTGAGGATAGTTGTCAACCTATGGAATGCAAAAGTGTTTGCCATCAATATGTTGTTTGTTAATGGAGTGTTATTGACTACTCTATGGTATTTCCTTTAAAGGTCTGTGGACATGTTAATGTCATACCTACCAATTTGATGTAAAAAGCATTGAAAACATTAAATATTGTCTCAATTCCTATCAAAATCCATCAAATATTGACCAGTTGACAAAACAATTAGTGTTTTTTTGCACTTCCCTCAGGAATAAATATGAGCTATGTTTGCAAATTTGTGATGTGGAAAGAGGGGGAAATGCTTTGTCTTTTTAACCTTCATTCCAAGGAGAGTTGCAATGTTGGCATGCCCTGGGAGGTTTATTTCTGAAGTACCTATTGACTTCCTTGAAAATGTCTACCATAAACACTAAATTAGAAATTAGCTGATAGGTAGTTAACAGATAATTTGTAAAAGAATTAACAAATGAAATACAGATCCTGTGCAGCACTCCACATCACAATTTTTGCTTAGCAAATGGAAAATCCAAGAATTTGTCAAGCATTGAAGAGGTTTATCTTGAGAATGGTAGAAGGTGCTCAGATAATTCCAACAGGTTTTTCATCAGAAGATCTTAATCAGTGTTGAGTAAAACAGCTGTTTTGGTTATATGTCCACAAACCTTTAAACCTCATATCTAAGAATAATCAATCTTTGCTCTTTACTCATGAGCAAAAGGTTTTCAGGAATTATGATGTGACTTTCTTTCTTTACTAGGAATTCAATACTCTGAAGGAGGAACAGGAATCCCTTGATCAGAAGATAAAAGACCTTGAAAATAATCCCCCCAGGTAAGAAGGGAAGTCTCGTACTAATAAAAGAAAAGGGAAAGGTTAGATTCTTTCCATTATATCAAAGAGTATATCACACAGCAGAATCCCTTGGAAATAGTACCCCACTTTTGGGAATAATTGTTTTTGATGAGAAAGATTTCTGAAATGATTGCAAGAGAAGCCATAGGGCACTCAGTAGACCCACATGCCTTTTTTCCAGCATCCTGTCTATTTCTGTCTATTTACAGAAATATGGTGCATTATTTATGAATAAGGATTTACCACTGATGGCTGTTTTTTCAAAGAATATGTATAATGGTTCCTAGAAGTTGCTTTATTCCTAGGTTTAAAGCAATTGTGGAAACTTCTTCAGCTGGGAGTAATGTTTGAGGTGTACTAACAATGATGCAAAATCCTCCTATTGTAGGCATGTATTTTTATTTTCTGGCAACTCTTGAAATACCTATAATGTAGCTTCATGGTGCTATTGTTGGTTTTATGGAAGATGAGAGGAAAATTGTGTACCATGCTGCAATATCTCAAAATTTTGTGTCACAAAATGTAAAAAAAGTTCCTAGGAAACTGAAAAATTTCCCAAAATAAATAGACTTCTATCGTTCTTGATTTTAACGTCTTCCATCGTATTAGTAGCCAGACACATTCACAGAACTCATTAAAGGGTTAATCAACGCTGGACTGCGCATTAAGTAGAGGATAATGCACGATCAGGGGTTAATGCAAGCGATGCATGAGGGCGCAGCCCGAGTGCATCTAGAGATAGCATTAATCCCCAGAGTGCATTATCCTCTATTTAATGCACGGTCCAGCATTGGTTAACCCTGTTCATTCATACACAACAAAAATTTGATGAAAAAAGACTAAAAAGAAAGAAAATTGTGTTTGCAGATAACCACATTTTTATTGAAATCTAAACCCTGAGGAAAGATGAGACCTATTCACAACCTTTCAAAACAATATTTGTGTGCAATTAATAAAGTAGCATACTATTAAACAAAATGAATTTTATGAAATATTCATAAATCATGAAATATATCAGCGATGTGTTTAAATTTGAGAAATGATGCTCTTCTTTAAAGACTTAAAAAGCCAAAAAGGACAAAAATTTAACAGTTGGTAATGTAACTAGAGGTATTATGACTCCATGGCAACCCCTTAGCCACGAAATCTTGCATTTTTATCATGTACATTTGCACTGCACACAGAGCATATTCACTAGGCCTGTCATGGTACCTTGTGTACGTTGTGGGCACACATGCTGTGTACATAAACACGTGCATCTACGACGTACATATGTATATACTGCATGCAGTGAGTGACATATCCAACAGTATGCTTAAGTAGCGCCGTCTTTTTAAAATTGTTCGTCATTTGTTCAATCCCTAATGGGCCTGTTCAGGTATTCTTGAGCTTTTAAGTTACTTCAAATGATGGAATTTGCCTAGGATTCAACTACTGATTTGGGGAGATAAACAGTTACATCATTTGAAATGTACATTTGGAGAAAAGTTTGGACATATTAGAGATCTCAGCTCAAACAGCGGTAACGTTAGTAGCGTTGATTTCGTTTGAGGATTCAGTACTTGACAAGGAACCTTTGTGTAAGTTGTAACGTTTCTGAGGCTTGGGCCAAGGTTATTTGACTTTGAATTATAACCATACATGGATCCTTTGCTTCTAAGGGTTTCACATAAGATTTAGGAACAAAAATGTTTCTTAGAAATGGAAGCGTTTTCGTAGACCTTGATTTGAGTAGTGTTACACCATAGGCCTAACGTTGGATATATCATGACATGCTCAGCTAGGCCTATGTGTGTCAATCCAGCCATATTTGAAGCTAATTGATTTTAGTACAGTGTAAATAGTATGGGATTGTATTCATCTGCCGGTGATTTCATTCTTAATTTACCGTGGGTTATCCTAGGATAATGCACAGTCACCTGACCACAACGAACCAATAGAAGTTGAGGATTTTAACTAAGTATGAATGAATTATAGATATCTTAGCTCCTTTCAATTTCAGTTGTTAATGTGTGATCTCCTTTCCTGTCTTCAGCGATGTCTACCTCTCCTCGCGTGATCGTCAGATCTTGGACTGGCATTTTGCCAACTTGGAATTTGCGAATGCAACACCTTTATCAACTCTCTCCTTGAAGCATTGGGATCAAGATGATGATTTTGAATTCACAGGAAGTCACTATACCGTAAAGAATGGTTACTCATGTGTACCCCTGGCACTTTCAGAGGGACAAAATGTTAAACTCAACACTGTTGTTAGGCAGGTCAAATATAGTGCAACAGGTGAGTAAGTTACTCACTGTAAGAAATTGTGGAACTGATACCTGGTCACAGACGTGGTGATCAGGGAGCAGATTGTTAAGAATATCAGCATCATGTATCAGCTGTCAAGATAGGATAAGTGGCAGGAATAGTACAGTAAAGTCTTGCATGAAATCGATTGTAGAATAAGTGTAGGATATGTTTCGTTGATAAGGGAGAAAATGTTTTGTCAAGTAGTTTTAAGTCTCTCTAAAACATTCAGTCTTCAACATAAAAGACAGTGTTGGTAAGAATGATTTTCTTCAGTAATATATCTGCACAGTTTAACAAGACATCAAATACACTTTTCAGTATAGTGAAATAACTTTTAAGGAAACTATATAATACTTTGAATCATCACTTAAGAAGTATCTCTTTAGCTTGTTGAGCCACAACCATAAACTGCAATTGAGTATTATTGCAGAATGTATTGTAGTTCTGTTTTGTTTGTTATCCTTTAATGTTCCCCCTTCTTTCCCATCTGTGTATTCCTTTTAATTTCCGGTACATTCTCTCTCCTAATTACGATGCCAGGCTCAAAAAGTACTGCTTACTTTTGGCCCTCCCTACCTCATTTACATATCAATAGTATCAGTTTCCCTCTGTTGTATTTCATCCATAGAAATTAAAGTAAGGGAGAATGATGTCTAGCGATCTGGACTGAAGCCATTGATTTGGCTCTCTTTACTGCAAGAAGCAACAGCACAAAGTACAAACATCACATTGCTGCTTTTGCCCCACCTATTGGGGAGAAACTACAAGTTTTCAAGTTAGGTGTATAATACAAAACACATGACTTATCCCTGTTTTGAAAATTACTCCTAATCTTTCGAAAAACAGATAAAATGACATTTAACTTCTGAAGTTGAATGCACACTCGGAGACACACCATTCAACCAGCTTTTTGCCGTACAGTGGAAACATCCCACACAATTTTCATGGCTTCACTGGTTTAACATGCAGCGATCCACTGTGTCAGCATTCTCCTTTACTTAAAATTTCTATGGTTTCATACTTCATATGTATCAATGTATTAATCAAAGAGTGTGATATTTTTATTGTTGGTAGAAATAAATTAAACAATGGTTGATCCTATTTTCTCATATTTAAAGTATCCCAAGTCCTGATCATTCCAGTATGCTTTTAAATTAAGCGACAGATGGTGTAATTATCACTGGGTTCTACCCCAAAAATCTTCTTATGCCACTGGTGCTTCCGAAGTGATAGTGATATGGCAGTCGTCACATGAACATAAGCGTTACCTAAGGTGCCGTCTGTCATTCCACAGCTGGACAAATAATTCCCCGACTATGTTTTCATTCAAGCATCTGTTACCCATTCTTATTTGAAGTGGAATCAACTTGAAATCATCTCTGTTTGTTAAATTATTACCATGGTAATGACATGAACCCATATTATTGGAGTTAGAATCGTTATATTCATTGTGGATTACTGATATTAGAAGAAGCAGCTTTGCAGGTCATTTCATAAACTTTAAGACTTGTTAGGTGGTGTACGTATGTTATGTACATATCTTCAGATGGTATGATCTCTTTAATGCATTGAAATGCAAATACAGGGTTCTTATATTTACTCTTGTATATAATTCCATGACATTCCGTGCCCTTTTTCAAAAAGCATTTCACAAATTTCCTAGACACATTTTGTGTAGCCCTACTTGACAATTTGTAAGGATGTGATCACAGCTTTAACTGGATTATGTTGTGATTGTTTTTGATAAAATTTTGAAATTCTTTTGAAATTCTATGGCTTTCCATGACTTTTAGAGCATGCTAACCCTTATTCATGACTTTCAAGGCCTGAAAAATGTACAAGTGAAATTCTATGTCTTTCCATGTTTTCAATGACCTGTGCTGATCCAGAAGTAACATTGAGCACCACATTGGTTCCATGGATGGAAACAGTTGGGAAGCTGGGAGGCTCCCTCCTGGGAAATTTGTGTATATGGAGGGAAATTTGGGCAGTTGGAGGGAAATTTACCTTTTGCATACATGAAAAGATAGAAGGAATTATAGTCAATTTGACTCCCTTCCTAGGAAAACCACATTTTTCTCCTGTCCTCAAAGTCTTTATAGTTGGTCTTGTCAAACTGTTCTAATTCTTATCAATTTATTACACAGTA